>CM035783.1:12165878-12778868 GCA_020466265.1 Siphamia tubifer | reverse complement strand
CAAAGTAGCAGATCATGCAATAGAAAATTACAATAATTAATAAGAATCCCTGGTTTGTAAAACTGTGCAGAATTCTTGAAGCAGATACGTCACTAGCTCATTTTTTAACGTTTGGTCAAGTGTTGTTTAGGATGGAAGTGATTTATTATCTTGGTTCTTTTCTCTCTTTTCTTCCAGGGACGGCATTTACACTCCTCCACAATGCTTGTCAGCCTCCACTTCTCTCCCTCCCGTCTTCAGGACAAGCGCTTCGTCTCCCTCTCCTCCCCTCAGCATCCACCTCTTTCTCCCTCTCCAACTCACTCATACCATCATTCTCATCTTCAACCCCGGCTGACCCTGCCTGTTCGCTCCTTGTCCTTCTCTCTGCTCCTCCTCTCCATACTCCTTCTCCCTGTCTGCGAGTCTCGCAGGGGCGGAGGTCCAGGGTCAGGGCCTGGAGGTCCACAAACAGGACAAGGTGGCCAGAGAGGAGGGAGCACTCAGAGGGGTGTTGTCATCCCCCCTCAATACGCCCCTGGTTCACAGCCTCTCCCACCGATCAACCCCAAACTGATCAACTCTCTCAGTATTGCTGTCATCTTAGTGGGCAACTCTAGTGAAGTAGCCCTGGGGGCTGGACTTGAGAAAGAGGACTTCCTCCATATCCCTTACCCTCCCAAAGTTGAGGTGGTCACTATGAATGAGACTGATCCCAAAAGTATCATCAATCGGATCTGCGCACAAATGACAAGGAATTCACTGCAAGGTGTAGTGTTTGGTGATGACACAGACCAGGAGGCCATCGCTCAGATCCTGGACTTCATTTCCGCACAGACGCACATCCCCATTCTGGGCATCAGGGGAGGATCTTCCATGGTCATGGCTGCCAAGGTAGGATAACTGTAAAGCTACTTTTCTTGGTGCAAAAATAACAAAACCTTGAATTATGAACACTGAATGAATAACTTGACCCCGCTGCATAAACACTGAAAACAATGTGAGCTGAAAAAAAGACTAAATGACTAGTTCTTGCAGTCATTGCAGAGTGTATTTCAAAATACTGCAAACTATGCATAGAATATACAGACCGTGGTGGATGCCTGGATTCAGCTTCGCAAAAAAACTTTAGGGTGAATACAGAACTTTATTAGCAGTAATGTGATGAATAGTTGGAATAAAGACAAATGATGAGCTTAGACAGTGTTCATATAATTACTGTGTTTTTACTGTAATTGGAAAAACATTAAATGTGGAGTTTCTGTTTTCCAAGATGCCCAAATCATTCATACACAGTGCTGTTTTTATTCAAAGCCAGCCTCTCCCTAATGATTAATTTTGCAGCTAATTGACTTCCCCTGTGAGCCTGACGTCATATTGAACCTCCTGACAGTGAGTTAACTAAACTCTAAAAGGACTCACAGCACGAAACAAAAGAATACCTAGCATGTCAAAGACCAGCTCTGTGGGATCTCAGCAGCCCCCCCCCCCCAAAAAAAACGTCACATATTTTCTGAAGTTCACCTTAAAGATTCTGACTAGATTAGTCTTTCAGTTTGTCCGTATAATGATCCCCTTGTATTATTCTCTGATAAAATTATCCATCTATCATCTACAATGATAAGAGGCTCAGTTGGTAGAGCGGGCCGTCCAGTAACTGAAGGGTTGGTGGTTTGAATCCTGCTCTGTCCTACTCGATCTGTTGTGTCCTTGGGCAACACAATTCACCCTCCTTGCCTCCAGTGACACTCACACTGGTGTATGAATGTTTGGTGGTGGTCAGAGGGGCCATAGGGAAGTCTGCCCCAGGGCAACTGTGGCTATGTATGTAGTTTACCACCACCAGAGGGTGCATGTGAGGGAGAATGAATAATGGGTCACTAATGTGAAGCGCTTTGAGTGGCCAAAACAGCGCTATATAAATCCAATCCCTCATCATCACCATCAATGATGGGATAAACTAATCAAATCACAGCGCTAAAATTTATGAATGAGTCATATTCAGATATACTATATAGAATATGTTACTATCCTTTTACAAAACAATGGAAAACTACCTGCCCATGCATTATTTAAAACACGGAATGACTAAGAAAAAATGTCCTTCACAGTGTCAGGAGTTAGAAATATCCATTATTATCTTTTACAATTTGCAAAATCTTGTTTAATATGAACAGTGGAGCAGTGGTCTTAATCACCATAGGCTTAACCACGGTACACAGTCTAAGGAACTTTTGGAAGAGCAGTAATTCAACCATAAACCCTTTACATGTCTGAGACTTCAGTGTTACACCACAGTGACTGGTTTGATTAGATTGTGGAGGGTCTTGCAGAATAAATGTGTGCGTATTATTAGGATATAATTTGAGGGGCTATGTCTGTGTCATTATTTACTGGTATAATGTCCTAATTAGAAAAACTGGATGAGTTTGACACAATGCGGTAATTATGGTGGGATAACAAGCAAGTTTAGATCAGCAAGGCAGCCATAATCTGGAAATAGGATCTATAGGATTTACTTGTTAATGCACAGAGCCTTGTGAATGAGGGATATTTATAAAAGTAAATAATGAAGCTCGTAAATGAGAGCCGCTGTTTGAAGAGAACCATATCAGTGTCGCAACAATAAGACTTGAATGGTCTTAAACCTGTGTCAGGTTCTAAAGCAACCATAAAGCCTCCAGGGTGTTTTCTTCTCCTTTTCCTTTTCCTTTTCCTTTTCCTTTTCCTTTTCCTTTTCCTTCTCCTTCTTCTTCTCCTCCTTCTGTGGTACACTATTGTAGGTAGTTACTGTAGTGAACAAAGAATGTGTCAGATGTAACAAAAAAAAAAAAGAATTGTTGTAAAGAATAAGAATACAAGACCGTAAACAAGTACGGAAGAGGGGTGAAGGTTATGAAATAGCACAACTTGTGTGGGAGTGGAGGAGGAAGAGGATTTGGCTCAACATATAATTACCACATTTTGCAGCTGACAGAGAGACAGAGGGCACAAACTGAGAGTGACAAGAGGGAAAGTGTAGACAACAGATATGTAAAAGTGCTGCTGAGGGAACAGAGCACATACGAGGAGCAGTAGAGCGAAGCTGCGGGAGGCGTCGTTTGATGGTTAACACATTTTTGAGGAAATCTCAGTATTATTCCCTGTTCTCAGTGATTACCGTTCACTTGGCTCACTTGCTTAAACCTTTATTCTTCCTCTGTTCCAATGTTCTCTGTCACACACATATTAAAAAACACACACTGGCAGAACCAGGCATGAATGCGGTGGATACAGTTGGCATGGCAACCACTTGCTTATACATTTCTCTCTACATACTGTATAAAAGCCGTTAGAGAGGGAGAGGGAAATAAATTGCTCTATCTCAGTAAGACAAACAGAGCTAATAGAGAAAAGGAACAGGATTATTATGACCTAGTTAGAGTAGAGGACCATTTGAGTAGAAAGGAGGTGAAAGAGTCAGATTGGAAAAATAAATAGACTGAAAGGGAAGAATGGGGAGTTGAAATGGATTGCATTTTATTCTGCAGCTGTAGCAATTAAAGCATGAAGCTTGTGCCGCTTGTAAAATAATAAATCATGAAACATGTCAAAACATGATAGACGTCTACATCTGGATCCTTTTTGTATGTCTGAACATGGAAAGAAAATCACCAATGGAAAAAAAATAATAAAAATCAAATAAAAATAAAGCATGCAAAACCACGTTTTCCTATTCTGCGAGGCCAAAACTCTACAACATCAAGGGTAGTGACATTAGCGCTGTTCCCAGTGCTGTTTTTCTCTGGTGCTGTGACCGTCATTGACAGTGAATATTCAAAGCTTCGCAGATATAAATTTGAATGCTCCATTAAGGGACTGATGTGTATGTCAAGCATACTCTTATCTGAATGATTCACAGGCTTATAATTGTGACTTCAACAACCAAACATCATACATTTATGTTATACATAAGACGATGCATAACAACAACATAACTTAACAAAATGAGTTATAATACTTTCACTAGTTTACTAATGATATGTCAGACATGTTGACTTGGGATCCAGACACACCATAGATCAGATTTGCAGGGAATTTACAGCTCTGCATAAACTGAATGTCTTTTAAATCCATCATCCTGACTGTACAGCATGATTAAACACTTCACACCAAAGTCTGCACATCAAAGCAAACACACAGAACAGTTTTAGTCCAACACCCACAGTGACTCTGAAGATGACCCTCTAATCCTGTGTGTGATAAAATGAATGAAACTAGTAAAGCACTCCGCCAAGGAAGAGCAACCCTCTTTCACTTCTGCAAGAGGTGGTATGCCCTGACCAACTGAATAAAGCACACACATGCCCCCCCCCCCCACACACACACACACATACACATACCTCCACTGAACACCACCAAAGCTGAATCATGTGTTCCTTGTGCCAGTATCAACAGTTTGTGAAAATTTCAGCCAAATATGTTCATAACATTTTGTGTTGTCTTGCTTCATTCAGACAGACAAATAAACGGCAGCAGAAATATAATATATAATAATTAAATTAGCATAGTGAAGATTGTACAGTGCAGTGGTTCTCAAACTTTTTACAGTGGAGTACCCCCTGAAATATATATACTTTTTAGCCAAATACCCCCAACTCTTGCTTCAGCATTTTTGATTGAAATAAAAAAGGTGTCTCTTTATATTTTCAAAACTTAATAAACAAAAAATTATACGCTGCAAATGTGGTGACCAACTGCACTGTAAACCCGAATATTTAGAATAATTAAATATGTTAAGTTGTGAACACTCATAGTTTAAGAAATAGTACTACTAACTCAAATATACATATTAAGTTGCTGTAACATGTTCTTCTTTTTAAGTACTTCCAACTAATATTTTTTTTTTTATTAATGGGAACTATTGTGGATATAAGTGAACATAACTTAAAAACATAGATGAGGTAAAACTTAGTGAAATTATGTCATTAAATGCTGAGAATGATATTGTTCTGTTCTTTCTATTGTTTCAAATAAGGATGATTGGAAAAAATGAACTTAACTGATGTAGTAGACGCTGAAATATAATTTCAAAGCACTACAAATAACCACCAATATCTATCACACCAAAAAATTGCAATCACAAAACAGTAATTTTATTCAGGGGCGGCTGTGGTTCAGTTGGTAGAGCGGGTCGTCCAATGACTGAAGGGTCAGAGGTTGACTTCCCAGCTCTGTCCTCATGTCGAAGTGTCCTTGGGCAAAGACACTGAACCCTGACTTGGGCTCCCAGTAGGACTGACAGAACCTTTGAAACCTGATGTATGGGTGGATGTGAGGCAAAAGGAAAGGTGGAAAAGCACTAAATAAGTGCAGAACATTTATTCAGGCACATGTTATGAGAGTTTTCAAACCACTGGAATAAGGAAACATTCAGTCTTAAGAACTGAAAACAATTGGTTTGCCAGTCAAATTAACTGCACATATTTGAGTAGATAAATGAGCACTTTTAATTCACCTGTTATCAGATGGTTTAAGTTGCATGATATCTAAATTTAAAGTTCTGGAAAATTTTATTTTTCAAGTTGATCAACTTTAAATAATTGAGGTAATCGATTGCATTTAATTTTTGGGGTCTACAGTGTGTGATGGCTCTGTGAACAGTACTGTTGATTAATTTCCTTGTGTTAACTGATGTGAGTTAAAGTTAATCTTCCGTACAGTGTCTGTATCTATGAAATGAAAATTAAAAACAGAGAAATGTGAAAGTGCCACTGAGTGTGGCAGAAATTGGAGGTTTCATAGAGCGATATGAGTGAGACAAAAAACCCGTAGTGACGCGAGGGATTATTGTATGAACTTTCCTGCATATGCGTACACTAATGTGCACGTATGCTTACATATATAGAATGAGAGGGAGTGAGTGAGTAGTGATTTTCCCCCATCAATAACTCAATTCCCTTTAGGTTTAGTGAGTCCATTCCTTATCTGTTCACAGTTATGTCTAATCTATTGTGCTTTGAAGTCCATCACTTCAGGCTTTTTATGTAGGGCAAACCATTTGGTTTCTCCATATCTGGTCACTTAGCAATTAGATTTGCCTTTATAACAACACTGAACACATGTGTCCTTTTTATGACATTTAATCTTTAAATGACATTATTCCACATGCCTCACGCTGCTCCATTCTCTGGTATCCTGATACCTCTCAGCTCTTGTGCCTTTATTTTCCTTTCCAGTACACCATTATAATGAATCAGTGAGTCAGTGACAGATGCAGGTATGTCCATTATGCACCAAACAATTTGTACACTTCCATTTAGCCATTAATTCTGCCTGTGCCATGTGTTGGTATTGGCATAATAGGATGACGGAGTTGGCCCAGGCCCACACTCAACTCCGGCTCTGGAGACTAATGAGGTCTTCCAGATCTATTGTTGGGATTTAAGCTGCGCATGTGTTTGCTTTTGTGCACATGTGCATGTGTGGGTGACACGTAAAGCATGCTGGGTTTCAATGATAATAGCCCCTTCCCCCTGTGTTTGGGGAGATTACAGCAGTTGTTTTCACTGCAAACAAGGCACCTAGAGGCACCAAGCGTGTTGATACCATTTCCCATAAACGTTCCATTCTCCTTAAAGTAGATTTTTTTTGTTGTTGTTCTTTTCCATTCTACACAGCTTATGAGGTTTTTTTTGTAACTATACAGCACAGAACAGTTCATTTAATAGAAATCTATGTTGGGGTGAAAAATTATTGGTCAGATGGTCAATAGTAAAAGTCATGGATGAATGGACTCCAGTGCTGTGGCTCACTAGTATCGAGAACAAACTGCTATAGCTCCCCTTTAGGAAAAACTCCTTTTGCTCTACAGACAAAGCACCCTCTGTCAGTGAAAACTGATTCACGACTCCTTGATTGATTACTACAATTATACACCCTCTCTGTTTTAAAATAGGCGTCTCTGTACAGTAATGTGTGAGGACTTTTAATACAACAGACACGAGCAGAAAAGTGAATCATCTTGCAGATGTGTTTGGTCACTTAGAAGTACGACATTTGACATTAGCCAGACCAAGTGGTAATAATACATGCTTCCTATTCTGCTACAGATGACATGATTGTCTGAGCTGTGGGTGCACTCTTGTTTTGTCATCCTATTGTACTCGCTCCCAGTTTGTGGTTTTATGTGTCCCCTCCTTTCATCCAGCATGCACCATGTATCCCATTATGTTTGGTCGTTGTACATGAGGGGATAATGGACAGCCTCTGTAATGCCCTCTTTGGCAATTAGGACAAAGCTCAAAAGACAAGCTGATAAAGGGATAAACTACAATAATAAACTACATATTCACACAGGGTTTGTTTGAAACATACTCATTAAGACAGAACATAGACACTTTGCACAGGACATCTCTGAGTGTTTACGTGTTGTTGCCTAAAACAAAAAAAGCTCCATATGTCAAATGCAACTTTCCATCCATTCATGCTGATACACTACAACTAAACTTGGCTATGAGAGCAAAGCTTGTGTAAAGTTGGATCTGCTGTCAGTTTGGGCTGAATGCCATATTTTGATTTAATTTGAACCACTGATCCTTCCTTAATTGAAGTCATGCAGTGTTTTTTGTCAGACTCGCAGCTTTTAACTTCTGACAAAGCTACCTGATTTTTTTGATGATTTTTTTTTTTTTTATTGGACACGTCAGTAAGAGAATTATTTCTTTATAGGCATGCAGAATCAACTGAAATTTTAACAGACCAGATTTGGATGGGACTAAAACAGCAGACATGCTTCGGTAATGATTACTTTATACAACTTCTCCCTGTAAAACTAATCCCAGCCCATCAGAGCTTCACACTCAATCTGCCTCACTCTGTCTCAGTGAGATACTGTTGCAGTCTGCACTTGATTGATGCTGCTATTTCCCTGCTCTGCCATACATTTAATCCTGTAAAAGTACAACAGATTTTGGCCTGATGGGGAAAATATATATGCTCAAAACCAGAAGTTCCTCCTTAGCATGTCATGCTTGTGGTTGTTTGCAGCTAAATGTAGGTACAATCTCTCTCTCTCTCTCTCTCTCTCTCTCTCTCTCTCTCTCTCTCTCTCTCTCTCTCTCTCTCTCTTTTTAAAGCTAAAATCACAAGCACTCGCTCTAAGCTGCAATGTCACGAAACCACAAAGCCTGAAGCAGCCTCTCTGACAGTGGAAAGAAACTGTGATGACATCCATGGTTGTTTTTGTGGGGATACATATCTTCAGGTTCAAAGCTGTTACAGTATGTTTCGTGATTCACTTTTAAATAGCCAGACCATTTCACATCCCATTACGTGTTCTGATCTTTGCCAGACTGTCATGAAGAAAAGGGAGCAAGTCACTGTAGGAGATGATTATTCAGCAGGTTGAAGTTGCAAGAAGGGCTAAGAGACGTAGCTAAAAACATGATCACAATATTGTTTCATGATTTTTCATGATTATAGTGAGTTGACGACCCACTCCCTCTAGTTGAAGTCCACGAGACGTTATTTCATGGAAAACAATTTAAAAAAAAGAAGAAATAAAAAGAAAAACGACTATTACAATCACTAGCAAGACACTGGTCATTTTTTAACCTCTTTGAATTAGGCTATAATTTACACATGTGATATTAATTTGTTTAAAAGGTAATTTTCCAAGTCAAGAAAGTCTAATTTTGTGATAAAACTGCTGAACTATCAGACTGCGAAAATACATAAATAGAAACACTACACACCCAAATGTTGTCCTAATTATCTTTCTCCATGACCAATTCGGGGCTGCTTAAGATGTCATTACAGGTTTTATCGTGACCACATTATAATGATATTCATAGTTTTTATATTTTTTCACATTAATCTTAAAGATTAAGATACAAATGTGCCAAGAGAGCAGGTGTTTGGAAGTTGGTGATGTTTGTGTGAAACAAGAGATACAGTTGGTTTAGTTGTATTTACTACAAACTCTTTTTTGGCTTGTATAATGTACTTTTAAATAGACAAATATGTATAAATGGTGACAAACAGGATGAAGAAAAAGCTTCTTTGGCCATTGACTAGTGTTCAGTAGCTCCCATATGGCACATCGAGTGGCAACAGTATCCAGGTAACCCCTGAAGATAGAACATTTATTATTTATTATTATTATTTATACCATAACTGTAATGGATGACAGAAATGCTTTTTTTCAGTTTAAATATCATTTGAGCATTGATTCTTGAATTTACAAAGTGTATTTGAATGCATCAGTCAGACTGCTGTACAAAGTGATAGTGATGTGTAGGAGTTTGAGATTTACCTGAATGCACCATGAAGTTTTTGTTTTATTTATATATATATATATATATATATATATATATATATCCAGATCCATACACAATCTGTCAAAATGTCCAAAAGATTATTATTGACCTAAAGTGTAGCATTATCTCATTTTTATATTGTTTTATTTCCCAGTTTGTGGCATTAAATATTTGTCATGTCAGTGCTGTATCCTGGCAGTAGTCCACTCTCAGATTGTTTTCAGAGTTCTCTCCAGATGAGACAGATTTCTTGTCATACTGTACCACACACACAAACACGCTGCAACTGAAGTTGAGGTCAAGGAAGGTGTGAAGTCAGTATCCCTCTCTCTCTTCTGTCACATTATTTTTCAGTCTTTTCCTTACACTTTTCCTCTTTTATTGCGCTGATGTCTTGACTGACACCCTGACCCCAGCAATTTCCACATTATGGGATCAATAAAGTACTTCTACCTACCGACCTACCTTGTTTATGAATGGGGTGCCATCCTTGATGTCCTGTGAATTCAGTCTAAACTCACACAATGAGCTTTTTCTGCACTCTCATTTTTTCCTTTATACATTTCTAAATTTTAATTGTGCCCTTCAAAAGGACTACAGATCCTCTCCTCTCAGTTTCTCTTTTCCTCCCCCCTTGTCTTTCGCTCCATATAATGAGGTCGTTTTATCAGTGGCTGTGCTCTGCGTGGAAAGGGTGAGTAATTTGAAGATCACAGGAGACTTCTCTGCATTGCACTTGGTTACAACAGGTTGTCAGAAGGCTTTGGGAGCCTCTCTTGGTTTCTCTCTGCCAGCAGTAACTATCTGGCCTTTTAACATACCAGCATATGAGCCCTAATTACCAGCTAATCCTATTAAGTTTTATAAAGATGGCATGTGATTCAAGTGCAACAAGATTAGTTTTTTTGTGCTAACAAAACACAATATGTTGTTTATTTTGGAAGGCTTTCTGCATTGTGTTTTTAAAGTTAGATCTAAAATCCTATATAATAATAAGTACAACAAATAACACAAAATGGCTAAATACTTGCATGCACATCTTTAGCATCACAACTCCTCATACCAGTGATGATGTGAATTTGCAGCTGTTACAAGATTTGTTAAATAAAGGGTCCATATAGCTTTAGACCAGATCATTCTTCAGAAAAAAAAATATTCATCATCACCTGGAGCACTCACATAAAGTGTGTTTACTCCAATATATGTGCTTTAGCTTCTTATTTTACTTCAGGTCATTTATGTGCAGTATTCAGTTGAAGAGCACAGTAACATCTGGCTGCTGTTTTGAATTGATATTATATTAATTATACACAAGATTCTCCCTGTCCTAATTGCCCACTTGTTTGGTGATGCCACTCCACATTTCACCCTTAAGTTTATTGTCTTAATAATTTTGTCTTCTTGTCATATGAAACAGGATAGCTGAAAACACATGTGATCAGCAGGTCAAATGTCTGCACACTGGTATTCATTGGAGGACTTTTGTTGATTGGAAGGTCAGAAAATGTGACCTGTGAAACACAGCCTTTTGTGTTTTGACATTTCTCATCCTATGTAACAGTAAGCTCAAAAATATAAATGCACATTAATCACATAAAAAGCTTTTAAAGTGAGATACTTTTCTGGTGCAACAAATTATTGTGAAAACCTTCTGACGGTGTTTAACTGTCCAACAAAGCTAGAACAACACATAGCAAAACAGGAGGACATATTTAATTTTTTGTACAAAGGGAGTTAAGCAAAACTTAAACTAACCATTTTAGTTTGATCAATTATAAATCATTTTGAAAGGCATAGATGACATTATCCCATAAGAGAAGGTACTAGACTCCATCACAGTTGACGGAATTAAATATCATTACAGTAAGTAATAATTCCTATAAATTAAGTAAATGTGCTGAGTTAGATTAAAGTCTATATTTATCCTGCTAAACCTGTTTGTTTGTTCTGTATGTGTGATCACAAGCTTTCCTTTAACTAAAGAGTATATTCCCTCCTTTAACCAGGGTTTATGCATGTTGTCACTGTCACAAAAATGTGGGTTTACTGTTCCATCCAAAGTTGAAAAAGGATGGCTCGAGTCACAAATACTGAATAACCTGCTTTTACTTTCTGTTAAAGTAGGAAGACATATTGTTTAAGCACAGTCACACTGCATGGCATCCAAAAAGACTCCCCCTTGCCCTGTTGGCCAGAGTATTATAAAGTCTAAGCCCCTCCCCTGGCCCAACCATTATTCAATTAACCAAACAAAATATATTTTTAACCGTTCCAAGTCATATCATAGGTTCCACATTAAACCCATTCCCACAGTGACATCCATAAATCATCAACAATGGTAAAGCATTTAGTTTAAACTTCTTTTTTTATCTTAATTAATCTACACAGTTGAAACCCCCCCTTTACCCAGAGTACATATGGTATGGCTGGGGTTTATCCTTACCATAAAAGGGCAGCTGCTTCACCTGCTCTGGTTCAACCCCCAAGCTCAGAGGAGGAGGGGCCAAGCTGACAGCAGCACAGGTAGATAATGAATGAGCAGAACTATTAATATGTGTATTGGTATGACTGTTTAATGTTTTCTGTCGGGGATGTGTGTATGTTGACAAATATACCAATGTGGTGCATGCACTCACCACAGAACCAGTGGGGAATTAGATGCAATATTATTCAGAGATGTCTGAGAGAATATGAGTGAACTGTACCATGCGCCACCATTCAGCAGTGATGAGCTCTTCGTCATAATCACTATATCTGCCGTGTTGTGGATATTTAATATTTGCAGTATTTAAAAACATTTGCATTAGACTCTGAACTTCAACTGAACTTTTCCACAGTGGTCCAGTATGAACATTCTTGCTTGATGAGAGGGTTAACATCCTCTTACTGCTTTTGGATGTATTATGTTGTTTAGTAGATTTGTTGTGATCGCTGAGTGACAAAGAACTTGCTTCCGTGACCTTTTGAAAAAGTTGCATTGATCACATTGAGTGATTTTACTCTGTTTATGTGCCAATCACCGCTGCCATCTGAGCTGTTTAAAAAGAGCATCAGGATGTTGCCAGTGGGACTGAACATATTAAAGCTGACAGATGTCTCAGTTATGGCATCACTTCCTCACTAAAGCCTAGGTGCATCATTTTAAAACAGTAGTAAAGAAATCTTTTATTGTTGCCAAGTGTGCATACATCGATTACACAACGCTCTTCGCTTCTAGCAACAGTATGATCTGCTTCTCTTTCCCTTCACAGTGTTAATGCACATTTCATTTGTCAAAGCTCTCCCAGCCCCATCCTCAAGACAGACTTTGTCCCAATAGCCTGAAAAAGTTTCAGTTGACCCGTCTTTTTTTTGGGCCATTAGGGGTTCGAAGTTCAAACAAACTCTTACTGCGTTGAAGTGATTTTTTTTCTGCCCATATTAGAGGGAGCTCTGGTGCCATCGTTCATGAATTTGAGCTTCATCATGTTGTGTTTTTATGTTCAGGGAATACAGAGAGAAAAAAAAACAGTCAGTGAAAGATAAAAGATTTCAAGATAAGAGCCAGTAGAGAAAAAAAATAGTCACATAATGTGGTGGTTTTCATGGTTTTGCATCAGGCTGAAGAAGGGCTCTTAAATACAGAGAGAGTTGGCTGACTTGTGGGTATTTAATCCCAAACAGGCAGAAAGGTTGAGTTTGTTCTAATTGGATGGAGCAGCGGAGGGCAGTCATTTACATTCATCAGTGAGCCTCCATTTGTTGGGACTGAGATAAGGGAAGAGAGAGAGAGAGAAGCAAAGCTTGGCAAAGAAACATTTTAGTGCAGGAAGGAAAGTTTGTTCCTACATTAACATTTCCCATGCAGCTCTTCAGAGTCCAGAGGTCCAAATATGATGAAATGCTGAAAAATGTGTTTTTTCCTTCACTACTGCAGTAGCCTATGAACATGCATGCAAAACACACTGTCAATAACATGATGAATTAGCAAAATTATTTTTTACTTTCATCCACACCCATCATCCAAACATTTATCTTGGAGACAAAATCCAGGTTGCATTGTCCATGCATTCACCACAAACAGCCACTCATATGAAAAGATAAAGTCCCTGCTACCCTCAGATTGTTTGGTATTAATTTTGTGGCAAATGTGTGGTAAATTTACATGATAGCTTCAAAACAGAGAAAGGGATGAGGTAGATGGACAGTGATTGTTTGGTGAGACAGAACACAAGCTCTGTCAGAATGATTTGGAGTTCATGAGAGAAAACTGCTGCAAGCTTCAATCGAAAGATGCAACTATTGACCCTGCATCTACAGCATCTGAACTAACTATCAACCCAGATAAGGCTTAGACTGTTCAGTATTTGACCCTGTGTTTGCCATGTTAAAGCACATACCATGCACACTTTAACACGACTGTCTATGAATAGGGGTGTGTATTGGGAAAAATCTGGTGATACAATTCAAATCACAATACTCACATCACGATACAATGTACCATGTTATGTGATGATATTGTTAACAAGGCAATTAAATAAAAAAGTATTTTTGCAAGAATTGAATTAACCCCAAAATATGCCCACATAGTAAACACATTTTTATTTAATCAGAACTGGATTTAATGTTATATCATGTCATTTTTCTCTGTAAAAACTTAAATGTTTTACAGACATTGCAGTTTAAGATCCTGCTATTCTATTAGTTCATAACTTACACTGTAATGCTATTTTTGTGCAATCCCAACAAATGAATTAACATCTACCTCTCAGACAGTAAAAAGTGCTTTTAGGATCCCCCAAATAACCCTTATTTAATAAGATAGTATTAAATAATCTTAAATTAAATATAAAAAAAATGAAAGCAAAAAACAAAAATGGACCTGCATGGATATCTGCAGTTGAACCTCAACATGGTGTTTTACTATTCTTTTTATTTACGTTTATACTTTATTCATTCTTATATTGTAAATTTTTTTGCATAGATTTTTTATAATGGACTACTCCGGGACCAGGATTAACAAATTTCATTTAATCTCATGTTTAACATGTGCTAGAATAACAATAAAGAATCATTGAATCATCAAATAAATACCTGAAAGATATCAACTTAGAAGTTTTCCATATAGATACATTATTTTGAAATGAAATATCTTGATATATTGCACACCTGAATTTTCTTCCACTGTTATTTATTAACAGTCTTTGTGAACAATGCCATCATTTTCCTGCTCAGTTAGTCTCTGTTGGTTACAGTGTATTCACCGCAGTACGCAAGAGTATACTAATTATGATCAGATTTTGAGAAATAATAGTGGTTTCTGAACTTCTATATAGGTTTCAAAAACACAATGGTTAAGATGACAAGATATCAGGACACACAAAAACCTTGAGAGATGATTAAGTATAATTATGTCCTGTAAACCTTACATTCTGAATGTGATCAAAACCAGCATTTTACAGTCTGCGCTGAAAGACACTGCTTCTGGCAAGAAATAGACCAGTGTATAACCTTATCTCTGTAAAACCCACAACCTCATTATTTTTGTACAGACTGAACACATGATATAACACCAGTTAGTCGATGGATAGATCATTGACAGGTGAATTTTGTTGCCTTTGGATGAAGTTACAGCAGTTTTATTATTTGGTTGAAATTTTAGCATTAAGATTTTATTTTATTTATTCATGAAACACATTTGCTCATTATAAAAAGTAAATTCTTCATAAAAATGCAGGCAGTTACAAGAACTTAAACCCATTACATTCAGTTTTTTTTTTTTGTCCAATATGTTATTTTAAATGTCAGTGTGTGGCTGAAGGACATATCACATGAAGAACTACACTTCATGGTCATTGTACTCGCATAATAGCAAATCAAGCTTACATTTACACAAAACATAACTGAGAAATGTTAACAATAGGCACGCATTGGTCTCAATATCTTCTTGAGTGTGTGCACTGTGCTACATATTTTCTCAGGTGTGTCATTGTACGTTTCAGTCTGTTTGTGTCACTGATGGAGGGTAGGATGCAATATCTGTCTATACCACCTGCCTCGTTTCTCCAGTAGTAAAGGCTGACACATCAGGCTCAGTGGTGTTTATCTCCGGTGAGAAGTGACGCCCAGTGAGTGGCACTCATTCACTCACGTTCCTCTCTAATAAGCCTTGGCTTGATTTTCAACTCCTGTGCGATGCAGTGCCCAAGCCTCCTGCTGAGCCGACAACAACATGAGCCGTACACTTGAAACCATGCAATGAATGAGTCCTTTGAGGTGGGAAATATACAGTGTGTGCAGTAGTTTCTGGAAACTTCTGTCATTTGTCTGGACACAGTTGTTCCAGCCGCAGAGCAATCAACTGTCACTTTGCAGTCAATTGTCTCCAAACTGTTGCTGACACAGCTGAACAATGACAATGATGCAATTATGAATTGAATCCACCACATTATACCTCCTGTACTAAATATCTGTGGTTTTCAACCCCCGGAGCTATATTCTATATTTAGTACAAGGGATTTGAAATGCAAGCGCACAGAAAGCCTGAAAAAAAAAAAACGCCACTATGGATGTATGCTAACACTAAATAAGCAGTGTTTGGCAGGTCTGGAACAGTTATGTGTAGAGATGTCTTAATTTACACGTACATGATAATGTGGACCTTGTAACTGAATCATGAGGCCAAAATCATAAAGCAAGTGAATAAGCATTCCCCTGATACACAGCAGACAAATTTATATTTAGTGTTTTTTGCAATATTTACATGCTGAAGTGAGTCACTAGAAACTCAAGTTGAAAAGATGCAGCTGCTTATATTACAAACGGTTGCCAGCTGAAGTCCTGGGAAGAGAACGTACGCTCTGAATAAAATGGAATTCACATTTAGCTCAAGGCTGATATTAACTGATGGTACAAGACAAATACAGGTCATCAACAGACTAGTGGCAGATTTAAACCTGTTCATGGTGACCAACAGCCCACAATCATATTTTTTTATGATCAGAGCCACCCTAATGAAGGGGCTAAGAATATAAAAATTTGACATCTAGAGATGGCATCATCCATTTTAAAGTGTCTAGTTATGAAAAGTGAGGTTTGGTGGTTATAAGAAGTTGATGAAAGCAGTGTGAAGGTGAAAAGGTGATATGACGCTGCAGCTGTTGCCTCCTGTGGAGTGTTATCGCACACTGGTCTGTTGATTCAACACATACTAGTGGGGCGTGCCAGACTTAAAAGTTTTATATGTGCTGCCTGCCTCTCCATTTGTTTTGTTTTTTTTATTGCATTTCTATGTGGATTCTTTGCTGCCTTCTTGTTTTTTTTCCCCTCTATCTTTATACTAGATCTTCCTGTCTGTGTTCTCTTTCATCTCTCTCTTATTCTGCATCAAAGTAAGCCAGTGCTCCCCAAGTACAGCCTCAAAGCTTAAATTCTCACCCTTCAAAGCTACTACCTTTGTATAATTACAAGAAATGACAAATCATTTGACAGATCTGGGATCTGGGATTGCGGGGAAAAAGACAAGTGCTTACAGAAAATAATAGTAATGTGATTCATTCTTCTCTGGTGAATAAATGGGTATGAAGTTAACCATTTCTCACCTCTTCTTGAAGAAACCCAGAAAGTTTGGCACACCTTCACACCGCATATATTCCCAGTAGAGAGTAACCAGAGTGCTGCAGGTGATTGGAAAACTCAAAAGGAGAATATCCATCCATATCTGCTGCATATTTCAACACCATAGATGAGAATAAGAATCAGTGAGATTACAAAGCTAAATGTGTTGGCCATTGATACAGACGTATTGTCATACAAAGACGCCTCTAGTAGTGTTCACTTCTCTGATGTCAGCTGATTTCCACCTTTTCAGAGGATGTGAAATTGGACTGTTTGAATACAAAGGCTACCTTTCCCACATTACAATATGCTCTGAATCTCTGAATACCCTGTAGCACCATAGAATCTCCAACTTTTGAAAAAAAAAAAAAAAGAAACTGAATGAAAAGAAATGATCCTCGTATCCATCCCACTGACTATTTTCAGTCTGTGTTGTGAGCTGCGATCTGAGTCATTAAAAGTAGCAATGAATTATGGTAATTTAGCCACAGCAAGTTGGTCTTATTGTGAGCATTTGAACAAACTGCACTTGTTTAGTGCAATAGTAGTAATAATTATCTCCATTGACATGCATCGCATTAGTATTTCTACATTCTTGGTTTGTTCCTCCTTTAATGACATAAGTTTGACATGCTTAACTTCTGTTGGTTCCTGTCATTATTAGGCTTTCATATATTTATATCTTATAAGTCTAAGTCGAAACAGCCAAAAGAAGCAGGTTTCATTTATATGCTTCAGCATTTCAGTGCCAGTAAATGGCTATTTTTCCTTGTTAGGTGTACTGCATATGCAATCCAATACTATACTTTTGGAATAAAATGAAAAGGAAAAAAACCCCAAAAAGACAAATAATTTCCCCCCCCCCCCAGCAATCTTTACTCAAATTGTAGTATCACTGCAGCTCTGATAACTAGTGTAACTGCACTGATTTCATTCATGTTAGGTCACTTTTATAAAATCTTTTCTCTGCTCACAAGAAACATTCATCTCATTTCACAAGAAAAGTTCCTCTGAGAGTAAAGTGTCATGTCTTCACCATTAGAAAAGACGTCATAACTTGTAAAGGATGTCATAAAAAATGAGAATGGTTTCTTGGTGGCAGAAAATTTTAATTAATTCATTGTAGTTTATTAATTTGTTGATTACAGTTAAAATTAAACTGATCTTTGCCATGTTTGTTAAATATCCAAATAGAAGCTTGGGAGCATGTATAATTTTTGAACCAGTGTTTTTTTGTCATGGTGCCATAGGGGAGGGTGGGGTGGCATGATGTTCTTGGACGCTTTGTTCTGATGAAGCAGTGACTCTGTCTCTTGTTGCGATGAGACCTCATTATGTTGAATCATCAGCCATCTACCACTGCAGAGATGGAGCACATGTAGTTCATTACAGGCGTGACCCTCACCCCACCCCCTGCCTCAGTATATACAGAAAATGTGGCGTTATATACAGTCCACTACTGTCAGTCTGTGTTAGCTTGTATTTGTTATATATAGTATGTGTGTGTTCATGTAGATGAGTGGGTGGTCCCAGCCTGCAGACTGTCACGGCCAATGTGACAATATATGGAGAATTTGGCGCCTGCAGCTTCATCTGAAGGAAGTAATTTTAAAAACTGCAATCACAACAAAACTCAACATTAAGTGACGAGTAAAGCTAATAATATTAGTAAGACAATTTGTCACTTCTTTTCCCCTAAGGGCCAAACCTATAATTGAGCTACCAACATAAGTGGCCTGTAATTGAGCTATTGTAATTGACCTTAGGTGTATGAGTGATTAAAAGTGTGCACAGGAATGCACTTGTGTCTTCTCTCAAGCATGTGAGTGTAAATGCAGCGCTACAGCGTAAAAACGGCTATTTCTATATTTGTGTGCATACAGCGCAGTATTTTTTTTCTTCACACTAATGGCATCTTTAGCAAGATGGTTTCTATGGAAACGGCGTTGCCACGGAAACACTGCATGTCTCTTTGAATTAGAAATGTCTTTCTCTATCCCTCACTCCTCCCTTCTCAGCATGCCTCCTTCACTTTTTGCTTCCTTGTCCTCTTCTTCCTGACTTCCCCGTTTTTGACAGGCCAACTGCTGTCAGTCACAAAGTCTAGCGCTGTTGAAGGCGACTCACAGCACAAATGGAGTAAATAGTGGAAAGAAGGGGTTGGCATCTGCGCTCTTCGAGGAGAAAAAAGAAAGGAGGGAGGGCACTCATTCGGAGGGTGACTTGACTTTTAATCAAAAGCTACATATTGAAATAGGAAGGAAGTTTTGAATGACATTCAAATGATAATAACGATGAGGAGGATGCAGGGAATAGAAGAGCGGGAAGATTGAAAGAGGAAAGAGAGGGCTATAAAGACAGAGGGTGAGAGATAGCTGATGAAAGGGAAAGGGAGAAGTGATTGATTTTTGCTCTCTCTGGTGCCTCTGATATCTGTATAACCATGCTGCCACACTTATCCAGCCTATCTGATTTAACTGTGTGCACCACAGAGAGAGAGTGAGATACATGCATGTAAAATAGAGAATTTCAGGAAAAGAGGGAAAAAAGCATGCAACCAATTGAGACAAATGCAAATGAGGTTTTACGGTCCAATTGAAGCAAATCACTTTAGATCCAGGTGCTGATGAATGTCTTAAAGTACAGGAAATCAGGGCTATTCTTAATCTACTTCAGTAGGAGAAGAGACACAGAAAGGGAAACAGAGTTAAGATGTGTTAAAGAAAAGCGTCATGACAAGGTTTTGAACCGAATGTCTCCTCATTGCACGCTGCACTTGACTCTAACATGCACTTTCACCTTTTGTGCTTGTTAGAGGGGGAAGCAAAATTTAAAAAGTGTGGTGTATGAAAGTGGGGGAAATGGAGAGATGAGGCAAGCAGAGACAAAGGGGAGGAGAGAGGGCAAACATGTGTTTTGATACACTGAAGAGCTCATATATAGTAGCTCTTATGCCTGTAGATCAGCCCAGGAATATGTATGATGTAATCCAAGAGCAACAGGGGAAAAACGGAATGGGATAGAATCTGTTCAGAGAGATTTTTTTATGCTAATTAAAGATATTTTTGTGATACTCTTAAATTATTAACAATAGTTCCGGCAACTCCACACAACTTTTCCGTACAGTACACCATCTCCTCAAACCCCAACCAGCCTCTCACTCTGAGGCCACCAAGGACAGGTGCAATATGCATATTGATTCTTTTTTCAAAGAAAAAAAAAATATCCGTTCACATCTCTCTGCCACTTTCACCCTGTCCCCCCAATCTACTCACCCACCATCTTAAAATGTCCCTCCCTTTCACTCTTTCACTGAAGTCACACAAGGAGAAGTGGAAGGCATAAAAAAATTAAGACCTGGATCCCTTTCCTTCAGTCCTGCTGAAAGCGAACATTTCTGCCATCTCCCCTCTCATTACTAAAATCCTAAATCAATCTTTCTCTACCGGCCATATTCCATCTGTATTGAAATCTGTTGTCATCAGACCACTACTGAAAAAACCCACCCTGAACTCAAAAAGACTCTCCAACTACAGGCCCATCTCTAATGGAATTCTATCTAAGGTACTGGGAAAAAATAGACACCTCACCTCAAAAACAATAACCTCTGACAAATTTCCGTCTGGTTTTCCTCCTGGTCATAGCACAGAAACAGCTCTGGCCAGGGTCATAGATGATCTTATAATGGCAGCAGATTCTGGTTTCCCATCGCTCCTCATTTCCCCTGATTTAACAGCTGCTTTCGACACACTTGACAATACCTTCATCGTCTTCAACACACCATAGGACTCGCAGGCAATGCACTAAACTGATCCCCTTTGTCTGACAGAACCGAACATGTTGCCCTGGACAAAAAAAAAAAAGGAAAAACTCCCAGGGCTTCATGGGGGACACCCGTGGTGTCCCCCAGGGCTTCATATTTGGGCCAACACTTTTCACCCTCTGCATATCACCCCTGGGCAAAGTCATCCGTAAACATGAATTTATCCTACCATTGCTATGCTGATGACACTCAACTGTACCTACGCACAACTTCCACCTCCATAACTACCCTGCCAGCATCCACCTTGACCATCTGCCTGGAGGAGATAGAGGCGTGAATGACACACAAAAAAACAGAAAGCCATCAAAACAAAAGCCACTCCACATCAGCTCCGCTCCTCCACCATAACTAGCATCATCTTTTCTGGACAAAACATTTAATTTTCTGCATCAGTCACCAATCTGGGTGTTAAAATTGACCCGCAACTCACCTTTGTTTGACAGCTTTCTACCACCAACCTCAGAAACATCGCCAAACTCTATTCAACACTCTCCCTGAAAGATGCAGAAAAGCTCATCCACACCTTTGTCTTCTCCAAGTTAGATTACTGTGATGCGCTCCTCATTGGGATCTCAGACAGAAACATACAGAGATTACAATATATCCAGATCAGCACTGCCAGGATCCTGATGAGGATACGCAACACCAATACATCACCCCCCATTCTCAAATCCCTCCACTGGCTCCCTGTCATTTTCAGAATCCTATTTAAGGTTATCCTCCTCAACCACACATGCACAAGCACCCCAATATCTTTCACATTCTGCACTCTTCATCCCGCACTCTTCGATTTACAAGTTCATACAAGTCCCCAGAACCAAGGCATATATATACAATGGGTAACAGGACCTTCGACTCTGCACCCCCAAGGCTGTGGAATACCTTTCCTGAACACCTGAGGGTCCCAAAGAGTACAGACTCTTTGAAGCAAAGTTTAAAAACACACCTTTTTAAGATTGCCTTTTATTGAAACTGTAATTTCATATTTCTTGAACTGAAGTTTTATTTTTTCGAACTGTATTTTTATTTTTGTATTTAGCATTGTTAAGATGTAAACTACATTATAAGTTAAACTTATTATTCTTATTCTTATTATTACATATTTGAGAGGAAACAAACAAAGCTGAGAACAACAAAACTGCATCAACATTTAGACTTGGGTGGAACTAATAATATGAACACAATTTAATTAGTACAATTATCTGAGCTCTGGAACAAGCAGGGATTCAGGGATATGTGATTTTAATGACACTGATGATTTTTCTGTTACAGCATTTCAAAATATTTGCTCTGAAAAAGAGTAAATTCAGTCATTTATGATAGTAAAACATATTCCACTACATATTATTGAATAGATTACTTTAACATTATTATTGCATGTAACATTGTGAATAAGTCTACCTAAAGTCAAGTGATCCCAAGAGTCACTCTGAATTTTAAACAGGTTCTATGTAGTATTAATATTCCAAAGTCTCAACATCAGGGGGAGGTCTCATACTAAGAACACACTTCTGAATATCAAAACCAGCAGCACATTAACACTATGTAGCCACAGATTGTGTAAAAAACACACACCTGACACCTAATAGGGGTGGGAGGTAATGTTTTTTTTTTGCTTCTTCCCACTCCCTTTCAAATATGTTACTTGCCTTCTTATTTTTTTTTTAATTTATTCTATATTTTCTTTGTCTTGTTTTATCAATTATTGGCTTATGAAAGTTCAAATGTTTTTGTGCTTGACATATTCGAAATAAAATTACTAAATGAAAAAATTAAATTAAAATTATTTTGATAGTTAAAATAACACTGCATCCCATAATCTTCAGGTGCTGCATCAGCTGATAGTTTACATTATAGCTGTGTTTGTTTTAACCCAAGTAAAACCACAAATTACCTCCATTTTCCTCCATTCATTCAAACAAGTTTCGAACTGTCATCATTTAATGTGAACTGAAAGCTAGTAACATCACATAAAATATTTGTATGCCTTTATAAGCTTCCTAATCAAACTCGGAAGAAATTGTGTGATTTCAACGTCAAACCATTGTTTCATTTAGAACTATGTCCAGTGGTGAAAACAACGGTGCTTCTAGCTTCTACCAGTAGTCGCTTTTCCATTGACGCTCAAATTCCACAAACATAACTTTTGCATAAAAAAGGATTTAATGGTAAACTGACAATTTTGACAAAATTCTCATTTTTAATTAAAAATGTTTGCACTGGGAAAAGGTGGTTTTTCAGGATATATAGTGAAAAATTGTAATGGAAAGACCTTTTTTCAGGTGGATTTAAAAAAAAAACGGATGTTGACAGATGTTATAACAAGCAAAGAAGAAAAGTTTTAAAAGAAACATGGTGTAGAATATGTGGACACACCAGGAAAACCAATCATTTAAAATTTAGTACGAAATAGGAGTAATATATAATAAATAATAATAAGTATATCTGTAAAACAAATGATATTTACATTAGTTGCCAAGTTTATGGAATGACTTTTTCTGTCAACTTGGAATAATAAAAAATGAATCATTTCAGTTGTGATTTAATGGAAAAATGGACATTGCATGCTTCTGTTTTTTTTCCGATGGTAAAGTTTTGAGCATACGGTCACTTTTATGACTCTAAAAAGTGTTTCTTAATGGTGCTCATCCCATCTTGACATTTTCAATGGTACTATGGTGTTAGTTTTCCTCACCATGATCACACAAATCCATCGGACCATTAGTATCTTCACATGCCAATACATTGGCATTATGGGTAAAACTTCAGAGCACTTTATATCTAACACTCTAATGATATCCTGTCCTATCCACAAATAGAGGACTTGAAAGCATGAGTCAAAAAATAATGGACCAAAAAAGCATGATCAGGGAAACTTTTTCTCTAATGGTTCGGTACACTAAAGTCAGTGAAAATGTGAATTGAAAACCCTCTGTAGTTGAGATATTTTTTATTCAAAAACATAGTCTTATGGGAAAACTTGCCTTTTACAGTAAATCAAACGTGAATAATGCAAAATAATCCATATAAGCAAATCTGTTCATTTTAATATTGTAACTGTAATTTAGATTACCACTTATTTTACAGGAGTGATATTTTGCTTTCATTAAAAAGTATTATGCATTTTTATAATTTAATAATTCTTCATTAATTCATCTCCACAGGTCCATCTTCAAACCTATTACTGAGTATTGACACCAGAAAAGTCATTTTGAGCGCTGGCCTTTGACTGCGTTCAGTCCCATTCAACCGTTTGTGTTCATTATTAAAACCAAGAATTGAATATTTTAGGTAATTAGCTCAAAGTTCAAACTTATTTTCAGCGTGGTCTACAACCACTGCTGCTGACAAACAATTATGGTGTACTTGGAGACATGTTTGTCGGAAGTCTTAACTTTATATGCACCAATGTCCTGCAGAGTTATAGACATCAGAAGTTAAGCAGGAATTAACCCTTTATAGGGCATTCATTGATTTACTCTGAAATTCTAAATTTCAACCCTAGTGTGTTATCGGACATCATCATTTTCCTCCTTTTGCCATAAAACAACTGAGCAGACCTTGCTGAAAAGTAAAAGCATGCAATAAAACTGACCAAAAAAATACTCATTCATTATTAGCAGCTTCAAAATCTCTATAAAATCTCTCTGAATCACTGTTATGTAAAAACCTACATAGTTCTGGACCTCACTGACACACGGGATCGGCCCCATATTTAATGCTTCAGGAAATTACCAAAAGTAGTCACTTACCTGATAAAGGGTTAAAACAGGTTGTAAAAATTTACTTATTTGCCAAATTGAATATAAAAATAGCTTTACAGCACCGGTAAGCTTCAAATTCAGACTTTTTCAACTATTAGAGTCCCCAAATACACAAATATACCAAAGTCTAATAAAATTGGTTTTCGCAAAATATGATCCCTTTACATGTAACTCTTACTAAGTGCAGTTCTGTCATAAATACACATACTAAAAATATGCACTGTACTACTACTCAACACTGTCTACACAATATAGTCTAGTATTATCATCTGTGGGAACCAAAATATGGGAAATGGTCCATGTACATAACTGTTTCTCAAGCAAAACAAGAACTGTAAAATGTTGAATTAGAAGGGGTTGACAAACAGAGCGGAATAATTAAACCAAGTGCACAAACAACGACAAAAAAAAACACAGCTCCGTTTCATTAAGAATTCAAAAGGATTTCTTATCAATATTCAGTGCAGTTGTTTGTGAGCTCTACCTTTTCCTCTTTTGGATCTCATTGGGCCTCTGTCTCATGCACAGATACACAAACACACACAGAGATGCTAACACACCCGTTGGTTAGCTGGGTCAGGTGGCAGTCGGGGTCAGGGCTAATTAGGTCTATGGCTTGTGCGGATTGGTGGAATCGGGCCCAATCAGCATGTGGCGCTCCCATGTGTCAGTGATTAATTACCTGCGCTCTCTGCTGTGCTAATGAGCTTAATCAACTCCTCGTGAAGGAGATTTCCATTAGCTCACAAGACCAAAGGTGATGCTAAATTGACTCCTTCAACCCCATCCTCTTTGCATTGTCCTGCTGCTTAGGTACTCTTTTTGACAACTTTTTTTCCACTGAGTTTGTGTGCATTTTATCTTCAAAGCCTTCTCCTGTATAAAGTAATAAACATCCCTGTCTGTGGCTTTACATCTCTCCTTAGTTCTTTTTATTACTTTGAACTGTTGCACATCTGTTACTTACCAGTTGCTCACTGGACTCCATTTCATCTGTTGACCTCTGTCTTCATCGCTGCCACTCTGTGTTAAGACCAGGCCCTTGGTTTGACTGACGTGATGCGAGTGCTGCCAGAGCGTCAGATGTAACAGTGGGAGATTGAATGAGACAATTAATTGTATCCTCCTCATTGTGCAAACAGTGGCGAGCAGAATGGTGAAGAAAGCTTGAGGCAAACAGTAGTTTTTCATGCTTTCAGAGCAGCCTTTAAGTATGTACAGTATGTTTGTGGGTTCACATGCCTGTGGGTGCATGTAAGAGTGCATGAGTGTATATGTGTTTCTATGAGAATGAATATGTTTGTGAGACAAAGAGATTAATTTGTTCTAATTAGACATTCAGTGGATGATTATGTCTTAGTGGCTGGTGGTGTTTGTACATGGAAGAAGATAATAGAAACCCTCTGGTGTTTTAATGGATTCTGATGGTGGAGCTCCAGCTCAGGCCTTTTCACAAACGACTCACAATAAGATGAAACAACACATGTAGAAACAAGTGTGTATTTTTGTGCAATATTGCAGGTATTCGTGTTCTGTGCGAAACTTATGTGAGAATATTTGCTGGTTCTGTGCCATACAAATGTAACATTTTGGTGCTTTGTAAGGTGGTGGTTCGATAATGAAGTGCTTTGATTAATCAAGGAAACAATAAGCAGATAACAGTGTTTCACAGAGAATTAGATTCCGTTGGTGACTGTAGATGATAGGTTTCAGCCATGTTTTTTAACATGATTTTTACAAAATATTATATGTAAGATAATCTGCTGTACGGCTTCATAATTGATTGTATTAGTGAAATATACAATAATGAAATGAAATAATATATTGCCACAAGATTTTATGATGTTTTTCAGATTTAGGATGATATGATATATATACATATATATATATATATATATATATATATATATATATATATATATAATTGTGTAGTAATATTTTGGATCTAGTAACATTGTACAAAGGTGCATTAGGCTGTGCAAAACATGTGAAGTGGAAGTTCCTCCTTTTTGAATTTTTTTTTTTAAGATAGAGAGTGTGCTTTAGATGAAAAAATATTCATTTACAAATGTGTAATTTTCCTTGATAGCAAGCAAGTAAACCCATATACTTTAACTCAAATATAATAATGTACAGGTACTGTGTGACAAATAAATGCCAGTGCAATACATAAATCTCCTTTACTATTTGAAAAGTTGGGTCTGGGAGAATGACAGTGTTGCGCCATAAAGAAACTACAGTAGATAGACTCAATATGCAGATAATGCATGGGGTTGAGACACATTTGTACAGAGGGGTTGATAATCATAACTATTCATACACTGATTCCATTCTGGAATTCATCCCTTCTTTGTGGAAAACAAAGCTAACAACAATACTTTCTTCCACCCATGATCACATTTTTCCAGTATGTGTGTGTGTGAGGATTGTTCACAAACGGCTTCATGTGACATTGTATCGAATGGCCATAAATAAACCAATGCCTGGGCAACACTGTGAAATGATCAAATGTGTTGCCAGATACACCTTGGCAACCAGTACTGACCAATACCTGGGCAACCTGCCTCATATTAATCTTAGTTTGTAGATTTGTTGCTGAAGTATGTATCTCACCACAGCTACTGGCCATGTGTCCCCTTTGTCCCAAAGATGCACACGTTCATCTCCTGAATGACTCTAAGAATGTTTTCACATTATAATAGAAGTAAATCATATCAAATCAAATCAAATATGTTAATTGAATTATTGACTTCTCAGATCATTTGAAGTATAAAGTTGAGTAAAAAAAAAAATTAGAGTTCAACATAAAATACTGTTATTCTCTGAGTGACCCCTGAATGCTACCACCTCCTCTGAGTCTGTCAGCAGTGGGCTAACACACTTCACTTAACCAAGTATAAGCTGTGTGGCACTGGTTTCCTTAGCCAGTAACAGAGCCTTTTCATCCCCAGTTGTTCAGATATTTGCATATTATGTCATTATTGGTGGGTGTCATGTCTTAATAAATCAAAAGTCATCTGGACAACATGTAAAAATGTATCCTAGCTGCTCTCTGACAGAAAGGTTGTGAAAAAGACTTAATCTGGTCACCACTATATCTGTTTCCAGGGTCTGTACCCAAAGACAAAATGATTTTTTATGTTTACACTGGAAATACCACAAGAGGAAAGGTCAAAGGGCACAGAAATTGTAGAGTCCGTGATCAATTTCACAGTAGAAATCCAGTCATGATATTTCATATGGATTATGGTCAGTGTTTGGTTTTTTTTGTTTGTTTCTTACTTTGAGAGCCAGAAAAAGAGAGCATATCTAACATATTGCCTCTTAAAGGCTAAAGTAAAGTGTTTTTTTTTGTTATGCAATATTTACACCCTTATCTAAATAGTTTGGACATCATGTGCAAGTTTCAGTTCAATCAAAAACTAACCAAAAGTGTCATCTTTAACAGTTGGCCTGTCATCCAAGGGTTGAAGAGCTGCATATGAGCCACCACTTTGGTTTAATTCTCAGTCCAATGACATTTGTTGCATGTCATTCCCATCTGTTTCTGTCCTGCTTCTTGTCCCCTCTGAATAAATATAAGATGATCATAACACACGACATACAAACAGTGATATTTCATGAACTACATTATTCACACTATTTCCAAATGAAGCTCATGTGATCATAAGTATCTAAAGTTGTAATGAGATTTTAAAAAAAGTCTTCATCTAGCTCCTCATTGAAATAGAAAAATACAAATGGCACAGCACTAACACCAAATGTCCAATAATAATTTGGGGCAAATTTCTCAGTTTTAGATTCAAAGTCAGTCACAGATTTCTGCCAGAGCTGTAGAGAGCTATTTTTGTTATGTAAACTGGTAGCTTATTTAAAATCTTGCTTTTCCCCTCTGGAAGTATGGGGCAATATTTGAAGCCTTCTCTGCATGTGTGTGTGTGTGTGTGTGTGTGTGTGTGTGTGGGTGTGGGTGTGTGTGTGTGTATTTATGCTTCCCACTGCTGGCTGTGTTTCATCATATTTGTAATTTTGAGATGATAAAATATGCCTCAGTATTTTCTTGCAGATATACACACTTTTCATAAACATTTCTAAGCCAGTATTTGCTTTTTAAGTTATGTTTCTGTGTGGTTTTGGGTCCATTTGAGACTGTCTTTATCTCAGGTTGTGGTCAGATTTGATTTGACTGTTGGATGTTTTTTCTCAGAAGGGGTTGCTGCCAATTGAACCTGAACAAAGTTGAAGGTAAACATGGACCTTTTTCATTTGTTAATTTGCCATTTTAAGCAATATGGAAAGACAGCTTTTATTACTGTCACTAGGGATGGTTTTACTCTTAGGACAACACGGAAATGTAGACTAAATGACAATCTGACAGTACCTACGTTATTATTTACAAAAAAAAAATCTTCCTGTTTCACATAAATGATGCTTGCGTGTGTTGACTCCAATGCATCAGATATAGTTGAGCTGGACTAATGAAAGACAAAACAACAAGTGCTGAAAGAAGCAAAACCAATGAATAAATGTGTTTATTTATCAGTTTAATTGATTCAGTTTGCTCACACACATCAATAATCAGAATATTACATCATGTCACCCTGTCATATTTATGATTTCCTACATATTGACAGTGACATAAAAATATGATTAGTGTATATATCAGAAGATAACGAATTTTAATTTCAAGTGCTTTATTTAACATCCAGCCCCTGTTGGCATTATTATGATTCTGCTGTTAATGAATTCATTGAAATTTTAATGCTCTCCTTTTTTATGCTCCCCATACTTCATGCAGCTTGTTATTAAATGTTTCCACATATATGGAAGATCATCCAGTATGGAAAGCGATGCTATCATCACCGCTCCACTGGCTACTGTGGGAGTGAATCATTTTTGGTGCCTCTCAAATCATTTCCTAGATAAAAATAGCGAGAGTAATTCAATCAGAACATTATAGGGATGTTTAAAATGAAGTGTACAGAATGAAGGGAGGAACGAGACATTGAAACAGGGTCATTGATAATTAAACAGTGAATATGAGATTAATTAAGGCACTGTGTGTGTTTGATTAGAAATATGATGATGAAGCACGTTGGGCTCAAAATGAGGAGGATTGACAGCGGCAATCATGGTCCTCAGACTGTGAAGAGGAGAGATAGACAGAGGGGTGAGGATGAAAGGTGGAAAAAGATGAGTGTGATGAAGTGGAAAAAACTGAGTGTTGGATGGAACGATGTGTACACTGCTATTTGCGCTTGTCTTTGCACGTGTGTGTTTGTGAGACCCTGTCTCAGTCAGTTCTAAGGGTTTGCCGGTTTTTCAAGCAAGTCTCCTCACTATCTCTCTTTCTCAGCCTTAACAGCTACCCCCTCTCTTACTCTCTTTCACATTTACTCTCTCTCTCTCTCTCTCTCTCTCTCTCTCTCTCTCTCTCTCTCTCTCTCTCTCTCTCTCTCTCTCTCTCTCTCTCTCCACCCTCTGTTCCTCTGTCACTCTATCTCTCTACCATCCAATCCTCTCCCACCAGGGCTTGTTGAGCAGTGGGCCGATATGTCGGTCTTCCTCTGCAAATCTAATTGGAGACAGGCTTTCATTGGCATGACATGGAGATGAGTTGCAAAATCCTTTTCAGTCCTCCCGCTTGAGGCTCACTCCCCTCAGCACCAGTACAGTACTGCACACTGATGCAGCAGCTGCAGCCGCAGAGGCAGTTCTCAGCAGTAACATCCAAAGAAACATCCATGACAACTGAATTAAATCAAATGTATATGACGCTCACTGTCTTAATGGGTTTAAAGCATGGAACAACCCACTTCACACTTCACTGGCAGACATATTTCATTTATAACACTGACAAGGAGAGATGTCAGAGATATGGGTATCAAACTGCCAAAAATACAGAAAATGTGTGTTTTATTTACACAGATGACTATATGCATTAGCATACTGTGTATTTCTGTCTTCGACTGAGTCCCCGGTGAGTTCAGAGACAGTGTAGAGTCACTGACATGACTGGGAGTTAGACTCACATGTACAGTACCTCAGGGAGTGGGAATGAGACACAGTGGTTTGTGTTACTAAGCTACTTCTCTAGTGCCATATCTGCACAAAGGTGGAATAATACCTCCCAAGTGATTCATTCCTCTACTAGACTTTTTTATTTTTTCTTGGGAGGAGGGAATAATTCACACAACAAAGTGCTATTTTAAGGTTCCTGTGGTAAGGTTGCAATGCCAAAGAAGTGACTCAGCGTGGGAATAAAACTGTGAAGATGTAAGAGGAGATTAAAATAATGGAAGTGAAAATCAAAGTGACAATAAAGAAATTAGTTTGTCATGATCTGTCTCACAACAACAACAACAACAACAAAAAGATTTTATTGATGATTTAATTGAGTCAAACACTCTATAAAGTCATTGCCACTCTGATTTAAGCTCATCTGAGTATAGCTATTGGGTCATTCCATGTCAAAGCATCTCACTCAGGCCTTTGAAAAATCTCTTGAAATAACATTTACAAAATCTACTGTCTCCTCATCTGAACCCACTTTATCCTCGCTAGGGTCATGGGGGGCCTAATCAAGCTACAATGGGCAAAGGTGAGGTACACCCTGTATGAGTCTCCAGTTCATCTCAGGGCTGAACATATATAGACAAACAATCACTCTCACATTCACACCTATGGGCAATTTAGATTAACCAATTAACCTATCAGTGCATGTGTTTGGATGGTGCATGTGTTTGGACCACGCCGCCCAAACTGACACTCAGTTAATCAAATGAATACGATATATTGTGCAGCTCTCGGTGTAAATATACTGTATATTTGTCCAATGTGCAGTTCTTCCAAATCTAACCCAATCTGACAGCACAGATTATGAGCCGTAACCAACCTCACAAACACTACACCTTGAGACTTAAAGAAAGGATACACAAAAATGGGTTTTGAAAATTAGGTGCCAAACCACTTTCTTAGGCTCTTGGTTGAGGAGTATGGCATCTGAAATGACAGGCGGGAAAGCAAGCTGATAGTCGGTACTGCTAATGACACGCCGCGCCCTGCAGGACAGTTCACACTCTCTGTGGTATAAACTAATGGAGCTGCAGGACGTCATGTAAAAAACAGCATGCAAATAGATAAAAAAGAGGGTGGGCGTTTAGGTCAATGGAAAGAGAGTGAGGGGGAAAAAAAAGAAACACAAACTAATGCCATGTGAATGAAGGAAAAAATTAAATACGGGTGATTAGGATATGGAAGTAGAATGAGATGATGATTAGCTGTAATCTAAGAAGAAGAGAATGAACTAAGTAGTGTCCTCACGGTCCCATTGAATGGCAGGTTTTGGTCTCAGATGTGATTACACCGCTCCAAGCCCACTTTTAGAAAGACACAATCAGGATAGACTGATACAGAGACAAAGAGGAGGTTTTAGAGGGGTGAAACAGTAATGGATACTGAGTGAGTAAGAGGAAATAAAAAAGTAGGAGACTGGCAGAGTAAGTCAGAGGTAGAAAAGAGAGGTGGAATTTATACTTAAGAACATAGAGACGGCCTTATAATAAAGTGTGTACATTAGAGTCTGGTATCATTGGCTGTGTGGGTGGATGGGGTGGTGGGTTAACTAACAGACTGACTCTGCCATCCCATGAGTCATTTCTGGCTCAAAATTCAACTATAGTGTCTTTTCAAGAAGAATATGGCTGTAACTGATAATCTACATATATGGCAACACTATTGGATTGAATTAAAAAGAAAACGTAGCTATAGCTGTTGCCAATTTTGTTAGGCTGAATTGGCTATTTATTTTGGTGATGACCCTATTAAATACTTAGTTTAAAATGATAAGAATACTAAACAAAAATAAAATTAAAAAAAAAAAAAAGCTTGTAAGAACTTTACATGTGTTAAATGTTATGTATTTAATAGTGAAGCAAAGTCTATCAATGAGGTTACAGACTCCAATGGTGGACAGTGGATAAAAAAAAAAAAACGCCCTGATTAGAGCTAGTTGAGGGAATATTAACTGTGGTCATGTCTGGCTCTCTGGAAGTAGCAAGAACAGCAGTGAATTATTCCGTCATGCTCTGGCAAGATCATGATTCTCATTCCTTCAACTAATGTAAGAAAGTTGCTGCCTTAAAAATCCTCTTCACTACAGGGGGTTCTCAGCATTGTCTTGAAAATGGTAAATACTGTATGGACAAGACACATCTTCTCATGTACCGTTTTATTGTGTATGGAATGACTCATTTGAACACAACAATGTGCTTCCTCATATGCACATATTCCACCATAACCATATTTCTCCTGCCATCTTGCAATTAGACTGTTACAGCATCCTGTATCCTCAGCACAGACCAGGAACAAGCCAAAGAGTACAGATAACTTTTACCCCTAATCCAGAATGACAGTGGTGGCTACCAGACTATCTATAGCACTGGAGCAGTGCTCTTGAAATGTGCAGATAACTGTGGCTAGACTGGAAACCTAAAACTATTCCACACTTTGTGACAGTAATGCAACTTATTGGTGGATGCCACAAACATAAAATGTAAACCAGAGTAGGAAGAATTGTGTTTTGAGCTACTGGATAAATATGGCAGTGCAATATGGTGGAAGATACTCTGCAACTGGATACTTTTGAATTCTGTGCATTTTAATTACTGTACCATTTGCTATCGAGCAAAAAAAAATGTCATGCTCTAACATTTTGATTTGGCCTTATTTCATCTTGAGTTTTGATTATTACCTCTTCTCACCCTGATGTGTCAATCTGGATCGCATGACCTTTTTAGACGGAAACAGTGAAATTGTCATTCTCTGCAAACAAATGACTGTTTGTTTAAGAAGTTACTAATTAAATAAATTAATTAAATAAAATCTCGCCCAACATTGGTTGGTTGGGAGAGATTATTGTAATCTGTGTGTGTGTGTGTGTGTCTGCACAGACATATCATATTATAACTCAATGAATATTTGAGATATCACCATGAAATTACATGGGCATATACATCAGATGCAATGATCCATTTGAGTAAAGGTCAAAGGTCAAGGCCACAATTAACTAAAAGGGCAAAATCATATTATCGGTTATAACTCAAGAATGGAGGGTCACAGAACTTTCAGATTGGCACCAAACGATGTGGAATGAAGATTTCTACATTTTTAATACTTGGTGTTATCAACTACGATCAATGGTTTTTGAGATCTCTGGAGGTCAAAGGTGACATGTCGCAAAATGAACTCGTGTAACACTGTTTATGTGTCAAGCATAGACATATCATGCTATAACTTAATCAATATTTGATATATTATTATAATATTAACATACTGACGCATATATACATTTAATGAAATTATCAATATTCCAAAAGGTCAAAGGTCAAGGTCACATTTAGCAGAACTGTCAAAATCACATTATTGGCTCTAATTCAAGAATGTATGAGATACATATACTCCAGACTTTTGCAGTTTTACATTGTGTCTGATCACAGATGGATGACAAAACATGTCTTCTTCATGAGTGTGAACTGACCTTTAAACACAGGGAAATGGTGAATGGCTGAGAGGATGGATTGTGAACATGGTTGAAAGGAACACTTTGATCCATAGAAAATATCAGTATAAATTGTGTGCCACAATCATCTTCACAATTCATTTCTAGCTCCACATGTTGAAGTATAGATGTTCAAATAGTGATTGATGTTGATGGAAGTGTGAGGTTAGAGATGAGTGGTGCATTAGCTGTTGGTCATACGTTAGAATACCCTCATTATCTTCGTGAACAGAGTACAGCATATTTATTGTCAGAGAAGGTAAAACATCAGGTTTCCTCCTCTCTCATTGCTGCTCTCCCGACCATCACTTATCATTGTAATGTTATTACCTCATTACAGTGAAAAGTAGGTAACGTAATTTCTATCCCTGTGGGTAAAACAATGGAGGATGGAGCTTTGACGTGGTGTCGTAGTAAAGTAGTTCACCTAACCCGAGGAGCTCTCAGTCACCGCATGACTAACATGTATGACTGATTGTGCACATGGATGGATATACTGTATGTAACTTACATATCTGTGTAATGCACATGAACATTAAATTAAAAACATATACTACACAGGCAAGCAGTGGATACATGTGTAATGTGTGCTACAAATATGTTTTATGTAAAGCACCTTGAATTGTCCTGTACATGAAATGTGCTATACAAATAAATTTGCCTTGCCTTACAGAGAAAAATGAGTGAATATTAGGAAAAAAAAGAAAGTAACAAATTGAACGCAGCATATCTGTATAGGTTTATCTGTCATACTTGCATGGAAGATCAAAGATTAATACAATTTAATCCCATTTTTTATTAGGAAATGTGATTTAATGGAAGACCTTTTAGGAAACATACAGTACTTTTCTTTACTTGTGTCAAATTTGATCTCATTATGTGCATTAAAAGATAGCTGAAAATGATATTTTCTAATTGTTTTCTCTAGCAAACAACAACTGAACCTGTATGGAGAATCAAACAATACTGGCATATCTCAATGGCATTTCAAATATATATATATATAAATATATATATATATATATATATATATATATATATATATATATACACATTATTTTATTGATAATACTAAATCAAAATGTGCCAATGGAACAAGTGAAAATTATTTTTGTAATATTTAGCAAAAGAAGATTTTCCAGATCTATTGTCTAAAAATAAGTTCTTATACTTCACTTAAAAGTTCATTCTTTGGGTGATTCTGTCTTATTTTAAATGTAATGATATATTTTGACACGAAATGTGAAAAACACCTGTGGTCATTTATGGATTTTTCCAATGGACATATATGTGAAAAGTGAAAGGAAGAGCTGATTGGAGGCTGACTGAGATGGATGGAGATGCAAGGTCATCGTGAAACACAGTCCACTGAAAATGACTCAAAAGCAGGAAAAATGATATCTGAGAAGAATGTTAAAAGCTCTCAAATAAATTTCTTGGCTTATGCTTTGGGAAAGGTAGTGCTCATTAAGTCTAGTGGGTGCAAAGGGTCAAACTGATACAACAGGGGTGTATTAAGGACACCCTGAAGGACAACTGGTTCTAAAGTAGAAGTCGACCTATAGTGGCTTTTTAAAGGACAATTTATGACAGATTTTTTTTTTCTATTTTTTTGTGGGGGTCGGAGTGGGGGGTTATGTCACAGTTGAAATGGAGAGAGACAGGAAATGTAAGAAAAGGAAACATGGGAATGACGTGAAGCGAATGACCTAGAATCAGACCTACTGTACGCAAAGATTCAGACTACATGAAACAGACCCACCGGCCCCTCATCACACACACACACACACACACACACACACACACACACACTGACATACACACACACTTCCCCAGAAAAAAACCCTTCAGTGTCAAAACATTCATTACATCTGACTGACACCCAGACAACTGATGAAGTGAACATCAAGCTCAGCAATTAATCTGAAACTGAATACCAAATGTATTACGACCAATCTAATGTCGCCTATATTTTTGGTTGTTGAGGTATAATTTCTCTTTTTAAAGTCAGTAATTCAAGTGAAGAATCCAAATCCTCTCCCTCAAAAACTGTCTGAGTCAAGTTTAAATATCTTCATAATGTCTTTTTTTAACCTCTATATAAATGTGAGTATTATCAGTTGGAGACATTTCTTGGCAAATTCTACTAATACTACTGTAATACTAATAAGTGTTGTCTTAAGATACAATGCACACGTTTTAGTATTTATCTAAGTAAGTAAGACACAATGTTTTTGTCCGTTTTGTTGCTCGTTGTTTATTTTTCTACATTTTACTTTTTACTTTCTTATTTTTTTTTCTTTAATTTTGCTCCATTTGTTTCTTACTTGCTTCATGTTACTAATTATTTTGTCAGTTTCTTATTCATTTTTGTAAATTTTTTTGATTACTTTGGCCATTTTTGTTCATTTTGTTGCTTAATTTAATTAGTTTTACTGTGGAACTGCTAAAGTTTCAGGAGTTAAAGGGTTAAACTGAGTCATGTGGAAGAGGGAAATATTTAAAGCATGTAGGACACCGGCCCTCGAGGACTAGATTTGGACACCGCTGCTCTAGATGCGACGCTATTGAAACTCTTATTTTCTCCATCTATGGTTTAAAGCAGGAGTGTCCAACGTTTTGGAGCTCTTGAGCTACATCACGACCCGATTTGATCTCCAATGGACCAGAAAAGTAAAATACTAACATAATTGCCTATAAATAACTCAAAGTTAAAAATGTTCTCTTTGTTTTAGTAAAGAAAAGTAAAACTAAAGACTTAAAATGTTTATAATTATGAACTATTCATTCACAAAAAATATGAATAACTTGAAAAACTTGATAATTCACATGAAAAATAATTTACATTTTTAACAATATTCATCTTACTATTCATACATGTGTATTACAGATTTCAGTAGATCTATAAAAGCACAAAATATTTAGTAACAGTAACAGCCTTTGAATGTTAATATCATCAGTGTAATTTATGCACAGCAGCTGTGGCTCAGTTGATAGAGTGAGTCATCCAATGAATGAGAGGTCGGTGGTTCAAATCCAGGCTCTGACTGTCTGCATGTCAAAGTGTCCTTGCACAAGACACTGAACCCTAAATTGTTCCTAGCAGGTCTGGCAGCGTTCAACTACTGGTGTGTGAATGGATGAATGTGAGGCCTATATGTGAAGCATTTTGAGCACCTTCAACATGGAAAATAAACTATATAAGTGCAGTCCATTTACCCCTGGTGTAACACAAGTGTTCTAGTGCAGTAAGTAAATGTCATTGAAACAGGTGGCCATCTTGTTGTATTTGCTGTCTGACTAAAACTAGGATGCCAGCTCTGTTAAAGCTCCTTGATAATGGATGAGTCACATTGTCTCTGTTGAATATTAATTACCCCCAGAAACGGTAGGACCTGAAACCCTGTGTTAAAACAATCACAATTAAAATGTTTAACCAAAAAATATGTCTGTCTTGTTCTCTTGTGCTGTTATGAAGAATATACAAGTCAGATCTAAAAACAGGAATTCTACTTCCCGAGGCTCGCAGTAGTTGGACATGCTCCATAATCGTATGTGCCCTACCTTCCAGTTCTCTGTGATGCTGCATGACTCATGACCTTGTTTGCTGATTGGCTCCATGTCTCTGGTTTCCAGGACGACAACTCCATGTTTTTCCAGTTTGGCCCATCCATCGAGCAGCAGGCCTCTGTCATGTTGAACATCATGGAGGAGTATGACTGGTACATCTTCTCTGTCGTCACCACATATTACCCTGGATACCAGGACTTTGTCAATAAGGTAAATGAACACAAACACAGTTATGTGACATAAGACATAAGAAACTGATAAGATATTTAACCCTTTTTTAACCCTATTTAACTCCTGAGACTTTAGCAATTCCAAGATAAAAATAAAATAAGATGGAATGAGCAAGAAAATGAACAAAAACTGCCAAAGTGATCAGTAAAATGAACAAAAATCAATATCAAACTAACAAAATAATATGTAATATGAACAAAGCAAGACACTAACAGGACACAATTGAAGAAAAATAAAATAACAAAGTAAAACATAGACACATAAACAAAATAAACAACATCAACAGAATCTAATTATTCACAAAATAACATAAAAAAATGCAAAAAAACAAACAAAATGAAGTAAATAAATAAATGAATTACTAGTATTGTAATTTCGTTCCAGTAGTTTTAGTTTGGGGTTTTTCTTTTTCTAAATCATTTGTTTTTCGACACCTGTACATCGATTCTATGAACAAAATTCTCAGTAAAAAAAAAAAACACCAAAAAAAATCAGCATTTTGAAACTAAACCATCCATTCAGAACGCGTCAGCGCTGACGCATCAGGGGTTAAAGGGTATAAAGAAGTCAAGTTGCTTTTTATTGAGAGAAAATGAGCCTACAATAAAATCAAACCATTGAAAAATGTATTAAAAATAGGCGTTTAAAAAAGGCCAAAAGTTGTGTTTATGACACATAATGAAATAATTATCATTATTATTGAGCAAATTGATTATTTGATTGATTATTATTTAGCATTTTGATAAGTAAAGTATCATTATAGGTCCAAAATTATGAAACAGTGCATATTTTTTAGTGAAATGACAACAAGAAAAAAACCATGATCCTAACAAAGTCCTCCTTAAAGTCTATATTACAGTCTATTTCCTCCAGGCAGTTGCATGCATGGGTGAACACTAAGTTACCTGACCACTTATCTGTCCCATCATCACCAAAGTAAATGCACAACTTTTACATAGAATATACCACTTTGAAATAACCTGAGGTCAAATATCGGAAGGCATATTATCTAAAAAGATTAATGTATTCTAGAAGCAGCAGGATACTTATTACTACTATAATTAATAGCCACAAACCTTTTCAACCATGGTTTCAAATGTGAGATTCCTTTTCAGCATGGGTCCCAGGCACATTTGGTATTATTACTTTTGTCTTTTGGGGATCCATAATTGGAGGTCTCCCACCTACTGTAGTCTTCACATTGCGTCCTAATCCACTGATACAGTAAGATGTCTGCCCTATCTTTTTCACTCATGTGTATTATTTATTTTGCAGTTAATTTAGTCACTACAATAAATGAAATGATCCTAACAAAAGCAGCTAGTTTGTCTGGTTTTAAGACATAATTTGAAGCGTTTAAAAATGACAGGGTTGGCAGAGTCTGATATAAGTGTGGAGTGAGTTCCATTTTCTGATTACTTTAAACGAATCGGAAGATTGGCTGAACATGTCTTTGCTGAATGCAGCCACTCACTGAAACTTGCGCTTTCTTATCTCCAGGGCTGAGAACAGGCTTTTTAAAAGGGATCGTACAAGATCCTCAATAACTTTGAACTTCAGACGTACATTTGAAAAGACTCCAAACTTATTGCAAGTCCTCTAATTGTATTTCTTATTTCAGAGAAATCGCAGTGGCTTTGAACAAATTTCTGGAGTGTATGGATAATATAAATAAATGTTGTGCATGAGGACTCTCAGTGCAGAGACTGTTCTGTGGAGGTCTTCACAGTAACAATGTCTAGTAGCAACATCTGATATAAATCAGTGGAAATAAAGAAACACCTCAATCACAGAGAAATGCTTCAACCAGTTACTACTTGCATCATAAATCACATTTTGCCCTACTGCCCTCTCTTTCTCATAAAACATCAGACATACACAAAAGGTTTTATTTTTCTTTTCATGCTACAAAAGGAACATTTGTGTTGTTGAAGATGTACGACTGCTGACATGTTTTCAGCTTATATAACTCCCTTTGAATTGAAATCCGCATGGAAGGCTACCACTGTCCTGACCCTGAAAAACTACAAAACAAGAATCTTCTCCTATGATAATGCCATATAGATGCTTGTGACCAGCAAGTGTTCAATAGAGGCTGTTTAGAGGATGCACGATGGAATTATCCGTTAACACTGCGTTGATTTTGAATGCCCGTACTGCTCTGACTCTGTCTCCTTTGTGAGTGTGAGGACATAGCCCACAGATTTCAGAAAAGAGATTACCTAATCGACTGCTGCTTCTACCCCCAAGACAGAACAGTTTTGAAATCAGCGATCTGGAGGAGGCGACGTCTCAGTCAGCCTTGTTCCAGGATCTCGCCTTAACAACTGTGTATGTGCAGCCTACACTTTTTTTTTTTCTTTTTTTTTTCTAAGTCATCTTCTCCTTTTCTTTCCAGATTCGCAGTACAATCGACAACAGCTTTGTGGGCTGGGAGTTAGAAGAAGTCCTCCTACTGGACATGTCAGTGGATGACGGAGATTTAAAGATCCAGAACCAGTTGAAGAAACTGCAAAGTCCTGTTATCCTGCTTTACTGTACAAAAGAAGAGGCCTCCACTATCTTTGAGGTGGCCCACTCTGTTGGCCTGACAGGTTATGGTTACACCTGGATCGTGCCCTCGTTGGTAACCGGAGACGCAGACCATGTTCCACCTGTTTTCCCCACAGGTAACAACCAAACACCCCACCAGCAGCAGGTCCAATTATGATTTCATGGTTTATACACAAATAACTGTTTTGTAGGTAATGATGTGATTTTTTTTTTAAAGGTTTAATTAGTTAGCTAAACACAGCTAATTAAAAAAAAAATACAAACGATCCTCATTAGATATCACATTTTGAGGCATGAAAATTTATTGTTCTGTTAAAGCATTCATTCTATACTAAACAAATGAGATGGAGATTTGCTTTCTTTTTCTCTTAAGTTTCAGTTCATTAGTGTTTTTTCCAGTTTTCCAATAAACATTTCTACTTCTGGTTCTTGGGGTGATGATGTTTTGTCAACAAATACAATTCTTTTACTTAGTTAGTTACTTAGGTGCCCTTATGTTTCTTTTGCAGTTGAGTATTTGGTGATAGTTTTTAAAAAAATTTTTTTTTTTTTTTTAGGTTTTATTTATTTACAATTAAAGCCACTTTTTCTTGTATTTTCTACAATACTCTTTGCCATAAGGTTTGAGAAACCTGTTGAATGTCTTTCTTATCAAATAAAACATTCAGAAAACTGATTTATATTTAATATTTTTTGCAGAATACTTGAATATCATTCTAACTGATGTTAGACGAGTGTGTTATGTAAATGAAGTATCCACTTACAAACAGTCTGAACATTAGTAAGAGCATCCACATTGTACAACTATTTTTATGGTGTATTTCAAATAAATATTTCTTAAGTGGTTTATAATCATTCATTACAATATTAGCTTCTGTATTTTTGCATTTTTCAGTCGAAATGAGTTTTTTTCCCCTATTATTTATTTTACTGATCATGTAGATGTTTATAAAGCTTAGAGTAGATTCAATGATTTTTATATGATAACCGAAAAAACTCAAGGACATTTTTTTCAGCTAAACAAATCATTAACTGAATAGTAAAGACAAGTATCTACAACCAAATGTCCAAGTCCATGAGTTTAACTGGTGAATCAATGTTGCAGAGAATGATGGTGTTTCCATGTTCACTACGGAGCCTCTGAACATCCACACAAAAAAACAAATCTGATACTGAAAAGCTGATAAACTGCACTTTGAATTATTTACATGTATTGACAGGATTAGTGTAACCGAGGTTTATTATACCTTTTGGATCAGTAGATGCTTTTGGCAACTGTTTAGGTCTTTGAGTTTTTAAACAATATTGATCCAAAAAGAATGTTGCAGGTATAAAGACAAATGTCATCTTAGTAATATTTGTGGATTCATGCTATGCAGCAAGATGAGTGTATTTATTTTTTGCAAGTGACCTACTGAGGTTTACAAACATCATATACTGTCAATTATGTCACTATTTAATACAGAAAAAGCATATCTTAACGATTTTATGTCTGGAGTATGTGTGATAGAAGAGGTGCTACTGAGAACACTGAGCAGGTGGTAGAATAGATTTTTTTTTTCTCTCCATGTGTTCATTTATTTGAAATGCCAGAGAAAGATGTTATAAGAGCTGAGTGATTCCAAAACAGTCTGCGTTTTCAACTATATCCTCCTATATGGACCTTAGACCATTATTGGAAAGACTAGACATAATGTTATAAAATGACCAGGAGGCTCAAGAAATAAAGTGCAGGTTTAGTAAAAGTTCATGAATCTAATAAACTTTAATAAACACAGATTCACCATCACACCAATAAAACGGTGAAATCCATGAAATATTCACTTTAATAAGGATTCAGATTTCCAACTGATATTACAAAAATCAGTAGTTATGTAAGCTTTGCCAGCCTACGAATGTGATGTATCCGTGTGTCTCCCCTGCGTCATGTACCATATCATGTTCTTTGATTTCCTCTATAGAGCACACATTCCACTCTCTTGCATTTTCCTCAATACTCCCAGTAGTATTCCAGATGTTCTTTTGCAGATAGACTGGACCAAGTATTTTAAAACAATCACTTTTTTCTGACAAACCTGAGTCCCTAACCCAGAAGTTTACAACCTTTTTTGTCTCATGACCCCATTTTAGCACCACAAATTTCTGGTGACCCCAGGAATTCAAACCAGAGATTTTTTTTTTTTTTTTTTTAATCATTTTTATCATATATATATATATATATATATATATATATATATATATATATATATATATATATATATATATATATATATATATATATGGATGGAGAAGGAAAGCCAGATTGAGGTGGACTGACCTTGTATATAACACATTGTATGGCCAATTCCTCACATTGACCTATTCACACACTCATGCTCATTCACCAGTACACGGCTGCTACCATGCAAGGTGCTATCTGGTCCTACTGGGAGCATTGTGGCGTACAGTGTCTTCAACACATGGACAACTTAGCCACAGTTAATACCGAACAAACAATAATTCAAACAAACTATGAATTAAAGTTGCATCATCTTAAACATTTGACAGATCAACAGTACCGCAGAGCTTCAGTTTTCATACTCGGTTTGTCACGTCTTTTAGTGATTGTGAATGTCTCTCTACTCGCCATACATTTTTTTATTAATAAGTTTTTAGTTTAGTTTAGTTTTTTTTTTTTTTTTAATTACTAGAAATTTCAGGTGACCGCATTTGAATTCTAGGCGGTCCTATGTAGGGTCCCAACCCCAAGGTTGAAAAACATTGCCCTAACTAACCCTAACTTAGATTTAGGCTTACACAAAAGAACTGGAAGTGCACTATGCATGTGATTAGGTTTTATTTAAAAGGCAACATCTTGCGGTTTCAGTCTTTAACATGTGACAACAATTTAAAACTTTAAACTTAGCTTAAATATAACCTAATTATAACCCACAAAGGGTTTACTGATGACCCAGTGGATAGTAAAAGGTAAAGTTATTTATCTTTACCTACCTTAAGATATTTCTCCTGTGCCTCATTTTAGTTTGTGTTTATGTATGCAAATCCTGAGCGTCTGTTTGTTAGATTACACTAATATGCTGTGCCTGTGTTGTCCACGCTGCCTCATCAGGTGTGTCTAGGTGCAGTCTAGTGCTGTTGATTGATTGTGTTTGGCATTATTGAAATGAACCAACTGCTTTTCCGTCCATAAATTTCCTCACTGTTAGTGGATCACCTGCAGAATCAGCCACTGTCATCTCTACCTTTTCTAGATTGTGACTTTGTGCTAATTTGTCCTGATTCACAAAACTCACCTTAAAATTAATATTCAATTATTATGTGCAGATTTTTCAGAAGACCTTTTGTGAATGCAAGTGTTGGCACAGGAGACAGATGGGCTTGTTTGCATATATGCAAATATTCTGTGAGGACCTTGAGTATTTGCATTACAGTGCAATGCTGTTATGGTGCAGTCTAATTCCTGTTAACCTCAGGTATGCGAGTATGTAATCTGCTATGGTCCATGTTTAGGCATGTTTCATAATTTTAAATGATGTATAATGTAAGTTCTAACAGAAATATTAGTTAACAGTTTTTATGGCGTGTATAATTAAGTTGGCGACAGTTTTTACATCACTTCATCTTACATCAGGCATCAGTCTGGGCAGTAGAAAGACATTTAGTCATTTTTAGTCGCCTGGAGAAGCTTGCTTGTCTCTTTTCCAGTAGATTTGCAGTGCAGGTTTTAAACGTGAACACATAATCCAACAAGCCATGGAAAATGACATGAAAATGCAGTTTATGGCTGTAAGAAATGGATGTTGACATCTGATAGCCAGCAGTTTTTCATGCTTGAAAAGCCAAGCATAACACAGGGAGCTGACCGCAGTATTATTTGATGCTCATATTCAGCTGTCTCTTCAGGTGTTTATGAGCATTTAAAAAAAAAATACAGCAAAACTAAACTACCCATGTCTGCTTTAGAATGGATGTAAATACGGTTGGTACTGTAGGTCTGCACTCTTAACTTTGTCTGTGTTTTGCCTCTATGCTGCCTGCGCTTAAATGCTTTCATTTTTGTAACACCCCCCCAGCTATTCTTCATTACACTCTGCCTCCCCTTACCCATTTGTATTTTCCCTCGCACTTTCTCATCCTTTATATCTTTCTCTCTATTTGTCCATCCTTTTCCATTTTTCTTTCTCTATACCTCCCTTCTTCTCACCTCACTCTGTCTCTTTCTGCCTCCTTCCCAGGGCTCATCTCGGTGTCATATGACGAATGGGACTACAATATCGAGGCCAGGGTACGTGATGCAGTGGCTGTCATTGCCACGGCAACCTCCACCATGATGCTAGACCGGGGGCCACACACTCTGCTGAAGTCAAGCTGCCTCGGGACACCTGACAAAAAGAGCTCCAACACTGGCCACTCCAAGGAAATACTGAAGTGAGTTGATGCTGGGGTGGGGGTGGGGGGGTGTGAAGGGGGAAAAAAGGCATAAATCTGAAAAAAGTGTGTCATAAACTGAGCTAGTGAGTGAAAAACAATGCCCCTCAGTGAGAAGAGTTTCTTTGGCATCACATGTATGGTGTCATGAGGGCTGAAGCTCCAAAATAAATGATGTGTGCTTTTGATTAAATGTTGTTTTGAGTTTGAGCACAGGTCCAGGCAACACAGTCTTTATTCCTAAAAAAAAAAGAAAAACGAAAAAGCAATGAGCCATATTCACCTAGATTCCTAAATTCTGTCTGGTGTAGAAAATGAGTGTCATGCACAATTCAATCGAACGGGTTCTACAAAAACAGACAAAATTTTTTTTTTTTTTTTTTTTTTTTTTACAGATTCATGTGAGTCACAAGCAAAGAACACAGCTGGTTAAATATCATAGAAACAAAAAAAAACAAAAAAAACCCATTGTATTATTCATGTGATCTGCTGATGCACAGATAAAGTCACAGACAAGCATTCCAGCACATGTTCAGCCACACACATGCAAGCCAACAATAAATGAACACAGAAGCATGTCATTACACAAACATTATGAATTAAGATGTCCTGAGGAGCTAGGCTTTGTTTAACTAGCCAATAAAAAAAATATAAAACACAGAAGTGAACAAAGACATTAGCTTTCAAACATCATGTCTTATCTTTAGCTTAACCCACAGCCATCTTTAAAGAAAAATATCCTTCTCTTCCTCTTCCTCTGACCCCCACCCATTTTGCTTTTTGGCACATTACAGAATAAACAGGAGCACGGGTATTCAATAATTAATCCCTATTTAATTTCATAGGGCATGCTTTTTCTGTTCGCATTGATCACAGATTCTACACTTAATTGAATGCTTGGGGACAACTGGATTAATGAAAAAGAGCAGAAAAGAAAAATCTGTGGCACATACATACACACACTTTAAGGCATGATATTTTACTGATCTTAATTTATTCTAATACAGCCTTAGAATTTCTATTTCCATCTGTTACTTTTGTGTGTATTTCACTTTCAAAACCTTACCCCTCGCTGCCGTTTAGTGCTAATATTAAACTTTTCCTCTGTTTGTTTTGGGTTGGGTTTTTTTCTGTCTGTCATTTTAGATTTTAGGGAATATGAAGAACTAGGGAGATATTATGCAACCTCCCCTGCCACGACTGCATTAATCTCCAGGTTGAGGTTGATGTATTACTGTACATTTTAATCTTGTCTTTACCCGTGTTTCAGTTTTTTGTTTTTTTTTTAATATCAGGAGCACTTATGCGTTGTAGTCATGGATTCTACCACCAACAGGAATAAGATAACAATAACACTACAGCCATAAATAATTTAGTCCCCAAAGGGAGCTATCAGATACAGGATTATCTCTCAATCATTCTTCAGGCACACAACTGGGACTTTACTCTGCTGTGTGTGTGCACAGTATATGTGTGTATTCCACCAAGCCATTTTTCTCCATTCGACTGGGCGAAGGGTCCTGAATTTGGATCGGTGCATCTTGGCGGTCATCCCAGGGGTTTGCATTATTTCAAATATACACACACACACAAACACACAATTCTGCTTATTCCATCCTTTAGCCCCTAGAGACAACAGCAATAATAAGGCCATATGTCTCTGCGTGGTCCTGTATAGCTACAGGCCACAGTGGGCTGCATGCATGCTGGATTAGCATGCTATCCTGTCAGTTCTGATGGATGGAGATGGGAGGCCCCAGTGAGTCATGCTCTCAAATTTGGTTAGGGGCTGCCTGACCTTATGGGCCAAACGCACGTACATCCAAACGTGCAGAACTAAATATCTGCAAACACAAATAACAGCAGGAATAAGTGAATGCACACACAGAGCTCTAGAGGCCATCCATTGTTTCCTGCCTGACAGAGAGGACAGGAATGCTAGGATAATGAGAAAATGTGCTGCAAGTGGTTTTGGATGAGGTGTTAAGGGGCTTATTTGTGTGTGGATGGTTAAGGGAAAGGTATGTTTCTTTGTTTTTATTATCTTTTTTGACTGTGTGAGTGTATATTTCACTGCACTCTCAAATCCAAGTGTTAATACAGAAATGCCACACTGGTTGATATAGTGTAAGAGATGATGAATATTTTGTAGCCAGTTTGCTTTTTTGTGACCTGATGACACATTTGTGTTTACAACTCTGTGCTGGGCCTTACAGTAGGACTCACACTTCCCTGCAGGCTGTCTGAAAGCTTGTGTTGCCTGTTATGCATGCAAGACGACCGTGTTACTGTCCTCCTATTTCACCTTTAAAGTAGTTTGTCCTGCAGCAAGAGAGCAGTATTATTACATTTCTTAATGGCCACAATAAATGTGTCTGTCTAATAAATCCTGGCTATTAGAAGGCGACTAGGCCGTTTCATTGTGCTTTTGGCCATTCAGTTCACAAACAGGCAAATCTCTTCATCTCTACACTTCCTTTCATGGAAGTGTGTCAGTGTCAATTTTCAGTTGCATGTTATGCCACCTACCTTTCCCTTTCACTTTTTTTTTTGTGTGTGTGATGTCTCTGTCCCCGCATCCCCAGTCATGAATATCACTCCTTTTCAGCTTTTGTTCCTCAGTCTTACCCTTTCTTTACAGCAATCCACTCACACTATGAAGTCTGTTTAATTGAATGAGGTGGAAATATGAACTCCTAAGGTCCTCCATTCACGCCCTTGTACCATGCATTCACTTTTTTCTGTTTTGTGAGGAGGGACGATTAGTGTATTTAGTGTATTAGTCTTACATATTGAGCATGGTTTTATGAATGAATCTGTCTTTTCCCCAGTGACAGGCTTTAATAATCTCATTCAAGTAAACAATCAATTTTTAATTAGCCTTTTCTGCAGTAAATTGTTCACTTATTGGATCACTGACCACTGGCAAACATCTGTCATGATATATATCCAGTTGAATGACCTACCTAGTGCTTGCTTCAGCAGTTTAAATGTTTAAGCAACTTATTTTATGCACAGGTACTTAACACAGTGTGATGTGCAGATTCTCAGCTCATATTCTTAAAAACTGATTGAACTTTATATTATTAAAAGCTGTCTACTTATATTCTAACCCATTTTACAGAGTTTTGTTTTTTTATGACTTATAAATATGTGAGTATTCAGTACGTATTTATTATTATTGTGAATTAGGATCCTCAATAGCCATGTTGCTATGCTGTGGTCCACTTACATACATACATACATACATACATACATACATACATACTGTACATACATACCATACATAACATACTTGCATACATACCATACATAACATACATACCATACATTAAATACATTTCAAAAAGCTCAAATTACCCTCCATTCTAGTTAACACATTTACTTTCATTAAACCTTAGTGTAGAGTTCAATAGAGCGATGAAGGATTGTGGTTGTGCCCTGTGTGACCCTATCTGTATTAGCCGATGGTCAGAGACAAATAATAATAATAATAATAATCATTAAAAAAAGTTAATTAATCTCTGTAATTAACAATTAATTACAGAGTTTCTTGTTTAAAAATTCACAAAGTGTTTTAAAGAATTAGACAGTGAAAATACATTAGAAAGACATAATTAGAAAGATTACCTATCCATAAGTAGCTTAAGTGACATAATCTAAACAACATAATCTTCCCACAGTCCATTCAAGGATGGCGGAAATTTCTCTGCAGCTTCAACATGACCACACTTGTAGTGGTTTTCACTTCTTCTAATACTGTTTTACTGGTGCTGCCTAAAAAACCTTTCACAGACAGATTTACAAAGTCTACCGACATTATTTGTAGTGATCGTCCACGTTATCTGTTATTGATTTGGGCTATAGTGTTAAACTCGCTAATCAGGTCACAAGTCGGCTAAAAATGCTCTGTTGTTTGGTGTTGTATGTAGGAAGGCTCAGGGAAAGCTCAGAACTAAAACAAAAGCCACAACACAACAACACAGAAAGCTGCAAAGGAAGTGACAAAATAAATAGTCGCCGTTAAGCACTACAAATTCAGTGGAAAACCTGACATTTACGGGTGAAAAAAGAATGCATGTTAAAAACATATATTACTCAACATATTACTCACTTTTACAACTTTTTCACTTCTACGTTCCTTTTCAATTTAACAAGAAAGAACTGGTTAATGGCCACTATGGTAATTCTGCTTCCAGTGGTCCGTCAGAATATAGGGTCACTACAGTTGAGGCTTTCTGTGTTGTGTTGTGGCTTTTTGGTATGTGTCGCACATGAGGAGAAACCTGTCTGCAGCCGTTCCTAGTACGCTAAAGGCTTCCAGCTGCTGCGCATGTCATTGGATAAACTGCGCGAAAAACTGCACCCATTTCGGGGCAGTTTTTCAGTAGTTCGTCATCATTGTTGTCGTCGTCATCGTCATCATCATGGCATTTTCATTGATAAAGGCCAAAGAGGCAAATGCTCTAGCACCACCTATCATCTCTCTGTGTACGCCTATGCCTGTGTGTGTCATGTGACTAAAACAGAAAACATGGAGTGCCTAAACAAGGTTCAAGGTTACTTTATTAATACCCGTGGGTAGATTTGTCTTGCAGTCAAAGTGATAATTTAGTAGTAAAACATACAAGACACACATTAAACATTGAACAAGGTCGAGTGTGCAAGGAAAACAAAGTGCTCAGTGTTCCACCTCTACAACATAGCAACATGGTGTAATAAATAATAAAATAATTTTGTTATTATAAAAATAATACTGTTTTGTCAGTACAATGCCATAGATATTAATGTAATAACTGAAGTTATTTTGGGGGTTTTTTTGGAATCTTTATTACATTCACCTGTGGGACTGAATTCAAGACACCCATTAAAAAAAAATCTAATTCTGGTTGTAACATTAAAAAAAGTTGTTCAGAATGAAGCTCTTGTCTCAAGATTCTGAAAGGCTTGCATTAAATAGACATATGATTATGAAAAATATATCTTTGAGCACCAAAATGGTAATATGGTGTACAAGTCCAATAGTTTAATGTACTCTCCAGTGGTGTTGTTGTCTCAGCGTGCTGTCAGATTCAGCTAAAATGAGCCTTTGAATTTTATTCAAAATTAAACATCAGCTCATATTTTTCTGTTTGTTTTAATGTACCTGCTTTAAGTCAATATTTCTTTTGATATGACATGTTTTATTAAGAATTCAAACTATTATGATGTTGTTACCAGCATTTAATCCTAAATATTTAATTTTAATTGTTTATTTTAAGGAGTATCCGTGATCAATCTATCTTGAGAAGGTACCAGCAAAAAGAATAAAACCGGATGAGTATTTGAGGTTTGAAGGTCAGCTCCCCACCTGTTAAGCCCTTGTTCACATTTTACATAAGAGAGGGCTCTCTGATATGTCGTTCCCTCTCTCCGGGCTCCACAGGTAGCTGTCTGATGTCTCCCTCTCTACGGGGGTCCTGATGGGCCCAGATCACATGGAGCTCCTGTGGACTCACTTATTAAAGGCTGCAGCTCAAAGAGACTCAAAGCCTTACATCTATCTCTATGTAGTTCATATTGTGTGTTTGTATACTGTAGGAGCCTAGGCACGAGCAAAATGAGAGTAAATAAGAGTGACAGCTATTTGTATATGTTGTGTTTTTAGATCATTTACTGATTGTTGGAATGTGTTTGAAGATTAATTTAATCTCTTAGGTGTCTGCCAAATGCCAATCGAATCGAATGCCAAGTAATCTAAAAACTTTGTGGTGATTTTCAGATAGGAAATGACAATTGACTGATGCTTTCACCTAATCATGTGTTTTATGTTTCATCGAATATACACAGAGAATAGGAGATTTTAATTATCATCTTGATGATTTATACATTTTCAGTGTGTTTAAGACTCAACACATCAGTGTGTTTGAGTTTATTTCTCAGTAATGACTAATATTCAATACATTATCCCACTTACAGTACTAGGTTGGAACTCAGGGTTACATATAGCACTACCACGCTCTAAAAAAATGGTATCAGAACTCAGAATTAAGCTAAATACATTATTGTTAGATCTAAGTTTTTATTACGCTATATTCTGATTACACACAACAATACTACAGTACTAAAATTATATACCATGTTATTCAGTCATGCTCATGATATTCAATTTCAGAGCAGAATTTGCAATTAAAAGCAAATAAATACAGTAATTCCCAGAACAAGAATAAAGCCACAGAACATAATTCGGCCTAATCTGGCTGCCACACACATTTCATCAGTATCTGGTTACTCTTCAGAGGCTGACGTTTAGTATTTATCCTCGATTATGAGTCATCCACCCAAACCTGACACAATATGTAGATGATACACGTGTGTCTATGTGCAGAGTACAGATGTATATTTTTACATCCCTGCATTGCAGCAACACAAAATATGTGTTACAGTTCAACTTCACTCTGAGACAAGAGAAACCATTCCATATTCAAATCATATCAAATGGTTCTGGATTATGTTTTGTCCATGCCATTGATGATTCAGTGTCTCTGTAACTAAAAAATAAATTCCCCTCGCAGCCAGTGATTAGTTGGGGAACAGTTGGTGAGCGAGTCGCATACAAGAGCTGCATATGGCTCTGATGGAGCCGCATTAGGTTCTCTTAGTAGCTCATCCCAGTTGTGAATTTTTTAGTTTTTGGGTTTTTTTTTTTTTTTTTTTTCTTTTCCTTCTTCTTCCTCCAACAGATTCAGAGGGGAATTTAGACATGAGAAGGGATCAAACAGCACATAAAAGCTACATCAATAGTACAGGGCTACAAAATTATAAACAGAGCATCCTCCTCTGTTGTAAATTCACAGCATGCATGAGTCTTTGTAAAGGCAGAGGTTAATGTGCAGGTAGATGATTCTTATTGATGTGGGATTCGACGTACATTGGAGACACTACTCAGAGGTGAGATGGGGAGATTGTTCTCAGAGTGAACAACGGCAAGAGGAGAAGTGGGTAAACACTGAAAAATACTCCTCACTCGCTTTCTATTTCTCTTTCACCCAGCCTCTCTTGGGTGAGATTACTGTTCCCATGGCAACACAGCTGATTGCATGAAAATTGCTGTGGTTGTGGGTGTCATGGCAACACATTACGTTATATTGGTGTTGTGTCTGTGTCCCTGTGTGGCCGTTTGTAACATGTACACATGTCACCCAGTCATGATGGTATAGGTGTATAAATGCTGGTCACATGGGTCAGTGTGCCATCAGGACCGCAACAAGTTGGACCTGCTGAGCCTCCACCCACACAGCCTTGATCTTTTTGGTCCGCTATTCAAACTGAGATTATGTTTAGGAGGCTAATCCCATGTTACATGCGCATTACAGCACTTTCAGAGCGGTAGCCAGCCAGAATGCAGCAATAGGCATTTCATGGAAGCTTGAGTCATATTATTGACTTTCTCAAAGCATGTATCCTACTCAGGTCTGTGTGTGTGTGTGTGTGTGTGTGTGTGTGTGTGTGTGTGGGGGGGGGGGATTTCAAATATAGTGAACATTACAAATAGAGGTACTGAATGTTCTAGTAGGAGGTACTTGCGATAAAATCTTGGGTAAGTTTCCAGCCTATTGCTCATCTGTTGTCTGCATTTACTTGTGAATTGATTTATTGTCTTTTCTTTTCACACTGTAGACTTGGTTGGAGATAATGCCGGGTAAATGTGCACAGCATAAAAAAAAGGGGGTTGGGGGGTTGGGTGGGTGATCTGCACACATGCACAGCCCCTCACTCCTTGCATTCAGACAAGATATTTATTTCTCCGGTGGATTGTTTCAGAGGCAGAGCGTCTCCATGGTGATAGCAACCCACAGAAAAGGATGAGGAAAAGTGAGGAAAGGAGGCGGCAAAAAGAGAGAGTAAGGGAGAGGGAGAAAGAGAGATGATTCCAGCTTATCTGCCACTGCTGTACACTTGTTGACACACATATATGCTGATATGTATTCACACAGGCGGTTAATACAGCCACCCTCTCTGCTGCTTCTCTCTCTTCCACCCTTCACTCCTTGTTACTTGTTGCTCTCCTCACCCTCACTGCTTTCACTTACCCTCACACAACATTGCTTGCATCTTTTCTTCGTCGTACCTCTGTTATATAATCATGTAATAACAGAAATGCAGCTCTAATATCAAATCAAAAATTTAGAACAAGACTACATGTAAACCCTCTTTGATTACCGATCATCAAGTATTATTTTCAAAAGTACATAGCAGCACATTTCACAAAAGCACACTGTCACTGCCAAGTGTTTTAACTGAAAATTTGACAGCACTGACTCATACCATCTGTCTGTTCTTTACTGAAAGTAGGACTAGTACTGCAGGTTTTGAGAGCATTGATGAGTAAAGATGAGAATTCTGTGAGTATTTAAACACCATACCTGCTCATCATACTAAATCTATGATAATAGCATCCTATTAAGTGACATAAAGCTGCGCTAATTAATATTTTTCATATTAACTAGAGAGAAAATGGCATTGTGAAACATCTCACTGTGGAAAGCCTGCATAGAATTGTCACTCACCTTACTTTCATGTCTTTCCAGGCTCATGTAAATACACTTCATGTCAACTGGTCAGCATCAAGCAGTAGATTGACAAAGTTAGTTATTAAGTGGTTGTTGTCTTCTCTTGCTTATCTGGGCCTGGTTCGCGGGGGCAGCATCCCCAGCAAAGAAGCCTAGACTTCCCTCACCCCAGCCACCTCAGCTAGCTCCTCCAGGGGAATCCCGAGGTGTTTCCATGCCAGCCGAGAAATATAATCCCTCCACTGTTTCCTGGGTCGGCCCCCGAGGTGTCGTCCCGGATGGACGTGCCCGGAACACCTCCCCAGGGAGGCATCCAGGAGGCATCCTCACGAGGTGCTCGAGCCACCTCAGCTGACTCCTTTGGACATGGAGGAGCGGCGGCTCTACTCCGGGCCCTTCTCAGATGTCCGAGCTTCTCACCCTATCTCTAAGGCTGAGCCCGGCCACCCTATGAAGGGTGCCGCTTGTACCTGTGATCTCATTCTTTCGGTCATGAGCTTTGGGTCTGGACCATAGGTGGGAGTAGATCAACCAGTAAATCGAGAGCTTTGCCTTCTGGCTTAGCTCCTTCTTCTCCACAACGGATCGGTTTAGCACCCGCATTACTTCGGATGCCGCCCCAATCTGCCTGTCGATCTCTGCCTGTCCTCCTAAATTGTTGAATGTTACTGGGTAGGCTTTTAGACATAACTGTACTCAAAGTTATATTCTTACCTTATAGATACGTCATGAATGTTACATTTGAAGGCCGAAACCTGTCATTCAGCGATGAGGGACACCAAATGCATCCTAAACTGGTCATCATCCTTCTGGGCAATGACAGACAATGGGACAGGGTGAGTATGTTTGGTCCCTCCTATTGTGCTGGTTTTTAAGATATGATAAGAGCACCAAAAATACAACAAACAAATGCAGACAAAAAGACGGGTAGAAAAAAACACAAATAAGTGAAAAAATTATAAATACAGTTATAATAGGAAAAAATATTGAATAAATCTGTTACTTTTTCAGTACCCTGTCCCCTGAAGGAGAGCCAAGGGGTATTGTTTTTGGTTTGGTTATTTTTTGTTTGGTTGTTTGTTTGTTTGTTTAACACTATCAGAAAAAAAACTATTGATTGAAGTCATTCCAAGTGTGGTTTATAGATTGCCAGTGATCCAGAATAGGTGTCATTACACTGCCAAGGATCCGCCAAGTTATGTTTTTGCCAGTGTTTATCTGTCCTTCTGTCTGTTTATTTGTCTGTCTGTAGCAGGATAACTCAAAATGTTATGGACGGATTGGGCTGAAATTTTCAGGAAATGTTGATATCGGCACAAGGAACAAATGATTACATTTTGGTGGTGATCGGTGGAGCGTGTTTCATTCAGTTGGTCAGGGCATGTTGGTGCTCAGAGAGGTCTCGGTCATTTAGGGGGGGTGGGAGCTGATCTGAGAACAGTAGAGTCCAAATATTTAAGAAGTTATCAGTTTAACTCTGTTTTGATTTTCTAACTGTAATTCAACATTTTCTGACAATTGTTTTTCATTTGACTGAGTAAAAAAAATCTGTTTCAGCTCCCAATATTGACTACGTTGATTGATTGGTCATCAGTCAGTATCAATCAGTATCAGCCATAAGATAGTTACGAGCACTGCAAAAAAAAAACAACCTGAAATTGACATTTTTGGTCCAAATCGATAGATTGTTCAACCCTACTAAGGGGTGGAGTTTGTTACACCTGCCACCACTTATTTCTTATATTGTGGGTCCATTTCCTCTTAAAATACTTATTACAATAGTCTGTGTGTTACTAAAGGTCTCTTTGTAACTCTATGATGCAGGTGGGCAAATGGGAGAGAGGCTCTTTAACCATGAGGTACCATGTGTGGCCTCGCTTTGAGCTCCAGACTGAAGACCACCTGTCCATTGTTACGCTGGAGGAGGCGCCATTTGTCATTGTGGAGAATGTGGACCCGCTCAGTGGGACCTGCATGAGAAACACTGTCCCGTGTCGCAAACAGCTCAAACTCAGGTGAGAAGAGGTCTCAAGAGTAAAAGATCTGATTTGTTTGGATCGTCTGTGAGGCTTAAAATAAAACTGTTTACTTAATAAAACGTAATGTGAAATGTATTGATTCATATAGCAATATGGCAAATTATTAAAACTTTCCGGCTCTCACCTTCTGCATGTTCCAAAGCCATTCATAACATATTAGAATTGACTGGAAGGTAGAAAAATCCATAAAATGAGAGCAGCTTTGAATATAATGAAATTCAACACAATATTAAGTCGAGCTGAATGATAATAATGTGAGCTATCATGGTAATTTGCACTAGATGACTTGAATAGGTCTCTTTGGGAAAAAAATAATAATTCTAGAATGAGTCAGATGATTTTAGGGTACCTGTACAGAAAATAAAGATAATGATTAAAAAGAGCTGAAAATGTGCTTTTTATTCTGAGTTTTTTTTTTTTTTTTTTGGGGGGGGGGGGGTTTGCACAAACCGTCCTTTCTTAAAGTTTAATATAACAAGATTCACACCAGAGTTGGGTTCTTTTCTAAATTATGTCAGATAGACTTTCTGATGGAAATTGAGACCAAAGTTTTCTCTTAGTATTAAGCAGTGTTGAAGTCATACGTAGCATGACTTATGTAAGTAATGTTCCCTTACTTGATATGACATGAGATGCTTACACATGCAACACATCATGATAATGATGCTCAAACAATGTATCATGCGACCTTAATTGTAAGCGTATAAATAGCTCTGCCTATGCAACCTGTTTGCTGATACTGTTAGACCCTACACACACAAAATTATCTGTTTTCTCTTAACTAGACTTTTAAAATGTAATCTTTTCCTTTTACTTGTGCTTTTCCTATGTCCTGTGAGTACCTCTGCTCTCGTCCCCACTGTTAACTGGATCATTGTCTCGGCGTCCTTGTTTTCCTCCCTCCTGTCTCCTCACCCTGACCCTCCTGCTCTCCACCTGTCCTTGGTGTGTGATAATGAATTTTCTTCATTGGCCTCCTTTTCTATCACTGGCCTACCTGAAATCTCTTGAGGGTGTCCTACATCTTCTGGCTCAGTGTTTTTTTTTTATTGACTGATCTTTCACTGTGCTCTGTCCCCTATTCCCCCTTTTCTTCCTCCTTTTGTCTGTCTGTATCTTCTTTGAAAGGTATCCGTCCCTCTGCACAGAAACACCCCACTTATCTTTCCATTCAAAACTCATTGAGCCAAAAATGTTGACAGCCTTAGCAGGGCATTGTTAAACCCCTGTGTTCTCATTATGCTATGTTATATGCTGCATTTTATCACAATAATCATGAAGGTTGTTCAGTTGCATGGCCTGTGTTCCCAATCCAACAACTCCCTAAAAATGGAGGTCGACACACCTCTTTGTGAATATGAAACACAGTAAAACAAACACATTTGTCCTTGGTTTGGCACTTGCAACATCCTCTAACTCTGCCAATCCTCCCATTGTGTTGGTTCCAACAGCTGTTATGCACCTGTAGGTGCTGTGGGCCAAAACAACCCACTGATTGATCACACACAATTTTGGTTAATTTTTAACACTGTTTATTAACCTCATTCCATCTCTGTTGTATAATATGAGAATATTTAAGAGTAAAATATAAAACAATATACACTATTGGCACAAATATAAAATAAACATTTTTACAGTATGAAATATCCATATTTTGCTGGGAGCAGAAAGCAACAAGGAGCACTGCACTGGAGTGGTTATTGCATGGACAGGGAATAAATGATTGTACATGAGGGAGTAAAGCAGAAGCAGAGTCAGTTCAGATATCAGTCAGTCATGCTTGTAAAATGTAGACGTTAATGAGCACATGTACAATATCAGTCTTTAATTTATTTATTCACTCTGCTATGTTACTGTAAATTACCAAAAGAAACCCTGCATAAGTTCAGCAAAATTTGCTCGGTACTGTATGTTGTCTTCTTTTGAACGTCTGCAGCACAAACACAGATTGATCTTATATTGTTCAACAAAATGTTTTCTTGTCCTCATCTGTCTTTCCACCCTCCCATTCCTGTACCACATACCAGTAACCAAACCGGTGATTCTGGGATTTACATCAAGCGTTGTTGCAAGGGTTTCTGCATTGACATCCTGAAAAAAATCGCCAAGGCGGTTAAGTTCACCTACGACCTCTATTTGGTCACCAACGGCAAACACGGCAAGAAGGTGAATGGGACATGGAACGGCATGGTTGGGGAGGTGAGGAAAATGACCTTTTATACATGAAACATAATTTTTTTTTTTTTTTTTTTAAATGTGTGTGTGTGTGTGTGTGTGCTTGTATTCCTATCTTTATGGGGACATTGATATGTTTACACAGTCACACCATGGGGGCCTCTGACACTATGGGGACCAAAATTCAGGTCCCCATGAGGGTTAAATATAAATAAATGTCCCCACTAGTAAAATAGAAATGATGTGGCCCCATAAATACATCTGTTTCTATTTTTCCAGATATATCCATAAAGGATGAGGGAAATGGTTGCAAAGTGAAACATGTATTTTTCAAACCTTTTGAAGATGTGTTTACTTTTAAAAAAGGGTTTATTTTCATGTATTTTTAAAATTCATTAATTTTATTTTTTCATTTTTTTTAAATATATATATATATTTTTTTTTTATTTATTTATTTTTTTTAATTAGTACTTAGTACTTATTTATGTCTTTATTTATGTATTTTTTACATGATTATTATTTTGTATTTATTAATTTGTATTTATTTATTTTTTTATTTCATTTTAACATTTTCATCATTCATTTTATATATTTTTAAAAATTATTTTATTTCAAAAAATGTGCTTACACTCACTACCCAATGTCTACTTGATTATAAACGTGGTCCTCATGAGACATGGAAACGTGTGTGTGTGTGTGTGTGTGTGTGTGTGTGTTTGTTGTGTGATTCAGAACATTAGGTGTTGTTTTGATGAGCCCAGAACCTTGACACCTGGGAGAAGAGGTTGTCTTTAAGTGTGACAGTTTGGTCGATTTCATAAAGGCCTGCTGGCACATCAGCTGATCACTGATTTCACAGCTGGCAGAATGCCGCAGCACAGGGTATATAGACTCCTGCATACAGTGGCAATTGACCCATGATTAGAGCCTCAAAATAAAGAAACGTAGCCACAATGTAATGCATGTTGACGTGTTTCTCTGGCTTTCAGATAATGTAATGCACTGACAAAGGCTGCAGGTGTGTTTGTTAAACGTTTTCCATTTATCTTGTAGTAGTTGTTTGCATTGATGATGACAAGCATGGTCTCTAGCATTAGTTCGTTTGTTCTAAAGAGTGAAAACAAAGAAAAGAAACCACATTCAAAACCCAGTTCAGACAGAAGCCAAATGTAACATCTGTTTATTTGCAGAGAAGGAAAAGTTGAGCCTGCAGAATAAAGACTTTGGTCACCATTACGACATCTAAGTGTAGTATTGTCAAAGTAATGTCATGTTATACTGGTGTTTGACAGATATTTTATAGTACACATGTTAAACTTAAGGATATTGTTATGGAAATGAGGCATGTGGATTAAAACAGTGTTGCCCCTCTTCAAGTTGTGATGAATTGAAAATCAGCAAATAAGTAAATCAAAGCCAAATGATTCTTCTTTTCACATTAACCTATTATCATAGATTTATTTTTATTTAATGGAATTTCTGTTGCTGTTTCAAGTGCATAACACATCTGCTTGCCCTGTTTTGTTTAATTACTGTCAATCAATATGTTTATTCATTCAGTATAATTCAACATGGGATTTGTTTTTTTTTTTTCCATTTCATTCCTTAACTCATCACTTCTACTGCTCTTTTTCTGCACGTGTTTATGTTTTGTAACTGATTATGTGAAGGAAATGTGCAAATTATACTCCTATTGAAAATGTAGAAACAAACTGGTACGCTAGTCATATTATACGAATTCCATTCACTACAAATATGAACATATAGAGAGGTATTTGGGTGTCTGTGCTGATACCAAAAAGAGAGCACTTGTTCCCCACAACCTGGCCTAGAGGTGAACCTTGATCAGCTCTGCAAAACCTCAGGACGAGGACAATGTGGCTCCTAATCAGGGATGGAGAATGAGGGGAGAAAAAAAAGGAAGAGCATGAGAAAGTAGCCTCAGGGAAAGACTCACTTCTCTCCTGCACACATTAGACATCGAGCAACATGCAGCCTTTTCAAATTAATGTGATGTCCAACTTAATTGATTATAGCGTAAAACAAGAGACTTCAGTTTTATCTTAATAACATAGACGACTTAAGATGTGCATGGTAATATAAATTAACTTCATCTGAAGTCCACCTACTTTAGACTAGAAAACTGTTGTAAGACTACTAGAACATACAGAACATCAGCATAAATGCAAAGCTATGCAGATGTGCATGCCAATGCATGAACGCATGGATACATTTGTTCACATCCTTAAATGCCTAAGCAACCAACCAATGATTTAATCTGAAAGGAGAAAAACAGGACAGCAGACACAGGAAGCCAAATGAGAGAGACAAGAAGAGAAAAATAACAGAAAAGAGCCAGCCTCGAAGAACAACTGTGACAAACAGAGAGATAGGACTCCTGTTCACTGTGGCATACATATACCTTATTAACACAATCGTATGTGCTCCATTTTTATTCATAGCCTCAGGGTCCAGAAAGTTAAAGCTAAATATACCTGAAAACACCCAGGGGGAGGCTGGATGGTGGCGAGTCATACACTGACCGAGAGTAGAGTAGTAATAATCCCCTTTTGTTGCAGCTTCTCCTTTTTAAGAACAACCTGTGCAACACATGGGAAAGGTGATGGCTTTAGAGCCGTAGTACTGAGTTATTCCTCGTTTACGCTACTGTATGTGTTTTTGAGAATAATCCTTGAAATCTCCAGCGCTGTACTCCTGCTGACCTTCCCCATTATCATTCTGTCTCTCTGACTCTGCTTGTGTTTGTCCCTCAGGTGGTGTTGAAGAATGCCCACATGGCAGTGGGTTCCCTTACCATTAACGAGGAGCGATCCGAGGTCATCGACTTCTCTGTGCCGTTCATTGAGACGGGAATCAGTGTCATGGTGTCCCGGAGCAATGGAACCGTCTCTCCCTCGGCCTTTCTTGGTGAGAACAAATGCACCTGGCACTTCTGGCAGATGTACAACACATGTTCATGAACACTCATATTGCAAGATAAATGCACCTGCACTTCTCCATTTACATGAGACATAAAAACCAGATGAGTTTGGGTAGTTCACAGACTGCATTGGTCTAAACTGAAGTTGAAAAAATGGAATCTGACTTGGATCCTTCTTGTGAAGTTAAACCAGTCACACTGTCTTTCTGATGTAACAGGATTTCATATGGAACCTGGGGCAACAGTTGTAATGTTTAGCAGTATACCACCTTCTTCTCATTTGAATAAAAAAACTCCACCATTTAAATCTTGTTTTTCAAGTTTTACCATCATTTCACACTGGAAAAAATTTGATATTCTATATTATATATGTGACCCACCACCACGAAACCAGGCATAAGTGTCTGGAAATCAAAACTGAGTTATCTGTGTAGATTGGTAGAGTGGAAACTAAGGTTTAAGATGGTGAAAAAATTATGTTTCTATCATAAGTAGAACCAAAGTTATGGTCATTTTAATATCCACATTTGGACCTATTTTGCAATTTGCATATTTTTAGATATTGTCCGTTAAAGTTTTGGACTGTTTTGGGGTAGGAAGTCCTTAGCAACGCATAATAATTCGTATCCGATTGACAAAAATTATTAACAGATGTTAAAGGACACTCTGATGGACATGTCACAGAAGTTTTATATATTATAATAATAGGACAGAATTGCAACGTATTATAATCATTTGGCTTACACCATTGGACAAGAGCATTCAATATAAGCTTTTACCTCGTACCAAACACTTGGGTGTTTACGCACGGAACGGAGATCGTTTTGTTCTGCGAAAAGAGGTGGAAGTCGTCTTTGTCTTTGCTCAGCAATCCCTAAACTTTTGTCGCGCTTAAATAATTGACTCAATAAACACCTTTATTGATTGGATTTCAATGTAATGACCACAGGAACTGAACATAGAGGTGTTACGGTACCGTTTTTTGATAAGGTGTAAACACAAATAACAAATCACCTTCCAGCCTAAATTTGGCTGTAGCTCTGAACGGCTCAGCGCGACTTATGCCTGGTTTCGTGGTGGCGGGTCACATATATAATATAGAATAGTATATTAAATATGGCATGTCATTGTCAAATATTACAGTGTGTGTGTGTGTGTGTGTGTGTGTGTGTATATATATATATATATATATATATATATATATATATATTTATATATATATATATATATATATATATATATATATATATATATATATATATATATATATACCTTTTCTGAATTATATAAAAAAGGTAGATTCCTCATTCATTCTGGAACTGCCTTAGTAATAAAAGTCTGTGATTAATATTAGGGTTCCTTCCTATTTATTTATTTTTCAATGTTGTTAATGATCTTTTTTGTGGTGCATCAGGGTAAGAGTGATCGCGGTTTTGGGTAAAAGAAGAGAAATATGATGACTGTATGATGCTTTTCTGAAATCCTTGATGTGAAATAAAAACACTTTGAACAGAATAGGGTCAGTCCTGCCACGAACTGGCTACTCATCCAGGGCGTACACCATCTTCACCCATAAGTAGCTCCACTGACCCCTGTGACCCTGGAGAGGGGAGGGGAGGAGAGAGAGCTTTACTGTGATTGTAACAAGTACAATGAAATTAAAAGTGCAATCCAATCCATGCATATATACATATCCAACTCTATATAAAATATACAAATATACAAATACAAATAAAAACAGCTAAAATTAAAATAGAAAACAAACAGAAACCATTGACTCACATACAGTTGGTCATTACCCACAGCAGATGTTTTTTCTGCTGTGGCTAAAAAGTGTTCTTAAATCTGTTTGCCCTTGTCTTTGTTGTAGAGTGAAGTTCTGTGCTTATCTGACTGTCATGCTCACTGAGAAATACATGAAGCAGAAGTTCAAATGAGTTTTATGTCAGTCTCCAGTGGTTCCTTGTAAGGTTCACAAGCACAACAGGAATATTTTTAAGTCATATGATGTTGTTTTACAATTTTGGAGAATTCACTCTACTTCTATATATGATAATTAAACATGTTCAAATACACATTTTTCAGTTGATTTACCATGGCATTTTTAACTTGTATTCATCCAATTTGTGTGTACAACAAGATTATTATTAAAACTACATCTGAAAATGTACACTTAACAACAAGCTGGGCATAAAATTAAGCATATGTAAGAAAATGTTACCAAATTAAGGAGTAGATCTGTCTGCTCACACCTACAGTTACTCTCATGAACAAAAAAAAAAAAAAAAAAAAAAAAAAAAAAGAGGGGGGGGGGGGGTTTAAAAAAAAATTTCATTTGCAACCCTGAACACACAGTATGTAACTATTGAATAAAAAAAGGCTTGTTGATACCACAGGGTGATTTTAAAATTGTGTTTAATTTGGTTTTATGAACTTCCTCTCTGTCCCCCGCCCCCTCCCTTTCTTTTGCACCCCTCCCCCTTCCCACCCTTCATCTTTCAGAGCCCTTTAGTGCGGATGTCTGGGTGATGATGTTTGTGATGTTGCTGATCGTGTCGGCCGTGGCTGTGTTTGTGTTCGAGTACTTCAGCCCTGTGGGTTACAACCGCTGTCTGGCAGATGGTCGAGGTGAGAGCAGCACAACAGTGCAAACACAACACCATACTTAGTCAACCCATGCTCCAAAAAAAAATGGTGCCAAAGACATGTCTTTAGGCAACTCTGTGAGATAAAATAAAGACTGAGGTGGTAGTTTTTTACCTGTAATGCACCTTTCAAACAGAGACCAGAGAGACAGTTTTGTGAATGAGAGTAACTGAGACTTTGAACAGCTGATCTCTTGAAGTACTTATCTAGCTCTTTCACTAATGAAAAGGGTCATTGACAAGAAACAGATAGGTGATCTGAAGTATTCTTAACATCACCGCCTGAACAATGACTCCATGGTTCTCATATTACACATCTTTTTTCTTGTGTCATTGTCAAATATTACAGTACACTGCTCTTACACCACCACATCCAGGTTTGTAAGACACATGAAAACTTGTACGTAGATCTATCACAGTACGTTCAGAAATCTGTCTCTTTAAACAGCATCTGACATTATAAAAAAAAAAAAACACAACCCTATTGAATCAAATTCAGGTCCAGCAGGCCGCTCAAATCAATTTGACCATGAAAATCAATGGTTCAGATTGAATCTATTTTTTCCAGGTTTTATACACCCAGTTCTATTTTACTCTCAGGATTGCATTAGCCTGCCACAACAGCAGCCACTCAAGATAAAATCAAGTGTTATATTGCCACTCACAGCCTTTTTATCAAAGACAGAGGAGAGAGGTTTGGCTCAATGTTATGTTTCATTTTTGTGTTTCCTTAAAGTCTCCTGTCACACAAACTATGCCACAAACATGCTGTTTTGCACGTGTAAATGCCATTCTAGTGTGTGTGGTTTAATCACCAGGTTATGTAAAGCTGTTGTCCTATACAACTGCTCCAGCTGTAGCATAATTGTAGCCTGCTGGGTGCCCATCTTCTCCCTCCCCCTGCTTTCATTCTCGCTGTCTCTAATGCCACAGAGCTCCAGTAGGTAGTGCTTCCATCCTGCTACCTTGTCATACTGCCATAGAGGTAGGTGGAGCAGAGTTAGTCAGTAACAGTGGGTTGTCACAGCAGTGGTGGAGAGAGCAGATGTGGACCATACAGCACATATGATGACAAAGTAAAGACTAGGAGTAAATCTGCTCACAGTCGCTTCCATCCATCATGTGCCTCCTACAACACCAGTCATGTGTAAATGCAGATAAAGTTAAATATAACCTGTGTAACACTGATCTGCTTTTTTTTTTTTTTTTTTGCTGGGTTTTTTTTTTTGCCTCCTGTCATCTTTCTTTATACCCTTCCTCCCGCTTCTTTCTATCACTGTCTCTCAGAGCCTGGCGGCCCCTCCTTCACCATTGGTAAGGCCATCTGGCTGCTTTGGGGTCTGGTTTTTAACAACTCCGTTCCAGTGCAAAATCCCAAAGGTACCACCAGTAAGATCATGGTGTCAGTGTGGGCCTTCTTCGCTGTCATCTTCCTGGCCTCCTACACTGCCAACCTGGCTGCTTTCATGATCCAGGAGGAGTATGTCGACCAGGTGTCAGGCCTGTCAGATAAAAAGGTGTGAATTTATGAAAATGTGAGGGTTGCAGGGTGGAAGGACAGGTGTGGAATGTACATAAAAAGGGGCAATGAGAAACCAAGTGTGGGCTGCTTCTTGGGTTTTAATGTGCATATAGTGTGTGATTTTAAGAAACAGTAAATCCTCAGCAGAGTACTACAAACCCAAGTCCAACATACACTACACTACAAAACACTACAAAAGGACTTCTTCACTTCACAAATATCCAAATTAAGTTAAATTTTTACTTATTATACCTCTATCACAGAACTCATGCATTTGTCATTCCCTTTACAGTTAAAATCTTCAATGCTGACAGGTACACCTTCAGTTCAGTTATTTTTATTTGAGCAGTTCTTCATAAAAATAATAATAATAATAACAAATACATTAAAAAAAATAAATAAAATACAGAACAAAGAGCAAAGGACAAAAAAAGGAGTCACCACTCAAAAGGAGTAGGTTGAAGTTCAAAGAACTTATTAAAGATCCTACCCCACATTTAACAATTATACAATACAAAAAACAATCTTATGCATTTCATTTACATCACTCATTTTAATATCCATCTTGACCATACGTTTTAAAAGTGAACCTCCACCATTATTACAGGTTGTCTATTTTTGCAGCATTTACACATTTTTATATATGGACATACACTTCATAATAAAGGAGAAAAAAACAAAACAAAACAAACGAAGAGCTTCGTACAACATTTTATATATTTTTGTTTATTATGTATTTTTGTCAGTAAGGGATTTTGTGTATGCTGTTCTTCTGCATGTATCCTTTAGATGTGGTTTCTATATTTTTTTGTGCAATTAAAGCCTTTAGTCAGTAATGAGAGTTAATTGTAAATTATCACATATTCATGTGTAATCAAGGATGAACTGATGTGGTGGGCAGAGTCTGAAACCCATGACCACTGTGTCTTTACAGAACATATTTTCCATAAATTCAAACTCAAGAAGAGACAAGATTTCTCACAAATGTGTAAAAGGATAAAAACATGACAACCATATATATGCAGAAAATCAAGGTCAACTTAATTGCAACATCACAGTGTTCTGTAAAATCCATTTCTATTAACATTATACCCATGCCAAACCAAATTCTGATAGTATATGTTTCTTGCTTTCTTTCTTACTGTTCTTCAAACAATAACCAGTTTTTTATATTATGAAAAAGTTGCAATAAATCCACATTCTAACAGCCCCAGAATTTTATGGTTGTTACTCTGGATTTATGTGGCTAAAAACTTTGTTACTATCTATGGATTGCTATATATTCACAGAACTGCATGAAAAGATTGTACCACTTTGTAATGTATAATGTTGTTCACAAAACATGGTCCTGCAAGGAAAGTGGTACCTTTATTGAATTTCTGATTAAATGACTCATACTAGCCAAGTAGGTCATAATTATTAATATTAGTTGAATAATCACTTAATGAAATAATGATCAAACACTTTTATTAAATTCCAATTGTTACATAATTGTACGTTTTCTTGTTTTGGAAATTGTAAAATAACTTTCATAAAACAAACGATAGATACAGAAAATAAACACCAGATTAGTTGATTATCTATTTGATAAATGCTAGATGATCATTTTGTGTATGCTGTTCTTCTGCATGTGTCCTTTAGATGTGGGTTTTTTTTTTTGTTTTTTTTTTTTTTTTTGTGCAGTTAAAGCTTTTAGTTTAATTTTAACTTCCAAAAGCACAACATTGTGGTGCTGCTCAACAGTGCATTAAAGTCTATTTGATGCATCTCAGTGGCTTTTCCATGCTAACAAGCACTGCTCTGCAATTTTCTCTGTTTTTTTTTTTTCTTTTTTTTTCCGGAAACCCCCTACCACAGTTCCAGAAGCCGAATGAATTCTCGCCGCCATTCCGCTTTGGCACAGTCCCCAATGGGAGCACTGAACGCAACATCCGCAACAACTACCGGGACATGCACGCTTACATGACCAGCTTCCACCAGAAGAATGTAGATGAAGCCCTGTACAGTCTGAAGACTGGGTGAGGATGGAGAGACAGATGGGGAATGGAAGTGATAAGGGAGTTGAAAGGATGTCAGTGGGGAAAAGAGAGATGATATAGTGCTGTGAGGTCCTGCACTGATGCAATACAGAGAAAAGAGGATGAAGGAATAAGAGAGGGAGTGTTCTGGGCAATGTGGGTGGGCAGACAATCAAGCTGCATATCTGCCACTGGTACCCAAAATAGCAAAGTAGCCTGTGGTTGAGGTGAAACCTACCTAATACCTTTTGTCCTCTTCACTCCACTTTTCTGTCTGTCGCCCAATGTGTTCACCTGCCCTCTCTACCTCAGCTGAAGATTTAACAATACACAGCGCTATTTGTTGAGAGCCTGAATGACCACAGAGAGAGGCCTGTTTAGGCCCGAGGCTCTGTTTGATAGTAGTTTGTCACCAAGCTGGAGCCTGTCATTTCAGTTTATCTGTCAAATCACTCATAGATAATATCACAATCGAATGCAACAGAAATCAGGGCTGCTTCAAGTAGTGGGTTCAGCAGAGGTATGGAGAATTGACAATAGGCTCAATTATAAACGCTTTCATTCAATTTATTTTCCGTGTGAAATTGTCCCTCTCCTCCTTTGTCTGTGAGCATTAATGTTTTATTTCCTTAAAACGTATAAATATTTTATGGCATTAGAGAAAGTGAAAGTGGCACACCGTAAATTACTGTGGCAATACCTTAGAATGATGCGGGGTCTACTACATGTACTTAATGTTAGAGTAACATCATAAAAAAATTACCACACTTCATTAAATTAAACCTCAGGGTAGCAGAGCAAAGGTATTATTTTTGCTATATCCTGCATGTAATGACTGTGCCTGTAGAAGTTCTACTGATTTTAATGAATTAATTTATATGAAGATGAGACAAATCAAGTTCTAGGTTAGTTACAATGTGTGGCTGAAGAGTTTCGCAGGGAAAAACTGTGTCCAGATTGTTAACATTGGTAAAAAAATAAAATAAAATAAAATAAGGATGTCTATAAATTCAATGGTTTATTCTGAACTCCTCCATCTTTTTGTGTTCATAATGGGAGAGTAATAATATGAAATTACACAAAATAAAAGCAGTGACAAAGTAACATTTTGACCTTCTTTATCTTTTCGTTTATGTTCCGCAGAAAACTGGACGCCTTCATTTACGATGCAGCAGTGCTGAACTACATGGCGGGTCGAGATGAGGGCTGCAAACTGGTCACCATTGGAAGCGGCAAGGTGTTCGCCTCTACCGGCTACGGCATTGCCATCCAGAAAGACTCAGGCTGGAAACGAGCTGTGGATCTGGCCATCCTCATGCTCTTTGGAGATGGTAAAAAATTGATTATGAACATTAATAACAAATATATCTGCTCTTGTGATTTTCTTTTCTGGTTACTAAATCATTTTTAATCATTTCAAAAAGCAATAAACAATAACCATGCGGGCTAAAAATGATAAAATTAAGTTGCACTCTCATGTATCTTAAGATTAGAGACAGTGGAAGCAGACTGCCAACTAAACTCCTCTTTTTGGCATCTCCACATTCTCTCCAGATTGACTATTGAAAGCCTCAACAGCAAACAATTACAAGGAATCTAATTTTTGCTAATCAGATAAAAAACACTTTTGGAGGTAGATTGAAGTATGAATTTAGTCATATTTCAAAGTATGTCGTCTGTGTTTTGAAATGCGATGACAAAAATGATGACCAGGGTGACACAAGTGCTGAATACAGTCCTACTAACAGAGCATCGCCAACATGGCTGCATAGGTACTTAAGCTGAAATCGTTACCACAGTAACTCGTACAAATAAGCTGCTGCTGTCTGGACACACAAATCCAAAATGATTTCTTGCAAGTAACACGATGGACTGGAATCTGCCTTGAGACAAAATCTATTTTCCCTGTTGTGTGAACTGGCCTTTTTTTTTCACCAAGGCACTGTCTTACATTTACGGAGGAAAGAAAGACCTACTGTTAGAGCTCAGCAGTCAGTCATGTCATCTAGTGGCAGAAAGAGAGCTCCCGAGTCCGACTGGCACAGTGCAGTCCTTACTCAGTGGTGAGACACCAGCAGGCCTAAAAGGCTGCAGCTGCTGTGGTTACAGAGGCAAAGGCAGAGTTTGTTTATTTGGGAAGTCATGAGGAGCAGGCAGCACATTGCCCAGGCTGCTTTGGCTGAGACAGGTAAATATTGACCTCAGGGGAAGCTTGATAGATTTGGATAAGATTTATCCTGAAATGCTGGAGTCTCTCTGTGTTCTTGCCGGACAGTCTGTCATGGTGGATACATTTCCTTACTGTCGCACCATCAGTTTTCCAATAGACTTTTAGAGCAGTGTGATGGATTTTCTGGTTATGTTGCCTCAGATTGCTATTATTGTCTTTTTTCACACTTCTTAAACTATTGTACATTCTTTGCACACTCAGCAAGACAAATGTCTCACACATTGAAATGGAGATCTAAAGTTTTGCACCACTTTAGATGGTAGAGACAGGAAAGTTGTAAATATTTTAAACACTTCGGGAGGGCTTGAAATATTCACATGGTTCAGATTCACACTCTTTAAACCTTTAACCAACGTCACTTTCTGATAAATGATATTATTACAGCACTGTTTGACACTTGTCCAGTTTACTTGTATGATGTGAGAGACCAAGAATGTATCATAAAAAGATGTCCAACTAAATAACTTGACTCTCACTGCTCTACATATTATGTATCTTTTATCCAACAAAAAGTGCCAGCTTAATTGGCCTTTACTTACTCTGTTTCTCTTTTTGATTTAAAATACTTTGGATTGTAATTGATAGCCTGTACTTCTTTTGAGTTTTCATACAAGGTGAGGTGACATGAAAACATCAGACTGCCAATTCAGCACTGAGTCATTACTGTGTGAGACTGAACTAACTGTTTAAAAATCCATCATTTTTAAACCGTTTATTTACTGTAGCCTCTATTATACTTATTTCTATTCAGTTCATTCATTACTGGTTAATTTAGGAAGCACAAATGTGTTTAGTTGAGGACCTATTATATATGTAATAGGAAACAAAGAACCCAATCCCAAAATTGTGCAGAGTTGTGTTGAATGAAGCCAGTACCACGTGGTAGAGTAGACAACAACACAGATGATATTATTTTCCTGCATAGTAGTAGTCCCGTATGGGCCCCAAAGCAACACTTTCTACTTGTAGTGGAGTTTTGTTTTGCTCTATCTTTTGCTGTGTATTTTGTGTAGTGGCCAAAAGAAGCACGGTGTGTGTTGTCACCCTGAGATAGAGAGGAGAGCAGTGACCCACAACAACAGCCACAGTATCAAGCTCCTGTTCTTTTGTGATGTCAAGATTGAGTCAGCGGAGATGGCCATGGCACATGGGGGGAAAATATGCCTACTTAGCTCCTCCTCCATGAGTGATTTCTGGCCACAAATACCCAGGAGAACATCTCCCATTGGTGCAGACAGAAAATGAATTCCACTGACTCAGGATGTGTTTATTTAAGGAAAGAAATGCAACAAGGAGAGGACAGACCCCTGAGCTGCAACAACACTTGCAGCTTTTGTCTCTAATAGATATGAGACGAGTCCAGAGGAAACAAGGGTAAGGAGCAATGATCACTAACCCTATGAATGCTGCTATTCATGGTCCACACCTTTAACCCTTCAGCTGTTGGGTTATACCCCTAGGATGTATTCTCAGCTGCAGAAACTACATATTAACGGAGAACTCTGAACCTGCTGTTACATGAACTAACTTCAGTCCTTATAATAATGTCTCCATGACAACTGTCCATTCTCCATCTGAGATATGATTAAAACCTTCAGGAAAAAAAGCAAAGGGGACATAAATATTTGGGGCTTTTTTTCTGGCATTGATGAGGTTTCAATACCAATACAATGGTTTGATTTTAGATGAAGGATAAACACGTGGTGTTACTTATGGATTCCCTGACCTGTGAGACCACTGGACCTAATCCTTAAAGGTCTGCACAGTAATCCATCTATTCCCAACAGCTGCCGGAATATGATGAGGAAAATCATTCTGGAATGATGCTGTTGTCCCTTTCACCCTTGACATCTAACACCTTAAGTTTTATGTGTACCATATCTCAGGGATTTTATTCACACACCCATGCACAGGTGAAACCTATAAGGTCAAATTCTGCACCTATGTATGAAAAGTGAAAGTGTCAGGATAAACCACACTGAAAAATACTGCTTCTCACTGATATGAATCATTGGCTGAAGGGAATGTACTTAAAGGGCAGTCACACTCCAGATATATGTACAGTATGTGCTTGATGCTGCTCACCACCTGCCAGATCTCATGTTGTGCAGCCCACTGACACACACACACACACACACACACACACACACACACACACACACACACACACACATTACAATCTTCGATGTGCTATCATTTTCCATCTCCGGGCCTTTGATGGATGAAGGGTCACCACAGAGAGAACACCATCAACACACACTGAAGCAGACCTCTTGAGTGATGTAAAACCATTGTGTGTGTGTGTTTGTGTGTGTGTGTATGTGTAAAAGGTGGTATAATTGTGTGTATGTAAGAGGTGGGATGTTTGTGCTATGTCACTGTGCTCCCTTAAGACCAGTCAACATGTCTGGACAAATTTACCAAATGGAAGTAAAGTCTTATTATTCTGTCAAGTGCCTACATAAGCCCAACACATCAACCATTAACTCTCATTACTTCTTGGAGTCTGTTTTGCTGTCAGCACTCATACGTGAGTCCTGAACAGATGAGACTCACCAGTGTTTAGTCTTATCTGTCATGTTCTGTTAAAGTTCAGACAAGAACATGATGTAAGTCATGTATAGAAGAACAGGATCAACCATGGCCTACTAACAGAAAATATTAATATATATCCACACCTTTGGGGTGTTAGGATAGGAGGAAAGGGATGAAAAACAAAGTAGAGGTAATACTTTTTATTGAGGTATAATAGACCTCTACTAACTACTTCTTATTAGAACATGAGTAGCATACTGATGATTTACCAGGCATTATAATAATAATATTGTCATTATTACTTACTTATTCAGCATTTCTATATTTTACAACTAAAAGACTATGTTGATACAGGAAACATATTCACATTTGGACATATGTGGACACTATAATAATAATAATAATAAGAAGAAGAAGAAGAACTGTATTTTTACAAAGTTTACAAAGTGATTTGACAAAAAAGCAGAAGGGCACAACAGCAGAATGCAAAACATAAAAAACAACAAAATAAAAGAGATAAGTAGAGTAACACAAGACATGACTAAGTTTGAATGTGTCGTGGTAGAGAGGACAGAAATAACACAATATGATGGTGTCAGAGCTATATAAAAATTAAGGAATGGAATAAAACAGCACGGTGTATGTCAGTATGTCAACCAAAACACAGTAACATTCAAACATTAAAAAACATTAGGTTTTAAGAAACAACATCATGTAAAAGCAAGTCTATAAAAATGTTTTTAAAAAGATTTGAAACTATGTAACATATGTGCACATTAATGTGTATTTTTTATTTATTTTTTGGTCACATAACACTAGGTTATGGAGCGACATGGTGGTGCAGTGGATAGAACTATTTCCTCACAGCAAGAAGGTCCTGGGTTTGATTCCAACCAGAGACCTTTGTCTGTAAAGCTTGTTCTCTTGTGTAACCCACACACTGGGTATTCCGGCTTCCTCCCACCTTTCACCATTCGTCTCTATATGTCAGCCCTGCGATGAACTGGCAGCTCATTCAGGATGTTTTATTTTATTAATTTATTTTATTTAACCTTTCTTTAACCAGGAAATGGTCCCATTGAGTTACAATAACTCTTCTGCCAGGGAGTCCTGGCTGAGAAGGCGGCCCCAAAGTTACATGACAATACAACATAATTGACAATACAAGCCACAATAATACCAATTATGTCAGCCTATGTAAACACAGACAGCTAAAATACAGACAACAAAACAACAAATAGAATTCAAAACAAAGACCTTTTGTAATTATTTTTTTTTAATTACAAAATTTAAAAACAATTGCCCTGCAATTGCAGGTGTTCCCTACCTTTGACCATAGGTAGCTGGAAAGAAAATCCCTCCTCAACATGTAAACTTCAAATTACTACTCAAAACTCAAGTGTTCACCTTTGTTCATTTATTTTGTTTGTGAAGCACCTTTGAGTGTCCAAAAAACATTATGTGTGATGTATCATTATTTATTTTTATGTATTTCTGTATTTATTATTATTATTATTATTATTATTTATTTATTTATTTATTTTATTTATTTATTTTATTTATTTATTTTTTTTTATTATTATAAATCAGTCATATATTATGGATGTAGATAACACAGACTGTAGTAAGTAGGTTAATGTCAATCAGTCATTAGATCCCAGCACAAAACAGTCATCAACACAAATTTCACTTAAGCATAAGTAAATCTTATTAAACTTTAAGAGAAAATGGCTGTTGTTTCACTAGCACATTATCACATACAAACTTAGCAAAGCATGTAATGATCTTAATTCATGTACAACTTCCTCATTTACAATGAAGTAATCTGGAGGTTATTGAGAAAATGATACGACTGACAAAGTTTCCATATATAACTATGTATGCTGATTAAGACGTACTTAAAGGTGAATGTGTGCACCTTCATATAAAGTTAGCAGAGAGTGCCCATAGACTCGTATGTGCATTTCAGCTGTCTATCATTATCATTCAAATCAACAGGCTGATAGAAATAGTAGTGTCACAGCTAAGTGGACACTTCAGCTGTTTACATCTAACTTTAGTCAATCTGGGCATTCATCTGTCACTCTGATTATGATTATATGTTGTCTGTTTTCTCCACACTCTCATCTTGTTTCAGATAGTTAAGCTGGTGTAGGTGAAAACCAGTTAGAAACTGCAGAAGATAAACATATCTGTACAAACATTCACACACAGCAGTATTGCACTGGGAAACTGTCAACCTCATTAATCTTGCAGACACACAAAAAATAGACCATCACTGCAGATCAAACAAATTTCTCTGGACGTGCCCTCCCCCTGTAGCTGTCCCTCAGGGATGTGTAACTGTGGGAGACACATTTTAGGGCGGAAATGCACATCACATGACTGTGCATACTTCCTGCCTAAGGACTGTCAAGTCCCAACAGACAGCTGTTTTTTTCCCACAACACGGAAAGGGTTAGCCTTGTATAAGCAATTCTTAATGAGGATGATCCTCAGGGGGCGTTCAGTCAATATAATACAAGCTGACATTTGTTGCACATACATGAGACCTGAGCTGCTTTTGGCATTAACTCACCAACCAAAAATTGTGTCCTCTGTTTCTGTACTCACACTTACAAGTTCAGATAGCTCAAGGCCAATCCCATGTGAGTTTGGTGGTCAAACAAACAGACAAAACATTCAATAACCCACATGTTTGTGTCTCGACTTCCTTTAGGTGAGATGGAGGAGTTGGAGGCTCTATGGCTCACTGGAATTTGCCACAACGAGAAGAACGAGGTGATGAGCAGTCAGCTAGACGTGGACAACATGGCCGGGGTCTTCTATATGCTTGGGGCCGCCATGGTTCTGTCATTAATCACCTTCATCTGTGAACATTTGTTCTACTGGCAGCTGCGCTTCTGCTTTATGGGCGTGTGCTCTGGAAAGCCCGGATTCACCTTCTCTATTAGCAGAGTGAGTGTGCTTGTGCTTTATTTTAAAAATGACCTTTGTCCTCCTGACAGAAAGATCACAGTAGCGGTTGTTTGAAAACCACTGGCTGTGTTTGAGATATATCGAGTCAGTCAGGGCATTATGATGATTCACCTAACTTACCTGTGGCTTTTTTTTCTTCACTCAGGCATCCTTTAAACATGCAATGAAATAACAGCATCCTGGACCATATTCAACAATGGATACATCTCATATTTTACAGCAGTTTGACAGTCTATGCTCGTAACAAGGGCTGTGTGATACAACCAAAATCTCATATAGATAACAAATCATTTTCTGTAAATTTATATATATATATATATATATATATATATATATATATATATATATATATATATATATGTGTGTGTGTGTGTGTGTTTTATTATGGTCACACTGTATAGATCATTATATCACTATATCACACATCCTGTTTACAATATACTACAGGTGTTACACATGTGCAAAGCAGCATGAAAATCTCCTGTACCACTGAGCTTCTCTTTTTAATGCCTAGTTTATCTAAACATCATGAAACATAAGAAAGTAACATCTCAGTAAGTCTGTTCTTACTACATAGAAATAGACAGAAAAAATTTGCTTTAGCATCATAGCACCATGGCTGTGGCTCAGTTGGTAGAGCAGGTCGTGCAATGATCGAAGGATCGGTGGTTTGCATCCCAGCTGTCCACATGTCGAAGTGTCCTTGGGCAAGGCACTGAACTTTAAGTTGCTCCCAAAAGGGTCAGGCAGCGTCTGTGTATTGGCAGTAGCCGTCTGCTGTATGTGAATGGATGAATGTGAGGCATTGTAAAGTGCTTTGGACACACACTGGTGTATACAATGTGCTGTATAAGTACAGTCCATTTACCATGCAGTTGCCATGAAGTATGGGATAAATAATATCTTAATAAAAAATGGTACAGTGTCTATTATGTCTGAACAAAACACTGGCAATAATGAAGTAATGGTAAAATAATAAATCCACCTTTGATTGCAACGATGGGATCTGTTGTTAGGTTCACTAACAGCAAGACGGTCAAATTGCTTTCGGTGTCTCTGATTGTGTAAACAAAACCTGCCATATTTATCTGCTGTTTATCAGCTTAATGCTGCTCAAAATAAAGCTGCTTATATTAACATTTTTAGCTGATGACCTGAAGGTGTGTTGGAGACTGGTGAGAGGCTCATTACAGCAAAGTTAAGACTCTGCTTAGACAGGTCACCTTACAAGGGGTCTCAGTGTTATTGATGCAGGTTTAGGTTCATATAAATATTCACTTCAGGTACAGTTCATTAGCATAATGTTACCGTTTAAGGAGAGTGGGACTGATGAAACCTGAGTAAAGGGCACTGGTGTTTATGTCTTTACTGTTGAGGCTGAGGGTGTTTTAATTGTAATGTCATTTTCTTTACACCTACTCAGTCTGACCTGAGAGAACTAAAATGATAGATATGGCTTTAGGCAATCTCCTCCCAAAAGGAAAATATTTCCTATCCAGAATATTAGAAGAGATTTTAGCATTGTAGCCTTTAAATTAATTCTAAATATACCTTGAACTACTACATGGCTGCAATGCATGTGTACCCATAGTGGTATGTGTTAGTCAAGACTGCTTTTACAGCTTGATGCAGTATATATTATACATTTTCTTAACTGGTTTAAATCACAATTAGCAACAGTGTGAAAAAGAAAGAAATATCTGAAGTCGCACTGCTTCCAGATAAGCCGCTGGACATTTACAGTGTATGTGAAGTCAAAGGATGAGTAAGTGATACCATTACAAAACAGCTAATAAGATACAAAGAGAGAAGAAAAGATCAATGAGCCAGAGTGATGATAAAAAAAATAAAACCAGCAGCAGGATAAAGTTAGAGTAGAAAAGAATAGACACAGTGGCAAGATGGTAACCGCTTTTCTATTACCTTTCACAGCTGCTGTAGTAGCTATAGATGTAGTGAGATAAAGACAGACAGTCCCATTGGAGCGGCTGCCGCTCACCTGCACATCCGGAGATGGAGATAAAACAGACACAAAGAAAAAATAGAGAAATAAAAGAAAAGGGGGTTGACGATTCACATTCTTGAATGTAGCTCTGCGACAGGGAAATGTGACTAAGAGATAGACAGAAACAGTTTCTGACAAGACGACGCCTTTGAGGAATGTTGGCCTGTGCTCTGGCTGGTGAGCCGTTTGTTCATGACCTTTCTGATTTGGCTGCTGCTGTCAACCACAGATTCCCTCAGTCCCTATTTTAACTCGCATGTTTGGCTTCACTCCCTTGAAAATCTGTCTTTTCCCAATCAACCAAAACAAATACATTGATGGATAATGACATGTTTAGATTTGATGTTGGAAAATGCAGCTTTTACAAAGTGATTAATTTTCCCTTTTTTTTTCCTTCAAAGGGAAAAAAAACATTTCCCTGAAGGAAGCCAGTGGCAAACAGGTCCAATGGATTTAAATGATATTGACTAAAGCTATTAAAGCTATTGATCGGTGGTCAAAACCATGAGCTGGCCATTATCAATCATGGCTTTGATGTGCTCATTCCCTCTCCTTCAGCTTCTGCCACCTGAGCTGAAGTGCTGAGCAGCAGCTGTAAGGGTCTGTGCTGTTCCCCTGAGAAGATTCATTTATGAACTCAGCCCCTATTACTGTTTAATAGTGTGTAAACAAGTGGGTGGTCAGGGGGAACACTGCAACATATTAACCTCTCCCTGCCTCTGTCTGTCTCTGTTTGCTTCCCTGTCTCTCCGTCTGTCTTCCTGTCTGTTTATGTGTCTGATGTTTGACTCTCTTTGTCTCACATTAAATCCCCTCTGCTCTTCACTCTATCCTCACTACTTATGCCCATTTTACTTCTGTTTTCCTCACATTTGAGCCTTATACCTTAATAAGTATACTCCTTAACATGTTTCAAACTCTTTTTCTTTCCTTGTCTATCTTTCTATTCTTCTCTATTTTACTAACTCCAGGGTATCTACAGCTGCATCCACGGGGTACAAATTGAGGAAAATAAGTCAACTATAGACTCCCCCTCTGCCACCATGAAGAAGAACATGAACAACACCCACTCCAACATCTTGCGGTTGCTCCGCACTGCGAAGGACATGACCGCTGTCCCAGGTATTAACGGTTCCCCACACGCCGCCCTGGAATATAGCCACAGTGGCCGTGAATCAGCGATCTATGACATCCAGGAGCATCGGCGCAGCCTGGTGGGCCATCCTATAGACTGCAAGTCAACACCTCCGTACATACCGGAGGACAACATGTTCAGTGACTACATCAGCGAAGTGGAGAGGACTTTTGGCAACTTGCCCTTGAAGGACAGCAACCTCTACCAGGACCATTATCGGCACCACCACCCAGCCTCGGCTCTGGGTATGTCCGGCCCCCCGCCTAATAGGCCGCGTAGCTTAGGCAGCACTAGCTCGTTGGAGGGGGGCATGTTTGATTGCGACAGTTTAGGGGGAGGGGTAGCACCCATCTTCACCACCCAGCCCCGTCCCTCTATGACTCACAGGAACACAAATAAATTTGACCTGATCGCTGGCCACACCCCTGTGGATTCCAACCAGGGTGGGTTCAAGGGAAACAATGTGTACGGGAGGTTTTCTTTCAAAGGAGGTGCATCCAGCACAGGACTCATCGGGGGTCATGACAGGTACTGTGGTGGAGGTGGGGGAGGGGGAGGCTCGGGAGGTGACGATGGGAACATTCGCTCCGATGTGTCGGATATCTCCACGCACACGGTAACCTACGGAAACTTGGAAGGCAACAACAAGCGACGTAAGCAGTACAGGGACAGCCTGAAAAAGAGGCCAGCCTCGGCCAAGTGCAGACGGGAGCAGGACGAGATAGAGCTGAGTGCCTTCAGGAGGAGACCCCACCACCACACCGTCCACCACCACTTCCCCCATGGGCCCCTGGCACACCGCACGGTCTCACCTACCCTGGAGCGGAAGAGAGGAGGAGGGGGTAATTCTTCACCTTACTCATTCCGCAAAGACAAAGAGAACCTGAGGGAATTCTATGTGGAGCAGTTCCGCTCCAAGGAGGGCAAGGCCAAGTGGGAGCAAGAGGGTGGAAGTGGAGGAAGTGGTGTGGGCGGTGGTAGTGGTGGTGGTATCTGTAAAAGCTTAGTTCCTGTAGAAGACTTCCTCAAAGGTAAAGCCAAGAAGCCAGAGTGTAAAAGTGGGATAAGTTCAGTGACTGCAGGTCAGCAGGCCCACACCTGCTGGGAGAAGGGTGTCTCTGGGATAGGAGGGGGAGGCATAGCAGGGGGAGACTGGGAATGTCGTAACTGCCACAGTGTTTGTCATCATAGTGGAGTTGTAGGTGGAGGCAGCCCATGTCCAGCCGGTGGAGTTGGGGGGAGCAGCAGTCGCCCTAGCTCAGCTACCAGCAAACGTTGCGACTCCTGTAAGATACAGCCAAGCAACCTTTACAACATCAGTGAGGATAATAACATGGTATTTGCTGGAGGGAAGAGTAGCATAGGGCCTAGCCAAACCCAAACTCAGGCACAGCGCAGGAAGCTAGGGCCGGGAGGGAGGGTGTTAAGGAGGCAGCACTCATATGACACATTTGTGGATCTGCAGAGAGAAGGGGCAGGGCGCATGGGAGGAGCTGGCGGGGGTGTTGGGGGACAGTTTCCCCAACCCCGAAGTGTGAGCTTGAAAGACAAAGACCGCTTCATGGAGGGCCCCAGCCCTTACGCTCACATGTTTGAGAGGTATTCAGGCGACAGGGAGTCTCCCATGTTTGGAGGATTAGGTGGCGACAGGGTGAAAGGAGGCTCCTCCTTCAGTTTGTTCCGTGGAAGCGAAGGTGGGTTTCAACGACGGTCAGTGGGGGAGAGAGACCTGAGGGACAGAGATAGAGCTATGATGGGAGGTGGGGGCTGTGGTGGTGGCAGAGGGGTCGGGACTTACTCCTTGTCTAAATCTCTCTACCCAGATAAGGTGAACCAGAACCCCTTCATCCCAACGTTCGGCGACGACCAGTGTCTATTACACGGTGCCAAACCGTACTACATCAAAAAGCCACAGACGCAGCAACAGCAGCAGCAGCAGCTCCTCAACAACAGCCGCGGAGGAGGGGACTTCAGAGGCTCCATGGGAGCAACTTCCTATTTGCCCGCATCAGCCACGGCTGGGGTGATGTCCAATGTGGCCCCCAGGTTCCCCAAAGAGCTGTGTCTGGGTGGGGTGGGGGGGGGCATAGGGAACCACCATGGGGGCAACAAGCTATTGCCCGGGGGCAGGGACACGTTAGGTTTGGGGCAGGGACAGAGACCCTTCAATGGTGCCAGCAATGGACACGTATATGAAAAGCTGTCCAGCATTGAGTCAGATGTCTGAAGACAGAGGACGCAAGAAAGAAAGAGGAAGAACTGGGTGAAGAAAAGGGGTGAAATAAGAAAAACAGACAGGAAAAAAGAGAAACAGCTCAGGCTGATGACCTCTCTGTGAGGAGAATGAGGAGACACGGTACTGTGTGTGTTGTTCTCACTCAGCTAAATGGGAAGAATTTGGACGATGCACAGAGGCCACTGCAGGCTAAGCTGTGGTGAAGTCCGGTGGGAGACACGTTTTTAATGAGAAGAGAGGATTCTGGTGCTGCTCTGATGCTCAGAGAAAGATAGTTAGGGAGGAAGGGAGGGAGGGATAGATGGAGGGGAAAAAGTGAAATCAAATCTCCACTCTCTTCACATACTCATTGTCTTTCCCTCCCTCCTACAGCCCCTTAACACCAAAATAAACATTTTGTTTAGCAACGGAAATACAATCATGAATGAGAAATCAACATTTCTGTTGAATTAACAGGGTAAATTAATAATAATTGTATTGATAATGTTAATACTATTATTGAATATTATTCCAGTGTTTAATGATGATCAGTTTGGATTGTTTTTCAATTTTATTCATTTAAATAGTTCATGTTACATATTTGTATGATGTTAATTCTTTCTTAGCTTACCAATATTACAGGAGACTGGTAGAGCAAGTGTGGGTTATCCAGTATGGCTATGCTATGGCTTCCTGTAATTTGGACTCTTCTTTGCTATTAATTCTTCCTCCATGTTTAGTTTTTTTTTTACTTTTCTTATTTTTGAGTGCTGTGAAGTGTATGTGAAAGGCATGACTTGCTGAGTACGTATGTACTTATAAATCTGCAAAGATGGTCTTTTTTTTTCAGCTGCAGAAGCAACATCATCATACTGATTTGCCGTTTTCCTCTCGTTTTCTGCCTGGCAGTACCAAATGGGTCTCGCATTTTGAGCTGGATGTGCCTTAAAGGATTAATACTGATTTTCTACACACATGATCTCTTCTGTTAGTAGACAGATCCACCTTCTTACAATTAGTCAATTGATTTGAGTGTGAAAATCCACCTGAACAAGTCAGATATGTGGGTTGACTTTCATGAGCATAATACACTTGTAGACATGTAAAAAAATTATAGTACACACAGCGCCACAGAGCGATTGCTGCAGTCGAGGAAGCTGAAATTCCTGCAAAAGAATAAATGTAAACTCTAGTAGGATTACAAGGGTTAAAGCCACAGTGCCAACATTCCCACTCATGAACAGTCAGGTATATTAGAGCCGTGTTACTGTTTGTTAAGGAATAAAAGCTTCTTGTATTTTTAACACTTCAAGCAACACTTTTACCGTTAATCACTTATTACAAAGGTCCATATGCTTCATTGCTCCTTCACCTCCTCAAAACCCCACAAATCTTTTTTTTTCCAGAACAGATGACCCAGGATCCAAACTATCATATTTAATGTCCACTTGTTGCTCTCGTTCCTTCCATTGGGTTTGACTCGATTGGCTGCGACAGTTTGCCTGTTTGGGGCAGGGACATAATGGACAGCTGGAGTCAGGCCTCTGTTGCAGGGATGAGCAGCCTGACATGTTAATTATTTTGCGATTACAGCTATAAGCACTGCCTGCCATATTAGATGGTCACATTTGAGTGACGGGAGGAGTAAAGGAGGGCTAAACTAAAGGGCTGCAGCAGATCTAAATTTGACAAACTGCAGTACATTCTGTCAGCATACAGAGTTCATTTGACCTATTTCACTCACCTTTATCATGAATAATGCTTCCCCTCCATGTGACATTAGTTACAGTTTATCCCGTCGTGCACTCTATACTAATTTCTCACCTAAACTCAAATTTGTAACTAAACTGATCATAAAGACTAATTTCATTATGTGCTCTAACTGTGATTTCTTCCTCCTCTGGGCCATAATCTATTCCACATGCTGGGATTTTTGATGAACGGAAACAATTTACCTCAAATTGAAAATACTACGTCAACATTTGCTGAAAAAAAATAGGAGGCAACAGAAGGTAAACAGCATCGTAATAGCAGGTGGCACATTTTCACAAAACAACTGGGGAGCTTTTGTTCACATTTAACCTGGAATTCTTTTGACAACTCACAATCCACGATATTAGACATGAAGCTCATCTCCTCTGACGCATTGTAAAGATAAAACTTAAGTTGTATGTTACTTAATTTTCAGCTTTCTCTACTTTTAGTCTTATGTTACTATATAGAACAACTATTCTCTCATTCCTGTTATTTATTTACACCTAAACTTGAACACATTGTAAGCCAAATTGTAAAATCTAAGCACAATCTGACTGAATGGATCTATCAATTAGTTTCTTGTACATCCCAGTCAAAACTAAAGAAGACTTTCCTTCTCTTGGTTGACAAGTCAGTATGTATGATACTAGGGGGTCTCTAGTGTTTGTAAGGACTTGCATGTATACACTTAGTTTTATTTCCTTTTCCTGTTTTTTAATCTTAACTTTTTAGCCCTGAAACGTGGGGTATTTTTGGACAATATTTGGAATTTTATCAATTTCATTAGTACTGATCCATGTAGTACTGTAGGTGTGTGCGTGCTTGTTTGTGCAAGAGAAGATGCCAATCTATTAGTCGAAATTTTGGTTTTACAAAAAACATGGCTCAAATAATTACGGTTTTCATTAGGATAGACTGCTTTTATTGTTAATGTTATACAAAGGTCAGTTTTCTTGGTAGTTTCTGTAAATGCTTTTAATGAGGTTGAGGTCTTGATTCAGTTCATCGTCCCTGAAGAGCTTTTTTCATTTCATCTACCTTTCTGGGTTTTTTTTTTTTTTTTTTTTGAATATCTCAGTTTTTTTTTCCAGTTTTTGTATGTGCCTGAATACATACGCTTGATTACCTCTGTGTGTGCTCATATGGAAGAGAGTCAGTGTGTGAGAGATAAGTGTTTATTGTAGGCTACATGTATTATAAAGCGGTATGTAAATAATTTACCTCACGCTCATGGACTTTTGATAAAAAAAATTTAAAAAAAACCTGTACAAAACACCAGAGAATAGATCTATTTGGAATATATCTTTGATTCGTAGATTCCCTTGCAAAATTGTTTTGTAATAACTTCAGGCCAGGATATGTGCAATCATTTATTATTCTTATTATAGTGATAGTGTGCACATTTAATAAATCAAGGTTTGTTGTTGTGTTTCCTTTTCTTGTTTAATTTGGTCGAAGACCAGCTAAGAAGGTTGTTTTTTCAAAAGAAAAATTGTAAAGCACCATCACTAATGGATACACAGAAAGCACAATAGATTATCTGTTGCATTTTTACAAGGTAGTCATTTTTGTTTTCCTCTTTGGCTGATTTTCTGTTTTTGTGTTTTGACAGAGAAAACTGAACATTTCCACCACTGAGCTGTACAGATTGTGAAAATGTACATACGACAAAACTCTAGCTCACCCTCACATTTTTGTATGGAGAGAACTTAATTGTGTGAAGAGAGTATTTCAATTTGATTGAATATTTAGTAATATTGAAAATGAGATTAAACACAGTCAATGTGAAAATAAGTGCTGAGAAATATTATTATTCTGTCTCTTTGGAATAAAAGTGTTGAGTATTAATAAAAAATTAGAAATATCAAACTTACTGCGCTTGCATTTTTGGTCTCCCACTATATCATGTGGTCACTTGTATATAAATATATCAAGGTTCTCATTTTAACAGATGATATTATTGTGTTTTATCAGAGGTACTGGCTGCAGCTGAGTGTTATCTCTTGCTCTTTCATCCCATCTTTTGTTTGTTCCTCTGCCATCTCATAAACAAGGCTCTTGTGTGAGATTGGTGTTAGTCACTGTGTTGGACAAGTGTTTTGTGGGTATAAAAAAAAAAGAATGAAAAAGAAAAAAAATCATGAGAAATGGAAGCGGAGGAAAAAGTGATGCAAACCAAACTGAACAACAGAGATCAAAGACCCCCCCACCCTTCTCCAAAAAAGCACCCCCTCACTCCTCAGACTCCCTTTACTCTGAAAGCCTTGTCCAGCAACAGGAGTTATTTAAAGAAACCTGCGGGTCTGAAAATGTACCGGCACTGTATAGATTTGGTGGGAGAATTTTAACATCATGCGGTCTTGGGTGTTTCTCACTTAGACGGATGCTGACACTGAACGAGGTGAAGCACTTGGAATAATCTTTTAATCAGTTTCATCTCCTGCTTGTCAAAAAGCTGCTCTCTTTGCTCTTCGCTGCTCTCTCCCAGCTGTCTGTTCTTCCCTACTTGTTCACTCCATACACCAACCCAACAACCTCGGGATGCATTGCAACACATGTAACTACTTCTTGACAATTAATTGTTACCTAGCAACTGGCTCTTTTTCCAGAGACTGGGGGTAGGTGGTAGTGGAGTGGGGGGGTGTGTGTGTGTGTGTGTGTGTGGGGGGGGGGGGGGGGGGGGGGGGGTAGAAAGAGAGACAGAGGGGAAGATTTATACAGTATTCTCACAGCATCTTAACTGGATTGGATGCAACAATGCATCGACAATACAATACCAAAATGGAAAGTACAGCCTGAGCTTAACGCCCACACAACAGTGAGGAGAGGAGAGAAAAGAGAGGGAGAGAAAAGAGAGGGAGGGGGTTGATGTACAGATTACAGAAAGGGAGGAAAAAAAGGAGATGAAGCCCATCAAAGGGACAGAAAAAGAACTGACGAGTCTGAGTGTGCAGATGCAAGTTGAAAATGTGAGGAAAGGGAGTGACAAAAAGCAGAGGATGCCACTCTGCAATGTGTGGATGATGTGTGGAGTCGTGGAAACGACACTGACAGGAGGGAAGCTGGTTGCTGTAGAAACACTTGGCAAAGTTTTAATGAAGGCATGAAGTTTGATATCGTTGCCCACAACATACGCACACACGCTATCAGCATACGCAAACAAACAGTATAATTATGTTAGCAGATAATAGGCACCTCCTGCTGGGCCCATAAGGACCTTTCCTGCCTTTCAGCTGAGCAAAAACAAAAGATCAAGCCTCCCTGAATGGGTGGAATGTCACACCTGATTAAGGCAGCAGGCCAGCACTGACACCCTGTGGTAAAAACACAGCATCCTAAAGATGTGAAGTTAAGGACGTGGTGCACAGGTAGGCGGAGGTTCACCTCTGTCTGTGACACTCAACGTTACACTGTGGATGTTTCATCACTACTCCGAGTCAACAAGACTAACATGCTGAAAGAAAAGCTCAGTGTCAGGCAGCTATGACCCACTTTAAGAGCGGTGTCTGTTTCATCATATAGTGTATGTAGCCTACCTACATACCTACCAGTGATGTATGGGTCGATGTATAGGCGACCTGCAACCGACACCTGCCCGCCACTTAGACCCCAACTAATTTGTAAAGGACGGACCTGACCCACTTCTGGACCGGCATTTTTAAAGAATGGTCAATGGTCTTTATGAACATCAAATGACATACCTGCATTTATTTCCGTGTTAAATCTGATGTCATTGCTTTCGTGCAACTTCTAAACCAGGGGTTGACAACCCGTAACACCTAAAGAGCCATTTGAACCCGGTTTTCACGGAAAAGAAAACACTGGGAGCCGCTCATCATCTTTAAAAATCTCAACAAATGTGTCCCAAACCTTACTTTTTTGTGTGTATGTTTCCGGAGGTTCCACTCTCTCAGCTTGACTTTCTCTCTTGCTCCCTCCATATCATAGGATACTTCCGACATTGTACATCACCCTCATGGAAATTCAGTTAGTAAAGCGCATTTACCAAGTTATTTTATTGTCTGCTAGAAAGCCCACACACTTTAATTGTTTGTTTGATTGTTTAATTATATTTATTCAGGAACAACTCATTTTCTGTAAGTTATCAAACATCCTACGCTGTTGAACGCACCAGTGATGTTGTGACAGTTGTTAAAGTACCTCCATGTTGTTGCTAAGTAACCGTGCCAAGATCGCCATCTCGCCTTCTTTTTCTCTTTATTCATATACTCCTGGTTTATTACTTTGTGTAAATGCCACATTGTGAGATGAATAACACAGTACAGTTCGGATAGATATTGTGTTGGTGTGTTGATTATCTGTGCATAAGTTAACGCTGTTTAGTGCCGGTATGTTGTAGAAGCTAATATGGTAATAAGCTAGCTCTCATCTGTGTGCCTTCCCGGAGACAACCCCAAGCTCTCCATTTTAATGTCTCAAATGATGACCCGTAACCGCGGTTGACCATGGTCGACCACGGGCATCCGCTCACTTCGGGTCAGCCCACGCATCACCGATACCTACCCATTAGAATTGAAAAAATATTTTTGTGAACTGAAATAAATAATACCTACAATTGAAATAAAAATACGTAACTAAAAACTAATTAAAACATATAAAAAATTATGGGTGAAAGCTCCTCATTTTCATCTTTGTCAATGTAACTAAAGTTTGGAGAAAGCAGTAAAGTCTTGTCTGGGATATTTTATTTATTTAGTAATGGAAGAGGGGGAAATGTTCTTGAATATGAAGGCGAGGAAGATAAAAGATATGAAAAAACTTAAATCAATGCAAAAGCTAAACTAAAACTAAGCATGGGGGGGGCTAATAAAAGGTAGCAAATCTGCTCTAGAAACTAAGTAAAACTCAATTAGAGGGGGGAAAACCTAAACTATAATAAAAAAATCAAAAACTATTATAACCTTGGTGAGAATGTAGTGAATAAAAACCTCTTCAAAACTTCCTTACATTAGTATCCCTACATGTTTTGACCATGCATAGTATAGTTTTCTTTTGCCTTGTTTTGGTGGACCATCCTTTTTATATCGGAAATTACGCTTTAGTAACACGTGGTGCCAGACACAAACACAAACAAGCATATGGGGAGCTTCAGTCTCAGCCCCTTCCGGGAGGATCATGGGGCCTGAGATAAGAAAATTAATGAATGGTATTCAATGGGAAATAAAATGCTAAAATCGTATCTGGTTTGTCATGTGCCCTGAATCACATACATGTTGTACCTCATAATAAATGTTCATTATTGATGTGTGTTTCAACTGCTTCTGTTAACCAGAAGTAAAACTCGTTAATAATTTGGACTACACGACGCGTATGTGACATCACCACAAACTCTACACCACAGCTGAGCGGAGTGTGACATCACATACGTGACACATTGTAGTCTCTTGCTAACCCCACATAAAACCTAAAGTCGCGTTTTCTTCCCATCAAAAACGGGTGGTCTACGTATGCCACATCAAATATTTCTTATCAACCGCTATCATATGTGAATGTCAAACGGAATCAGAATTTATCTTGACTCGCTCCATTCACTCCCATTCAAATTTTTTGCGAGCTAAGCACCCATGGACCGGAAGTAGAAGGATGTGACTTAGCCTCCCTTTTGTAGCTTATGCTGCATTCAAGGCCACCCATAACTTGCAACCTTCTACCAGTGAAAATGCACTGAAACGGCAGTCAAACTCATGACTTCCCACCCATTACCTCATACTAGATCCATGTTCTTCCAGTTCTGAGTCCTAACACCACATAGTTCCCATGGATGCTGTGTTTATGCAGATTATTTATTAAAACAAAGTAGCCTATTATCTGTAAATCTTCGGTATAATTAGCATAGTGTTAGCTATTGTTCAGCCAATTGAGTGATATAATAAATTAATACCACATATGTATCCAAACATAGTCTAATGTTAAATAAAAGGTAGAACAGCTTCTCTTGCTTTATGCGCAGTTTCCTTCTCTGTTTCCCTCAAATCAGCAAAGAGCAAACAACCCTTGGGATAGAAATAACTGTAAATTACCATAAATTCCTTACATCCACTATACTGGTTTGTTTACGTCAAGGTCCCACAATTCCTTGCGCTCCAGCAGTTTGGTCTGACTTGCCTGGAAATGGCCCAAATGACCCTTTTCAGCCCAGATCGGCACAACACGACACTACACAGCTCCGGTTTATTACTTATTCACTGGGTGTGAACGGCATGACTCAGCCCAGAATATGGGACCTGCTTTTTTTTTTTTTTTTTTTTTTTAATGAACCCAACCATGCTGAGCCGATACTACAGTTACAGCTTCTCTGCCCGCTTTTCATTCCCATTGTAACTGCTTTTTGGCTGCAGTTCCACCAGAATTCCACTAGCAGCAATTGATGAAGTGCAAAATGAATGAGGCCCTGGTGGAGCATGGAGCGAGACAGCTAAAATAGTTCATTCCACCTAATTGTCGCTGGTAGTGCTCACATTTCAATGTAGTTTTTGACAATTCAATGTGGGTTTTAAGTTTAAAAAATTATTGAACGACTGCATATGTCCCTTCGATTTCTTACAGGTTGAGTTCTTGTTGCCAACAGCGCGCTAGCGTTCTGCTAATGACCGCTGGTCAGCGAGAGAACGGATTACAACCAGAGATACCGCTTGACGGTAGCATATGTAGCCTATTAATAATGATAATGATAATAACACATTTATATAGCGCTTTTTTGGACACTCAAAGACACTTTACACAACAACTGTTAATTAGATTAATGGTCATTTTAGATGGGTAGGTTTTGGTGGTTTATATTTCAGCCTTTAAGCCTCAGATCAGAAACCAGTTTCCACTCTTCAAACAAAAACTATGGAAAATTGTATCAATTATTTAAATCTTCATTTATTATGTCACTTTCTACATAACTCTGCTCTGCCTCCATTTCAGGCCTATCATTCCTCGAAGAAGAACCAAATAAACACCTACTGTTCTTTTCCTTGTCAGAAGAAGTTATAGCTCATAAACAAACATATGTGAAAACTGCCTCCTGCTGCTTCCCTGTCCTAATGGACTTTTATTCATTGAATTAGTTCTAGAGCTGTTATATACACACTACATAATTCCATTTGTTCCATTCCATTGCCACACAAACACACACACACACACATATATATATATATATATATATATATATATATATATATATATGCAATTTGCCAGGATGATCCCCCCATCCCCCCTCTGCTTTTGGACATCACCATTAGGGTCCACTGTTTTTGCTGTCTGCGTGCACCCGGGCCCCGCCGGTCCGGAAATCCCGCCTCAGCCGGCACGCCATCACTTTCATTGCGCCGTGGGGTTTCTGGGAGATCCTCTGACTCGTATGTGCATTAGACTCCTGTGTTTCAAGATGGGTCAGGTGGGTTACAGACATCGCAGCTGACCCCTGGCACCTGTTCTACGTGGGCTAGTCCCCACATAGAACATAATACAGTCCCTGTGAGGTCAAAAGAAGGTTCTATTGTGATTTTTGTAGTCTGACCAACAAAGGGTTAATATCCCTTGTGAATGCTGCTCAGGTTTATGACCGACTGTGTCTGTTCTTATGTGACACAAAGTCATTCACGTGCATGTGCAGATTATTGTAAAATAAAGATAATATGGACAGATATTTTTTTTATTTTTAATAGAGAGGACAAATATCAGTTTATAAACAATCCAAACATGACATGTAATGTACAGATCACTTAACTCATTTCACACCCAAGAGACTGTGTTTTGACAGTTCAACAATATTCTATAGAGAAAGACACCTGCTTATCATGGAAGTAGACATGAAAACCTTGTATTTAGGTCAGTTATGTGTCTGCCCATCCTCACTCTGACAAAATGTATTTATTTATTTAACATAGCCTACTGCACTTAATATCTACCAGCAAGCAAAAAGGAAGAAACTGAACAATACTAAAATATCTCCATGAGAACTGAGACTCCATTTGCTAAGAAAGCATACAAGATGGACATTGTGTGGAGGATTTTATATAGCACACTGTAAAGAATGACTGGAGAATTACCAGCAAAGGGTTGTGAAATGACAACAAAAATTAACTGTAAGTGAAAATATTATACAAAGTTATATATTTCAAAAGATTATTATGCTAAAAATGTTTATGAAATATAGCTGTAGTTGTTATAGGAAGAGTATGTTTCTACTGTTTGAAGAAAATAAAAGTATACATAGAAAAACAATGCAGTTCTGTTTAAATTACAAGATCACGATGTTGAAATAACAGCCTACTCTTTTTTTTATATAAAAAGTTTATATATATATATATATAAGTGTCAAATCCTATCTCCAACTGTTCATATGTTAAAGTATCCCTGTAAAACTCTGTGTGTAGACTTTGAATTCTGAATTAGTCCTGGTGGATTTGGAAAATACAGTGGGCACCAGGTCTATGCAGGGGTACTTTAACTCTGTCCGAGGCCATGGGCAACACTTTTCTTTTTAGCCAAAACAATGGCTGATTTATTTAATTAATAGGAGAGGATGAAAATGATGGGCACTCATGAAATGACATAACAGAGAGACGTTCAAGCTGCTGAAGGAGGTTAAATTCACTGACTGACCATTAGGGGTATTAACTATCTGCACGTTTGTTAAAAAAATAACAACCACCCCATGCACACATTTCCACATGTTGCTATTTGTTGAAGAGACAGGGCTGATGGTTAATGACTCACCAAAAACCTCCAGACCTGCCTGAGAATTAAAGTGACGTCTATTTCACCAGATATCCATAAAATAGAGACCAGCGGGAAATGACACTTTTAACACTAGTTGAGAAGTTATTGTGTCTGAAATCTGAACTGTATTTTTAATGAATGTTGCTGGACACAATTTCCAGTCCCGCTCCCGCCCACAAGTCCTGCAGAGGTGAGCTGAAATATGTTAGCCCAAAGCAAGTGGTAAACTCCATCTAAGAATAAATACCAACACGAGGCCGATAGTGGACAAGTATCTTAAGAGAAAGTTGAAAATAACTTTGCATAGAGAATTCAAGAGGACGTGAAACCATTGAGAGGTAAAAGGGGGTCAGCGGGGTCCCCTGGTGGATTTAACCTGGGCGGATCAGAGTCTCGCGAGACTTCCCCCTGTCACACGTACATATTGTGATAACCTGTAACGGTTATCCATTATGTGTAATTTATGTTCATTATGTTCTGTGTTGATTGACATTGTTCTAGTTCAACTACCTGTGATGGATCTGGGTGGAGTGAGTGTGTGAGAGGAAAGGGCGAGCTGATGTGGGTGTGCAGCGGAAGTGAGCGAGTGAGTAGGTGTACGCTTCGGTGATGGAGTAAGCCGTCTTTTTTGCCTCTGCTCAATTTGTGGCTAATAAACCTTCTTCTAACGTCAATACTGGCTTCTTCATTGTGTGAAACTCTCCGGGGTATTACAATATGATAGACAAAAAGAATAATTTATAGCTTTTATTTTAAACATGTTTTTAGTTTGCGGGACTGCAGCTTATCTCCGCTCCTGTCTGTATATGGCGAACTATAGTGAACTTTCAAAATTTGTCTCGTGCCGCACTGCTTTGCATTGGGTCCCGCGAGAGTTCAGGGCTGTAACCGATAACAATGCACTGCACTTTCGGAAACAAATCAGAGCAAAAACACAGAATCCACTCGACCACGGGTTGCCGGGCTCGGCCCGGAAATGACAGAACAGATATGCTTACAGTAGCCCTGAATTATGTCAATTAAAAATACAGTTCAGATTTCAGACACAATAGCATTTTTTTTCTTTTTCCATTTCTGTGCACAGCTTGCATGTAAACGCCTCAACTCACTCAAATACTTTCAATATCTAACCTGTTTTTAAAGTTACTCTCTGTCTGTATAGTCTAGGCTATATGTGCACCAGTATGTGTGTGTGTGTGTTGTGGGAGTTTGCTTCGCTCCACTCGCGAAACTCGCTCACTTTATTTAAACCTTTAGTAAAGTACGATTCCAACAGTTTATTATTTTATTAATATTTCGCGGTCCCTGATTGGCTGTGGCCGTGGGCTTCAGCCCGCCCAAGCCCCTGCATTAAAGCGCCTGTGGGTCTATGTAAGGAGCACTTCCTTTTACATTCAATGTTAAATGTACACATTTAAAATGTTAAATCTACATGTTACTCCATACATGTGTTTAGGGTTTGATGTGTTTTGTACAGGATTATTCTGGCAACCACAGATGCCAGTGTTTTTTCCCCATAAAACATTTTTATTACAGTGAATATACATACACAGCTGCTACTTCCGATGTCAATAATAAGTGTAAATGTGTAGTTACAAAATACAGTTTGAGTTTTTATGTACACATATAGAAAATTAAACAGTGCTTATTAATAGTAGAACAATCAGGCCAAAAATGGAATTAAAATGATGATTAAAAACAAGGGTTTATTCAGGTTATTGCTCTTCTTTCAGTAAAGCAGAACTACACAGCTCCATCATTACATAATATTTGCAGAGGATTTTGTTTTTCTGTCCCAGTTCTGAACTTTCTATGTGTCACTCTGGAGGACGTTGACCCCCTCATTCTTGAAGACCCTCACCCTTCTCCTCCTCACTACACGGCTCCCCTCTGGTAGACTGGCCCTCACCGGGGCCCTGGGGTTGAATTGGACCAAGCTGGACATCTCCCTATCCAGGCCGTGATGTTTCAGAGCCCTGACGCCTGCCACCCCCTCCTCCCCCTCCTCCCGGTAGCCGTGGTGACGGAGGAGAGGTTCCAGCGTTGCTAGGCGATGGGTGAGCTCGGTGATACGCCGATGCAGCAGCGAGACTTCTCTGAACAGGTCGCTTACAGACTCGGACAGAGGGCGCACCCTGCAGGACAAACGGAGGAACAACAGCTCATTCACAGGCTTCAACAGTGATCAACAGGAAAAATAGAATAAACTTAAAAGAAGAAAACAAATAGATCTGAAATGTAATGAAAACTGATCGTATTTAACCATTTGCTAAAAATGCTTAGTTTAAAACTTTTTCATGCAGTTGATTGGTTAAACTGTGCACCCTTGGTTGGTTGGAACTAAAACCTGCAGCCACACCAGCCCTTTGTGGACTAGTTTGGACATGACTGTACTAAGACAAAAAATAAAATAATTTGCATAAAAGCAAATCCCAAGGCCAATGAGTTTCCTGGTCTTGGCTCAGGCTACTGCGACAGATTCTGTGTCTCTACTTGTGAGACAGAATAAGAAGCTGTGATTCTCGTATAAGCCTCGGTAGATGAACAGTCTGTTTCAAATCATGGAAAAGTCATGAGGATGTGATGGAGAACAAGCTGAGTGAAGGTGGTTCAGACAGAATACTTTAGGAGATATGGATGGCGAAGTGGGTAAAGTACCTAGAGTAGTCGGGCAGCAGAGTACTGGGCTGAGAGTGCAGCAGAGTTTTGATCTCATTGAAGATACGTTTTCCCCAGGCATCTAAAACTCTGGTCACACTGCGCACTGTGGCCACATTCACACTGTCAGCTGAAAAACAAAACATCACACTATCAGGATTCATTAAGACAACACAAATTAATGATGTTATTAACCATTATACCATTTTAAATAGTATGCTCTAATTATGTACAGCTCCAAATCATTATCTGTGGAGTCTTTTGTTGCTTATGTCATGAGCCTTAAACTGCTGCAGCTCACTGAGGTTAACCATAAATTATTCTTTTAATTCACGACTTCAAACATTTCGTCACAGCGAGATTTACAAGCCCCGCTATCTCAAAAACGGTGAAGATCAAACAGAGGCTGATGATTTACCTCCCTCTCTGTAGTTCCAGTATCCATAATCCAGTTCATTCTCCTCGCCGACTGAACGGGCCCCTGTTGCCGTAGCAACCACCATCAGCACCATCAACAGAGAGGGAGGAGGGGCCATCACCAGCTCACTGACACTCCCCTCCATGAAGTAAAGTAAAGAAACATGAGAAAGCAAAGTTTGGAAAAACAACAGGTAAAAGTTTTTTTCCCATTAAATTAATAGAACTTGAGTAAAACCAGAAAAACTATAGTGATAAAATGCAACCTTTTCTTTCTACAGCATGTGATACACAAAAATATCTCGATTTTTACAAAAAATACAGTTTAAAAAAAGTGCAAAAAGACAGCTTTTAACTCTCCCAGAGACATTTATTTTCACATCATGCAGTACAATATGTTGCATTTTACATGTGCAATGCCATTTTAAACTGGTTACTTCTGCTCCACAGCATTTCAGGGAGAAATATTCACATTTTCTGTGTTTAAAGCTTAATTTATTATTACTACAGGAAGGATACAACATAAACAGCTCAACATTAAAGATGCAATATTTATAATTTAGATCTGACTATTAAAGAAGTCTTTTTTCACTGGGTTGAACAACATACAATTGACACTTTAAATAAAAAAAAATGTAAAAAGTAAAATTTTTGGACCTTTTTGTCCTCTTGCAGTTTCCCCTGTTTATCAAAGACCTCTTATCAACCTTGTGCTGATATATTAAACAATCTAACAAGAAAAGGAAAGTTTTAAAACATTTAAATTTTCGTCCTCTGACTGAAGAAAACAAGACCGGGGCTTGGGACAAATGACGCAGAAAAATTAGAAAAAAAAAAAAGTTTGTGTGTGTGTGTGTGTGTGTGGGGGGGGGGGTCACAGGATTGCATCCACATGACAATGTCTGTGAATCATACTGGACAACAATGAGCCAATGACTCATTGCTGAGGTATTATAAATGTTTTCAGGGCATATGAACTTGGAAGTTGATGAAAGGCGGCTGTGAAAATTAGCCGCACAATAATCTAATGCTGCTTTTTCCACATCTGGCAAAACATATCAACACCACTGAACAGTCAAAGAATGAACCAATGTCACATCATGTCTTTCTACTTGTGTTGCAGCTTCATTCCTACAAACATTTAAGGACATTTCTAAAGTAAAAGTGCCTTAGTGGAAATTTTGAGCGATGAATCTGAAAGCTGATTTGGAAAAATGAGCAAATGAGCCACTACTCACAAGGTGAAATGATGCTGCTGCTGTTTCTGGGCTCAGTAGGAAGTCCCTTTTCTTTTGATAGTAGATGCTGATGTGTCTTCTTCCTCTTTCACTCTGTCACTGTTTGGTTCTTTTGTCCTTACCTTTTCTTCTCTCGCTCTTTCTCTCTGATGTTCTCTCCACCCTTGGCTGTAATATAATTAGGAAAAAAGTGCAGCAGGTCCAGTCCAGAGTCACTAAAAATGCTGCTCAATCATAGAGACGTCATATTTTTCACATCCGTGCCTCATACTTTCTTACTCACACTAACTTTGAGGTTCAGCTGCAGCCAGATGTATGGGACGCCTCCTCTTTTGTGATCTGTCCCATAATTTACTCTCCTTTTGCCTCTTATCCTTTTTGCAGAACAGACAGGTATATAGTATCCAAGTACCGTAATGCAGCTGCTGTAGGGTCAGGTTTCTGCAGTCATGTGTTCCAAGCTCCTGAAACGTGAGTTATATGTCTGTCTCTGCTTCTTAGGTCTGCCCTTTACCCTCATGAAAGAAGCCCACTGCCTCATTCAATCTGATTTATATTTATTATTACTATAGATTTATTTATATTAACATGTTTTGTTATTCCTCCCCAAACAATGTGTCTCTCTGTCATGGCACAGAATTTTTTTTAGAAAAATTAAGTTAAAAAAAAGAACAAAAACATAGCTTTTAGCTCTCCAAGAGACATTTATTTTCACATTATGCACTACAATATATTGCCTTTTACATGTGAAATGCCATTTTAAACTGGTTACTTCTGCTCCACAGCATCTCAGGGAGAAATATTCAAATTTTTTGTGTTTAAAGCTTAATTTATTATTACTACAGGGAGGATACAACATAAACAGCTCAACATTAAAGATGCAATATTAATAATCTAGATCTGCCTTTACAAATGTAGGAATTAGGACCTAATTGTTAGAGGACAATGCATGACAAAAGTAAAAACAAGTGGTGTCTGGCACAACAAACCCTGTTCCCCTTGCACACATTTCACCTGATATGTCCTATCTCTTATCATTGTGAAAACACGTTTTTGGTGCCTGTGATTGTGACCTTTGACCTACATTCACCACAATTTAATGGGATCTATTCTGGTTCACCTTGCACCATTCCTGAATATATTATGAAAATTGGTCCAGTAGTTTCTGTGTAAAGCTGCTTTCAAACAAACAAACAAACAGACAGACAAACAGACCGGTGTAATTAACTCACTTTATTATCCTCATTAAGAAATACTGTCTCTGTATTTTACTGACCTTTATAGACACACACCGCCTAGCATTTGCATTAACATTAGCATTGGCAATTAGCACTAAAACCTGGCATGAGCTGTGAACATTTAGTCCTTGATGCTGATGTGTTAGAAGCAGAAACATGAGCAAAGCAACGGGCTGAGTGATTTTGAGCAAATCCAGATTGTAATGGTGATGACTGGGTCAGCATATCTCCACAACTGCAGGTGTTGGGTGTTTCTAATCAGCTGTGGTTAGTACTGTCCAAACATGGACTAAGGAAGGACAATTGATTCTCTGTGTCAACTTCTAGGACATCAGGGATCTGCTGCTAATGTATTGGTCCAGATGCCACAGCACACCTTCAGAGGTCTGGTGGAGTCTAGACCTCCGCTCAAAGCTGTTATTGTGGAAAACTATGCAATAGTAGTAATAGTAATAATGTTATGATCCCATGAGGTGCATGATTGGTTGACATTGCTGTTCTTTAGATATTTTTGGTATGTACTAACTACTTGACAGTGACAATGACCAATTTCTGGAGATGCTCTGACCCACTCATTTGACCTTCACAGTTCTCGACTTGTCAAAGTTGCTCAGATCCTTATGCTTGACCATTTTTCTACCTCTAACACATCACCTTCAAGGGCTAAGTGTTAATACACAGCCTAATATATCCTACCCAATAAAGTCACATTGGAATAAGATAATCAAAATGAACACCACTTTGCCTGCCAGTTGGGAAGGATTTTCCCCACCTACTGAAGGGCAAGATAGGGCTATTGTTTTTGGTTTGGTTTGTTGCTTTCTTTGTTTGTCAACACTCTAATAGCAAAACTATTAGTTGAATTTATACCAAATTGGGTTTATAGATTGCCAGTGACCCAGAATAGATGTGGTTAAATTTTTTATAATAATAATAATAATAATAATAATAATAATAATAATAATAATAATAATAATAATAATAATAATAATAATAATAATAATAATAATATATATATATATATATATATATATATACACACACAGAGATTTAAGACCTTGAAAAGTCTTAAAGGGCATTGACTTCATTGTTCTAAAAATAAGGCCTTAATTGGCATTAAAGTGTCATAAATCGAATTTTCAAAAGCCTTAAAAATTTTGACACATTAATAAGATTTATGTTAGTTTGAAATTTAGGGTGAGCAGAAAATGAGGGCACATCATTCAGTGGGTGTAGTATTCCTTTAGCTATACTTAGTTTTTGCAAGTGTGTGTTTATATGGTGTGTGTGTGTGTGTGTGTGTGTGTGTGTGTGTGTGTTTTATATATTCAAAATGTCAAAGTTATGCTTCTTGATGCAAATGGTTCATGAATGTAGCAGCAACTGGACCAAAAAGTCATGTTCTATTTAAAATAAACAGTTGGGTAAAATTGCCCCCAGGTAATTCATGTGGTGTTTTTTTCCCTTTTCAATTTTGGTTCATTGTCGGCTTGGTTTTAAATTTTTAAAATTGAATTTCAAACAGCATTAAAAAGTCTTAAAAAGTCTTGAATTTAAACATCAATGTTTTTTCAATTTGAGTTCAAACCTGCGACATACAGTGTATAGAGGCAGTTGGTATGCTGATATCAGCACATACATAGACATGATGACATCAGCTGGATCCATGCCAAAATAAGAAGTTACAATATCTGCAAGTGTTCGTTGTGCCTGGCACCACTAGTCTGAGTTTATGAATATTCACCTCATCAATCTCATGTAAAATACAGCGAACATTCACAATAGTGGTGACAGGATGAGAATACTACAAAAGTTACAATGAAGTAACTTTACTGACATTCCACCAAAGTATTTCATTCATAATTAACAATTCATGACATTAAATTGATTTTTTGGGCATTGGGCCTTAAAGACCACGAAGCATTAACCCAGATGAATATACAATACACAAAAGGTACTCTGAACATATACAGAGAGAATATAAAAGTCTGCTTAGAAGGCTGCATTTAGCTTTATTGCTTTTGCAGACGTCTTGAGAACATGTTTATTTGTTTGTCTCTTTCTTAAGATAAAATGCACAAAAATGTAGGACTTATGTATAAAGCAGAGCAGAATGATTTCTACGGGTAAAAGTCTGTATCTAGTTTTACCTCCATTTGGGTTTAATACATCTCCATCTCCCTTTTGTTGATTTTTCTCAGGTGTATTTTTGTTTAACTACTCTTAACATATTTACTGTATACTTAAGTTGTGCATATACTGAGATGCACATATATGGTTATTATACATTTTCTAGACCCACAAACTCAATGGTGGTTTAAGATCTTTGTGCGTCACTGTTTATTTCATTTTAATCCACATGTTTTCATTTTGTACATTTGTAATTGACTTCACTGTTGCAAAAACCTAATGCACTTTCTTTCTACATTTCAGAGCAGAACATACCCTCTTTACATGTTGCTCCACTGACTGTCAGGTTGACTCAGATCATTTCTTTTTTATACAACTCATTACTGTATGATCACAAATTTGCCTCAAGGTGTTTTTCAACCTACACAGCAAATGTCATCCTCTATTGTTAGAACTTTATTTAAAGAACCATTAGCAGAGAAAAACAATAGAAGATTTTTTTTTCTTTGTGATATGATCGCTATTTCTGATGCTTCCTTTTAACTACAGGACAGCACTCCTCTCCAAAATGCTGGAGCTTTTGGAGTAAATAAACAATTTGTAAGTCTCACACATCAGGATAGAAAAGGAGACAGGGAGTATGGACTGTGAGATGTAAAAGTGGAATGAATTATTCTGTTATTGACTGGTGTCCAGATGTTATTCCAGCTCTCTCTGTCTGTTTTCCTGCTGTGGCTGAGGTCAGACTTGGCCACCAACGCAACCGGAGAAAAAAACAGTGAAAAAGTCAAGCATGGTGCCTGAAGAAAGGAAGCTTAAAGGGAGAAAGAAAAACACACAGACAGACTAATGGGGTTAAATAACTGTTGACCAGTGTGCTTCAACATGTGCACACTTCTCTTTGGCGTGGAGAATCTCTGCGGTGAAGAGAAAGGTTGTACCACCGTCGACAGCTGGTTCACATTAACAACAGGCAATTTGTCACCTTCAGCTGAATTCCTGCCTCTTTCTCTCTCACTCACACCAGATTCTGTCTCTTTTTGAATCTTCGCCTTCCTCTGCCTTTTGAAAACCACATGACTACGCTTGCGGCTCACACTTATTTATCCTTCCACACTGTCACACTGAGGAGAGAAGCCAACACTGCACCACAAAGCACAACCACATTCTGACTGAAAGAAAGAAAATAATCTTTTTTTAGCATACATTTAGCCAATTTGGATTTTTTTGTTTGTTTGTTTAATTGCTGATGTTCCAAAAGTCTGAACTGTATTTTTCTTCTGATTTTATGCCATGAATCGAGTTACCATTTTTATTAGTTCTCTGACCCTTTGACTGTCCACTGTGAGTCATTAACCGTGTTTTTTTTTTTTTTTTTACTAAAAACAAACATTTTGAGGAAGTCTCTTTACCAGAAACAGGAAACCAAACACTGAAGTTAGTGCAGCAAGTCAAACAGAGAAACACTGAGGAGACAAAGAACCAACAGCTTTGACAACTATATATAATATATGTGTGTGTGTTTGAGTATGTGTATTTTTTTTAAACATAATATGGAATTGCAAGCATTTTACAATCTTTCGTTCATAGTCACATGGATATTTGTACTTTTCTTCGCTTCACCATCTTCTGGAAATGACGTCCCAAGTAAGACAGCCAACAGATTGTACATACAACAGTGAAAGATGGAAGAGTAGATGGTAAATTCCACTCTATATGTTCAAATATAGAGTATTGTTAACTATTCTGTGCTGTTCATTCACAGAAATGTACCTGGACAATACAGTCTTTGTGGCATTTAAAGGTGAAAATCTCACTATTGGATATAAGTTGAGGAAACCATCAAACCAATCACAGGCAATTTTGAAGTGTATTGACCCTTCTGACAGACAGATATACAGCACCTCCATCCAAGACATGGGTGAAGAAGTTGTACGAAGCTTGGTGTTAGAAAACATGGTGATCTCAGGAGAATATCACTGTCAGTATCAAAATGCCAAGGCTTACTGGTTTGTTCGAGTAAGAGGTGAGTAAAAAAAAGTACTGATTACAAATTATAAAAGGAAGGGGAAGAGGATTTTGGGTGGCAATAACTAAAGAATACATCATCAGAAGTAAAGTTTACATTTTCAGTGTGTATTACATAAGCTGAAACTCTTGGGAATGTTTGAGCATTAACATTTGTAATGTTTTGTTAAGACATGTGATTCCCAACCGTTCTAATTTGGTAACAGACTACATCTCAGGTCATGATCAAGTAAAAACCCATAAACAATATAATATGATGTAGCATCTGCCCCTGCTCATCTTCCCTGATAAAAGTATAACTCCACTTAAACCTGAAAAAAATAAAAAATAAATAAATAAATAAATTAAAAAAATAAAAAAAATAAAAAAATAAATAAATAAATATATATATATATATATATATATATATATATATATATATATATATATATATATATATATATATATATATATATATATATATATATATATTGCATTATATGAGACCCCAGTTATTTGTTTGTGGCCTAATTAATCATATGGAATCTTTATTGGCAGATTAGAAGCACATAAGTGTGTGTACGTAATGTAAATAAATGTAAATATTTGACTTCACAGAAACTATATTTTAATTTTCAGGTCATAAGGTCATTAGTTTCTGTGAAGTTAAATATTTTAGATGTGATAACTGGAATTTTTTTTCCGTGTTGAAGTTCTCTTTCCACTTTCTCATGCAACCTCAGAACTGCCAAAAACTCACATGTTGTTGAGGTGGTAAATAAACAGACTTTTTGTCAGAGTCCCAATTAAAAACCAAAAACTTTACTTCCTGTGGTTGAATCATATCATAGGCGTGAATAAATATCTGTAGGGAAGAAGATTCAGGTTTCAGCAATATTTTGTTCCAATGATGGATTCAAATACAGGTGAAAAAATGAAAAATTTAAATGAATAATATCAGCCAAGTGGTCACAGTGTTTAACTACATACAGTAGGTTCTACGAACATGAAGCTTTACTCTCCATATTTTAACACTGATGTGTCCAAAGTGACAAAAGAAAATTCTTGTTAATGACACATTACACAAGAGGGAGTTTTTCTTCCATAAGTGTCTTTATTTGCTTCATTTTATTTTCCAGCATTCTACAGGTTTTAGACATCAGGTGGTTAATATTTGTGTAGCCTGTGGATTCTGTGCTCCACACATTTGTGATACGTGTTTCTGAGATGAAACTTTGCATGTTTTCCAGATCATGGCTATAAGAATGTTGCAATGTTGGATTACACAGAGTTTATTATTGTGGCTGTCTTCACCGGTGTCCTGCTGGTGTTCAGCGTGGTTGCTTCAGTGTATGTCTTCAGCGGACATTGGGTAAGACGTGACCTTGCAACAAGTTTCCAAAAGTTAGGATATTACATATTGAAAAGTTGAAATGTTCCTCTATGACACAGACTTGTGCGAATGAATCAATAAAGCAGCTGCCAGCTAGGAAAGTAAAAATGATTATCAAAATAATTTAATAATTTGTTTTCTTTTTTTAATGTGACAATTTTCTGGTTTCTTCACTTATTTGTGATATTAAACTGGAAACATTTCAAAACCAAGGAACCAAGAAAAACAATTTAAGACATCATCTGAATGGCATTTTTCCACAATTTTCCAGCATATATAGAGCATACAATTTATCATTAATGAAGGCATAACTAACAGATTCATGATCACTAGTTGCAGTTCTATTTGTCACAGTTAGCTAACAATGCTAGTTGACTTTCAAAACACCCTGCATTTTCAGAATGAATTTCGGGTTAAGTGTATTTGTTTAATTTTTACATCTTGTAATATAGCACTGAGTTTTAGGAAACATCACTTTGTGGGAGTTCTGTTGTGCAACTGGACAACAGAAGAAAAACTGAAAAGGATTAAAAAGAAATCAGACACAGTAAAGCCCTCAAATCTTCTGCTGCCTATTGGTTTAAAAATCTGTATCAATGAATCAATAATGTTATACAGTGGCTCTTCGTCTTATTCTTAAAGGATCTTTGTGGAATTGAGTATTTAAACTATTTAAACTAGACTGGACTAATTTTCCTAAAGTATTTCAACTGATAACTTGAGGACAGGAAGTAGTTTATGCTTTATTTCATACAGTCAGTGCTTCAGTTGTTTTCATGGATAAGATCAAGAGGTCGACTTTACAAAGACCGCAATTCAAAAAGTTAATCATCTAAATTCTAAGTCAAATTATTATGTGCATCATGTGCTTTAGTTTCTGTGTAGCGTCATTGTTTACTTCTTAGACGTATACATTTTTAGAAATGTGGCAATGCTGGTGATGAAAGAATGCAGAACAGCGAAGACAGAAAAGTGGAAGACAACTCAAATGAAGTATCATCCCCATCTACATCTTTCTACGCTGTAAGGACATCTCTAAATGTTTAAGTTGATTTTTTTTTATCACTATAATGCTTTTATTTTCTATGTGTCTGAATTCCTACCATATGTGTTTTAAATTAATGTGATAAATTCTATCAGAGTCTAGATGCTCGGCCCAGGTCTATTTATGACGTCCTGGACTACTCAGGTGCCAACACACAACCAGAACAAATAAAAGATAAACCAAAGAAAGGCAAACACCCTAAGCCAGTAAGTATCCACCTCAGCACCGCATCTCATAAGGAAACAATATATTATTGGTTATGTGTCTTATTTTCTTTTCACAGATGGTGCAAACCACACAAAACCAGGATGAAGGCATATTTGAGTCTGTATATGAGAACTTTTAAATTCAAAATATTAAACCAATAACGTTGTGCATTTTGGCTTTCTAATGCCAAGTGATCACACTCAGTATTTTAGTAAGTGGTGACAAAGCACATTGAAAAATGGTCACTAGTCAATAGTTTAAGTTAATAAAGTAATAGTTACATTGTCAGACATACCACTGGATCTTTATCAGTGCTAGGGTTCTTTAATACTGTATACGTTTTATCAGGGGATGCAGCTTATCTTCTTTTACCTGCTATACTGTATATACTGTGAGCTGGTTTCATTTACTTTATACTAATGCAATACAGTTCATATGTATTAAACTATGAATAAAAACTGGTGACATCAACCTGGAGAAAAATACTTCCACAACTGAAATTCTTTGGTGTCTATCAGTCATTATGCCAGATTAATTGAACACCAAAAGGTCTTGAATATTGTCTCCTGTGATGTTGTGATATATGTATCTATGTACTCTGCTGTAAATTGTCTGATATTTGTATGTTTTTTAATATATGTAAGCTAATCAAATTCAAGAAAAATGCATACCCCTAATTGACAAATATGAAAGATTTCTTAAATGTTTTCCATGTTAGAATAAAGTTTTTAAGAGTATTATTTCTATGTAAAACGTGACATCAATGCATAAAATACAAATACTCGGGAAAGCAAATCAGGGTTGTACAGGAATACTAACTTATTATTAATAATGTACTTATTACCACTTAGCAGTCATTATACTTATTACTAATCTACTTATTGCACTGATTGTATTTAGCTGTATTTTGGAATGAAATTATTATTATTATTTAGTTCTCTTTGTAAATTCCTGAATGAATAAATGTGAAGTTCAACTAATAAAGTCTTTACCAAATACTTCCTCATTTCTTGTCATATAAATCCCACCCTTTTCTTTTGTTAACCAATGATTTGATGAGTTTCGCAGTTGACGAGCCAATCATAGAGCTCCTGTTGGTCGAACTTCCGGATCCACTTTAGTTTGTTTTTGTACATTCATCATGGCTGCAGAGGGTGATTTTCTGGCAAGATACCGTGCTGTATCAAATAAACTGAAAAAGTAAGGCTTCTATTCAGTGTGCTTATTATATAAATAGGCCACAATATGGTGATAAATGGAGTGTAATTTTAAAATAAGTCACACGTCTCCTGGCATTAAGCTAAGCTAACTTAGCCTTCCCTTAACTGCTGTTGAGTATGTGTTTATCTTTAAAGATGTACATCGACTGTAATTTTTTCCTGTAATCAAATATCACTTCGTTTTTTTAACTTACATCTGGTGCCTCATCTTGCATTGTCTGTGCTATAGTCTTACAACAAGCTAAGTAACATTAGCTGAGCTTGGCACGTTAGCCATAAATGCTTAACAATCAATCCGATGATGACCGATAATTATCTCAAGATCAATAGCTGTTTCAATTACAAATTCATTTCTTGAGGTGTGTACCTGAAAACATTTGACAGACTTATATTTACTTGTTTCAGACGTTTTCTGCGGAAGCCCAATGTAGCCGAGGCAAGTGAGCAGTTTGGTAAGTGTCCGCACAGTACTGTCACCCTCCTACCATGTTAATATAGAATACCAGTTTAGTATAGTATACAAGTATAGGATGCCTCAAAATAATGATTACATTATGTTATGTTGTTTTCTGTCCATTGGTTTGTGACATGCAGCCACATGTTGTTGTACAGCTGGGCATTCTGCCATTCTTCCTGCTAAAATGATTTTCTCAGTCACCTCAAATTTGTGTTGAGATCAATGTGGAAACAAAGAGTTTATGTATAATGTTACTGACTTGAATGGTGCATAAACCTGTTACAGGTTGAGATAGAAAAATATACCCACTGTACTACAAAAGAATCTTGCAGATCAATTCATATGTAATCAATGCACAAATGTTGTTTGTTAAGACTTGTTATGTCATCTTTTCTATACGGTTTAGCTGTAGTCACTGAGTCAAGATGTATGTCTGTGTCAGAGACAATCAAGGGTTATCCCATAGGTTAATTTTGATCTTTGGTTTACACCAATTACCCTGCCTCCTGAAAGGGGAGAGGTGTATTGTTACCCCACACCCCAAAAGGGGTAGAGGGGTATAGTTTTTGGGCCAGTTTGTTTTTGTCTGCATTTTTACACAAAAACTACTGGACCAATTTCCATGAAATTTTCAGGAACTGTGCGGGGTGGTCCAGAATAGATCCCATTAAATTTCTGTCAATGTAGGTCAACAAAAATGCATTTTTGCAATGATAAGAGATAGGGCAAATCAGGTAAAACATTTGTGAGCAGCTGGGTTTGTTGTGTCTGGCACTACTTTGTGATTGTAAATGAGTGTGGTCTGACTTTGAATAGTGTTGAGTGTTGTTTGTTTTGTATCCTTTTAAATACAGTCTTTCAAAGTCCCTTTGTCACATCATCTGTGCAGCCCCATGACATATTCTGAGTCTTGTTCAATTTTGTTCATTTTTACCTTAAAGCTCCAACTCTAATGCCAACACTTTCCATTTTTCTTAACCAACGCCAGTGGGCTGTTGCCATAGTTACCACAGTTCTGTGAGAGAACCTTCCATGCGATTTGACACCATCACTTGTGATTTGACAAGTTTACTTCCATGCTTTTTTCCTGTGGATATTTAAAGATGATTTATTTTCAAACTCCTGGATGTTAGTTTGACCTTTATTTATTTTTTTGTCTTTCAGGTCAGTTAGCCAAGGAGCTGAAACAGCAGGACTGCTTGCAGTATGCTGCCTTCTGTAACCTGGCCATGGCCCGGTGAGAGGACACACATACAGAACAATACTTTGCACTTATTTTGGTTTGTACTGATATAGTGCTCTTGCTTATTTAACAATAGCAAGAGACAAAATAGTTTTACTCTCATACAGTACACATGCAGAATTGTAGCAAACATTAAAAAGGCTTAATGATATCATTACACTTAATGGTAGCCTAACACTTTTTTGTTATTTAGAGAAGAATGTGAATCTGCTTTGTCCAGATATGAGTGTATAAAGCTTGCCTTTTACAGATTTGTTTTTTTTTACTCACAAGCTGCATGTCGTCTCATTTTGTTGACAAACTTAATGCTACGTTTAAATTCTTGAAGATGTAAGTCAGGAATAATGCTGTGTTGTTTTGTTAAAAATAAGGACACATTACACATTTACTCCAGTCACATGCAGTATACTGTGTCAGACTGACAGGTGTTGCTGTCTGGCTGCTACTAGTACCTGCATCATTTTAGGATTACGTGCTTACTATTCACTTGTTTGACTTGTGCGACTTTTGCTGTCTTACGTCATGAATGTGTCACCTACAGTTGTGAGCAGACTCTGTTTAATGCTCCTGGAGAGGCCCTGGCATTGACTGATGCTGCCCGCCTCTTCCTCACCTCAGAGAAGGAGAACAGGGCTCTGCAGGCCCCGGGCTTTGATGAGCACCTTCAGGCTGCACTCAACTGCTACAGCTTTGCTATCAAGGTAAATACAACTATAATAATGAATACAAGCATCTGAATTATACAGATGTGAAGATGCCTGTATATTCACAAATTAAAAATACATTTGTAAAAAAAAATTTTTAATTCTACTCTCTATACCTTAAAGGTACAGTGTGTCGATTTTCCTCAGTGTTCTTTATAATAGTCACTCTCATTACTGATTTAAAATGGAATTAAATAGTCCCTAATCAGTATAAAGATCACACTGTTTGATTACTTTTAACTTATAAAAACCCTTCTAAATATACATAGCGCAGGTACACCTCATGTTTTGCAGCCATGTTTTTCTGTACGTGAGCCGAAAGAGGACAAAAATCCAAATATGTGCCTGTAGAACAGACTGGACTAATGCTTTGGGAGTAATGACAGCTGGAGGGAGAAAAGGGGGTCCCTGTTCCCACTGTGGAACATTTACAGAAGAAGAAACACAAACACTGAAGAATGAAATCTCAAAACTAGCAAGTTACTGAAAATACTGGAAGAAAGCAGATCACAGACGTGGGTCAAATCACAAAGAAAACATAATGAAACTATGCGCGATGGTGGGTCATAAATGATGATGATATCGTCTATCGGCGATATCATCATCATTTATGAAGTGGTGACAGATGAGTTGTGGTGTTTGCTATTCCAACAGCTTGTGGAAAAAACATGAAATGTACAGCCAAGGTGATTTGTCCCAAAGCGGCTGCCGTTAGGAATGCAGAACTGCACAGTATTTTTACATTGATTCAATTGTTCACTGCCACCTGGAGAATGGGAGTTACACACTGTGACTTTAACAAAATCCTATGATCTTCAAGGAACTTAAGCTATGGCCACACCAAATGTGAATTTACACGTGTACGCCTGTGACGCGCCGCATAAACGCCCAAGTCTGGATGCTGGATAAACATAGAAATATGAATAAACAAAATCTGTCCCGCCATTTCAGTCTCTCCTCAACTATGGTTCAGATCAGTTGGATTGCTGCTCTGTAGCTGTTCTGGAGGTCCCATATGTGCAGAAGCGCCTGCAGCACGAGGAATTCCACCACCTCCTCCAGGAACTGCGTCTGGATGAAGTCCGCTTTCAACTGTATTTCAGGCTCAGTTTTTCTTTGTCACCTTCCGGATCGGTCCAAACATCATACATCATTCCATCACGACGGTGGCAGCATCTCAACACTGATTGGCTGTCGTGGCCTGGCATCACGCGAATTCGCCTAAAAAGTTCAATATTTTCAACTCCAGCGTTTACACGTATTTGTGGCAAGATGCGATGTTCCAACGTGCTGCAACAACGCATCCAACACGCCGCCCGGGGTGAATCTGCATCCAAACGTGTCTCTCCATTGACTTTGTATGTAATCTTGACATGTGAATGTGAAAATTCGTGTTCGGTGTGGCTGTACCGTTAGAGTTTAAAGTTTCCCATTGAAAGAATTAATTGTATCGGTAATTGTAGTCAAAAGTGAACCGAAGCTCAAAGAGCCGTAAATGTGAAGGAAGAGCAGCAATGATTAATTAATTGTGAATTGTGTGACATTTGTCTGCTCTGGTCACTTTTAAAAGATGTGAAATGACTACAGATCAGAAGGACAGACACGTGTGTTCATTCTTATGTAGTGACTACATTCCTCTGAAGTTGTGGAATAATGCTGCTGTACAAATGTCTCACAGGTGTACATTGAGATGAACCAGCCGGTGATGGCAGCCAGTCTATGTCTAGAACTTGGCAACGCACTCAAGGTAAAACTGGACCAGAGTGTCCTAAAATACAAATCATCTGTATTATGTTTTTAGTGTTGATATAGTTCATTTGACGTGTTAATGTCAGCCCCTCCTCTGGCTTTATTAGGAGATGAACCGACCAGGAGAGGCTATCGTTCATTACCAAAGAGCTGCAGAGCTTCAGACACAGACACCCATCGAAGCCCTGCTGTCCATGGGAGAGATGGCCACGTGTAAAATTCTCACCCGTCAGTTCATTCTGTTGTTTACAGCTGGTGGCTTGTTTTACACTTCATATCTGATCTGCTGATTTGACTTGAAGTGATGTAGTCTGATCTGTTGTGCGGTTTGTGTTTCTCAGGTGACTATGACGGAGCTCTGTCCGTGTTCACTGAGATGCAGCTTACGTGTCAGGAGAGAGGACTGCAGTTACCAGGCACCAACACCCCTGTTGGTGAGGCGGTGTTAATGAAGATCAAAACCTTGATATTCAAGTAGTAAAAGAACATCGTAGCACCATTGTCACAGGCCTTATTTTCTCCTCCACCAAAACAGATATAACATTCTAGTCATCTCTCTTAATATACATTATATGGACAAAAGTATTGAGGCTTAGTGATTTCAGGAGTTTTATTGCCAAAGGTAGATACGACTACAAAATGATGAGTATCATTTTACACTGTGCTAAGTTCCATTGCAATAAATATTTTATTTCCTCTGTAGGGTTATTTTTGTTTGCACTGCTATTTACATCAACAAAATCCTATTTTTTGTCATTACTCTAATTTTAAATATTATACCTTTTTTAGATATTTGAAATATTTATCACATTTTGACTATAAAGTGTTTTGCACTCCCACTTAGGCCTTTAAATGTATAGGAAATGTTGATTTGACATGCATTGCAATAATTATTGACAAATGACATGATAATCACAGTAAGATTTGAGAGTCAACAGGAATAGAAAGTCTCAGTAGCTATAAGAGTGATGCAATGCATCCCACTATTTTTGCACAGGGTTATGGAGGGTATAACTACTGTAAGTGGAACTCATTTGCTTTGAATTTTTGTTAAATTGGGGCTTTTGTCATGTTTAAAACACATCTAAAAGTACAGGATCACACAGCCCAGTTCCCTCTAGAGCAAAACTCTTGCTATGATTGCAGATTTTAATATTTACAAGATATTTTATTGGCAAATTCATCTGCAGTATTTCCAAAAAGTAATTTGGGGGAAATTGTTTAATTATCTCTTCAATCTCCTCTGACTAAACAAATAGCAGTTTCCTCATCACATAACATTTTATTGCAATTATTGGGCTTTGTGAAACAAATTGTCTCATTTATTCCCTCACATTATTAAACCACAAAAAATTATGACCTATGTTCCATTTTTCTATTTTTATCAGCGTAACTGTCTGTTGCCATGGTAACAGAGGCTGAACTTTGCACAAAGGAACTTGTAAGGTTTAAAGTAAGCTGCGGTTAATGTCTGTGACAATCTGTGCCTCGGTTTAGATTGAACTCAGCACTGACACTGATTTGACACTACAGGCCCAGTATGAAAGACTCCTGTGAAACATCTTGTGAAGTCCTGTTGTACATCTGTAAAAATTAATTGTACTAAAATATCTTTTTCTCTTCTTTTCATTCTATCAGGTGCTTTTCTGGACATTGTGGCCAAATGCGAGATCTCCAGAGTTTTACTGCTCATGTTGCTGGAGGTAAGTCTTATACCTGTGCTTCATAAATGCAAGGCTGTAGTTATCTGATCATCTATACCCTAAAGAGAAATCATATTCGTTATATAGTCTAGACAATGACTGCATTAGTCCAGCATATAAATATTTATTACTTCCCAAGAATTTCAGTACTGCATTGGGCCATTGTATGTTATATGTTGGAAGTCCGTAAATGGCAGCTTAAATTGCTATTTCCCTTTAACAGCTTAACCTTGATGTTTTCCTGTTTAGCCTCCACCTCAGAAACTGCTACCAGAACATGCACAGACCCTGGAGAGATATGCATGGGAGTCCTTTGACCCTCACAGCCAAGGTATGCACACCTAAAGAGTCGATTAAACCAGAAAACAAACATAAACTCTAAATGCAATAAATGACACCTTCTTGAAGTGGTTTAAAGGTGGTTTATGTCCCTCAGTGACCTTCCTGCCTGAGAATGTTTTCCTGCTCCTTCAGTCAGTAGTGGTGAGTAGTTACTCTCATTCTTGTACATTTGACAGGATTTCCTGATCGTCCTGCCTCATACAGGAAAAATTGTGGACCTTGTGGCCTTCATATGTTGATAAATGCTGCAGTTTGTCTTCCTTTTGTCAGGGAAATAATTTTCAGTGACTTTGCGGTGTTTGTCTCAAGTTAATTAGCCAAAGTCTAGTGATTTTTTTTTTTTTTTAAATGCAGCTACTATATTTCTTATAGTCCCTGAACAATCTGTGCTGTTGGATGAGGTATAAAGATGCACAGATGTTGACAGCACTGAGACACTGTCAAGGTTGTCTGCATGTGCAGTTGTTTTATTTTTTTGTCTACTGGTGCAGTGCATTAACAGCAGATCTCTTTTACAGATGGCCTGTCAGGAGAAAGACACAGAGTCCCTTAAGTCTCTTCAGACTGAACTCTGGTGAGCATTCAAAAATGTTAATTTCCATCATATGATGGGAGTTGAACAGCATTTTTATTGCTTCTCATTTTTAATTTTCCACGTCAATCATGTGCTTTCTTGTTTTCTGCTATAGGCCATTTTTGATGGCTGAACAGAATCATCTCCTCCACCTGGTGGTGCAGGAGCGCATCACTCCGTCTGGCCAAGGCATCTAGAACTGTTCAGTTTTTACTCACTTCCTCTGGGAACGATACTTTATATAATGGAACATTCCTGTTTCTGGCTGGGTCTGTTGTAAGGCCTGAAGTGTTGTTTTCAAAACCTCAGTGTTGTAGCTTGCACAGAAAAAGACAAAATGACGCCTGTAAAAAAGCAGCATGAAGTTAGAAATAAATAAGAGCTGCAGTTGTTTCTACATGTTACCTTTTACAACATTTAATCTCCTGTTTTCTTTCTCAAGTGAAGGCTACAATACTGGATCAATTCATAAATATTTATTGTTTCATCACTGTGACACTTTTTAGTTGTACCCTGTGCTAATGATTTACAGAAATGTGACAGACAAAAAACATGTGTTGTAATTTGTTTTATTAATAAATGATATGGCTTAAACTCCAATGTAATTACAAACAAAACCACCCATTGCATAGTTCTGAAATATGGTGAAATGAAACACCATTGTCCTCCATCCCTGGTTCACTTTATTTTCACTTGTACAAAAGCATGTACTTTCTTAGGATAGCAGCCAACTCCAGACAAAAAAATAAGACATGGTTAAAAATAAAAGGAGGAAAATCACTCAATACAAAAATATAATGGTTACAATGTACATAGATTAAAAATGGATACATTATACTTCAGTTGTAAAATAATGATACATGAATAAAACTACTTGTATTGTAAATTAAGTCTTGTGTTTCCTGATTGTTCAAGTACTGCAAAATGAGTGTTATAGTTTTGCCAACACTGTACAGTATTTTCACTCAGTGACTCCGATGCCTAAAGGAGGAGCTGCCAGACCCACTAAAAGTATTTTAGCTTACAAAGTACACTCCCAAATACTGCATCTTCATAATTCTTTTAAACAAGGCTTTACTCTTGCCACACTGTTCATGTAATAACTTTAAAAGGCAGGCCAATCAATCTCCTTTCTCGTTATAATTATTACAAGAAAAAAAAAAGCTTATTTGTTCCTCAGCTGTTGGTCTCATTTGCTCATGAATTAAATACTGTCATACCCTCTTCTATTTTTAATCAACTCTGAAAACAATGGTCAAGTTTAGCCCTTCATGTAATATCAGCTTGAGTTTACTTCCTGGCTCTTCTTATCAAATAAGCATTATTTCAATTAGTCTAGCTGCAGATAATAATCAACAAACTTTTAAGGTTTTTTTCTGCAAATAAAAAAAAAAATCCCAGTTTTGAATTTCCCCCAAACTCAAAGAAATCTGATCCCAGCCCTCTCCTCAATCCTCTCGTCTTCTTACTCGCTCTTCTTCCGCAAAACGAAGTAGGTGATCGCTAAAAGGAAGGTGAAGACAAAAGAAATCCAGGCCAGGACATAGGCGTGTCCGTACCCTCCCACTTTTTCGTCAGTGTGAAGCTCAGCAGTGTAGATTGAAGCTGCTATCATTATGCACAGGCCTGGAGGAGATGAGAATAAATGGTCATACTATACACTAGAAAGGCAATTAAGAAGTGATTTTTGTTTCAACTACATATAAAACATGTATTCAGAGAATGCCTAATCTCGCCCCTATTTTGTGCCAATCTAAAGTTTCTATGACAACCCGTTCTTGAATTACAGCCAAAAGCGTGATTTTGACCTTTCTGCTAAATGCAACCTTGAACTTTGACCTTTTGCAATATTGGTAATATGTATATATCCATCAGTGTGTGTAATATGATAATATATCCAGTATTGATTAAGTTATAGCGTATAGTTGTGTCTATGCTTGACACACATACACAGTGTTACAGAAATTTATTTTGCGGCACGTCACCTTTGACCTCCAGAGATCTTAAAAACTATTGGTCGTAAGTGATAACAACAAGTAGTGAGAATGATAGAAATCTTCATTCCGAATCGTGTGGTACCAATCTGAAAGGTCTGTGACCCTCCGTTCTTGAGTTAAAATCGATAATGTGATTTGCTCATTAGCTATATGAATATGCCCATGTAATTTCATGGTGATATCTCAAGTATCCATTGAGTTATAGCATGATATGTCTCTGCGGACACACACACACACACACGCAGTGATTACAATAATCTTTGCCAACCAATGTTGGGTGAGATTAATGAAGCTCATGAGATATTAAATATCTACTGGACATTCCCTCTGAAACTGTAATAACTTTACACATACAAGTCATTTTTGCACTTCTTATCACAATATTCACTTTTCTGCTTTATGCAGTTGTGAGATTATACATTGTGATAAATCCTCTTATAGATACATGGATAAAATTATTACAAATACAAGGTTTAAAAAAAATCTGTCACAGTCTGAGAACTTTTGGGGTAAATTAGGATTTGTACTTAATGAATATGCTAGTCATCGACATAACTTTGTGATGAAACAATTTAAATCACAACCATGTTTGAGTGATTTGGTCCACAACTAAAACAAAAAAAGCATCTCCTAGTAAACATGGATGTCATCCAAACTGAAAATCTGAGCAGAATAAAAACTGTATTACTGATACTCCCTTAGGATATATTTGGCATATTAAGATACATAAACAAAACTGTTTTGATCTGAGGTTTCATACCAGTTTTGCCTCATAATAAATCATTGTTCCTTACAGCAGCAGGTCAGATATTTGACTCCAAATTACTTACAAGAGATTAGCTGTAAAATTCCTGTGAAAGTGAACCTCTGGCCTTTGGGAAGGGTGAACAGCTGAGCCACAAACACGAACAAGGCCAGAATGGCGAAAATACAGGCCAACACTGATGTGGCCTGAACCGCCTGTAGATATTCTGCATCAGTATAAAGAGACACACGGTCAGTGAAGGACAACACAGATGCCTCGCTCTGTCAATTTCATATATGCATTAGAACAGCTTATCACTCCTCTGCCTCTATTTTATCAGTGTGAAATGTAATGATTTGTGAGGTGTCAAAAGTGGACCTTACCTTCTGGATAGTCTATCAGGTTGGTGTAATGCCAGGCTGAGTTTGTCATTACCCACCTGCCCCACAAGTCAGTCGACACTTTTTCAGTGACCCACCAGGCCTTGAAAACAGAGAGGGGGTTCAAACCATTAGTAGAGCAAGGGTTTTAAGGCAGTGAAAATGTTAGTATGTCCCACAGTCTGATTTAAATTACTGTTTTTTTCTGTTTGTTTTTTAAATAACACATGTGAAACAAGGGGGTGGTGCAGTGGTTAGTACTTGTGCCTCACAGCAAGAAGGACCCTGGTTCGATTCCCACACCAGACCTTTCTGTGTGGAGTTTGCATGTTCTCCCCGTGTCTGTGTGGGTTTTCTCTGGGTTCTCCAGTTTCCTCCCACCATCCATAGACATGTACTGATAAGTTAATTGGTTAATCTAAATTGCCCATAGGTGAATGTGAGAGTGATTGTTTGTCTATATATGTTCAGCCCTGAGATGAACTGGTGACTCATACAGGGTGTACCCCGCCTTTGCTCATTCTAGCTGGATTAGGCCCCCAGTGACCCCCGTGAAGATAAAGTGGGTTCAGATGACATGAGAAACTGGACTGAGCGCCACAGGAGGTCCTTCATCCTCATGGCCATCAGGCTTTTTAACAGTGCAGTAGTGGATGGGGGTCACTGACCAGACTCTGGCACCAGCCCAATTACTGACCCTAACCCTACTACTGCAACCCACTCTGAACTCTTGTCTTTTAACTTGTCTTTAAACTGTTTTGTTTTTTACTGGTTTCCAGGTTGTTTTGAAGCTGTTTTAGCACTTCAGTTCACATTTATCCATAACACATTTATTTATGTATCTATTCATCATTCATTGTATGTAGTTAGGCTATGTGTTGTGTGTGTATTTTAGGTGTGAGCTATGTGACAACTAATTTCCCTGAGGGGATGATCGATCGATCTATCTATCGATCGATCGATCGGTCGGTCGGTCGACCGACCTACCTACCTATTACCAAGATTGCTACATAGATATATATTTTTTTATGTTAACATACAACAAGGATTTATTTGACCCCTTAAACCACATATGTCAATCTCAGGTCCACGGGCCAAATCTGGCCTGCAGCATAATTATATTTGTGTGCATTAGCGCTGTCCTGCATACACCGCTAATACTACAAATCCCAGAATGCTTTGCTAGCATATTGGCATACAGTCAAGACTGGGAAGTGCCCCTCCTTTTCTGTGAACAGTCATTAACAACCATGCTACCAGTCACCTCAGGCAAATTAATTCCACCCCTCCACAAAAGATGGCCAGCAGGAGCTTTGCAGACAGATGATCTGTTCACAAATATAAAGGACACACCTGTTTGTCTTTTGTGTGGAGCCAACTTGGCTGTAACAAAAGAATATAACATAAGAAGACACTGGAACTAAACTATTTATTCAATCAAGATTGAGTTTGGCCCATGACTATCTCAGTTTTTAATTTTGGCCCAGTGCGAATTGGAGTTTGACACCTCTGCTTTAAACCCTAAACCTAAAAAGTTCTGCATGGACTCTTTTTTTTAATCTTATTTTGGCTGTAAAATGTTTTTGAAAATATGTTGTGAGTCTGTTTACGTAGTTTTCTAGATCTTTAAATATCTAACAGTCATTTACAATTTACTGAATATTATAAGTCTGATAAAATCAATTCCTCTCCAGCTTTTAGTACAGGTGTGAGTGAAATTACCATAATAACCCAATAAAGCCTCGAAATGGGTGGCATTTTTCCAGTTGAACAAATAGTGAGAGAGTTACAGACATCCAAACTGTGTATGTGCAGCGATGACACATTAGGTTTTAAAGAGTTAAGTAAGGACTGGGTAGTTAATTAATGTATTAGTAGTTACACACACCTGAGCCTTTGTTTTGGTGTTTTAACATAAAAGAAAATTCCAAAATAAAGTATCTCTCTATATATAATATACCAAGGATTGTTTTATTTATGGCACAGGATCATGCCATTTCCATCTGAAAAAATTCATGTGCAAACTCAAGCAAAACCTTTTATTTTACATTTGCATAGAGCAGTGCTTCTCAAATCCGGTCCTCATGGCTCAGTGTCCTACATGTTTTAGATATTTCCCTCTTCTATCACACCTAGTTCAATCAAGTCTTCAGAAGCCTGATAATGATGGAATGTTTTTTTATTTATTTATTTATTTAATTGAAACATTTTTTGAATTTTTTTTATCAAATGTATTTTTTTTTAAATTTTTAAATGTGTTATTTTAAATGTTTTTAAATTTTATAACTCTACTGCATTTTTTAATTAACTAATTCATTTTCTTTGTAATTATTATTTTTTTATTTAAAAAAAGAAGAAAAGGGAGATATCTAAAACATGCAGGACACTGGGCCACGAGGACCGGATTTAAGAACCAATGGCATATAGTAAGAAAATAAAACGGAAAACAGACTTACATTATCAATGGTGGCCACCAACAGCAGGATGACGGTAGTAATGTGCAGAACCACGATTCCAGCCAGCACCAACATTGTGGCCTTCTAAAACTGATAACAGGGGAAGAGGAAGGATGCACACCATTTATTTTGGACACATGAACTTAGTTCGTACACACACACACACACACACACACACACACATTACGCACGCGAGCATATACAACACACAGCTGTCCCAAATAAATACTGTCTGAAACAAAAAGGAGAAAAAATGAAAGGGGAGCCGCTGCATGCAAGCCCAAACTCGCCCACAAGTCCCGCAGACAGACTATTTTCTTTATTTTTTTTTTTTTTTTAAGAGGGTGGGGGGGTTAAGTATACACAGGCCATCTCCTGTCAAACACTGTTCACTTTCATGTTCAGACAATCAATGACTCCAGGATGAAAACATTCAAAACAATTTTATAAACTTCATTTTCCATTGGGGGGTGGGGGTGTTCTTGGAAATGTAAGTCCATCTAAAAAAAAAAAAAAAAACCCACAAAAACGCATCCGGTTGCTTAACGACTCATCTATACATGACTTTGGACTATTTCCGTCGACAAGAAAGGCGCATTTGTTTAGTCGGTGTTAGGGCATTCCTCAGTCACACACACACTTACTACCTCACTAGAGGCAATAACTTTAAAAAGAGCGCCAGAACACGACCACATCTGATAATAATAATAATAAACACTTCTCTACGTTACTCACTGAAAAACAAACAAATCGACTCATTTCACACATGTTCATGTTCTCTTAATGCACAGGTTTTGGAGTCGAGCGTCTTTTTCTTTTAGTTAAATACTTTGTGTTATGCACAGATGGACATATCCGTACTTTTCTTCAAAGCCCATCTGAAAATCTGAACTCTTTCTTCCATGCTGTAGTGATTAAAACATCCCAATAATGCGTAATAGTATTTCACAAAGTGCATCCCACTTGGCAAAAATTACACAGAGAGTAAACAACGTGGATAAACCTTACCTGAAAGCGCTTTAACGCACGGAGTTTTTTTGGGAATGTGGAGCACTGTAGACCCACCCAGCTTTGAATTCACAGCACACACATCACTCTGTTTTCCCTCTCCATTCCCTCTTTTTCCCTTGACCAGGCCCCACCCATAGAGTTTTAAATTTTTTTCCCTCAATGAATTACCCAAACCAAACGGCTTCAGGTTCCGCCCTCTTGTCCAAACCGTGCGTAAAGACAGTCAATGCATTCAAAATCATTAACTGACACGTGTATATCTAACACCCTTTGCTTCTACAGATGTTTTTGTTTCATTTTGGTTGTTGTCTTTCTCTTCTCCTCAGATACTACCCCTTTAGTCAGCTCAAACAGCTTTATTTTAGCACATCTGGGTGACTCATTTGCGTAAAATCCACAACAGCTTCAATATTTTCTTTGAAGACTTATACATTATACATATTTCTTGTCATATAAGACACAACGCATTTGCTAGTTTATTGTCCAAAGTGTTTGTGCTAACCCTGGTATATATTTAAATCAAGGTCAGAGTGAAATTAAGTTTGAACACATGGTCAGAGGTGACAAAAGTACTCACATTCTGTACTTAACTCCTGAGACGTTAGCAGTTCCAGTTTCAAAAAAAGAATAAAATAAGCAACAAAATGAACAAAAACAGCCCAAGTGATCAATAAAAATGAACAAAAAATAAAGAAACCAACAAAATAGTATGTAACATGAACACGCATAGATACACTAATGGAACAAAATAGCAGATAAATACTAAAGTAAAAAACGAAATGTAGAAAAAAATAAACCAAATAAGCAATAAAAGGAACAAAAAAAACCTAAGAAATATTTACAAAGTAAATAGCATGAAACAATTTGCAAAACAATTAAGTAAAAAAGAAATGAAAAAGAAAGAACTTGTATTGTAATTTGGTTCCAGTAGTTTTAGTTTTGGCTTTTTGTGTTTTCTAAATCAGTTTCCTTTTGACACCTGTTTATTTCCATATATCAGCTCCATGAACAAAACTCAGTAAAAATCACAATACATTTTTTTTTACATTTTTTTCTGAATATTGAAACTAAACCATCCTTTCAGAACATGTCAGGGGTTAAAGGATTAAGTAGAAGAATAACTACTTGTGTGGAAAAAGTACTTCCATAAAAGTAGAAGTATTTGTTTACTGTACTTAAATAAAAGTAGTAAAGAAAGTACAACTTCTCAGTTGTAATAAAGTAGCCTACAAAAGTAAAAAGGAAAGCTGTTTTTTTAAACCATGAATGAAACAATACTTATTTAACAAGGCAAAATCATTAAAAAAAACTTTTTCTAATTCTACAGTGAATGGTACTGATCAGAGTCCTGCACTGGGTCTCATATGCGACAGGTAACCTTAAAAAAACATGAAGGGACGTGTAAACATTTTTTTAAAAACGTATTTTACATACTGTCACATCCATTTAGTTTGAAAAAATAACAAGCATATTCTGAGAATTTAAGGACTACAATGTATAGATATTTATGCCAAAATATAGGGTGTAAAAGTTAAATGTTGCCATAATCAAGTAAAGTACAGATACCTAAGAAATCTACTTAAGTACAGGAATGAAATACTTACTTTCTAACTTTGCACATGGTGCTAGAAAATACTTGTTCTCTTATCTGATTCTGATGATGTCAAAAGATGAGGTATTCAATAGTATATGTTTTCACTATGCATGTAAGAGTAAAAGAGTGTGAAGTTGTCAAATGACATTTGCAGGTCATTAAAAGGTCTTATGATTAAGATTAACAATGGTTCTGTTATATTATATTAGAGCCATTGTTAATCTTATTAGTGACACTTTTCCTTCTCTGACAGCTGCTGCGGAAGAGGGATTATATTACCAAGTTATTAAATGATTAAATAAATATTACGATAAATGGGTACCATAACATAGGTATTATTATCTGCTGGAGTAAAATACTATGTTATTAAGGGATTACTTGGCTGACAGTGAACATCTAATCACCTGTCTTACATGAGAAACACTTTTTTTTTCTTTTTCAGAAGAGCTGTTTTACATATGAAAGTGTAAATACAGTTTTGTTTTCAAGCTCCTTTTTTTCCAGCTTGTTTCAGCCTCTGTCTTATCTCCCTTTAGGCTGTGGTCTCTCTTTGCAGACCACACGGTCTGAGGTAGGTCTGACTACAATGTTTGCTTTATCCTTGAGGAGGTGGGATGAAGATAGATACTATAATTGCTTCCTGCACTCTTTCACAACCACTCCCTCGTTTGTTGACAGTACAGATTCACTCAGTCTGTGAGGCCTGACTTGGAAACTCATCAGGGTTAACATCCAACCATTCCGGTCATTTGTGGCCAGTACAATAATATATGTTCAAGGATCGAATATTTGTATGGCTCACTGCCAAAAATAGACAAGGTTTTATGTATAGCTACACTAGGATTTAAATAAAGCCGGAAGAGGAGTATAGTTTCCGATGGTTTTGGCAGGGATGTGGGTCGGTTTACTGCTCAGTCAACTCCCCTCTCCTTGAGCTTTTCCTGAAACTTTGATAAAGTGTCTTTGGACTTGACAGTATTAACAGACTCAGTTTTGTGAGTGGATACACATGTACTGAAATAGAATATTTCCTTTTGTGTGAATAAATTGCTCCTTTGGTTTTGAATGACGGACCAAATTTCACTTTGTGTAGAAATGACTGAACAGTAATAGAGTGAGTTGTCTTTAGTACAGCAATGATAAGGTGTAATTCATTTTAGTGGTGTATTTTTGTTGAAGCGAGGAAGTGAAACTGGTCTTGGGAAAGTATTTTTGCCAGCGGTAAGTCCAATAGAAGACAAGATTGAATCCATTACAGCTGACCCCAGATGGTTTGTCATATCTTCACAGTGAATAGTGAGTGGGTGAGTTCTCATCTCACTGCAGATCAGCAATGGTTCCACTCTTACACCACTTCTGACTCAGTGGTGTTTTCTATTCCCATCACAATATGTGGGCCTCTGAAAAAATAAAATTTAACATCCATGGTACACCAAGAATCCACTGGATACATTTTCACAGAGGCTGATGATGATGATAAAATGTCTTGTCGATGTCAAATCACCAGCCTAATAAATCTCCCTTTGCCAAACTGGGGGTTCCTATTTCAAAGGTGTTCTTATCATGTTGCCAATTGTGAGAAAAATCAGGTTTCAGCAAAAAACTGGAACTGTAGTGTGAACATAGCATACATGTTTGCTTATGTGAAATGCAAAGGAGATGTAAGAGCTCATGATTAATAATGATGTAGCAAACAAAAGAAGAGCAAAATGATGCAACAGTATATACTATGAAGTAAATTATATGAAAAAGATCATGCTGAAAATGCTAACATAAATGTAAAAGATGATGACGTAAAAGTAAAAGATGCAATAAGATGTAAAAGACTAAAGAAACAGAGAGGGAGAGAGGCTTCTGAATCACATTGACAGTGGAAAAGTCCGGAAAATTGTAGACATTGTGTCATTTCAATATATATATAATTTTAGAGATTTGAAAGTGATATAAAATAGGTTTTATGAGTCTCGTATAGAAGAAATGCTATGTGAATATTTGCTTGTTTTCCTTTTCCTCAGTGCTTTTGTTTTACTGTATTTAAGGTCAAAACATGGTGGAATAATAGAAAAAGAGAAAGACAGGAAGTTTGACAGGTTTTTACTACGTAAGGCATTCAGAATATATATCATAAGACATTTAGAATGTTGAACATGAACTGTAAATTGGAACACACTTAAAAACAAGTGTTTGAATTTTGGCCCAGTAGTTTTGTTTTGGTCTCTTTTTTTCTAAGTCCATCCAGCTGCTTTTTTGATTCACAAAAAGAAGTTACACAGTTAAAAGTTGGTAAAAAAAAAAAAACACAGAAAAACATGAAGGGAAATCACCACAAAACTGGAAACAACAGTAACAACAAAATACAACAAAGATGAAATGAAATGAAAAATGAAATAAAAAAGGCCAGACCATCTTTTTTTTTTTTTTTTTTTTATAGTAGGCCATCTGAGTCATTGCTCTGTGCCCCCCCCCCCTCATTACACCAGGGGTGGGAGGTGCACTGAGCATGCTCATATATTGATGGAAAGAACAATGTGTATTATATCTTTACATTTTGAAATATTATGAGCAGTTAAATTTTTATTGTGAGTGGCTTAATTTTTAAGAATATTTAAAATAAATATACATCCAGAACAAGCACCACAGACATGTCAGGGCTTAAAGGATTCACTTAAACAACAGAGAACATTCTCACTAAAACAGGAAAATGATGATTACTTGCGATCATGTTGTGACTGCTTGCTTTGCACAGGAGTAAATCTTTACAAATTCAGCTTTTCTGGTGTGATAATGTTATACAAGGGTAAATGCCATAAAACAAAAGTGCTGCATTCTATATGTCAGGCACTTTTTAATGTGGATCTCTGCAAGTGTCTTTAAGTTCATAGCAACCTTTTACTCTGCAGGGTTCCTATATAGTGATAACTGTAATCTCCACTTACATAGAGATAGAATGACAGAAAAAAAGATTAAATACATTAATCCCACAACAGTAACAACAGTGGGATTAATGTAGGGAAAAACACTTCCTGACACCCAACCAACTAATAAGCAGACACTATTAAATCCTCAAATTGGAGAAATCAAATACAGGAAAATAACTTGAATAGTTAATTCATGTTTTACTCTCTCCTTACCTTTCCTTGCAGAGCCCCGCTCCATAGACCTGCATCAATATCGTGGTGAAGTTGTTACGATGCCCACAACTTCTCACATAATATCCTTTTTGCCTGTCAGAGAAACTACACTTCTCAGTTCTCAAATTCTCCAAGCAACTTTTGAACTGTCAAAACTCACTTCCATAACATCCAATCGATGACTGTATCCTTCACCTCAGGGTTTAAACAGCAGAAGTCTGGACTTTTTCAATTTTTTTACATTATTTCCAGAGCCCTTCATTGCCTTGGGACATTCATATTTACAGCATAACCACCAAAAATGCACAAAATCTGGGGAAATAAATAACCAGTAAACTTCACCGTGACTTGACCTGCATTCCTGGGGCTCATACCTGCTCATCAATTCCTCCAGCTCCACTTCACACCTGCGGTATAAAAATGAGGAGGAAAAAAATCCTCTGGCAAAAAGGCTTATAATGATTACTTACATGTCATTTGTGTTACAAGTAAATGTCCATATTCTGTGCTCAAAGGAAAATTATGTCACAAAAAGGATAAAAAGTTGATATTTTAACAAGATGAAGGATAGTGAGAATAATGTATATGACTTTATAATAAGGTTACAATCATACATTAAAGTAATGTTTAACTAATGTATGTCTTGTGATCCAACTGTTCATCAAATGCATTTTGCATTTATGGCACATTAATGGTTCAGTCAAGACATGTTCTTTATGTATGTATTTACCCTTTTTCAGTTTGTTGGATGACTTCATCCACTGGACAATGCATCTACATTTATACATCTTCACATGTATACAATATCACAATAGGGATTATTGTTCTCACACTCTTAGTTCATGGTGAGGGAATTCATTTATGTAGGCAGAAGGAGTGGGATTAGATACATTTAAACCTCTCCCCACTCCTTTTTGAACAAATGTTTAAATGTCTGTTGTTGTTCTTTTTTTGTTTGTTTTGTTCACTTTATTTTTTAAAGCAGCAGGAACTCATAACACATCTAACATGGATGTATGCATGTATCAGTTAAGCATTTATTAACTATATAATTTGTACATTGAGAATAAAAGTGTTATCCCACAGTGTCTAATTTCACCAATTAGGAAAGTGCCAGAGCCATGAAACCCATTTGCACATGCACAGTTAGTTCCTCTCCCTTGCAGTTCAGTGTGACCTTTCCCTCAAGCAGGGACAGTTTCAGCTGAGCAACCCATACAACAACATAACAGCATGACCTGATTAACCTAAAGGATGAGGAATGCTAATCCTGTGTTATACGTGCAATAAGTCAAAAGAAGTCTGCACGTAAACACTGGGAATTACTGTCTTGTTGAAAATTGAAACATAGGATGATTCACTGCCTGGTAACCAGACAAAAATAGAGAATTCAGAACCTTTACTACAGTAGAGTACTACTGCAGTGAGAAAGCACTGCACTACAAGCCATGCATGGAATATCTTAATTCAGTACAACTATATATGTATTATTGGGAAACACATTTAAAATATGAATAGTAAAAGCATTCATTGTGCAATTAAATGGATCAGTCCATGTGAAGTTAATAGATACTGACTTTATATTCTCAGCATCAGTCTGAGACTTTCAACATCAATAATCATCAGGCTGTAGGAAATATGGGACAAACAGTAAATGAAATACAATTAACTGATACCTGAATATTGTTTACCAATTTCATATTCTAGGTATGAATTAATGCAGACATGTTCTTTGAAATACAATATGGATGTGAAATATAAACACGAGTATTTTCATTTTCAATATTCTTTCAATCAGATTTTACTTTTCATTTGCATATAAATTTGGATTAGTGACTTTAAAAAGAATTTAGTTTTTATTATTAGTATTTTTTTTTATCTTTTGGGAAATATATTTTTGCAAGTGAAACCAAAAGGAAGTAACATGAAAACAATCTAAATATTGCTTAAATTCGGGGGGGGGGGGGGGGGGGGGGGGTGGTACAGATATTATATATATCGGTAAACAATTTGAATAAAACCGTTTTTATTTAGTTAACGGATGAGGTAGCAGGAAGCCGGAGCTCCAGAGTTTTTTGTCCAAAAATTCTGCATCGTCGTGTAGTAAACTTCATTCAGCAACTACCCTTGAGTTGTTTGTCGCGATCTGATGATGTAATTTTGGACTGCCAGTCTGCGCGACTTCTGCCCAGCGGTTCTATCGGGCTGCTCTGACTCCCTACTGCCGAAGAAGTACTCTTTTAGTTCCTGTAAAAGTTACATAGGCGACCTTTTCGGCACGGCCCAGTCAGTGGGCTCGCATACCGTGAAGTTCCTGTAAAACGGCCCGGAAGTTCCGATAGTGGAAACACGCCGAGTATTTACATACAGGAGTACTGACCGGATTTAGCAGGTTTCTTTTAAAAACAGTGATTGTTACATCGCTTATCTATGATGGAGATACCACAGATGGTAGGAGAGCTGATACTGATGCACCTGTCTGTATGCGCTGTGCTAAAGAAACAATATTAATAACAGGAAAAGAAACACCATGGCAAACTCTTGCTAAGAAGTTACTCAGGTGTGGCTGTACTCCTGACAGGTACTTCTTGGCCAGTGTCAAATACCAAAATTAAATTAAATTAAATTAAATTAAATTAAATTAAATTAAATTAAATTAAATTAAATTAAATTAAATTAAATTAAATTAAATTAAATTAAATTAAATTAAATTAAATTAAATTAAATTAAATTAAATTAAATTAAAGGCAGTTTGGCGACGTGTTGAACTTTCTGGTTTCCTGTTTTACTTTGACGCATGCGCTCCGGCTTTTTTTTTTTTTTTTTTTAACTGGCGCGCGCAGCTGTCTTAATTAGGCACTTGAAATTTCAGTTGTGCTCTTTGACGTGTGAGAACAAACACACTCAGTAGGCGATGTCTTGCCAACAGAAACGACAAATTACCCTGTTTTTATTTCTAGTAACCTTTTACGCACTTCAAGAGTCAAACGCCGACAGGTGGAATACAATGACTCAATACGACCAGTGGGGTAACTGGCTCTCAGCTAGAACTTTTAGCAACCTCATCACCACCAGCTTGTCTTGGACTTACGGTAATGTTAGCCGACATCACGCGTCCTGGTCTCCAGACAATGAACACGGTTATCAGTCAGACCACTCAGGTAAATGTTGCAGCAGGGGAAAAATACACTTAATAAATTACAATCGATTTAAGATGTTATTTATTCACATCCGTCTCTACAGACTACCCTTCAATGTTTCCTGGAGTGGAGGGGGAAATCTTCGGCCCACAGTTTTACCACCCACATTTCTCTGACTGGTTGGATATGAGGCCTTTGGTTAGGTGTAACCATGATGGCATGACCTTCACTGCCTCTGGAGGAGAATTCACACAGCTGTTTGTGTACAGGGGTAAGTATGTGACATTTACATCAAAGTCACTCCGTTTTTCTACTTTTAATAAGTGCTACTTTAGAAGTGAAATAAGCTGCTACTGAAATCATATTGTTATGATTTTGACTTGTGTATGAATATGAAAAAAGAATGGGCTAACTCCTTTTATAGAGTATTCATAATCTGAAGGTTATATTCCTAAACTAGTAAAAGTTACACACAGACCTAAGTCTTGAAGCCCACTACCTCAAAATTTTACAAAAAGGTTGATACTTGCCTCTGTGTGTTTGGGTTGTAATAGTTTTCTGCTGTTGGACCCAGCCATAATCCACATCAGGTTGAAGTACCTTACTCCCTGGTTTCCATTTCAGAAATTTTGATTACATTTTTCACCATGCTCATCAGTCACATCACGCAGAGTAGAAAAGCAGTTCTATGTGGAGGTTATTCATTTTGAGCAACACTCTGCAGCTGATGGGTACATATGCTTTTAACTGGCCAATCATAATTTGAGACGCTAAGTTCGAAGCTGTTAACGTTTGAATGCTGCGCTTTGAGGAGAACATGGAAGTTTTGTTTATTTATTTAGTTTTTTTTTCAAATCTGGGCTCCCATCAAGTTTGCACCACGTTATTCTTTCAGGTATTGAAATCCCTCAAATAACTGTGATAATGTATCATTTCTAGAACTGTTGTGACCCGTGGATAATAATGGTGTTATATTCACTAGTGCAAAACTCAAAATACTGACGTGCTTTAAACGTAGGATTTTACTCCAGGTAGAAAATCATTAGTGAGCAGTTCAGTCATCATGACCTCCAGGTTAATTTTGTGTCTTGCATTTTCTTCTCTCAGAGGGGGCCTCTCCTATCTCTCTGTTCAATCTCCCTCCTGACTGTGGTTACTCGGTGAAAACGTTATGGGATGATCTGGAGATGATGGTGCCATATGATGCTTGTTACATTACACATGAGGTATCATTAGTGCCTGCACATTATCTCCCTTAATAGCTGTTCTTGTGGCCTGTGTTTATCCCTTGTGTGTTTTGTCTATTTTTGGCAGAATGGCAGCTTCATTCTGTCCCTGCTGTGGTGGGACAGTCCTCTAAATCTGTCCTGCCCAGTGCAGGTGGCCCCTCCTGCGCCTTCAGTTTTCTGTTCCCCCTATGGGATGGCAGTGGAGTTAGTTGGACAGGCGCAGGACCTACCAACACTGGAAGTCAAAGGTATGATGGCTGTTAGCATCATGTTCTGTTCCAGGCCATATGAGCTTAAGTGGTAAAAATCTAAATTTATGTTAACTTATCCAGCATTCCTTACCTGGTCAGATTTCTCAGAACCACAGTTGGAAGCTGCATTAGTTTATAAGTCTGAAATGCTGCAGATATTTTTTTAAAGTGTCTGAAGTCTGGTTTGAAATATTTTGTGGGTTTGGGAGCATTTAATTAAGACAATGGCTACAACCGTTTTCATTAGTGTGCAATTCTGGTATTTTCTTATGCAATACCATACAATCTATATTTGTATTTTACATGTTCTCAATTTTTCAGAAATCACAAGTCACCCATTGCTTAAAAACCAAATGACTCACAAAACTTTAATGTTTTGTAGTGAATGGAGACCCAAGACCATTTGTAAATGAGCAGTGTGCGTCCCTTGCCGACTCCCACCATGATCAGTTGTCCTTCCTCATCCCATTCAGTGCTTCTTGTGTTACTGTTGAAGTAAGATCTGTAATTTTACAGTTATTCTAGCATGACTGGATTATGACATTTTTTTTTATGATTTATTTATTTTTCAGGATGGACATCAAGTCTGGCTTAACATAGATGAGTGGGATTACACCCTCACATGTCCAATCAGTTCTCAGTTTCCCCCTCCATCAGCGCCACTTCCTTCAGTTCCTCCTCACTTGGATCCCACCTTGCTTACTCCTTACCTTCCGTACCTCCACCGTGGGAACGATTTTCCTCAGTTCTACCCTCCTGGACCCCAGCAGCCTGTTCAACCCTCAGATCCTGGCGTGAAACTTGATCCTGTTGTACCGTATTTTAGCCCTTTTAAATACCAGCATCACCCACTTTCTTCACACCACTATGTTCCAACTGAGAGCTCAACCACTGATCCATCTACTGAGCCAACAGAAGTTCGACTAGATCCTCATTACTTTCACCATTTTCCTACCTCACCTCCACCAAAGCTACCTACAGATCCACAACACCCCTTTTATCCTCCCAGTGTGTATGGGTTTTACTATCCATATTGGCATGGTTTTCAAAAACATGACAGTTTTGAGGTTTCATCGCCCCACACAGCAGAAGTGAGAATGACTGAACCTCCACACAGTGTCTGTCCTTATGGTCACGCATGCAGTTACGATGATTTCTACAATTCTTATTACCATCCTCAGTACCCAGGGATCATCAAACAGTCCACACCAATAAGCACTGTTTTTACATCACCTCCTAAAATGTCTGAACCAATTTCTCCATTTGTGTGTGTGAACGATGGAATGATTGTCAACTTGCCTTCTGCTCAAGTAGAGTCCATCCAGGTCAGAGGTCAGTGAGGTGTTCTTTTTTTTTTTTTTGTAAATCAACCAAGCCAATCAATCCACTTCCACCAGTTCAAGTTGTTACACTCACGGAGTTACTTCACACATCTGTGGTAGAAGGACCACAGGAGAGATGAGCTGAGGCAACAGCCATTTTTAAAAGAATTGCATCCTTACATCAGAGCCATCCTTTTATAATCCTAGAAGTTTAGGATTAATTCTTAGTTTGATTCACAATAATGTATGTCTGTAGGTGTTGTAGAGATGTTTTTATTGTGTTTTAAGTCCAGTTGCCATGTTGATGCTACATGATACTTTTAGCAATATACACATTCAATATATCCACGTAGCCATAAGTTAAAATCTCTATAAAACCAGTTTTTGGAAAATAGAAAACGGCTTGGATAATAGGCACTGAAATTGGCAAATATCAATATCTAAAGTCCAGGATTAGTGTGTGTCATGAATAATTTCATGAAAGAAAGGACCAATGTGACAAACAGATGGGCTAACAAGAAATGCATCCAACAGTACAATTATTTTTCTACTGCTAGAACTCGCTGAATGAGTCAAAAGCAAAAATAGAGGTCACGTCAAGATGCAATGATTGGCTTTGCCATTTTCTGATCCTAACTTAGTTTCATTTGAATGAAACTTCTATCAGCTAATCCATTTTGTTTTACATTTAAATGAACTCAAAACAAATGATCCTAGGCTAAGGAATTTATTACTTTCTATTCTGCATTTCAATATTTTATCTAACTTATCCAAATTGAATGACCAAAGTTTTCGTTTTTAAATATTTTTTTCTGTTTAAGGTTATATTTTTGCCAGCGTTTATCTTTTTGGTCTGTCTGTGTACAACATCAAAAAATTATGAATGGATTTCGATAAAACTTTGAGGATAGCTTGGGAATGACACAGGGACCAATTGATTTGATTTTGTTGAAGATCTAGAAGAGATCTGGGATTTTGGATCACTTTGAAATTTATTTAATCTCTTCTGGATCATCACTAAAATCTAATCGATTGTGTCATTCCCGAGCTATCCTGAAAGTTTCAACAAAATCTGTCAACGTTTTGAGTTAGGTTGTAAACAAACGCTGGCAAAAACATAACCTCCTTGGTGGACCTCCTTTAATTCGGGGGAGAGGTCTGCGCTCTGAGTGCTTTTCTAGTTTAGCCTTGTTATGCCTCCTTTATATGTCATACGTTTGATCAATGAAAGTCCTTCTGCAAAGCTTTGACCCTGTGTATACTATGTCTTAAGGCAACCAGTCAAACTGCCCATGAAATGGAGATGTCCTAGATGTCCCAGATTTATTTGTGTCCTCAAGATAGTAGAGGGAAACAAAGATTAAAAAGGGTTTAATGAAGTGAATGACAGCTTTTAATGTCCTTAAATTGTAATACCCTGCCTTCTCAGTCCAATAGCATCCATGACATGATTCTGGAAATTACTACCAAGTTGTAAACCGGATTACTTTGATTAGTAGTTGAATGTGAGAGATGAGTTCAGAAACATCCAATTGACAGAGAGCCAAGACATTTGGTTAAGCCACAAAACCAATATGAGGATCTAAAGCAGTTAACTCTTTGTACTCATTTCACCACTTGAGAAAGACTCGCCTAAAATGAATAAGTGAACAATATTTAGAATATTTGTGTTGCTTATTGTTAAAATCTTTTCCCACAAGGAACTGAAGCCCTGAGTGTGGGCAGTTTGGTGACAGCACAATGCACACGTTCTATAATACAAATTTTATATCGGAGTAGATACATGTAGTTAACTGCAAAATTTTAAAACCACTACAACAAAAGCATTAAGTATTACAAGATTCCTGCATCACCATTTAGTAATCTGGCTTTACTTGAAGTATAATGGTTCACTCTGAAGATAGAACTGTAAACTGAGACTTCTGGGTCCATCTTCTGGCCCTTAATGTGTGCTAGTTTCATGTAGCTGTCAAGAAATGCATACAGGAATCAAATCATTCTAGAAGCTATTAATGTCTACTTACTTTTTAGTTTTTACCACTTATTTATTACAGCATTTTTTAATTGTGTGATTTAATGTCTCAGAATAGCAGCCGTGGTTTAAAGTCACTCAGCTCTTCTACTGTAAAATAGAAACGTGTAAATGAATATGCACTAATTCTTGTTTCTAACATCAGACCATATGGATGAATGGGTGTCTGTCAATGGAGAACCGCATTGTGGATACACAGTACAGACTCCTGATAAGAACACAGTCCTATTTCGTTCTCCTCTGCCGACCTGCCACAGCAGATTCTTGGTGAGATTGCCATGGAAGATTTTAATTCTGCACTTTTAGTGCAGCTTCCAATGTCCCAATTGCAGCAAAGACATTTACTTATGTAAAAAAAACTTGCAAAAACATTCTATGTAGTTAATTGTGCAGCGTGATTTTAAGTAGTAATCTTATTTTGTATGCAAAAATGTTTGGCACCCTATAGAATTCATTCATGCAACAAGATCGTAACATATAATTTTTTTAATTTTAGAATTATTTATTGCAAAGCTGATGCATATGCTGTATGGGATGGTAATTATCTGTTTTGCTGATGCTGCTTTTCATACCAGTTGACACGTGTGATTTATAGTGCCAGTCATGGTTGTATATAGAACACAGATGAGCAGTTTTTCCTCAGTCAGCAGGTTTCATTTACGATTAGTCCCATATGGAGTGTATGCAGCACTTGCTCTGCATGCGTTTTTGAAGGATGGAGGTTTTTGTGTTCTATGTAACCCCACTGGTCATCCCCCTTTTCTGGGTGGACTTAACCTTTACAAGATCTATTTTTATGTACCCTAGCTGTAAATGTGTGTATTGACCAATTCTAACCCAAGTGATCTCTCATTTTAGACTCCCACTACAATTTCGTTGTACCTAAGGTTCTGGTGCAGAGATGCACATGAGTATAGAACTATCGATGTGGAGTGCCCTTTTATAATTCCTGACACCCCTTACCCAACCATCAAACCGGGTGGCTCTATTCCCTCAATGGCTGAAGTCTTTTGCTCTACCCATCGGGCTATGGTTAAATTGCCTTCTGGTCCCATTTCTGCAGTCATTATTAAAGGTATGTGTGTGGCCTTTCCCTGGCCTCATCTTTAGAATAAGATTTATCTGTAAGCAATTTATGTTCCATCTTTATGGTTGTGTTCTAAAGAATGTTATAATGCTCATTTACTTTTTCCATCAGTTCATGTAAATAGTCTTCAAATAGGTAATACCTTTCTTTCCCTTAAGAAGTTTTTTTAATGAAACGGACTACCTCAATCTGTAATGGGAACTGTTGCATGTGTGACAAAACAAAACTCAAATCCATCTGTAGATGGGACATTATATGTAGAAATAGAATCTATAAAAATACAGTTTCACACAACTCTTAAAAAAACAAAAAAAAAGTCACTTCCTGAAATACCATTACAAATTACATTTGTTACCCAGTGTTTACCATTAATAATAAAAAAAAAAGAAACTTAACTCCTTGGAAGAGGAAATTAACATAACTTAAACGTCATTTTCCGATCTGAGGTACACAAATCAATGACTATTGGTGTGTATGTTTACAGAAGTTGCCACACCATGAATTTTAGAACTGATGAATTTCCACGTCTGTCCACTGTTCTACAGTGGTGTATGTTCCAGGAACATATGGTTCCTGTAATATGTGCTTGAATTAAACTTGAACCTCCTTCAGGGTAGACTCTTTTGTTCTGAGTGAACACAAACATGTGCCTCACTATGCTGAGAGCTGTTGTCCTTTAAAAAAAACACACTGAGGGAACATTTCTACCAAATTAGCTCTTGGTCTTTAGTTTTAGCCAAAGCATCATAATCAAGAATGTTTTATCAATAGATTGTAATCTGGTAAAATTAGTACCCATCCCACTCCACTTTTTGTCAACTTCTTTTTTGACTTTTGGTAACCCTCCTTACTGCTTCATTAGTAGTAATTATCTTTGAGCTTATAGTAATGCAAACATATTAGAAAGAAACTGGACTTATGTATCTCCTCTTCACACTGCTTTCATTTAAAAAATAAACTAGGTTGTGATGTAACACATTGATAGGTCTCTTACCTTTTTTATAATAAGATGTCATGTGGTTTATTATATTTAAAACCTATCACACAACCATAGCCAACTCTTTAACCAGGTCTACATACAGCTTACTCTGTCTTGTGGTTTTTCTATAAAACGAAGGGATGAAGTCTTCGCCATGCAGTGGGATTTAACCGAACACTGCATTTTTTTTTTTCACCTCAACTCTGACATCCACATGGGTGTTTTCATCCTCTCGGTTCAACGTGGTACAACATGTTGTCTACTTATGTGTATTGCACAGGTTAAAAAAGAACCCTCTCTTTACTTCCTTTTCTGAAACAATTTTACGGATTCAGAACCAGTTTATTTTTAGTCGGAATGCTCTGACTGAATGGGTTTAAAGTAACTTCCTATATATTTCCTTAACTATGCCTTTAGACATTGAAGGGAACAAGGTGAGACTCCAGGATGCACCAAACAGCTGTGGGTATTCTGCAAGCAAGACCGCTGATGGCAAAATCCATCTGAGTCTTCCCTTAGAATCAGGGTGTCACACGATTGTGCAAGTAGGTATTGACACTGACTGTGCATTGCACCATAACCTGAGTAATTTTTTTTTTTAAAACACTTTTTCTCCTCAACTCTGTTTTCTGAAAGGACACTGTGGACATCACGATAGAATACATGACATTCAATGGGATGAGTGAGGCTCGGATTTCCTGTCCAGTTACTGTCCCAAGGACTGGCCAAGGTAGATGGATTTTGTTTTACACCCCTGATGGACTGTTCAATTTGACAAAGGTTGTTTTCTCTAGGCCATTCAGAGTTATTTTAACCATGTGGCTGACATTTGTCATGCTGTCCCTCAGAGTGCAACTTTCCCAGCGAACAGCGTCTCCCCTGTGGACACGGCTCTGTATCCCAGCCACAGTGTCTCTCAATGGGCTGCTGCTTCAGCAAGTACCCCCCCGCCTGTTACTACCCCATGGATGGTAAGCTCCAGTTTGAGTCCCCACTGGCATTTTCACGCCACTTAGCTGAGTACAGTTGAGCTGTTTTGGGTATGGAAATGTAAGCTGTACAGCTGCTGGATGTGTGAAGAGGCATATTCAGGGCCAGTGCTGTGTGATTCAAGCTGGCAGTGACACAGAATGTGAAAAGGGTATAAGGTACCTTGGGTCTCATTATCAATTGCCTCCTGAGATTTCTGACCTTTTGTTTATCTGACCTTTACATAACTGTACATGTGTATCTGAATTTGTGTGTATTTTTGCTCCTGCAGAGTGCACTATTGACCGCCACTTTGTCTTCTCGGTGCCTGCTTCCCTCACGGAACCCCCTCTGTCTCCTGCCATGCTTGTTGTTGCCAGCAACTTCTCCTGCAAACCTGAGAAAGTGACGTATGACCACGCCATGTTTAAGATACCAATGGAAGGCTGTGGGGCACGCAGAATGGTGGGCATTCATGAATGACTATGGGAATATTAGTAAGCAAGAGGTTTTTGTTTTCACTCTGTAGTTCATTCAAGAAAACGTAAGTGATTTACCGTGAGTTGCTTTTTCATCTCATTAACTTTTTGGGAACTAAGAACCATTAGAATAACGTCTCTACTGCACAGACCAGATTTAGTTGTAGACCTTTGATTTAAACAGTCAAAACATTTATTAGTTTTTCACCAGCTTTATGGGCAGTCCGATAATTGAGGGACTTTTGATAGAGAGCATACAAATCTGAAGAGGAGTTAGTACTTTACCCTGTATTTCCACTTCTGTTTTTAAAATTTGTAGCTTTTATGTCCTTTTTAATGTTGCATTTTGGAATTGGAGAAGGAAGTCTGAAAGATGTGACAGGTGGGCTGACCACAAAGACCGGGTCTCATTTAACATTTCCATGGAGGGTAGAATCCATGGGGATCTTTAGTCATGCACTCTTTATCTGCATTTTTTTTTTCTTTTTAAGTTTTTAACACCCCAGCAGCCTAGTTTCACCTAATCTTCATGGGTCTTCTGGTCATGGTCAAAACAGACAGAAAACTGTCTGAAGGAACCGTTTAGTTGCCAAGTTCTGGGACAGTTTATGGTGCTTAGATGGAAATACAGTTTTTGTTTTTGTGGAACAGTAGTTGCATTTGATTGCATCATAATTTATTAAACTGTGTGGTCACTTCAACTGAGTACTATACTTTTGTCAATTATCTGCCCGATTCTCTGACAGCAAGTGGGGAACACTGTGATCTACATGGTGGAGCTGATCAACGCGCTTCATACCATCAGCGTCGGATATGGCACAATCACAAGAGATTCACCTGTCAGGTCAGAGCATATGTAATTGTCTTAAGTGATAAGACAATGAACTCACTTCGTTGTTGTTTTGTTTGTTTTTTTCAAGAATCCACTTTACATTTATATGAAGACTGTATGATATGATTGAGATCAAGATATTATTTGCGCGAAAGATGCAACAAACTTTAACTATAACAAGTAAAATTATGGATACATTTTTTTACACAGAGTAAACCAATGACAAATAAGATGAATGTGATGCTTTTGTCACAGAGTCTTGAGAATACGGAGTATAATCTGTAATTCAGTCCTTATTTTTGAATCAAGTAAACTGTGGACAACATTTGTGAATAGATTTACAGACTTGGACCTACCCAGCGAACATACACACAGACTTCTCATGACAAAGAAGTCGGTGTGTATGACTTATTGTGAACACTTGCCCCCTTGGTCTGCTAAGGCTTATTTCCCAGTTGTGGTCTTAATAAACTACTTCTATTCTATTTCAGCATCTCAAAATCCATCAGAGTGGGAGCTCTGTGTTGCATTGTGACCTGCATATGAAAATGACATGCTAACTAAAATGGCACCACCAGATTGAATCAAGTTTTTAGAGGGGAAAAAAAATTAGGATTTTATTTGTGGCCAAACCCGTGAGGCCCTCATAAGGTGTTTATTTTACACATGTAAAGACATATAAATCTACAACCTTCCTAATACTTCTCTGCTTTTTCAGGTTGTTTGTGGAGTGCAGGTTTTTGCCAGGTGCTGCCCTCACTGTGAGCTACATGGTTAAAATTCCAACTATTGGACCTGGAGTTACAACTCAGGGGGCATTTGGAGTCCAGCTCAGGATAGCAGAAGGTAGATGGTCTACATCTGTACTCTAGAAATTGGACCTTGGATTGTAGAAGGTACACCGTTGCAGGAAAAATTTAGACCTAACAATGATTATGCAGTCAAGTACTGACTCTTGTGTGTATCTTGTGACTAAAACTGACGGAAAAGAAAACATGAAATGCATAAAAGCAGTTTTTGGCAGCACAATGCCATAGCTAATTGATGTAAGAACTGAAGTGATTTTGGTTATTATCAAGAAAACATGGGAAATGGATATACATCAGCTCTTAAATTAAACTACTATAAGCTAATTTTGTTATTATATATGTCCAAACAAATGTACCTTTAGTTGTACCAGTATCTATGTAGTGGTGACAGATTTATTTTAAGTCGCCACCTGTATACTTGACCTCTCCCCAGATGCCCAGTACACCAGGTACTACCCGCAGTATCACAAGCCTCTGGATAAGCTGCTGGGTAAACCCCTCTATCTGGAAGTACGGCTGCTAAATTCCCCTGATCCCAGTTTAGTGCTGCTGGTCCATTACTGTGTGGCCTACCCCCGCTCTGGTAAAGCTGTGTGGGTCCTGCTTTACAATGGGTATGTCTAAACATCTGTTTTTCAAGAGTTTTGTATAGATGGAGATGCAAAGTCAAGAAAACATATTTAGAGTGGGCTCAAGAGATGGCAGTGGATGGGGATAGATTTATTTTTATACCAAATTGTTTATTATCTAATTAGCTAATTAATGTAATGTGACTGCCTAGATGTCCAAACCCTTTGGATCCTACGTCACAGCAGGCCGTCCTGTATGAGCCACCGCCACCTCAGTCTCAGACCCGCCGCTTCACCATCAACACATTCAGATTCCTTCCGTCTGGTGAATTCAAGGGTGAAAATGAAGAGGTAAAGATAAATCCTATAGAAAATGGACTGGCGGTACTGTATATGTCTGTAAAATTAAACTTTGAATAAACTCATATACAGCTGTTTCTTCAGTCAGCATTGATTACAAATGCATGTAGAGGCCAATTTATGTAAAAAACAATATAGTCAAATCTCAACTTCCAGCCGCTGTTTGTCACAGTACACTGCATAAACTCAAGAAGACACAGTATATCTAATACTGTTATACTCTGTCCAGATCTACTTCATGTGTTCAACTGAGGTCTGTTCCCCCCGTGATGGCCCATGTGTTGAGGGATGCTTCGGTCAATGAGAGTAAGCAAAAGAAGCACACGCTGTCATCAAACCCACCACACCAGGAGCAACTGAAAAAAAACACCCATGAATGAGTCCTATAATGGCTGCAGCTCCGTATGACAGCAGGACAATGATTTAGTAATGAGGAGACTTTTGAATTATTTATTGAGACTGATCCACTTCCTGTTTTTCAGTTGCAACATAGAAGATACTTTACATTGCTTAAAATGATGATGCTCTAGTAAACTCCTGACGCTGCTATGATGCCGCCATTGTAATTATTGGCTGTGTTAAAAAAAAACAAAAAACACCCATGATGCATTCCTCTCCTAATCATATGTATTTTCTTTTCCTGTTTCAGGCGTCATACATCATTATTAGTTTAACCACCAATAAAAGACCTGAAAAGAACAGAGGGTGTGTTTGTGTTCCTGAGCTTGCAGCCATTTAATTTTACAGCAGGAAGTGGCACTATCAGAAAGTGGGAGAAGCATTGTTTTTATGACCACTTGGTCATTATGAACAGCACACAAACGTGACTGAATTTGATGTTCTTTGTTTGGAGCATAATTTGTACCAATTAAAAAGAAATTATACGTGTTTGACCAAAAACAATTTTCACACATGCATAATTGTGCATGGAGATTCCAGTGGTTGGAGTGACTTTCTTTTCCTGTCTCTACAGTATGTTCAGTATCCTGTCTTGATGCTACTAATTAGAAATACTCACCAAATAAGCACAATATCAAATGAAAATTTAAAAGGGGCTATGCAGGAATATGTTAGGAAGCATAATCTACTGATGGACTCTGCTAAAATACATTTATCTAAAAACATTTAAGGTGTCAAATTACATCAGACACAAACATAATACATTTAGGGTAATGTATAGTGCTTAACCATTTTTTTAAAACCACTACCCAGTATAAGGTTTGTGCTGCAGGTGCCCTAAATGAACAGCATTGTTAATTACCAAAATTATTTTGGGGTCTTGCAGTGGTTAATGTATATAGAAGCTGAAATGACATATTTTATACAAAATGTAGCTGGTGTTTGGTATCCATTGATTTTTAAAATGACCATTTTACGAGAACAAATACATTTAAGCACATTATTTCTTGTTCAACAATTAAATGTATGCTTACTGCTTTCATGTACAGGGAAATTAGAAACCCAGTGAGTGAGCGCTAATTTAGGAATAAAAAGGTGGATTCTAGTTGAAATTCCTGATCAAAATGGTAAAAGGTTGAAGGCTCACTGAAAGAGAAAATCTGCATCCAGGTAATCCATGATGTCTAAGAAAAACAAGGGAAGACAGTAACACATGTATGTGTAGGTTATTTTCTTCTACTGATAATCAAGTCTCAGAGAAATGTGGAAAGTAAATGAGAAACAATAATCCAAACTAGAGCTGTAAGAACACAAAGTACACCAACAAAATACCAGAATTAGTAGCTGAAGTGGAAGTAATTGCTACATGAAAATAGCAGATAGCACATGGAGAAACAAGCATTTCTAACTGAGCCTGCCTCCTAATTTGCATTTAGAGCAAATGCCAAAGGAAGGAAGCTCTGTTGGGCTCTGTCCCTCTAAGAATCATTTTTAATTAAATCTAAAAATGCTTAACCCGTCTCAAAATGGGAGAGGGCAAAGGATATGATTGAATGTACTATGTGAACAGGCTTGGGGATGTGTGTGTGTGTGTGGGGGGGGGGGGGGGTGACGTATTAAGCCTTTAAGTCAGATGGAGGATTCTGAAATCAGCTGCTTGGTTGTATTACCATTTACTACAGCAAATTGCCTTTTGAAGTCTGTGCCTCCCATGGTAGCCTTTGACCACTGGGTGTCATCCAAGCAATAAAAATGCCAGAGGAACATACGGTGCTGCGTGCTGCATGACTCACAGCTGGACTGTGTGAAGACCTGCTTGTGTAATGAGTTAGGAATGAAACGGTACAGAACTGGACTTTAAGATAAGCCCCACCGTGTGAAAGGCTGCTCTGCTGCTAAAGGAACCGAAAGGACATGTTCGCTTCTGTTCCTACAGTGCAAACAATGTGCGCAAGTACAAATGTGCAAAAAAAAAAAATACCCCCCCACCCCAAAGCTTATGGGATATACTGTAGGAGCATGGCAGTCTTTGTGCACCATAAGACCCCCTCCCCTTCACCCATCCCACCCCACCCCCACCGCACATACACACCTCCCCTCGGTGAAATGTATGGAAGCACTGCGGCAGACTGCGTGTATTCGCTGGCTGCATGGCTGCCTGGCTCAGCGTTCAAAGGCAGAGCGGAAGATAGGAGGAGGGGAATGACTACACCAAGAGAGTAGGAGGAGGAGGGAGAGAGGACAATTTCCTTTCTGTAACACACGCTACAAGAACACACCGGGAAAACGGAGAGGAAAGAAAATAATAGGCAGAAGGAAACAAGCGCAGCTCCTCCGTGTCTTGTTTTTTTTTAGGAGGGAAGATAGACTTGTCTTTTCTTTAGTGACGGACTAACATGGGGGAAGGCGACAGACCCTGACGAGGATTGACTTTGAGTGAACCTCTGCTCTGTGGTACAAGTCTGGCTAATATACAGGCAGGAAAAAGGCGACAGGGAAGACATGTTGAGGGGCTTTTCGTCTTGAGGTTGCGGTAGGATGTTGATGTTGTGCTCTTAAAAAAAACCCCACACGGCTCTCGCAGGATAAAAAAGAAAAGAGGGCAAATGGAAATTGGGCGGTAGACTGTGTACAGGAGCCATTGTTTTGATCGGTGTTCATTTAATGAGTTTGTTATGATCTGAAATAACCTAGGCCTCTTAGGCAGCCCTGCAGTAAATAAACACACGGTCAGCAAACCAGGACTGTACAGCTGCAAATGAACCTGACTCTAGTTTTATAGGCTGTTTATCCGAGATAGATTGGATTGTGAGCTACGATATAGTCACGGTTTTTATGAGCTACTTGTGTTTTTTAGTATAACTAGCCGTTTTAGAATCGAATTGCTCAAGCAGGGATACCAAACATTTCCAAAATACATCAACTCTGAAGGGATCGTGCAAAAGGCCCATTTGAAAAAAAAAACACACAAAAGGCTATTTGCCATCAGAATATAAGCCCATTTTATCTGCACAGTGGAACATATTCCAGAGGCTGTTGAACACTATATAGGCTGTATAGTCTTCTCAGTTTAGCAGCAGGCAGGGGCCCAACCAAGATTTTTAAATGTTAATGTCGACCGACGTTGCATCCATCATGCTGCCTGTACCCCGGGGTCTGATGGACCGGGATAGAGAGCTGGACACCATGGCCGGGGTGCACCCCAACCCGGGCGGTGCTCCTGCCACCGTCCGGGGTATGAAGCGCGGAGACCCGGAGCCCGACGGCCAGACTGCGGCCGCTCTGGTGGACTCTGCCGGGGCTGAGTGCAAACGCCCCCGGATCGACGGCACCGGGGGGATCGGAGACGTCGGTCAGGTGAGGAGGGTCTCTTTTGTCCATATACAGTAATGCAGGCAGGCCACTGTATCTGAAGCACACACACAACTGCAGCCTAGTGGTATTTCTTATAAACACTTTATTTTTTTTTTATGTTGTAGCGTGTTCACATTATTTTCTATGTAATAATTGATGCAGAGTAAATGACCTGTCACTATATAAAGGAAGTACTTTTATTGATTCCACAACTGGGAAATTGTTTAGGTATAGGGAATACCACCACATTTCTGAGCATTTCTCTACATTGATTTAAAAATAAACTATTGCAATGGTATAGTCTTCTCTGTTGGAATGTACTTAATGAGTGACTGGGCTGTGGGACCACAGTTCAAGTTTCTAAATGAGCAGGAACCTTGCATAAACATGGAATACATTCATCCTACTGTATGAAAACTCTTCAAAGAGCATCGTCTGTTATATGAATCTTAGTACAAGTAAGCCCAGAGCCAGACCCTATCACAGAAAGTGGAGAATGTAAACATGCATGACCTTTATTATGCAGAAACCCCCATTGCCATGTGGCCTAATGTTCAGGAAATTTAATGGAAATTGATGCAAATGTTTGCTTATTTGATTTTTGAGGAAGAGGTATGTAAGAGTAAAGAAAGATCTTTTTTTTTTTTTTTTTAATTTATACAATTGGGGATGTATTGTGTGTGTAGGGGTGTTCCCAAAGTTAATCTAATTGTTAATTTGTTGCTTTTAAGCACATGGTTTCACCAGAATTCAGCTTCTTATTTGCTTGGGTCAGCAAATGTGATTCACTTTATTAACCTACTTTTGTTCCATATCAGCAGAAATTAGTTCACCGTTTCCATCCCTCACTGCTTCTAAATTAGTCAAATATTTCTTAACAGAGCATTACAGGAGCAAGAAGGATGCTCTGGACATCATTATGGTATATTATGTAGGGAGAAAAGCTGCACTGAAGGACTGAAAGCTATTTCTTTGCTGTTGAAAGCGCCAGTAATGGAGGTGAAGTGGCCTCTTTGCTCCTGTTTGGAAAACTAAATGACTGGAGTTTACATCGTCATGCTGTCCGCTCGTGCTGACAGGCAGGCTTAGGAACGTAATGCACTTAAAAACGGATGTGAGTAGAGGAGTGTGTGCATCTGTGTGTTTTTGTGTGTCAGAGTGGAGCACAGATCAATAACTTCAGCCTCTAAAATGTATTGAACGTGAGCTGGCTGGACAGTCCGGAAATGAGTGGGAGAGATGCCCCCCTCCCTCGCTCTCTGTGTTGGTGCAGGAACAGATTTGCCCTATCACTGGCAGTAAAGAGGCTTTGTTTCCAGCTAATGGGATCACATCTCATACTGGAGGGGGCATTATAACCACACTGATCCCTGAGATCCTTATCTAAGGCAGAGGATTTATACAGCACATGGACGCAGAAACACTACCACTGAGAAAGATCAAAATCAAGTCAATTGTCTGTTTTGACTTGAGAAAATAATCTCACTGGGAGTCTGTTTGTAATGGCACTATCCATGATCATACCAGTCTATACCATGATTATTGTTAGATCTTTCAGCTTTAAAGACTGACTTTTGGTGTTGAAAATCAAGGAATCCCACTGCTATTGATGGCTTAAACAATTCTTTATGATCAGAACATGATCAACAAAGACTGAACGCTTTTAATGATTAAAAGAAAAATTGCAAAACATTTTGTTCATAAGTAAAACATCGAACCACTGAAACATTTAAATTTTTATGCTGAAATATAAACACATTTAACATTTTAGACAAGAAAGATTCACATTGTGCTATGTACCTCATAAAAACATAACCCTAGCCAGGCAGTCTGTGTGTGTGTCTATAAAACACTGATGCATTTTAGTCACTAAGTTGGTCACACCATTAATATTATAACGGTAAATTGGACTGAGTGACGTCCATAATTTCCACTGTTAAAATCAGCGCACTTAGCTTTCCAAGAAATGGCAATAAAAATGCTCATTTCACTCCCATAAAGCAAATCCCATAGAGTGTAAAAGATGGAAAATATTACCGCATATCAAATCCTGTTTATGCAAAAATACCCTTGGTTATAATTATTTTCCACTTCCATCCTCGTGTTTTTTCATCATTTAAATATATATAAATATATCCTTTTTTTGCCGGCGTCATGGCACAAATTTAACTGTGACCTGTAGTCTAGATGAAGCTGTTACAAATGGGTGTAGTTGTGATATGGACCAACCCATTTGCCTTGCTCCTGGCTAATAATGAGAACTTTCCCACTTGGCCATTGACACTGGTGTTTTTGTCATTAGTTGGTTAGATGTGATGTCATTGCAGTGCGGGGGAGGAAAGGCTCTGTCAAGGCAGATCAGTAAAGTTTTAGTAAGCAGCAATGCATGTAGGAATCAGCGCAGCATGCAGTACACGAGTGAATACTCCGATAACGGAGGCAAATAAAGGATAAAGCTGAGTGCATCCAACAGTAAGAGTTCAAATGTTCACTGCTGTTCACAGAAATTAGCTTTTTAGCACTAACTCTGACCCCCTGGTGCTGACACTGTGCTTGTACAGTGGTATGGATTTTAAATGAATACCAGCTCTTTTCCATCCTCATGAACACGAGTGCTATCAGAAAAATACACACACGTTATCAGTGCAACACTGGGGAAGTCCTTCATTTTTCAAGATGACAGGGGGGGATTCATAACGACATTCTGCATTTCCAGTCCAGGTTAGATTTTGGGAAACGTTAAGAGGTGGTTGTCTGTTTCAATATCCATTCGGTGTGCTGTTGAGCAGCCCATGTTTTGTTGTCAGTCTGCGTAGGAACCGGGGCTCTCTCTAACCTAATAAGGTCTTGCTTTGGGTGACAGCGCTGAGGACAAATGACTTGGCTAGGACATTAATGTAGGTGGATCACCCCTCTGTATTTTCATTGCAGCCACAGCACTGAAATAGAATGAAAATGTCAGCAAGAAAAATGTACTGTTGCTGTGAGTTGAGAATATTTATTTAGTTTTTGGGACCCTGTTTTTTTTTTTCTCTTAGTGATAAATTGCAGGCAGAGCTCTGTTGACTGAATTATGTTTGCAGGTCTGGTGGCTATGCTTTGAGGCCCGTTTAATGTGGCGTTATCACCACATATCAATTTCACTTAAGTTGCTCATTACACAGACGTTAATTCTGGTGTCAGTGGCACATATTAAAATACTAATTAAGTATTTTCTAAATAACTAGACTTTATAATTTATATATTCTGTTAGTTAGACTTAAATAAGTCCATTCATGAATATGTTATCTACAGTTTATAAAATACAAATTGGTGCAGGGTGTAACATTTACTTTGGACTTGGTTGTTATTTTTCTCATTTTTGTCTCTTTTTTTTTTTTTTTTCCTTTCAAAAAATCCGTTTATAAATGTATAAATGCTGTGCCTAACATTGCTCACTGTAATGTGAAACAATTGTCATCATTACATAATTTGACCGGCAGCCTTCACTGTTTCTCTGCTGTATGTTTTCATGGCTCAGCTGTAATTACTTTTTCTTTTTAAAATTATAATTATCTAACATTTTACAAGTTCTCATCCCAGAAAATGGTGCATCAACAGTTTTTCCCAGAAGTGTCACACACTTATTCCATCTGAATCATGTAGTAGTAGAAGTAAAATAATGACGTAGAATCATGATGGGTAATTATGCTCTGCAGTCGCTTATTAAACCTCCCCAATTAGACCTAAAACAAATGGAATGAATTTGATTTGGAAACTGGAGCGTTTATCTGTTGACTATCAGAGCAGTGGACATTTTGATTATATTGCATAAGATTTATTTGCTGATTTAGAGAGAAATAAATTTTTTTTTGTTTTGCCAGAAGTGCCACAGCAACTTCCAAAATGCACTTTGACATGAGCCAGCAGCCCCTTGAAAAAGCATGTATAGGTTTACTGTGGAAAGTCAGAGGGATGTGAAGGATACGGAGGGAAAATAAACTTCAGATCGTCTGGCTGACTGTTCGCAGGCTTAGCACATAAGTGCTCAGTGGATGAAATGGATTCGCATCCTCCTGAGTGTATGGAGTGCCCTGCTTTGCAGTTAGGTAGGATGACTGTCAGAGCAACGAAATGTAGTTCCTAATCTCCTCAAAAGAGCAGCAGTCCCAAGGCACGATAGGAATAGACACGAGGAGTCTTGTGACTAAATTAGACATCACACACACACAAAACAATCACACACACACATACACACTTAACACCACCTGTAGTTTTTGCAGAATATGGGCAGGGATCACGGAGGGATCACATAAGCACTGTGAAAGGATTGGCGGAGGACAAACTTGGAGCATCTGAGCTAATGGAGCTGCTTCCACTCTGAGTAATGGAATAAAGAGCGATCATTTTAGTGAAAGTTCAGGTCATAATTGTCATACAAATTTAGGATCATGATGTTTCTATAGAGGTATGTATATAAATATTGTGGTTGGTTGCAGCTAATGGAGATCGTGTTGAACAAAAAAAAAGGCTTATTTGGCTTTTGTTCATTTTCTGCCTATAGTAACAGATCTAACAACCTTATAAATAATTCCTACAGATACAGTATATCGAATCAAATAGAATGATTTATTGGCATAGAACACAAAGAAATCCATGTGCCTTTGAACACTGCATGTTTTACAAATGCAAAGCCTGTAATTGAAATAAAGTAATCACTGGTGTTGTCAAAGGCACTGCAACAAAATCAGAATTTAATAGAGTGCCAGATAAGCAGTGGAAACTGTGGAAACTGTAACATTTAATTTGTTTTTATGCAGGTGAATTGAGTTATCACAGTTATGAAAAATAGTGATAATTATGAGAATGTAATAATTGTTCATTTGTCTTGAAAACTTTCAGCCTCCAAAATATGACACTTGCCTCATTATGTGACATTTGATATTTTGTCGAGTAAAAGGCTTGCAGTCATAAGAAATGAATGCATGAAGTCATCATGTTATAGGCTGATTAATCAATAATGTAAATACGGCATATATCTTTGGATTCATTTTTCTCTATCTTGTATCCCCCCTCCCTTAGCCATGTGTTGACTTTTACATTTTTATTTTATTTTTTTTTATTTCTCACCCCACCTTCTATCTATCTTCCCTTATTTTAAAACCACCTTCAGCCTCCAAAAATCATCTCCACCCCCAGAAAAACAATCAGTGGTTCATTTGCCATTGCCAAAAAACCCAAATTGGGTTGAGTCATGACTATCGCTGTGATAAGTAGAAAATGTTTTTGCTTCTTATGTAAGTGGTCTGTGAGCGTGAGGCTGATACACACTCGCCCCCCTCTCATTCCTCCCCGTTCCTTAAGGAAATTAAGCACATGACTCCGCTCATGTATGAGTCATTGTCTTTGCTCCCGTCGTCTCTTTTCGTTTTACCCCGTCCATTTGCTGTTATATTTCCAGCTTTCTCCTCTAGCTCATATGAATTCCAGATGTTTCCGGATGTGTATGTTACAACCACACCTCCTCTCTCCATTCACATTTAGTGTCCAACCCCCATAAGTCTCCTTTTGTCTTCTTTTTGTTGTTTTATATTCCGTTCTAATCCTTTTCCCTTTCCTCAGAAACAGGCTCTGTACCTTCAGTTTGCTGCATTTAGAGTTCAGCCTGGCTGTAAACTCAGGTTTATACTTTATTCATGTTATTCAAGCCTCTAAGAGGTGATTCATTATTTAGAGCTTTTGCCTCCCAAAGCCAGTTCACTAAGTACATTTTTGGCTCTGAGATAGACTCACATAAGTTGTATTTTTCAATCAAGAAGACACTTCCTTTTCCCCTGATCAAACCTCTCACATTTTGGAACCTTGTGCTTAGTTTTTAGTGAAATGGCCCCATGGGGTTCAGAGTTAGATGGCTACAGTATTAATCAGGCGAGCTCAAGCTGTGAAGCGCACAGAGCAAAGTGTTCCCCCTGGGGACAGAACAGACGAGGGACATTGGTTCCAGATGAAAGGAAGATCAGGCTGGGGGGTGTGTGTGTGGGGGGGGGGCATAGAGAAGAGGGAGGAGCAGAGTTGTTTTCTAATCTAGTGATATGAAGTCAGAGACAAACAAATCTGTTTTCTCCCTATCAAAGTGTGTAATAATTGTGGTTAAAAAATTTCTTTTTTTTAATGGAATGTATTAGCATAAGGCCCAGAACACTGTAATATTTACAAGTAAAGTGAGTTGTAACCTATTTTGAAAGGTAGCGAAATAGTTATTATTATTATTAATATCAGGTTCCATACAAAGTGATTTTTATTTTGTGTTGTTGTAATTACTCGTCAGGTGTTTAATGCATCTGTCTTCAACAGAGCACTAATGTGTTGGAGATTACATCAGGGCTCATGATGCCATTTCATACCAGTCAGCTTCATGTTGACTGACGCTTCTGACCTATTTGTGATTTAAGAGCTGTGGTGACACTCGTTCTTTCTCCCAGTCCTTTCATCTAATGCTCGTATGATCTCACTCGCCCGCCCCCGTTATCACGTCTTTACAAGTAGACAAAGGATGTGCTGGGCGGAATAACTCCAGAGGAGATTGACTTGTGAGGTAACAGGAGTGTGTAACTGAGGGAGTTAATTTGATAAAGAGTTACTAACACCACAGAACTGTGAAGGCAAATACAGTCATGGGTGGTGGTTTACAACTATAAAAGACAGAAACTGCACTCTTGAAGGTTTATTGAAGATTTTCATACATGTCTTCTCTATTTCAGAACAACGACCCTTTGACCCTTGGTTACCATGGTTACGCATCTCATAGTCAGGTAAGCTTAATGTCTTATACCATACAAGTAAAATTCCATGTTTTTTTTGTAACAACTCTTCACCATATCCTCCAACACTTTGTACCTTACAGCTTTCATAGAGCATTAATACGGCTCAGTGAAGCTCTTTAAACCACAAGGTGGGGGTGTAGATTATAATTTATCAGCCATGTAGAAAAAGACTAAAAAGAATATATATAGATATATCAATAGTCATCCATATTGAATGTAACGTACTGCTTCTTTTAGCACTGTTAAGACTAAAAATGTGCCACTACACAGTCATACAAGTGTGTGTGTGTGTGTGTGTGTGTGTGGGGGGGGGTGCTACATACTGTGTGTAACCATATGTGTCTGCTAGCCTACCATGTGTTTACTTGTGTTTATGTTAGCCTGCTGATTGTGCTAATAGACAGTTCAGTTTGTGTGGTTAATCCTTAGATCATCCTCCATTCATCCACTCATCCCCTCACGCTCTACCCATAATCCCCTCATCCCTGGCACTCGATGCGATGCCCAACAACCTCTGACTGCTTATCTGCACTTTATCTGTCTTAAGCCTTTACTTGTGCACTCTTACTCACAGCAGTATGAGAATTGTTTTTGTTTAGTGGTTATTGCAGAAGCCTGGAAGCTAATTAGCCACTCTTCATTTCACTGCTGAGCCGAAAGATGATCAAGCTTTGAAATGTTTCCTTCCTAATGATATGTCTTGGGGAATAATCATAAAGGCTGTGGGAATAATCTCTTCTTGAGATGTAATAATAAAAATAAAAAATAAAAAAAAGTAAGTCAAGGTCTCTGCTCCAGGGACTCTGGGCTGTAAACTGGCATCTGACCAGGACAAGGGAAAAAAATGGCAGAGGGAAAAAAAAACAATGCTGGGCAGCAGAGGCTCCCTCAACACTGAGGCGCTAAACTGTCAACAGCAGTGTGAGAATGATGTGATCAAAGGCTCCTGAAAGGAAGAGCCCACAGAGCTGCAGAATCCTGATGTGTGAAGAGAGGCAAGAGACAGGCACTTTTCAAACCAGGAAAACGGTAATAAGTTTACTGGCTTCATGTGACTATTAAATGTCCCCTAATAGCTTTATTCAAATGCAGCAGCAGCAAAGAGATACACTGAGCAATATTTTACATTTCAAGCTTTAATTAGTGGCCATCATTTGCACAAGGGATCCTTTCCTGCGTTTCACACTCACTAATTAAGCAAATAGCAAATCAATAAATAAGTTATGATATTTTGAGCATCCAGTTTTGGCCCACGCTCTGAGGAAAGATATTGTTTATCTGAATGTTGATACTCATCTAGGATCACCTCTGAGGCCTTAGAATTTTTTTATTTCTATATGTGTGACCAATTGAAATAAAAAAAAAAGTAATTGCAATGCAGCTTTTAAAAGGGCAACAAGAGCTTCAACCCCCCCCTCATGCAATCTGCGAGTCTAATCCAATTATGTTTCTAATGGTATTGCATCCCATTTTGATTCTTATTATGGCTGAAATATTTTCAGAAATGGCCTTTCAATGTGTTCGAGTTCTTTAATTAGCTCTCTGATAATTGGATATGCAATTGTATATATTACTAGTCATTTCCCACCCTAGCTGTGTGGAATTCAAGTGGCGTAATTAAGTTAAATGGACTTTTTGATGTGAAGCAAAATGTGAACGACACTGGATTGAGTATTAATTTGAAGGGACTGGATTTTACTGCTTTGATAAAATAAGAAAAAAATGGCTCTGCTGGAAGAGATGTACATGTTATTTTGTTCGAGTTTGCTGCCCCCAGTGGGTAATGCGAGTGTCATTTTGGATCAGAGCCGATAACGCAACTTCTCATTGTAAGTGATGCTGTTGAGACTTGAATGGTGATTAAAAAAGGTCAGAAATGGTTGCTGTGACTTTTACAAAAATCAACTTTTCTATCTGGTAAAACAAGCATGTAAGATGTCGGCACCTTTATATAACAAGGTGAGCGTCTGGAAGGGGCTTGTAAGATAGAGAGTGAAAGTTTTCGCTTTTTCTCCCAGTGGTGCCAGCAGCCCCAGTTAACTCACCTACATGAAGAAAGAGAACAGTAGGAGAGAGAGAGAGAGAGAGAGAGAGAGAGAGAGAGAGAGAGAGGAGGAGGAGGAGGAGGAGGAGGAGGAGGAGGAGGAGGAGGAGGAGGGACTGCGACATGAGAGAGGGAAGCAGATGGGAGGGGAAAGTTTGCAGGTGTGACAGAGGCAGAGAAGGAGGAGGGGGGAGGCATCGGTCTATCTGGGTGAGAGAGGAGGAGGACCAAAGAAGAGACAGAAGAGATGAGCAGGCAAGGGCACAGCAGCAAAACAGAAGGCTGGGGGTAGAGGAAAAGGAACGAGCGAGCGAGTGGGAGAGGGAAAGAAAAGAGTGAGTGGGAGACAGAGACGTGGAGACAGAGAGAAGGGGGAAGAAAAGAAAGCGAGAGAGAGAGAGAGAGAGCGAGAGTGACGGGGACAGAGGCCAGCAGAGGAGGGAGGAGGAGGAGGCGGGGAGGGGGGGCGATTGGCAGGGCAGACAGAGCGAGCGGGGGCAGAGAGAGGGAGATTTTGAATCTGAGAGACAGACAAGAGAGACTGAGCTAGTGAGGTGACACAGGCTCGGAGAGAGAGAGGGAGTGAGAGAGTGAGCAAGCGAGCGAGGCAGCGTGAGAAGAGGAGAGAGGAGAGACGACAGTTTGAGTTGTTGCACAGAATACGATGATGGGACTCTACTATCCTTCCGTGTTGTCGGTGAGTGTTTATCTTCCTATCTTTTCATATCCTCCGCTGTGTACACGTCTGTTGTATCTCTGTGCCAAGGCTCGGACTGCACTGTACATGTAACGGCATCAGAGCGGACAGGACTGTCATTGAGCATGAAATGTTAATTAACTACAAACAGATGAGGACTCTACTTGACCCCTTTAGTAGAGTGGTCCAGTCAGGGCATTTCAGACTCTCTGTAAGACTCAGCCCAGTTGCTGTAAGCGACGTAAACACTAAGACTACTGTAGTGGGGATAGATGACAGGAAGATACAGGCTTGAGATTTTATCGCTCCTCTAATGATTCGCTATGGTGATATGCACGAGCGGGAATGTATTGTACGCTGTTGTTGTTGTGGCATCTGTTCTCCTGCCCTGAGCTACTAGTGCACGCAATGTGAACATCAGAGCTGCCACTGCCAGAAACTGCTCTACCATGTATTATGTATGCTTAGAAGAATCTATGTGAACATACAGTACAGCATGTTTGTGTAGATGTAAGAGCTTAGGGTGCTGTGTCTGCGTTAAACAAATTTCTGAGGCAAACGAGTGGAAACAGTAAAGAGAGAGAGAGGGGGAGGAGAGGTAAGTTTAAAAAAAAAAAAAAAAGAAAAAAGTCTTTCTTCTTTATTGCCCCTGCAGCTGTCTCTGTACATCGCTCAAGCCTGTGAGCGAAAGGGACAGGTGTCCACAGAACAGTTGTCTCCGTCTTTTTTTTTTCTTCTTTCCCTTTCTCTCTTTCTCTTCCTGCCTTCTGCATCTCCTCTATTCAGCTAACACCTCCTCACTGTAATTTCTGTGTCACACATTTCACAACACACAGAGGCTCAAGCACACAGTGGGCTGCAAAGTTGGTGCATGAAGTGTCACGTTCATATCATTACATTTCATTTGCTGTGAGTCAGGCTGAATGTGTGTGTTTCTTCCTGTCTCTGCTCACGTGTGTCCGCCTTCCTTTCAGCTGTACCTTGGATTCTTGCTCTCTTTACTATTTGACCTCTTTTCTCCCTTCTCTTGCTCTCCCTGGGGCCCTGGCAGCTGTTATCTCAATGTTTTCCTTTAAGAGCCCCTGGAAGAGGGGGATGGGGTAGAGGAGGGATAAAGAGGAAGAATAGTTACAGGAGATTGGAAATTGATTCTTGTTTTTAAAGGTGACAGGACATCCTCACTCAGCTACTAGGGAAGCCCAGGAAGCTGAAATAATGCAGAGTTGAGGCAAGATGAAAGAGATGGATAACCAGAGATCAACATGGAGAACTAGTCTGATAAGGCAATATTGTAGGTCAACTGGTGAGAGCTCGTTGGCTCTGTGACGCAATTTCAGGGTTTAAAGCTGACTTTGCAGTTATGTGTGTCTGTGTAAGTGTTCAGAGTTGCTTTATGATTAGACCAGAGAGGAAATGTGACAGGGGTAATTTATGAGCTCTTTTATGCCGTTACTTTATGCAGTTTTTCTTGGCTTTCACTGAGAGAGTTAGAAGTGGGGGGAGGGGGTGCGAAAGACTAAAATGTTTTCTCAAGCCCCACCTAAGCACGTGCCCCCAGGCATGGGAGAGACTCCTATCTGCCGCAAAAGTATATGCACACGCAAACGCACATGCTTTCATAAACTGTAAATGGGTTGTGAGGATTAAACCCCCTTCACCCTCCTTCTCTTCCTCCTCCTCCTCCTTCCACGCTCTCCGATCATGTTATTGATTCTGTGCAGGGTTAACAATAATGGTCGTTAGATGATCCCGATGAGCTGTGTTACCGTGGCAACTTGCATGAGTCATTCATTTGTACAGATTGTTAGACATTTTTGAGGGGTGTAGCCAAAGTGTGATGGGAGAGCCCTAAACACCTTTTGCACCTCGCATCTATAAAGAAGAAATGATAGTTGTGAAATTGCTCAAACCTCAAGTTGCCGTAGCGATTATGCCTCCTTAGCAGCCATTTGCATCTATAATAGGTCTGAAAGCACTGGCTGTGAGGCATATGCTTGGGTCTTTTAAAGGAACCTGCCTCTGAAATAGATAGGGGTTGCCCTCACTGATGGTGTGTTTGACCGTGACAACATCCTATGGCTGGTTTGTGTACATTTCTAAACCACAACATATGCTATTAATTAAATATGTGTTGAATTATCATAGAATGCCTCCATGGCTCTAAAACAAGAATAACTCGTTTCACGGTCATGCCTAAAGGCGTGTCAACACAAGGTGAATGCATGTCTGTTTTTGAGTTTGTGTGTTCAGCTGCACATACAAATAATGAGCAATAAACGTGGACCAAACATTTCATCAACTGTTTTGTCTTGCCGTGTTTACATTTCATAACATATTGCAGTGGAGCTCAAGGGAACTCTAATAGAGCTGATGCAGAGATGACAGGGATGATTTGTATACTATTGTCCCATCCATGTGTGTATCTTGTTCACATGTATGAGGAAGAGGAGTCACCCAGAATGGCGTGCGAGGAAGGGGAATCGTATGTGAAGGCCCTACAAGGAAAAGGATGGGGGTGGACTGGGAGGGTTTTGTTTGACAAGCAGACATGTTACCCTATAAGGAGATGGAGAAGCGTGTGTGAGGAGGAGCCTGGGCACCACTGATGTCCTGTTGCTATGAAGTAAATGGGCTTGATTGGCATTTATGGGGGCGGGACATATGCAAGGGTCCCGTCTGGATTTTATGAAGCGTAAAAAAAAGAGAAGCACACAGCAGAGAGAGAGTGGGAGGAAAGGGAGAACAGCAGCAAGAGGAGCGGAGAAGAGCATGAGGGGGAGGAGGAAGAGTGATGGAGGAGGAGGGGTTGACGTAGGATGGAATAATTTAACAAGAGGGTGTCTCCTGGCTCATCGGTATGCCACAAACGGCGCCGTAAACGTTTCTACAGCTGTTTGCAGCTTGGATAATGCAGCACAGAGTCAGAAGATCTGAACTCACCATAACTTTCCCAGTTAATATGATTATTGAGCCAAAATGTGAGCTGCTGCTTACAGCATGAATCACATTTTCCTTCATCAAGTTTGTTGAATTAGGCTATAGACTAATGGCTCTAGGCCAGAGAAAGTACTAAGATCCTGAAATGTCATTATTCATGTGAAATGACCCAGTGTTGCCCTAGTTAGCTCTTAGCCATGTTTCTCTCCTCCGCCCTGTCTCTTGTAGCGTAGTGAGACTGCTGCAGATGAGCACATTTTATAACATGCCTCCTCAGACACACTTGCTGCTGCTAACTGACCCGAAACTAAACGATCTACAGCTACCCACTCTGAGTCACTGGCTTTGCCTGGCCAACGCATACACTTACACAACCCTTTAACGCCCTAACACCAGGGGAGTACATGCACAAACAAACACACTCAGACATGTACACAAACCAAACGTACACAGACCTGAGTGCTGGCACAAATGCACACTTGCGGTTTGTTTACAGGGCTGCATTTCCCCTCAAAATGATCAAGACAGCCATTCTTTTAGCTCTTTGTGCCTCCCCCACCACCACCTTCTTTCATCCTGTTATCTATGTGCATTTATTTATTGGATGCTTTTAACTTGAGGAAATCACAAAGGCCACTAGTGGTCTGCAAAAAGGCCCATAACTTGACAGAAAAAAACAGCACGCAAAGTAAGCGCACACTATTTTTGTAGATGCCACAATGTCGACTGCGTTGCAGGTGGAGAGTCGGCTGTTGCGTCGCTGTTAAAATGGATCTGCTCTGAAAAGGCCAATCGTCTAACACAAATAAAAGGTTGTTTTTGGCTTGTATTCCCGCTTCTATTTTGGTCTGGCAGAAGGAGCAGCAACAGCCGGGGTTGTCCATTCTCCTGCGAGGCTGTAGTCTGGTTTTTGTATAAACGACTACAATCATAAGTGACAAAAATATGATCTTGCAGTATAGAGGGACATAATGGACATTGTCGCGGCACAGGCAGCAAAACCAAATTGGACAGCATTTAAGTCTGTCCTTCTGGCCTAGTTGCATCAGAAGTTGTCGAGTCCATGATTGAGTCATTGTAGTCAAGTGAGTCATTAATGCTGGGAACACTGCAACTGTGATGAATAGTCATATTTTAATGCATAGTGGGAGGGTAGATTCCCAACCTGTTCCTACTCTAACAAATGTGTTCATATATTGTGTAGATTGTGTTCCGAAACTACTTTGGTTGTTGCAGCAAATAACATCCATGACATAAAGGCTTAAAATTATACAGAAAAAGGATTCTGTTAGAATAATCATTTTATGAAGCTGTTTTAGATGATTCCGCTCACAAATAATCTGTATATAAAAAAGTGTTTTATTGCCTTTAAATGTGTCTCATCCTCTTGTTAATGCTGTATTTCTCATTTTTGCACTTGACCCAGGCAGAGAGATCAACTTTCCCTTTCTAGAAAAACCCCAGTGTGAGTCTGGTTTCTGTGCTTCTGTTTGTCATCTGGGTTACCTATTACTTGTTGACCTAAAATGACTTACTCCACCCACTATCGGTTTCACTTCGATAAATGCAGGTAATGTAGGGTGTGCTAATGCAAGCTGAGGTCACACAGTGTGCCATTTAGCATACTATGTATTTTTTCTCCCATAGTTAAGAGCATGTCCTTATTGTTTTCCTCTCGTCTGAATTAGGCAAATATAATGAATTCAAGAAGATTGCATCTCGTGTTCACATTATTACCATTAGTGATGTAACAAAGGGTTTTCTTAGATAAGAGATGAGAAATATTCAGTGTATACTCAGTTTCAGTTCTATTTTTAGGCTTTTGGGTTTGGCAATGTTTCTTAATATGAAACTTGAGATACTATTAACAGAAGAAATCAAAATGTATTTCAAATGATTAGTTGCTGCAGAGTGTTGTATATACTGTAAAGTAGCCATTACTTGAAAATGTGCAGACCTACAGACCTTTCCATATGTATTGGTCTGATATAATAGAAACCAGAGGTGGAAGTAACTAAGTAGAAGTACTTCCTTTACTGTACTTAAGTGCAGTTTTTAGGTATCTGTACTTTATTTGAGTATTTATTTTGTAGTTTTAATCCCTACATTTTTGTATAAATATCTGTACTTCACATTCTCAGAATAGACTCATTACTTTTTCAAACTAGACAAATGTGACAGTATGAAAAATAAGTTGTCAATCAGAAGTTGTCTTACTGTATCATAATTTTGACTTTTTAATCTCATAATTAGACATTTCTTACCTCATAATTTAGACTTTCTTTAAAAATAACTGACTCATAATTTTTCCTTTTTTATTTCATAATTCTGACTTTTTACTTCATAATTTGGACTTTTTATCTCATGATTTAAATATTTTTTAACTTATAATTATGCTTTTTAAAGAATCTCCTATTCATGACTTTTGAATTTTTCTTAAATGTTCTGTCCATATCCCATAAAACTGAATACCATGATACCATTTTGAAATCCTATTATTTCATTAAAAAAATATAGTTTTACTTTTTACTTTTTTACTTCATTACAAGTAAGAAGTTTTCATTTTTTTTTAAATTTTACATAAGTAGAGGAGTTGAATCAGTCTTACTATTACCAGAGTATTTTTTTTTCACACAAGTAGCTATACTTCTACTTAAGTACAGAATGTGAGTACTTTTACCATCGTAGACCATAATGGTGTCTGTAGTCTGTTTTCCGGAACAATGGTAGTGCAAGATGAAGGAATAGCTGCATAAAACGAGTGGAGGACATGAGAGATGTTATCACTTAGTGAATTCTTGATTTGGAGGCTTGTGGGTAAGATTGGAAGCGGTTCATACAGCTGCAGGGTTTTGATGAGCGGACACAGCTGCTCGCTGATAATGTGAAGTTAAACTTGGACACTGTGGTCAGTAATCTGGCAACTGTTTTGCTGCAGTGCCAGCGGAGAAAGGACACTGTAGATGGAGAACGTGGTTACTATTCTAGCTGAGGTGGAGAGGCTTTACCTGGCAGAAGAGCTGGGGTTCAGGTACCAACAAGAAAAGGATGAGTGCAGTGAAGAGGGAGGCTGCACAGTTTGGTACCAGGCTACACTGTCAAGATTAATGACAAACTATAGTATGTTCTCACAAGATAATGAGGGAGATGGTGTAGGTGTGGAGTTATTTCCCTTGTGGAAAACTGCAACTATACACAGTCATGCAACAATAAGCCGGTGTTACAGTGAAGGTTTCTTTAGTGTTATTATTTTCTGTGTTTTTATATAAAGAGGAGAAAAGCTTTTAATTGAACATATAAGTGTAGACGCGTGTCGAATGATAAGGGATGTATTTTGGCAAGAATCTGTAGATGTGATACAAATAACTAGAAAAGCACTCTGAGAGCACAGACCTCCGCCAAGGTAGACCCCCCCCCCACACACACACACACACCCTGATCACCCCCAAAATGAAATCAGTTCTTCCTGTTCACATTTCCAACATATCTTGAAAATTTCATCAAAATCCATCCATAGGTTTTTGAGTTATCTTGAACACAGACAACAGATAAACACCGGCAGAAGCATGACCTCCTTGGCGGAGGTAATAATAATAATAAACTTTATTTATATAGCACCTTTCATACAAAAACTGTCACCCAGCACTTTGGTTAAAAATTTAAATACAATTTTAAGACAAGGGTGAAATAAGAAATACAATAACATTTGATTGCACAAAATTATAAAATTACAAAAGTACAAGATAAACTGATTATACATAAATTATAAAATTTCAATAAAATAAACGAGAAATACATTAATATTTGATTACACACAAAATATAAAAATGTCAATATACTAGATAACTATACGATACATCACAATATATCATGATACTCTTCACAAGGTAAAAAAAAATATATATATATTCATTTATTTAATAAATAATTTCCTGGAAAATTTTATCAAACATGTAGAAAATGAACTGAAATAAAAACAAATCAAGCAACAAAACATCAATAATGATACAGAAAAGTAATATAAGTAAACAAAAGGAAAAAAAAATATATAGACATATACTCATACACATAATGAATTAAACATGCTCAAAAAGCAGTAAGAATAATTAAAACCTTATATACTCCTACCCCACATCTTTATTCCCTATGATGTGTATATATAGCAGTTATTTTATATTAATATCAATGTAGTATTGACAATAACAAATATAACAATTTATCAAATCCTCACTCTCATATACACTAATGCAACAATACCCATTTATAAATGAGGTATAAATAAGGTTATAGTGTGAACAACCTACAGCTATCCCTGGAAAAAAAAATATTGGATCTATTAGTTCATTTAACTGAGTTTTGATTGATAACACTGCAATTAACTTATACACAGTGTATATATATATATATTACATATGTAAATAATGTATAGCATGTTATAATTTAAAGCAGAGCTGCACAATTAATAGCAGTCACAATGTCAGTCTGTGCAATCATGTAATCACAAAGACTGCAATTTAACAGTCCACTATGTGTTTAGTAGGTGACACTGAGCAGAGGACAGTACTGGGTAAAATGTGCAACATGAAAGTTGAGTTAATTTTTGTGTTGTATATTTTATATTTGTATATTGTATATGTATATTTGGGGGAAAAAATACACACCGCAAAACATTTACTTTCCTTTCTAACCAATTATGTCCACTCAAAATGCAATATTAAATTGCAGTATCATTGATGGTAATCACACTAATGAGTCATGACCTTTGCACTCAGTTTATACAGCCATTATTTAAATGCGGTTCAGTGTTACAAATATATAAATGAGAACAGCACAATTCAGGCCTATATTGGTCAAATAAATAATTCTTGGTTCCTTCAGTGTTGTTTTTTTATTCGAAGCCGAAATATCATATTTGATAACAAAATATTTTAGCAGCTGTGAAAATTAAACTGACCATTTAAACAGTTTAATAAAAGATGTCCTAACATTTTGAGTATGATGTGTGTTGTCTTATTTGTCTTTCTAGTACCTGGTAATTTTTAGTCTCCCAAATAATATGCACTTAAAAAAAATTTATTTGGTGTACATGTTGTTAATATAAGTCCCCCCCCTTGTTTTGTCTGAGCAGCTGGAGCCGCTGTCATGTCATAATATCGATATGATCCATGTCGGCCACATGCATCCCCCTGTTCAGTCACAGAGTGAAGGGGCACGGTTACTGTGTCACAGGTGTGACGCTGAGAAAGGTCAAAAGCTGGGAGACAGATGGCATAAAGACACACACACACACACACACACTCCCACACACTTTTAACACTCCCAAAGGGACAGAGATCTATTGTGCAACTCAGATGGGCATCGCTGCAGCCTGTCACTCACACACAAACAAAAAAAGTCAGTGTAGCCAAGCAGATGTCTATTAACCATGGAGCCTTATTAGAGGTTATATAATTTTAATGGCGAAAAACGAGAGAAATATTACTTTGACTAATGAATCATTATTACCGCCTGCTTCTTCTAGTGCCGCCACATTGTTAAACTTCTCACTACTACTAATAACAATTAGGTAGAAAATGATAATGATGATAATAATGATAATTAGAGGAAGGAGAAGAACCAGAAAGAGGTGATGGAGCTGAACAAAAACAAAGAAGGAAACAGCAAGTTTGTGAAGGCATATGCATTTATTAGTGAGTTTATAAAAAGACCTGAAAGACTGTGATGGTCAGTTTATCTTTCCAGTAATGGCTGTGGCTCTTCTATCAGTCATCACCTTTTATCGTCCACCCCCCACCCTTTTCTGTCTCATCTCTACCGTCTCCCGCTGCTCGCTATTACCATTTAGGGTATCCATGCCCTACTGCCAACAGCAAGGAATGTGTGTGTGTGTGTGTGTGTGTTATTGCTTGTGTCATGTTTGTGCTCCACCATGTGTTTCTGGGAGCCTGTATTGTTCTCCTACGCGCTTATAACTTAAGTATTTTCTGGGGTAATAATGTGCACGAAACACTTGGGCAGGCTTCCTTACTAACAGTTGGTCTTTGTGAGAGTGTAGGTGTGTGGGTGTTTGCGTGTCAAAGGTGGTTTGTGCGCAGAGGCGTTTGTGAGTGTATATGCAGGCGTTCAACACTCACTATTGTACAACACTGTGAGCATGGAGGCATCTGACCCTCAATAATAGATGTGGCTGCAGTGAATATTTAATGGGTGGGGTGTGTGTGTGTGTGTGTGGGGGGGGGGTACATAGATCCACACTTTGACACACACACACACATACATGGGAAAATGGAAATATAATATCCACGCTTCTACGACTTTTAGACCGAGGCTCTTGGGAAAGTGGTCTATGTGTGGTTGGGTGATGCTCTCCGTAAAAAGATACTGTGGAATTTAGCCAGGCGGCTACTTAGCTTTCACTCCTGTCTTCCAACAGGGCTCTCAGGATAGTGCTGGTGGACAAGAGGGACTCGTACCCCCACCCTTCTCTGCTTTTCCGCCACCTCCACCGCCACCCCCCCAGAACGGCCTGACCCTGGATTACGGGGGCAGCCTGTATGCAGCGGGGGCAGTCCAAGGCCCCGTGGAAGCCGGTGGAGCAGCGAACAGCGCCGCCAACGCCGCCAACAGCCTCGGTGCCCAAGTGAGTGCCAGGATCGTCCTCTGTTCTGCCCACATCAGGCCTTTTTGCTCTGAGACGGGGCACAAGTGTGAAAATGTGGAGGAAAACGTGTGATGGAGTAAATAAAGTCACAGTAATGACTGATCTGAGTTTTTTTCCCTTAGTACTAATTAGAATATTTAGACACTGTACAGTCCAGTGATTAAAATCAGTGCTATGCGAGTGTTGGCTAATGTAAAAATCAGAATCTTTTTCAGGTTCTGATTTGTAGAGTTGCTTCCATTAAAGTTCGACAGTATCATTCAAGCCATTGATTCAATGTGATCTAGAGCATTTTTTGCATTTTCTGTCTTTCATATTTGATCAAATGAATGAATTAAATATGCTTTCACACTGACACAGCTGCCACTTTGTCTTCACCACACACCGGTGATGATCAATTTCAGTTAAAATTTATTTTTACTGTATTTACTTTATAAAAGTTCAAGGATCTACTTTGTGTATCTATGTAGTTAAATTATAAGTTCACAGTGAAAGCAATGACATTTTGCACTGTGTGGATAGGAAGTTTATATTAAGAAGTTCTTTTATGCATAAACTTGCTTAAGGGAATTTGGAGTTTTAATGAATTTTGACAGTTTTACTCCAGATTTGCAGTGTATTAGAATCTGTCTTGGCTGTTCTTATTGTTCAAGTGTTGATCTTGTCGATTTTTGATCCTTATGGAGCTCCACACGATGAATCAATAATGTATCTTCTACACTCAAACCATTTATTTTTTTTTTATATTGCACAAAAGGATAAATATGAGAAAAACCATGTGTGCACACACCTTTGTCTCCCAAGTTTACATAAAGGCGGTGGTTGGCTGGTTACCACACCTTACTACACCGGTGATAACCATTCCCTTAATTTTTCGTTACACTTACAAAAAAAAAGAAAGAATAGATAAGAAATAAGACTGTATCCCAAATGAATACATATTTTTTGCATTGTAAATAAAAATTTCAAGAACTGAATCACATATCAAAAGTAAAAATATATTCATAGATGTAGCTCCGTATGTATTTTGTTAATGACTAATAACAAATTTCTATATGATCCATAGGGCTTAAATTAAACTCTACTTAATGATGCGTCTGTAAATTTTTTGGTTGCTTTGTTTAAAGTACTATAATCTTAAGAGAAAACACCATTACATGTTTGCAAAAGCTGCAAACATCAATGCTGACACAAAAATGTATACAACTACAGAGGTTTAAACTGTAAAAGCCTAAAAAAATTACTTATTTTATATGACCTGCCCATTGGGTATTTGTATCCCCTATTCTCATCTCTCTTGTGACTCTTCCTCTCTCTCTCTCTTTCTCCCTCTCTCTCTCTCTCTCTCTCTCTCTCTCTTTCTCTCTCTCTTTGTCCCAACAGTCAGATGGCTCCTCTCAGATTGACGTCCAGTCAGGGGTCGGCTCAGGAGGAGGGGGTGGAGGAGGGACTGTTGGGGATGATTCAGATGCCAAGGGGACCCCCAAACGCCTCCACGTTTCTAACATCCCCTTCCGTTTCCGTGACCCCGACCTACGACAGATGTTTGGGGTGTGTAGGCTTGAATATTTCTTGTTCTCACCACCATGCGATTATTCATGTAGAAATAAATAACTCTCAAAAGTACTTGAGGATTGAAAGCGTGCAGTTGGTAAAAACATAATGAGTCATTGCTGCAGCCAGTGACAGCAGCATGTTGACCTAATTTATTTTTACTTTTATTTTTAGCACATTTCCTACTATCCTCGACATATTAGAAATAAAACAAGGAAATATCACTTGCAGCAGAGTAAGTGTGGCTTGGAATGCCAACTTTCAGGCAGGTTATTTAAAGTCAGGTGTAAAAATCTGGCCTTATGCAGGACTGTTACATAAGGAGAATGCTTCCTTAAATGTGGTGCAGAGAAAAGAACAGAAGCAGGGAAGATATGGTGGAAGAAAAGACGAGCAGAGCTGGCTCAGTGCCAGTTCATTATGGTTGAACAGTGCTGACACCCCGTGGCAAAATACAGCACATGACTACATGTTCAGTCTCCCTTTCTTTTTTTCTTTTTCAGCAATTTGGAAAAATCCTTGATGTTGAGATCATTTTTAATGAGCGAGGATCCAAGGTAGGACATTGAAACAGCTTTTAATGGCTCATACCTCTAATTGTCTTGTTAATTAAAATTTAAATACAAACTGTTCATTGAAAACTTATCAGCTATTTTCTTCTTTGTCATTTTCCTCTGCTTCCCCATCTCCTCTCTTCTATTTGCAGGGCTTTGGTTTTGTAACATTTGAGACGAGTGCGGATGCAGAAAGAGCCAGAGAGAAGCTTCACGGAACATTGGTGGAAGGCCGTAAAATTGAGGTAACTCACCACCCTCACCCCTCCCCCCCCTTTGTTTTTAAACAGTGACCATTTTCTCCTCTGTTTTCCCTTCATGTTCGACAATGAGAATGAGTTGGTTCTGGTTGTTTCTGCCCCAGAGAAGGTTTCCGGATGGGTGTATGTGTTCAACTCTAACCCCTCTGGCTTCACTATGGCATGGTGCAGTGGTGCTGCACATTATAGACGTCTATTCAGATGGCACTTCCTCTTGATGTTTATGCTGTTGTTGTTCTTGTTGTTGATGTTGTGGGCTTTTCATTGCACCTTGATCTTTTTAGCTGTGTGGTTTGCAAAGCATGCTGGGTGGAGTGGCTACACAACAGGCATGGCCGGTGCGGCATCACTATGACACAGTTGTGGACGAAATATATATACATATATATCCGCTTCCGTCACAGCATGTAGGATCTTTTTATTTTTGTTTTTCCTGCACCTTTTCCATCACCATCATCACTTCTTCCATGATCATGATGAGTGGCCTTTTTTGGTTTATGGTTGTGTTGTTTGCGACTGGATGGCCAGCATTTTCATTACTTTCGGGGGGGGGGGAAGTGCTTGCTGGCATCTGTATGAGGCTACTGTATGTTGCATGGATGGAGCTCTAGATGAGATGTTGTCTTGGAGTTTTTACTCTTTCACTTATTATTCCACGGGTGCTTCTGGGTAGCAGTCTGTATGTTTGATGTGTTATGAGACTGATGCATGATGGGGCATTTTCAGGGGAACTTTTTTGGAATGATACTGCAGCAAGAAGTGTGGTGTCATTTCTGATGCTTAAAAAAAAACCATTTAAAAAAAAAAAAAAAAAAGCTGACTGTTTAATTTCACATATGAGAGATGGATGGAAAACGATGTATTATTTACACACACACTTGCATCCACCACTCCTGAAAAAGAACACCAGATCTCATGGAAGTGCATTTTGTTGTGACATCTTTTTTAATTTGTCGGCATGAGCTCAGATTTCAGTTGCAAATGGCCTTCGAGATCAAATATGCCATGCTTTTGCCATTTGCTCTGGCTCTGCTTTTATGTTTTCTCTCCTCTGCATGGTATCGAATGTCCTGCACTCTTTTCTGTCTGTGTGTGTGGGTGTGCTGAAAAATAAATATGGAGGGTGGAGAGAGAATGAGGTGAAGTGAATGCAATAGATAGCTGTCGTTCCCTCTCCTTTCCTTTTTGTTTTTTTGATTATTTTGGTTTTCCTTCATCTCTCTCCACTCTTCTTCACCAGGCCAGTCTGTCTGTCTTTCCCAGTTCGTACCGCATATGCACCTGCATTTATTCTCTTCTGTCCATCCCTCCCCCATATCTCCGTACACCTCCCTGTTCTGTGATTATAGCCAGGCATAAACATTATGTTTGTTTTGAGAGGTTATTTTGTCAGTTAATTTAGGATAAATTGGGAAATAACGGGTAGCTTCCCTTCACAGTAAGATTCTAACGTTTTGACATTTTCTGTTTCCATTTTTTGCTCCTGTATCAACATTTATGATGATATGTAGTGGGTTTTAATCAGCAGAGGATAGACTGTTGGCTGATGGTTGTAGGTGATTGTTGACACGTGACTTGTTACATCACTTCCTCACTACCACAGGGTGGGGGTTGCTTTTCATTACCTCGTTTTTTTTCTGTTTTTTGTTTTGTTTTTTTTCTGTTTGGTTGATTTTTTGATTTTTTGATTTTTTTCGTTTCTTTTGGTTCATCATTTCTTTCTTACATATATTTTTCTCTATTTCCCTGATGATTTTTGTATGTTGTTGTTGTTGTCAGTCTCCACGGTAACTGCTCGCGTGTCCTCACGCCGTTTCCCTGGCAACGGTAAGTTGTGTACACATGGCATCATCTTTGAATGACCCCTCCCCCCCACCCCATCCGTCCAAATGAAATAAAATGCACCCAACACCCAAATGAAGGACTCCTTTACTGAAGGGAGCTTGATTAATTAATTGATTGATTGACAGAGCCTGATTGGCTAATCCTGTGATTGATTGGGGAGGTGGTGAATGAAATGATTACGAGATTAGCCATTGACCGCATGGCATTATTAAGGCCACTTGTATAACTGAATGTACTGCATCTATCTGCAAGTGCAACAACTATGACTACCACTTCTTATGCATTCATTCCAATCACCTCTCTAACTGCATTAAGCATTTAATTCCAGAGCTGTATCCTGCATGGTTTACTCTCTTTCTCGTCATCTGTATGACGTCATATAGTACTATGTCATCTCTCTATGTCATGTGTCAGCCAATAGCTGCATTTTTGCACCTTAGTGGGACAGCATGTTGAAGCATGAGTGCTATGTTAGCTTTACTGGAGAGAGGATAATAGTTGTCTGTATATAACGGTGTACTCTAGTTCTTGATTACCACTCTCTGTGCCACTCTGTAGACTGCAGACAGTTGTAGAGGTATGGCTGTTTAGACTTAACATTTCACCAAACATACAAATAGGGTGTGCCCCAGAGAGTATTCCAGTCTATACTGCTTCAAAGCAAATCAACTCTTCTTGTGTCTTCTTAATAGAAATACTTTTCTTCAGAGATTTTCTTTCTTCTAAAAGTGAAAAAAGCTGGGAGCCAATCAGGTGTAGACCCCAGCAAAGCAAAGCTAAACCTTTGTAACACAGATTAAATAACGATAGTTTTTCTTTGTTATACTTTCTTTCCAAGAGGTGTCCTTGTTTTATGTTTTGATCAGTTTCTGGATGGTGTGTGTTGGTGGTTGTGTGCTTCGAGGTCTCTCTGGTGTGTGTGACACTGATCTGAAATGCCTGGCAGTGTTTCACAACCATGGTTTGATTTGATTTGAATTTTGTTTTATTTGAGGAATGATATTTGCATCCCCCATCCTCTCTGTCTTTATCTTTAGACTTTTCTCTCTCTGTATTTGTTCCTGCTCCATTCATCACTTCTCCATTGTTGCTCATATTCAGTTAGATCCAATGTAGGCAAACGGTCAGATGTATTTTGTACGTGTGCCGCATCTTGTTGTTTGTAGAATTGCACATTTGGATGGATTGTTCACTCTCTGTCTCTCTCTCTTCTCCACATCATGTATGTGTTTTTCTGTGTCTTTCCATGTGGACTGGCTCCTTCTCCTGCATCTCTGTATATTTCTATCTTTTCTGTCATTCTCTCTTCCCTTCCTTCTTTTTTCTGTATGATGTGTATTTGATTGGGAAGGCTGCCTACCTTTTTTGATTGGTCTCTTGCTGCATCTGATGCTTGCTGATTGGCTAGTTTTGCTCACCTTTGGTGATGTGATGCGCTCTTGACTGGCTGCGTGTAATTTGTGTATGAATTCTTAAATTGATGTTTTTTTGCATTGTGTTGAACTGATGAAACTGCTGCTTAATTCACCTTCTTTTCCCTCCTTTTTTGAAGGTAGCAATATAATGGTCTTGGATTTCTTTTTGAATGCATTTGTTCTGAAATTATTTTTTCTTTTTTCTGTGTGCCAATGGTTGCATTGTTCATGTGCAAAACTGCCTGACTACTCACCAGGATCCTTGTTTTCAATGTCTTTCTCCTTCAAAAGAAGCGCATGCATCAAATACCATCGCTGCTCATCAACAGAATTAACGTCTGTCATAAGTAAAAATTGTTTAATGTGTAACGGCAACACACACTTAAATCCACAAGTTAAAAATATGGAGGGTGTTTCCCCTATTTGTCAGTGATTATGTGCATAACACAGTGTAACTAGACTTCCCATTTTTATTTCTTAACACAGTAGGGTCCAGTTTGTGTCTGACCACCTTCTCTGATATTCAGGTCAATAACGCCACAGCCAGAGTGATGACGAACAAGAAGATGACCACACCATACTCTAATGGAGAGGGCCTTGCCACTCTCCCATATGGTAAACCTTCAGTTATTTTTTTAGATATATATTTATATGTTTTATTAATTTGTTTTTCTATAATTTGGAACAACTAATGTTCATAATGTGAAACTAATATGCATGCACCAGACCTTTCTGACCTAATAAGCACCTTCTTTTACATCATCTTTTAGCACACAGGTATTTGTTGTAGATTAAAACAAAAATATTAAAAATGGAGTACTGCCTAGGCTCAGTGTTTTTTACAGGGATATTTTATTAGTCATTCATCATGCCAGAAGATGTGAATGAAACACACTACAAATAATCTAAAGTCTAATATTAAAATAAAACGGAACTGTTAAATAGCTTAATCAATAAAACCTAATCTATGCTAGGTTAAAATCTCTAAATAGACGATATTAAAAAAATACTCTGAGACGGCAACATCTGAAGTTTGAGAAAGATAATTCTCTGAAAAGTACAACAGTTCTTTTTTTAAAAGTAGCCCCTATGATCTGTACATATAAGCACTAGGAAATCTAAGAAATCATATTAGAATGCCTTTTTATCACAGTTTGGTCATGTTAGACTTTTTAATACTATACTTTGCAGCATTTCAGCATCAAGGCTTCATCAGGAAGTCAAACAGTGCAACTGGGCGAACAGCCCAATTTGTATTGGTCTTCTACCAAAAGCAATCTTCCACATGGAGTTCTGGCACTTGTAGATTATTTGGAAATTGAAGCTTATTTACCTCTTTTTTAATATATCGAGCAACAAAAAAAGTTATTGGATGATGTGTCCTTACTTGGCGTTGTGTCCTTGTAATTCCAATGATATACTGTGTTTTGTTCAGCTGTGTTTACATTTTACATTTAAGATAAGTTAGATACAGAAACGTATTCAGTACATCTGGATCCTAACACGAAAGCCAGTTTGTTTCTCTGATTCTACACCTTTAACTTACTTTCATGCTTATTTCCTTTAGCTGGATGGAAGTTGAGTCCGATGGTCGGAGCTATGTACAGTCCTGAGCTCTATACAGGTATGACGGCACCTAATATGTAATATGACGTAATATGTGGAGATGGGATGTATGAAATAAAATTGTAACCTTAAAGCATTTTGAGACTTGTTTCCCTGTCTGGCTCTCTCTTAGTACCAGGATTTCCGTACCCAGCAGCAGCAGCTGCCGCCTCCACCGCTGCAACCTTTCGAGGCGCTCATCTCCGGGGTCGTGCCCGGCCCGTCTATAGCGCTGTCAGAGCAGCTGTGCCGCAACCGGCCATCCCTACCTACCCTGGGTAAACAAACACAAACCTAAACTAAACATGAGGCATATTATGAAATACAGTTGGCCTTCTGAAATGCATGTAATCACTGAGTTACGTCAGGACTTTATAATTATGCATGTCGTGTGTTTCATATATTTATACTAAGATAATAATGACGTAGATAGTTTTATGGAGATAAATACCATTTCCTTGTACCTCAAAACTGTTCATATTATTCAGATCTTTATTAATGTACAGTTGAGCTGTGTTTTAGTGTTAGTCTTAAACAGTCGTAGTACCACTCAAAGCATTAATTCATTTGTATACAAAGAGGTGGTATTTTTTCTTGCATGTTGCACGGTGTGTAATATTCTCACCCTTCTTTCTCTCTTTTCTTTCACAATCTGTTTGGCACCATTCTCTCACCTTTTTCTCCAATCGTCACTCTTTTCCTTCTGTAATGCCCACATGGTGGCGCATCACACCTTTTTTTTTTGTTTTTGTTTGGTCATTTCCACCATCGTTCCTCTGGATCCTCTTTTCCCCCTTTTCCTTTCTCATGTCTCTCAGTGTGATGGCCTATCAGGATGGTTTTTACGGTGCTGCTGATCTCTATGTAAGTATGCCTCTCTCTCTACTGCCTCACATCACACCTCCCTACGTTTCCCCCTCTGCCTGTGGGTTTTCAAGTGTGAGATGTCACAGGCCAAACCCATGGAGATGTGTACTTTTGAGTGTCCTTGCTTTTTTTTTTTCATACCAAGGTATTATATTATCTGATTATTGTTAGATTTTAAAACATTACAAATATCACCATCACAAGCAAAACATATGATTTGTTGTTTTTTTTTTCCCACAAAGAAATATAAGCACTCTGCAACCCAACACACACTTTCACTCACGAGTAGGCTCCTTTTGGGTTTGTCTCTGTGCATTTTGTGAGTTAGTTTGTACCAATGTGATTATAAGTGTGTCAGTGTGTGTGTGCGTGTGTGACCAGGTTGACAATAGCTGTTTCTGTTCTCTCTGTAGACTAGTGTTTCAGGACATTAGTGGCAGATTGCCCCAGGTAGGGTTTACACACTCTGTGTGAGAGCCAGTGTGCATCCTCCTCGTCTCCAATGACTGCGTGCTGCTAGACATTATTTACCATCTGAGATTGAAATGCCTTCTCTGTCTTCTTCTACTAACTCACTGGATTCTGACATAGGTGGAGTTGCGGAAGGGGGAGAAAACAACATTAATAAAATGTTTGCAGGAGACAAAAATATAATTTTTAGCGTAAATTTGGTGCAGGGTCTGAGGTTAATACTTGACCGTAGATCAGCGCTGGGGATTTTAGTTCAACTCAAGTCATGTTGATAAAACTGGCCAGCGGTTTTTATTCACAACAACAGGATACTTTTTCCTTCTGGGTGAAAACTCACGACATGTTGTCTTATTTTAATATCATCCCCACGTTACCAGATGTCTAACACCCAACACCAATCAATAGTATAAATTTAAAAAATCATTGAGGTACAGTTTAGTTATAAATAAGACTGTGCCCAAAACTTAATAATTCTGTTAAACTGGTAGACGTGGACTAAAAATAAGGAGATCCCAAAAATGTCACTTTACACTTAAACATATACATCTTATATTTACACTTACATATTGTATGCCAATGTTATGTATGTCCATCAAATAAATGTACCCCCATTATATATCGCCAACACATTAAAAAAAAAAAAAAGGACACAAACAATAAGGCTGACAAACCTTTGGATTTGATCCAGTACAGACACGAAAATGTAGGGCAAGAATAGTCTTCCAAACAGTATTTATTTCAGACCCCTTCCAGGAATCTCCCTATCTGTTTCACCTGTGGCATGCTAACTGAATCTATGTCAGCATGCAGACATACTTACAAGGCTGACTCCTCCTTGAGCCCCCCCCCCAACCCCCCCACCCTTTCCCCTCCCACCTGTTTCTTCTTCCCTCTAGAAACCCCCTATTTTGTCCCTGTTTCTTATATATCTTATCTTTATTCTACTTCTTATTCCTTTGTAGAGAAGAAGGATGATTTACAAACTTCTTGACCTTATAAATAAAAGGTCAGAGCTGATTAGACTGGAAGATAATCTGTCTGTTTACTTTCCTTATGATCTTTTTCTTTCCTAGTTTGTATCACACTCCTACCTCCTCTTTCTTCATTATTGTTTATCTCTCTCCTTTTCCTCCTACGCTCCCACCCCACCCCCCACCCGCCCTCCTCAGTCCAGCCTTCCTCCCATAGCAGCAACTGTGTGGTCCTGAATGTGGGGACTTGGTCGTGACTTATCCTTTAGGGTAGAATGCAGTGGTGTGCGTTTGTTTTTTTATTCATCTATAGGGATGTTTGGCCTAATACACCGTACGTTCTGAGTTTGGGAAAGCATGCTGTGTGTGTCAGTGATTGGTTGCTGGCCATGTGAGCGTGTGCGTGTGCCCTTTTTAATCTGATCTGGCTGATTGTCTTCTTACACTTGTTTTTTTGTGTGTGTGTGTGTGCGTGTGTGTGTGCGTGCGTGTCCATTCATCAGCTGTTCATCCAACATAAATAATGACACAATCATCTTGCCACCCCTTCCCCTTTCTTTAACTCTGTGTTTTTGGTAGGGGAATTGGGGTGGGGCACAATTATGGGTATGAATGCTCTCTTCCTCCATGTCTGATTCGCAATGGACAGGATAATGCACTTGGATGGTGCGCATGGGAGCAATACAAACAGTAAACCTCATTATGTGCCATTAAAGATAATTTTTCTGGGTTAGTCGTGGAGGAAGAGACCCACACAGAGCCTGAGCTACATCCTTGCGAATGCTGTACTGCACCAGATTAGCCAGTTTTGCTGACTGTCTGCTTGTTAATCTTTCACTCTCTTTTCAACAGTTTTTCCTCACAATGTAACTCTTTAGATTCACTACTAGTCTGTTAGAATATAGAGAAAAACCACAGCACACTTTTTTTAAAATTTTATTTTAACAAGAATTTACTCTGTCTTTCTATTTTGTCCCACCCACCTCTTCATTGTTTCTCTTTCTCCTCTTATCGCCCACGCCGCCCCCTTCCCTCTCGCTGTCCTCCGTGTCTCTCCCCTCTACATGGCTTCATCACAGGGTGGTTATGCAGCGTATCGTTACGCCCAGCCAGCTGCGGTAGCGACTCCTGCAGCAGCAGCGGCCGCAGCAGCGGCTTACAGTGACAGGTGAGTGGGCTGTTCACTGCATATTTAAGACTCCTTTCACAGAATGTGTCCGGATTTTTGCAGCTACTTTGGAACATGGTAAAAAAAAAAAATAAGATGGCTACTGACTCCTATGCCTATTTATTTAGTTACTAGAAACCATTAAATGTGCCTCTGAAGTCACAAAAATTCGGTCTATTGTCTTACTAGTGGTCTTGCATGGTTTCAATGTTTAAGAAGAAGAAAAAAAAATGTGCTTAACAAAAACTTTACCTATATATTTTAAGATTTTTTGCTTGTGGTATATGCGTTATATATAACAGTGAACTCTATGTCCTCCTGCTTTTTTACCCCCTGTAGTGTATTTCAGAAAGAAAAAAGAACATGAACCACTGCAATGAACATTCCATAAAAATATTTTACCTGAAAAAAAACCTACATCATGCTGTTTCCAAACAGACAATTATTTAATGTACAAAACCTAAAATTTTGATTCACAGGGTTTCAGGATAATGTCTATGTATTATATTTTGAATCTATATATTGTCTTCATGTTTTAAATTGTTTTAAAACCAGTTTTGTCTAAAAGGTTTTTGTAATAATGTGCCTCAAGCTTCTCGGCGAGATCGTTGATGGAGATGAGGATTGGCTCTCAATCAGTTTACCTGGTTAAATAAATTAAATGGTATATCTAGAATACATAAACAAACACCTCTAATAAATTTTCTACATCATATTTTGTTAATATTTTGGAATGGTGTCAGTCTAATAAATAAGCTCAAGGGACACAGTATGAATTATATACCTGAATCCTAAATTAATGTAACTTTTATTTAGTTTTTGTCACTGTGAATCGAGTTCTTATGCATAAAAATCAATATTTCTTTGTTTTGACTTGAAACCTACTACTGACTCTTATACTTTATACTTGCAGTTGCATGTTGGCAAAATATATACTATCAAAATCACACTAATAATCATATGCCTACAGAAAATCAACCATTTTTCACATGTATTACTTATATTTATTTTTACCTGCAATTCTGCGGATGAAAAATGTCCACATCTCAGGATTAGATATAATGCTTTTAAAGTTCTGTGACATTTTTAACCAGATCAAAGTGCCTGATACATATAACTACTGTGGAAGCAGAGCTAAACCTTTATTCTTCTATTAAAACCTATGTTTTGAGTTTCACTTTCTATGTTACACACTGTTTGGTGATACATTTTCCATTTGTTTTTTTATAGCTATGGCCGTGTTTATACAGCAGACCCCTACCATGCTGCACTCGCCCCAGCTGCCTATGGTGTCGGAGCCATGGTAAGTCTATTTGCTTTTCAATATTTTAGAATAAGCCCGGTGTTCACGCAGTTAATTTATACTTGAATGATCACAAGTCCCATTAAAAATCACTCATTTCCTTAGACTTTTGCACCTCCAGTGTTTGTGTAGTGCTCAGTCTGAAGTCCTGTTATCACATATAGAGAAAGGATGGAATTATTTTCAGGGTTTTTTAAGGCATGGATTAATTTTTTGGATTCTTTATAGAAAACTTAAGTATTATTCACTGAACTTTAATGTTTAGTTTATTTAATTAGTTTATGCAACAGGGACCATACATAATGACCAGGGAAGGACTGGCCAGTCTGGCATTTGGGCAGATGCCAGAGGGGCCGCACAGTCTCAGGGGCCGTTCGTGGCATATTGTATATTGTGCTGAGGGGCCCTGGCGTCTTCCACCGCAGCCCTATCGTTATGATGTCGCGGCCCAATCATGAAGAACTCTGATGTTATCTAATGCAATTGTTTAAATCTCAAAACTGTTTACTTAAATGTATTATAATTCTATAAATTTGAGTGTTCTTTATACCACATCCGCGTCCATATATCATGGTTGTTTTACATCAGCCTACTTTATATTGTAGTCTGATGGGATGATAAAATGTGTTTGAAATTAAAACAAATCTACATGTATTTCTTATTTGTTTGCGAAAATGAAAATTAATGTTGTAGGCACTACATAAATATTCAGACAATGGTTGAATTACCAGCACAGCACTTCTGCACGCTTATTCAACTCTGGGGATACACTCAATTTGAACTGGCGGTGGCATGGATGTGTAAGTGCACCATCATTGGGGCTTTCAAAAATGCTGTTCTGTCTGTGCATCAAAAGTTGTCTGCGTCTGCGAGTTGGGCCGCTTGTGGGTGCAAATGCCAGGGCCATTTTTTTTTCATCCCAGTCCGTCACTGATGACAACTATCTGACCAGAGTTCATTCATCTACAATGTCTGGGAGGAAAGATGTTTGCAATTAAAACAATACATATAGCAGAAAGCACAATTGTATATTGTTATATATGAATATGTATATCATCTGTATTATATGTATGTGGATGTTGGTTCCATACAGAGGTTTAGATCATAGGATTGTTTTTTTTTTTTTAGCTGTTTAAATATTACTTGAAAAATACAGAAGCTTGTGCTTTCTCTGATGTGAGCAGGAGTTGAGTTCTGTTTATTTGCTGCTGTGACGGAAAATGCTGATTGTCTGAATTTTTTTTTTTCTAAATTTAGCCAAGCAGTCATTTCAGACTGATCCAGAGCATTGTCTCTATGGGGAAACACTGAAATGCAAGAAGAACACGTGCCCTGTCTTGGTAGAATAACCCGAGGGCTCACAGTATATATGGAGAATAGAAGAGAATAGAATTCCTTTGTCATTGTACAGTGTAGGACAATGACATTTGATTGCCACTTTCCATAATAACAATGTTAAATAAGTAGAAATAGATACAAATGTAACATAAATTTAAAAAAATTAAAAAAAGGTTATATACAAATTATTGATGATATATTATTATACAGCCTACTGTTATTATTTAAACATGTTTAATAGTATTTGAGCTGTATTTAATTTGTATTAAATGTTTTTCTTGTGTTTTTACAGGCCACACTGTACAGGGGAGGCTACAGTAGATTCGCCCCTTATTAAAGGACACTACATTTACCAGGAGCTCCTCTCTTCCATTGAATTACTCTGAAAGAGCTCCCTCTGTTGTCGTGGAGGTGAACTGCACCCAGTTTTAAAGTGGATTCATCCACAACAAAGATATTTCAGATCCCACCCCCACTTTTTCTTATATACGCTACTACAGAAATAGAGGAATGCTGTATTAAAGACTGATGGATGACCTCTGCATAAAAAAAGAAGAAAAAAAAAAAAGACTTAAAATGGCCATCTTCCTTATTGCACGGCTGTATTATAGTCCCCCTCCTTGTTCCCTCAGCACTCAGCAGCACAAAACTTGGGATGGAGCCCAGATGTTCTTCCAAAGGCTGTGTAAGAATAAGTGACATTTAAACAGCTGTTGCCCGTGGATGAGAATGAGCTGAGTGCTTTGTGACCTGCACACACTCAACATTTAAGGAAAAAAAACAGTCCACACAACTTTGGAGTGATAGAAAGTAGAAAGGTGCTTCTGGGAGGGAAAAAAAAAAACAAAAGCACCTAAAACATTTTGAACCAGATGATAAAACACCCACTGGTGGATTTTGTATGTCCTTGTGTGGGCTGATAGAAATGAGAGGATTTCCTTTCATGCTATGTTCTGGTTTGAGGGATACTGAGCATGGTGGTTTGGAGAGAGAGAGAGAGAGAGCGCGATGCTCGATTACGCTACAGAAATCACATCCGAAAGCTGATGGTGGGGGGGTTATTAGAGCTGTTCCTTACCTCAAGTTTTCTTAGTATGTGGAAATGGTGAACCTTTAAACTTAAATTATGATATGCAAAGAAATTAGTTTAGAGAAAAAAAATTACCAAATTATTATTATTGTAATTATCATTATCATTATTATTATTATTATTATTATTATTAAAATCATTATTTTGTTTGACTCCGCTACACAGCAGACACTGATGTAAAGAGACTCCACAGTGAACCTTGGGGTTAAAATCTGAAAACTAGCATTTCAATTACAAAAATATTCTACTCATGGTATTTTGCTCATGCACAGATCTCACTAAAATGTGTGCAGCCACAGTGAAACACTACAAAAATGCAACACTACACTGAAACATGGCTTCATACATCTGATCTAAAGCCACCCAGCCAACTCGCAACCCTGAGGTTTAAGTATTTGTTGATATTTTAATATAGAGATTTATTATTTGGATTTCCCCGTCATGCTCCATCTTTTTATAGAGCAAGTCCAACATTAAATGAGTCTTCCTGGAAAAAAGGAAAAAAAAAACACTTTAGATGTATGTGAGATGCTGTCAGCACCTATTACTGAGCAAGTGAGATTCTGTCAGTGAGTTAATAGAAAATATTTAAATGCAAAATACCTTACTATTGTGCATATTTCTATACCGTTGTATTCTGTATTTCCAAATGTGGCTTTTTTTTTGCTTTTGTTTTTGTTCCAAAGATTTGTAGAAAGCACATTTTTCTGCCGTATGTATAAATATATTACCTTTGTTATTGTTATATGATCATAATCTTTGATAATTCTATTGCTGTCTTTTATTTACTTTGATTCACTCTGTTTTGTTTTGTTTTTATATCTAGGAGTTTTCTTTTTTCTTTCTTTTTCCATTTGGGAGTTAACTTCTTGAGCCAGGGCATACTTGATCGACAGACAAAAGGTATGCATGAAACACTATCAAACTTTCAGGCAGCCCGGGCTTTTTGTTTTATTTGTTTTTACTCTGTGATAAGATCCACTAGCATGACATTTATTATATTTTGGAACATACAGGAATGGCTGGATTTTATTTTTTTCTTTTAAGTGTGTGTATATCTTCACAGGTGACTGAGACATTTGGTTGGATAGGCCTGTAGCACTTTGGTTAAACCCCAATTGCATTCTTGTTCTTTCTTTCCTTGTTTTTTTTTTTTTTTGTTGCTTGAATATCCTGGTTTTGTTTTGAGTTTTAAAGCTCCTTAACATTTCAGTGTCGAAATCTATCTGACTGACAGACCGATGTGGTCATGCTGAGTTGGTGTGAAATATCCAGTAAAAAAAATAATAAAAATAAATAAATAAAAAATCTCATCACCCATACACAGGTTAATATTCCATAACAGTGAAACATGTCATTGTGGGATATGATCCAAGTTGTGTGTAAAATTGGGCTGTTAATGCTTTTTACACATTAGTTTCACAGATACCGTCGTTTTCTCTTCTCATATGTGGAAGAACATGCAGGACAATAAGATGTTTTTTTTTTTTATTAAATGTTGCTGCTGTTTGAGTTTTAATTCATGACATGTAACATTTCTTTTTAAAATATCTTCATATTAATATAGAATGTGCTCTGGACGTAACGGAAAAAAAGAGGAAAATCTAGCCAAAGATGCTAAAAGTTCCCAACACGTTCTGGTTCCCAATTATGAAAAGTGCAACACAAAATACATAAAAATGGACTTTTAACGGAGCCATTGAAGGCATGGATAAACCAGCATGAGCGATATTGTCAAGTTAAAAAAAATAGTTTTGCATGATCTTGTGTCTTTCATATTTGACTTCTGAGCAGCAGAGCCCAGTTGCATTCCTCTTTACCACTAAACTCTCTGGAGAATGACAGGCAGCTAGCATTAGAAGCTAGTTAACAACGAAGAGCACAGTGCCGTTTGGCAAAAAGGCCTGCTGACAAACAAAATGGCTGCTGCACAATCCAACATGTGACGGCTTCATTTTCCTGTCATGGTTTTTTTGCCGCTGTATTATAATAAACTGTGTGGCCATTCATCATAGTTGCTATGGTTTCTCAAGGACCGGTCCTCTCCCTCTGTCATGTCAGTATCCCCTTTGACTGCCATTATGTTTTTGTTATTGAATGTCCATATAAAATGTTTTATATAAAAATGTTTTGTTGTGATCAAAGTTTCAGGTTGTTTTCTTTGGATTTTATATATATATATATATATATATATATATATATATATATATATATATATATATATATATATATATATATATATATATATATATATATATATATATATATATATATATATAACCTGGTGTTATTTAGATAAATCCAATGTGCTAGTTGAATTCCTCACTTAAAACAAGTGGTGTCAGAACAAACAAACCCTGCCCTACCTGATTTGTCCTGTCTGTTATTGCGGGACACATTTTTGATGACTTGAATCTAGTAGCTTTTGCGTAAAATTGCTGACAAACCAAAAATAAGTGGTGCCAGACACAACAAACTGCTCTTAATGGACATCTCACTCTCAAAATGCGAGACTAGGACCATGAAAAGTTAAATCCAAAGATGATGTCATTTTGGAGCTTACTATCCAACAATAGTAATGAAGTACTTATCACTCTTTTTGTAGTTACAACCATTTATAAAATCATGTGACCTTGATTTTTACTTTTCAAGGTCAAAGGTCATGATGCCATTTTGAAGCCCATACTAGGTTTCCTATCTGTCAATAACGGTAACAAAGGCTGAATCTCATTTCACCCCTTCCCCTCCATTTTGCGCATCCACGTGTATGGGTAGGAGTATCTCAATTCACATTAAGGCAGAGAAGTAGGGGAAGGGGAGGTGCTTTATACCCCTTCAAACAGAGATTTTCCAGAAGCAGACTCTAAACGGAGGGGTACGAGAAATTTCCCAGAATACAATCAGTCACTTTAAAAAAAAAATGGCGGCATCTATGAAAGAAGTACACAAATATCATATTTTAGCAGTAATTAACTGTTTTTAAGTTGTGATAATTATTGTATTGTATAACGTTTGACATTGTCACAATGTGTAATAGTAATTTTTACGTAAACGCAGAGTAATCAGTCAATGCATAGTACTTCTCTGATTTGACGTAGATATTTGTAAAACATATCAATATATCCCAGGAGAACACAACAACTACAGCAGAAGACATGTTTGTTTACTTCTGGTTACAGCTGCTGTTTTTGGCTACACAACTGGTGGAGCGAATTGATTATGTAGGGGAGTGTTGAAGGGGGTGTCCCAATTCATACTTGTTGTTTTTCAAGTTCCTACGCCTTATAGCTCTGTTTGAAGGTGTAAGCCTAAGTCTCCAGTCGTTTTTCCATTATAGTCCATTTTAGTTCTTTAGATATTGACCCAGTGACCCCTGACCTCTTGGGTTAATAATAGGTCAAAATCTATATACAAATTATGCAGAATTAAAAGATCAGTATTTTGGTGCTCATTGGAAGTCTCTAAGATGAAGATATCAAAAGTCTTGTCTTGTCATTTGAACCCGCTTTATCCTCATGGGGGTCACTGTTGGCCTAATTTAGCTACAATGGGTGAAGGCGGGATACACCCTGTATGAGTCTCCAGTTCATCTCAGGGCTGAACATATATAAACAAACAATCACTCTCACATTCACACCTATGGGCAATTTAGATTAACCAATTAACCTATCAGTGCATGTGTTTGGATGGTGGGAGGAAACTGGAGAAAACCCACGCAGACACGGGGAGAACATTTAAACTCCACACAGAAAAGTCTAGTGTGGGAAGATTTCGAAAGTTTTTTTGATTTGGACTGATATTGTGACTTTGACCTTTCGAGCTACAGAATTTGTCATTCAAGGTTCTGATGTCAATGCACATCAACAAAGATGTATGCAAAACCGAGTATACAGGAATGAAAAGGAAATGATTTGCCCTGTCTTTTATCACTGTCGAAATAATTTTTTGTGACCTTGACCTTTGACCTACATTTACGAAAATTTCATGGGAGCTATTGTGGACCACCTCACATGTTTCCTGAAAAATTTCATGAACGTTGTTCTAGTAGTTTTTGTGTTAAGTTGCTGACAGACAGACAAATTGACTTTTTCTTAACGGGGGGGGGGGGGGGGTTAATGAGTAAAATATCTGATACCAAAGGCCTAATGACAGTAACACGCATATTTTGGTCACATGGGGGCCGCTGAAATAATTTTAAACACAATTTCCACTTTAGAAAATTAATCATATTAGCAGATGGACATAAAGCATTTAATGGGAGTGTTTTTTCTGTATTTCCAGTCATTAAGCTCTAATGAGAAATATCTGGCTCATTAACTGCAGAATTATCCATCTTATCAAGTAGATGTAAACATCGAGGTTCCATTTTGTGCTAAACCCATAATGGTTTGTACATTTTACTTTACAAATGAAGAGACAGTTTCTTGGGGAAAAATATTTATTGACAGCTCTACTTTTGAATCCATTTCCTATTGAAAAGTTGTGCACATTTACAATCACATTTCATAAAAATAAAAATCTCTTTATATCAGTAACAGCTGTACATTAATAAGGAATATCACCAAAGAGGGATGGTCAAGGCAGGAGAGGAACATAATGTACCTTCTGATCAATGGTAACGAGAGGAAATGAACCCAGTTACAACAGACAAACACAGAAAAACATGCAAGTAATTGGGAGATTTGGAGTTATTACTTGTGTCTCAGTGAAGAATATATATAAATTAATTGTCATATATTCATACTTTCCATTTTTTTTTTGTAACCCCCCACCCAACAAATTCCATAAATAGGCCTAACACAATAGCAGACATCAGGTCAGGTACTTTTGGGGGTTTAGGAAAACAAAGGTGGCAAATGGAATAGGACTGAGGAAAATAATGCAAGGAGGTGTAATATTTGAAGACAAAGGAGGGTTCTAGACAATTCCGTATTTGGCCAGATCGCTGAGCTCCATGTCACCGAAGGCTTCCCATGGGCAGATGACTGTGATGTCTGTGCCCAGACCCTCCATCCCTGGGATGTCGTCTCCAAACCTGGTGAAAAACAATGACTCTTAATGTCCTGGGAATCATTTATTTTGACTGATATGAGGTGTGAATGTAACCTCTCCTCACCCCTTCTGTCCAGGCTTGGGGGCCTTGCTCTTGAAGGTACGCATGGCCCTCTGCTTGAACTTGGGAGGTGCCTTCTTGTCGGCGGGGGCTGCGACTGCTGTGTCTGCCATTGTTTATGTTACTGAAAAAAAGTAAGTTGAATTAGTCTAATTAGCCAAAGACTGTGCGCCCCTCCCACTTCTTTAAGCTTCCACTGCCCCATACCTGGGTGATATAACATTGAGATTAGGTCAAATTATATACAGCTTCTTTAAGCCCTGTTATACAAACAGCTTAAACTATTTTCAACCCTTGACTTTTTCAGACTAATCTAATCTTGGTCAGGTTACAGCTTAAATTGACTTAAATTCACAAGTAGCCTGAAGTCAACAACATAATGACATAAGTCTAAGACATGGACATAGACACCTGACTTTACACAAAATGTTAATGGTGCTCTGGACCCTGTAGAATCTGCCTTAAATAGTGTTTTGGGTTTGTTATTCTACAGCCCTCTAACATTGCGACAGCTCCATTCACTTTGAATGGACGTTACCAGCCTTCTGCGGGCTGATTTTTTTCTTTCGATAAACGCCCGCTGCGCCATTAACACCCAATGCCAATAGCAACGAGTTTTGTCACTTCAGATTCACGGTACCATGTCACTCCGCAGGCAGTTCGGCCACTTTGAAAGTAAATATTCACTACGTTGTAACGGCTATTTTATCCAATCTGTTAGAGTAGTAGCAGTAATAACCGTAGAATAAGTGAGATAATGGGAAATATTTTTCTGATAGTCACGCATTAGCAATACATTATCTCTTGCTTAGTTATAAACATCTCAGATAAATGTTTTAAAAATGTGCATCCTGGTGTTTTTTCTCTATAGGCTTGTTACTAATTTTGTTACAGTATTTTCTCGTCATGAATAATGTTCATATTTTTAATGTGCAAAGATAGTACTCTGTCTAATAGAACCTGTACCACTTCAAACACAAAGTGATTAAAGTAGATTTGTATTTCTGCATTTAAGAAACGATACAGTATTATTGGTCTTTAGATACAAATTTTACAATTAAACTCGAGCAAATCAGCACTATTTTTAACATACATCAACACAAATTCAACCATGTTAAAAGGAAAATCATAGTTGAACACATCGAATTGTATTTAAGCAAAAACAGTGATATATTGTGAAATTGCTAAACTACAAATGGTACATCATTTCTATTGTATTGTCTTGTTTTTTTAATCGCACATTCTGTTTTATTTTATGCCTTTAATTTTGTGCTTTCTATCTAAGTCAAAATGGCATTTAGATTTAAAAGATTTAGCATTAAATTCTACTTTTATGTATACACCAATATAAATATTTTAATAAAATAATGTTGTGTTAATATAAATTCTTAAAGCATTTGTTATATTCAGTTTTGTTAATTTTCTCATGTTGTAGTGAACACTTCTGATTTAATGAGGAGACAATCTCAGGCTTTAAAATATTCAAAAAGTATTTTCTTGCTGGAACCATTACCCTAAAGTTAATGTTAAAGAAAGTAAAACAAAAAATAAAATAAAAGTGCTCTTACCAGTCTTTGCAGTAGCACAAGTGGCTCGTTGCAGGTGTCTCCTGTTCAGGTATGTCTGTCTGAATGGTCCTGCCTTCTTCTTAAATACCCTCTTGCTAATCCCCCTGACATGTTTTCTGGAATAGATTAGAAGCTCAAAAGATATACGGTTCAGAGATGGGGGATCACCGAGTCACGCTCTGCCAAGACACTGATAGATTTACATAATGAACGACCTTTTAAAACATCGTCTGGATTTAGTGATGGACACGCTGCAAAACATTTTACAAAGTGTATTTTTCTCATTTCTAGTCAAAATATATCTAATCACATTTGAAATAAGACATAATCACCTAAAAAGGAAATTTTCAGTGAGATATAAAAACTTATTTCTAGACAATAGATTCTGAAAATCTTATTTTAAGAAATATTACCAAGATAATTTTCACTTGTTCCACTTGCAGATATATATTTATTTATTATTTTTTGCTTAATTCCAGCAAAAAAACATTTGTCATTTGAACAAGTGAAAATTACCTTTTTAAGATTTCTTGAAATAAGATTTTCCAGATCTATTGTCTTTAAATAAGTTCTTTATATTTCACTGAAAAGTTACCCTTTAGGCTCCTATGTCTTATTTTAAATGTGATGAGATATTTTGATTGATTGATTGATTGATTGATTGATTGATTGATTGATTGATTGATCCCTTACAGAAGATAATTTTTGACTAGAAATGAGAAAAATGTACTCGGTAAGATTTGGATTTTTTTTAATGAGTTATTTGGAGTCAGTGAATAATATAATAAAATAATAGAACAATAATAACAATAATTTATAATAATAATTTATAATAATAAAATAAATTACTGATCTCAAGGTAATATAATAAATAAAATCTATCTATCTATCTATCTATCTATCTATCTATCTATCTATCTATCTATCTATCTATCTATCTATCTATCTATCTATCTATCTATCTATCTATCTATCTATCTATCTATCTATCTATCTATCTATCTATAAAAAAAGTCACATTCCATAAGGAACATGGTTTAATCTATGAACTGTACTTGAACATAACACAAATGAACAACCTGAAAATTGTAAAGAAGTGTAATTTTAACAATATAACACTTTATTTTATCATTCGTACATGTGCAGTACAACTTACTGATTACAGTGGATCTACAAATACACTCATTATTAATAAAATTCCACATATTTCTCTTAAGACATTTCATTTTGTTCATGTTTGTTCAGGTTTTATCATTTTTGTTGTAAATGTAAACATTTTTGTGTAATTTCACCTTTTTTACACTACAACAAAGAGAAACATTTGCTTTTTATATCATTTATAGGTTATAATGATAGTATTTTCCTGCTCTGGTCCAGACAATTGATTTCAACACATTTGTTTGTTAATATTTTCAGTGTAATTTTTGCATTTTACAAATTCATCCCAAGGGCCGGAGTGGACCCTTTCGCGGGATGCTTTTGGCCCCCAGGTCACATGTTTGACACATGTGATTTAACCCTTTAACTCCTGAGACTTTAGCAGTTCCACAGTAAAAAAAAAAAAAATTAATTAATATATACACACACACACACATATATATATATATATATATATATATATATATATATATATATATATATATATATATAGTAATAATAATATTAAGTAACATGAACAGACACAAACGGAATAAAATTGAAGAAAAATCTTAAAATAAAAAACAAAATGTAGAAAAATAAACAAAATAAGCAACAAAATGGGAAAAAAAACTAATAAATATTTACAAAATAACAAATAGTATGAAACAGGTTGCAGAACAATTAAGTAAAACAAATTCAAAAGAAAGGCCTTATATTGTAATTTGGTTCCAATTGTTTTCTTTTTGGCTTTTTCTTTTTTACATCTGTTTATTTCCATAGTTCAGTTCCATGAACAAAACTCAGTAACAACAGAGATTTAAAAAAAAATAAAAAATCTGAATATTTAAACTAAACAATCCACTCAGAATGCGTCAGCGCTGACGCATTACGGGTTAAAGAGTAAAGAGCTGTTCCACACATGTCTGACTATTAGTATGTAATTATTCATCAGTGTTTATTCACTGTTTGATGAGCGTCAGTGTTTTAGCTTCACCTACATTCACCCTTGTTGTCCTGCTTCAACTTCATCCTCTGGTACAGAGACTAGGATAAGTGTTCTTTATTTGTCTGAGAACTGATTGAAAAGCTGAGGCTCAGCACTTCTCTGCTTCGACGTCACATGTCTCAGATCAACATGCAGACTATGTCACAGCAGACCATGTTTACAATTTGCATGAAGGGATTTCCTGAAAATGCACAATATGTTTTCTTAAAGTTATTTACAGTCTGTCATCTTAGAGAATGAACAGATTGGGAGTGACTTTGTTGAGCATATGGCATGAAATTTATCAACATTGATACCAGATTGGATTTTAAATACTTTTTGCTGTGTCATCTGTAATACTGAAAGAAAAACAAAATTAAAACTACATATTTAATTATTGTCAGTATATCTGGTTACCAGAGGTGGACAGTAAACTAAGTAAACACACTTCATTACTGTACTTATGTAAATTATATATTGTATCTGTACACAGATTTTGATTTTTTTTTCCCATGCATTAACAGCTTGAGTTGTTGGTTTGTAGGAGAAGGAAATGGAGGGAAATAAAAGCAGTGAATTGTTGTTTGCATCTTCCATAAACTGTGTTCACTGACCATAATTTTTGGAAGTGTTTCTGTTCCTGAGACCACACTGCAAAAATCCAAATCTTACCAAGTGTATTTTTTCCTCATTTCTAGTCAAAATATGTCATCACATTTAAAATAAGACAATGATCAAAAGAGTCAGTTTTCAGTGACATATAAATAACTTCATTTTAAACAACATCTCTTTAAAATCTTATTTCAAGACAACTTATAAAGATCATTTTCACTTGTTCCATTGGCATTTTTTTTTTGCCTGATTCAAGATTTTTATTTTTTTTTTGCTTAAAAAACAAAGAAATCTGTCAATGGACAAGATCTGTTGTATAAAAAAATGAGTTCTTATATCTCACTGAAAGGTTGCTTTGTGTGCAATTATATTGTATTTGAAGTGTGATGAGATATTTTGATTAGAAATGAGAAAAATACACTTGGTAAGATTTGGATTTTTTCCAGTGAATGCAGTGATTTTTTATTACACTTTATGGGCTTCTGCTATGGATTTTTGATCTTTTCACGTGTGCACAGATTTATTCAGATTTTGCATTTCCTTTTATTATATTACACACTGTAAATGATAATATGTTGAAAGTTTTTATAGTTTTTATGATGAGAAATATTATTACAGAAATTGTTCCATAGAATATAGATGAGGTTTTTATAGACTATTCAACCTCTGCTATTCATATTTTATTTTGACTTGGCTTGTACTGCAGAAAGTGTAAAACAAAACAAAAAAATCTCTAAATATAAGGTGTGTGTGCATATCTATGTATATGCATACTGATGAGTAATAGTCTAATAGTTTTTCAGTTGATGCACATATATTTCCATGACTCATTATGTTCTGTAAATGACACAGTTCACATGCTGAAATGTATATCTTTAAATACCGTCTTTATTTATCTGGTGTTGTTCTGTTCCTCATCTATTTGTGGTTAAGCTGTGGTTAACTTGGCACACCAATGGCAGAATGAGCATTTGAGGGGATTAGAGAGCTCAGAGGACTTTAAAAGGGGGGATAGAGACAGCACTACCACAAGCGAGAAACCCACCAGCTCATCAGACACCATCAGAAAAGCACTTAAAGACTTTAACAAAAGGTAAGATGAAACTGCAATTTTCACACTTTTTCTGCAATTTTCTTCAACTCTGATACATGGCGTTAAGAACCTGAGGCTTTTACAGCTTTTGTAAAATGGTACACTTCAGAAGTATTGTTCTTATAACAGAAGAAAAAGAAAGGCACAGTAATGCTTGCAGTTTTACCCTCAGTATTTTGTAGAATTGGGAGTGAGATGAGATCTGAGAGTTATAGCTATAGTTTGTATTTGACATTTTGATGATACTGCCCCAAGCCCAGATGCCCATAAGGATTCATGCATTTGTGTCCCATGAAAAGGTTTTTGTTGTTCAGCCTGAAGTGTAATTCTGTCATGATGAACACAGTTTTTCTGCAATTTTGTTCTTTTCAGTCAATAAACAAAATGGCCGACGTCGCTGTTCCCGCTGACAAGAGGGCACCTCCCAAATTCAAGCAGAGGGCCATGCGCACCTTCAAGAGCAAAGCCCCAAAGCCAGGCCAGAAGGGGTAAGATGGATTTGAGATAAGACACTCATCCATCTGATATTTGAGTCTATGTTCACTCCTGCAGGTTATACTCACCTGTGTTTATTTTTCCTTAACTCAGGTTCGGAGACGACATCCCCGGCATGGAGGGTCTTGGCACAGACATCACAGTGGTCTGCCCATGGGAGGCATTTGGAGACATGGAGCTCAGCGACCTGGCCAAATATGGAATTGTTTAAACCTCAGCCCTTTGTCTTTAACCCCCGGTGTCCCTTAAATGCTGATTAGGTCACTGCTTCTCGTTATGAGCCGGCATTTTAGAGGGATTTAGAGATTCCATCTGAAGAACAACGGAGAGCAGTCTCTTGGAAAATGCACTTTGCCCCCACACCTACCTCCTTCCCTTCCCTTTCCACCATTTCCTCTTGTACTTCCCTATTTCCTCCACTCTTGCCCCCCCCCCCCCCCCCCCCCAACTCTTAAACCTCAGAATAACAAGCAGCTCTGGACCATAGCATTCCAAAAACAAAGCTGTAAAGTACCGCTGGAGTTGAATACAGATCTGTTAATGTGATTTCTCTACCTCATCCTTAAGCTGCTAAACTGTGAATAAATGGAGAAGTCTATTTTATGTATTATCCAAATCCACTTTATTTTTATGTGAAAGTCTACAGTGAAGGTTGTTGTTCTGTAAATTCAATCAAAACTGTTTTGTCAATAATAGTAAAGAATGATTTCATTTGCAGAATAAATATTCATGTTTTAATAAGCATATTCTTGTCTTCTCATTTTATTGCAAGAATGACTGGAGGTTTTAAATAACTAAAAAAAAACTGTTCAATCAAGTGTGAAAAGCCAGCACTATTGTGTTGTTTGGAAAAAGCAGTGTGTATGTTTGTGTGTGTGTGTGTGTCTTTGTTAAGCCTCCAGATATCGATGTGCATTTGTGTCAGTGCACCAATTAAATGCTCAAGCCTTTATAGAGATGCCTTATACAGCTATTATAAAAATAACAAATATCAGAATGGTTTTCCACTTCACACTCAAAAATCAAAATCTTACTATGTGTATTTTTCAAGTTTTAGTCAAAACTAGAAAAGCACTGACAGCGCAAACCTCCACCAAAGTAGACCCCCCCCCCTCCGAATGAAGGAAGGTCCGCCAAGGTTATGTTTTCACTGGAGTTTGTTTGTCTGTCTGTCTGTCAGCAACATTAAGAGTACATTAAGAGTAACCATTCAATCAGATATAAAGAACCTATTTTTTGACAGTAGATCTTGAAAATGTTATTTCAATAATTTTTTTTTTAACTTGAATCAAGCAAAAAACAAACAAACAAAAACATCTCAAATTAAGTTAATAATCTGCCAATGGAAAAAACTGTCAGATATCTTGGAATAAGATTTTCAAGATCTATTGTCAAAAAATACGTTCTGATTTCTCACTTGCAAGTTACGTTTTAGGAGGTAATGTCTTATTTTAAGTAGGATGAGATATATTAACTAGAAATGAGAGAAATAAACAGAACAGTAAAATACATATTAACAGTGTCAGTTGGTGGGTTTCTAGGAGAGCAAAAGAGAGGGGAAATGAAAGCAGAGTCAAACTGGAAACACAGTAGGAAAAATACAGAAATAACTCAACATTTCATTGGACTGCTACGACTGATGTTCCAGGGCATGATGGTGGGGCAGTGTTTAGCATTATCGCCTCACAAAGAGATCCACATGTCTGCAAACCCACATCTGGATTAGAAAAACCACTGGATCATTAAATTTAAAACAGTGTCTTTATTTGTAGTGGTATATTAGATCATTTCAAACCATGTTTTCCAGATCCAATGCACTGACACCTGGGTAGTTTTTCCTTTCCTAGTTTTGGTTCTAGTTTTTGTTTTTTTGTTTTTTTTTTATTAAAAATTTTTCCATTTTGAATTTATCTGGAGTCATCGTTAAATATCTCCTAGGGGATAATAACTACACAAAGCTAATGCCAAATATCCAATATTTCATACGCATGTGATTGCTTATATACTAACTGGCCAAAGGCACGATAAAATAAATATAGTTTCAAATTATTACTTACGTCCAGCGTCCAAGTGAATTGCACATCTGGCTGAGGATGCCCAATGCCCAATGCCCAATGTGACGGGATGCCCATTTTGTCTATATATATCTATGTATCTATATACATATATAGATATATATACTGAGTTACACTTTGTTTGTGATCATCAATTCAACGAATTAAATTAAATTATTTATTCAATAAATAATTCAATGAATACCAAACAGAATCCAGACGAATTCTTGGAGCCTCCAACAAGGCAGAACATCCTAAATGTGTGATTTTTCCCCAATGCTACCTCAGTCATCTGTACAAGAATACATGTTTCTTGGTAAAAAAAAAAAAGAAAGAAAGAAAGAAAAAGATATCTCTTTCTCCTCAGCCTTGTTCTCTTATCGTGCTCACCAATTCACCAATAGATAAATAATGTGAACAGCAAATAACAAAAAACAAAAAACATGGGAAATAAATACAGACTTAGGACAAGTGTTTCCAGGGTGAATCTCATTGACAGTGGAGTCTGTCGTGTGTTGGCAGAGGTTAATTAGGTATAGTTGTCTCCTGTTACATTGAAATAATCACAGATCACACTGGGTACTTTTTTTGGTGCCCTATTTTGATCATTTCTGTATATTTAGCTTTTTATTCCCACACACCTATTGTGATTTTTTTTCCCTGACATGTTAAATCAAAAATCCTCTTGTTCATTTTAGATGTCTTAGACTACATGTCAGTGTCCTGAGGCACAACTGGCTGATAGTGAATGCATCATGCATTAGTGTGAGTGGATGTGCATGACTGACTACTGTATCTGCAGCCTTATTTTTTCTTCCATCCGGACATGAACAGAAAAGCTGCTGCAGTGGATCTAACAACATCACATATTTATGATTCAAATAACTCAAGTCAAGTCACCACCATGACTGTCTGGCTCCTTCCATATGTACTGGTATATATTTTCATCAAAATATTCAATTTATTTTAAAGCCATAGCTTAGGGAAACCATAGATGATAATATCTCATGGGTGAAGATGCAGACTTCACAGTTCTCAGGAACTTCTCACAGCTTCTTTTCTACAATCAATTATTCATGCTCCCTCTGGACCAGAATAGGAATATAGCCACTCAGATGCATACAGGTAAACAAAAACAACTCTGCAGGCTGAGGTGAAGCAGAAGACTCATGGCAGAATCCTGAAAAACCTGCCAGGCATTAATGTTGAGCGACTGCAGAGGCCAGACGAGCTCACAGGCTGTAATAGGATTGAGACTCGTCCATATGGGTCGGTATAGATAGACAGAGCATGCTCAGTCATGTGTGACGCTCTGTTAACAAAGGCTGACCATGCCATATATAGTTTATAATGATTTTAGACTGCATGTCAAATTTTCAGGCCAAATGTGGCAGTATGTTTGCATGAATTGTGGAGTCATGTTCATTTGGAGAAAGCTGTCAAGGACCTAGACAAAACATGGAGGATGCTAGCAAACAAATATTATTTGTCAGCCCAATGGTGTACGTATCAGATTAAACAAAATAACTAGAAAAGCACTCAGAGACACCGCCAAGGCAGGTCAGCCCCCACCCCACTAAATGACCGAAAAGAGCACAAGGTTTAATTTTCACTTCCACAATTGCCAGTGCTCTCCAACCTACCGAATAAAAGATCAGCACCAAACCTTTAGCATCTGTTCCTTGTGCCAGTACCAACATTTCTTGAAAATTTCAGCCAAATCTGTCCATAACGTTTTGAGTTATCTTGCTAACAGACAGATGAACAGACAGACAGATGAACAGACAGACAAAAACATAACTCCACCATTCCTTGGTGAAGTAATAAAGTAAATCCTATTTAAGTCAGCGCTGACACATTTCACATTCAATAGCAATATTTCTACCCCCCCACCCCCCGAAAGGGAAGGGGTATTGTGTTTGAGTCAGTTGATTTGTTTGTCTGTCTGTCTGTTTGTAAGCAGGTTTACACAAAATCTATTGGATCAATTTCCATGAAATTTTCTGAAAAGGTGCAAGGTGATCCAGAACAGATCCCATAACATGTTGATGAATGTAGGTCAAAGGTCACAGTCATCATCACCAAAAATGTGTTTTCACAATGATAAGAGATAAAACAAATCAGGTAAAATGTGTGCAAGCAGCACCGCGGGTTTTTTTTTTTTCTGTCTGTTTGTTACTTCACCAAGAAATTGGCAAAAAGCAATGAACAATGTGACGTTTACAGAGCAACGCAAACAAGTCTAAACAAGCCTCTATCTGGTTGTTTTAACATCCAAAAGGCTACGCTAATTAACGTTAGCACACCGGTAACAGTGGAGGAAAAATAGTAGTAAACATCCAGTACAAAAAATCCACACACTAAACTCTCCCTGATGTCTGAAATGGTAACCATGACAACATCATACTAATATTCAACTGTTGATAGTTTAACTCTCCAAGGCTGTGGAATTCATTTTAGTTCAGCTTCCACATGCAGATCAATATGATCTACAGAAAAATAAAAGCATAATAACCTACAAAGAAAGGCCCTATTTTTTTTTCTTGGTTTGGTGTGTAAAAAAAAAAGACATTATGCCTATAAATAATAGCAACTTCAAATGTTTGTCTTTGTTGTAATTCATAAAATAACATTAAATTATGAAAATATTTACATTTACAAAAATAAAATAAAATAATAAAATACGAATAAGCGAACAAATATGAACAACTTGAAATGTCCGAAGAAAATTATTTTTCTGACGGTTACTAAGTGTTGAGTGTTTTTGTCGATATGATACATGATGCTCATGTATAAATGACAAGTTGAAGCATAATATTTGTAAAATTACTTACTTTTAATAAATTGTAAAAAAAAAAAGATTTTCATCTTTTTTGTTTGGATAGTTTATAAAATTAAGTATTTTCATATTTTACTGGGGTTTTTTTTGCACTAAAACAAAGACAAAAATTTGGAGTTGTCATTATATATAGATTATTATGCTATTATTTTACTGGTCCAGCCCACTGAAGATGAAATGAGGACTAAATGTGACTCGTGAAAGAAAATGTGTTTGACATCATTGGTTATCATGTTAAATGATATTGTTTTCATTGCATGTGTTTGTATTGTCTCCCTTTTATACTATTATCTTAGGATATGAAGTATTTCATATCCTCATCTCTCAAAGAAATGTGAATTTTGCATGTACATATTGTGTAAGTGAACTACTGCCAGTGTCAGACCTTCAAATACTAATGCCCTGTCAAAGCCTAACAGAGTTAAAGATTGTGTAACTGATAATTGACGTATTGGCGATGGCCACAGTGTAAATACCAATAATCCATGACCCCATGGTTTACCTGCATTACATCACCACTTCACTGTCAGCTTAGAAGAAGCATAAATTCAAGTTGATCTGGCTTGACCCCTCACACACACTTGACAGAGTTTGACCTCTGGGTTTGAAATCAGAACATTTGATGTTGTTCAAAAGGTGGGATTTATTTTTTTTATTCTGTAAAAATGCTTTTGAAGGAGGCATCATCCAAAAGATCCAGTAACTATAAAAGGAAAAATGAACATAATTATCATTAAGATTGTAGGGGGGGGGAAATTACCAAGTATTTTAGTGTGTTTGTAATGTGTTAAATCTATGGACACAATTAAAACAATCTAAAGTCATAAAGAAAAGGACACTCAACATTTGTCCACAAGGAGTCAGACACTTCCTACATTTCCTCTGTCCAGCTGCCTTTTTTTCTGTTGTGTGAGGAATGTTATAACGTCTGTATTTACTGCAAAGCACACGAGTCTTCACCCCTATAACCTAAAGATGCTCCATCTGTCTGTCTGCCTGTCTGTCTATCTATCTATCTATCTATCTATCTATCTATCTATCTATCTATCTATCTATCTATCTATCTATCTATCTATCTATCTATCTATCTATCTATCTATCTATCTATCTATCTATCTATCTATCTATCTATCTATCTATCTATCTATCTATCTATCTATCTATCTATCTATCTATCTATCTATCTATCTATCTATCTATCTATCTATCTATCTATCTATCTATCTATCTATCTATCTATCTATCTATCTATCTATCCATCCATCCATCCACCCCCCTCTACCTACCTACCGTCACTTGGTTTTAAAAATGCATATGATTCTCTCTTGACTGTCGTGACATTAAAGAGTCTAAAGACTTTCTCAGAGGTTTTACTTTGACACATGACAGGGGTTGCATGCTCATAATTGGGTTAAACTGTATGGCCTAATACTGTGAAGGCTATATGTGCCTTTCACAGAATACATCCAGTAAGTCTATGACACTAAATGACGTTATAATTTGCAGAATTAGTGTTGGCCTTAATCCTCATGTCAACTTATTAGACGCAGGTCACTTTTGTGATACTTTTAGGCTCAAAACAACTTTTTTTTTTTTTTTTTTTTAATTTAACTCACGATTTAAATGATTACGATTCTTATGACTCTTCTGTTTGTATATAAGTGCCTGTGTGTAATGACTTTTAGAAAGCGTAGTCATACCAATCTCATCATTATTTCTAAATTATACAACTTGTGTTAAATTACTGTCTACTACCTGCTCCAATGTTTTTTTTTTTTACTCTCAGCATCACTTCTTTTAACTCATAATAAGAGTTCATTTATATTATTTAACATCATGGACAACATTATATATGCTTTAGGTTTGTTATAGTATTTTTTTTTTACATGTGTTTAAAAAAAATCTATAGAAGACAGTTTCTGTTTTGGTTTTAATTTCAGACCAGTGCTGTTGCCACCATCCTGTCCTTAAGAGTCCTTCAGGTTTCTGTGAGCATTTCAGTTTCTGGTCTGTGGTCGACCTAACCGTAACTTATCTGTCTCTCTCTTTTTTTTTTTTTTGTACATAGATTCCCATTTTAGTGAGAAGAAAATGCTTATGCTCACAGTGTCAAATGTCACACTACTGAACCGAAGCATTCTTTGGGTTTAATGTGAGTGTTGGTATATTTTTTGGACATTCTCCCTCAGCACAAACTTTATTTTACTGAATGGATTTGGGTTTTTCAGCTTCGAAAACCTTAATATATATATTTATCCTGCCCCCCTGAGGGGAGGCGAGGGTATTGCTTTTGTGATTCTTTTTGTTTTTGTATTTGTACATTTGTCTGTCTGTTTTTTGTTTTGTTTTGTTTGTTTGTTTGTTTATTTGTTACCCTGTCCCCTGAAATGGAGGTGAGGGGCATTTGTTGTTATTGCTATTTATTTGCAAGCAACTTTACACAAAAACTACTGGACCAATTTCCCCCAAAAAAATCTGGATAGTTGTGAGGTGGTCCAGAATAGATCCCATTAAATTTTGGTGAATGTAGGTCAAAGTTCAAAGGTTACAGTCACCAAATGTTTTTATTTTTTATAATAAGAGACAGGAAAAATCAGGTAAAATGTTTATGAGGGTCAGGGTGTCATTCTCTTAATGTCTTGAAGATTATTGAAATAATATGGACCTTGTTAAGCTACAGATATTATGTTGGGTCTAAACAACACTTATCAAATTTAATGAAACCAAGAGGAGACGAAAGATGTCGTTTATTGCCTCTGCAGAGGGAGAATTTTGGCAGAAAAAAATACATAGTCTGTACCCAGCTCCTCTCTGCCTCTATTCTGCTTAAGATCTCCTCCTGCTTAAGCTTTTATTAAGAAATTTAGAAAAAACATGACATGAGTTACTAGGACAGATAACAGGTTGTAGAGAAGGGAAGTCTTCACACAGCGAAACTTTCAGATAAGCAAACTACAGAAAGGAATGTAACCTTCAGATAAGCAGATGTCCAGCAAAATTTACATTTGTAGGTTCATAAGAACACTCAGACAATAAATGCTTTGTCTATGAGAATAGTGGAATTCATATATTATAATAGAAGAGTGGAAATCATATTTTATAATAGAATTTACTTCACATACAATAGAATTAATTCATATCTTATAATAGAATTTACTTCACATACGATAGGATTTACTTCACACATTACTTATTATGTTTAAAACTAAAAGTAAAGCACAACCTGCGAAGCTACAGGAAAGTGCTTTTTCCACTTCAGTAAATGAAGAGCCTAGATGTAAAAGTAATTTCAAGCACCAGTGTGGACAGACAACTGTGAAGCAGCTGTGTATATCAGTGGTAGGTGTTAAACTCTACAGGATCATTCTCTTTAGAATGCATTGAATAACTTTAAAAACATATTCCAACTGAAAAAAGTGTATAAAGACCAGAACAATGAGATTATATGAACAGTTTTAAGTTTTTATATTGTGCATCGTATTTGTTTTGGATCTTGTGACATATTTATTTACTTATTTTGGTATATTGTAGTTGTTCTCCATTATTTCATCAGGGATACATTTAAATATGGTTTGTTTGCTTTGTATTTCCTGGATATGTAGTTTTGCACTTGTTTTTGTTCTTGTTTTTTTACATTATCTTTGGATGTATTTTGTTTGTTTGAATTATAAGAACAGTACAGATTTTTTTCCTGAGTGTTTTTTATTACTCTTTAAGCATGAAAAAAGGAATGGAAATGAAATGTTTGTAATAATGGACCTATGAAATTTTTATTTGTTTTTTTTTTTTTTTACAGGAAAGAAACATGTATTTAAAAATGAAGTATCAGAAAGTGATCAACTGTGTGATAACTATGAACTTAATAGGTTTGTTTGTTTTAAATGCACCTAATCTGCTATTTTCTCTCATTTTAACATACTTTAATACTAGTTATTACTCACTTCAAGGAGATAATAGGAAAAAAAAAAAACATTGTTACTGCAGATCATGTTTATCAAGAACAGCACTTTCAGTAATTGTATGAATTGCCGTGTTTGACATGATGTATAAGTGTCCACCGTGTCGACTGATGTGCAATTAAAACAACAAAACCCATGAATATATAAGACAACAGCTCCACAATATTTATCTGCTGTAGTAACCTGTATGTATGAAAGGGTTAATTGCAGTGTGGTAACTTTTATAGCTACAGTAACCATTAAAGCTATTGGAAGTTGGCAAGAAATATAAGCTTTTCTTCACCCTGCTCCTTTTGAGCTTGGGTGTATAAATGTTTGTCCACCTAATGGTTATTGAAATGCTGCTGATGAAAATAAATAAAATGAAAGTTTTCATTTATAAAGATATTTATTCTACCCTTATGTTCTGAAAATACATATCTTCCCCCAGAAGAGAATGAGAGGCATCATTTGTAATGTTTCAGCAGCATTTCCACATTATTTAATATATTTATAGACTAATACTTTTGAGGAACTATGACTTATAATAACTTAGGTTTTCAGTTTACCACCATTTTTTTTTCTTAAAGTATAGTTTGACTTCCCTTCAGTCATGGTGTGTGGGTGATTTTTACATGTCTCCTCGCTGAACCAATCTTAAAATTTAGGGTAAAAATACCAAATACAGAGCAGCATATGCCCCTAAGGCCACATTTACTTCACTTGGATTGTGCACTAGACTGCATAGAGGTTGTGTCCCTCATGTGGTGAATCTGTCAAAATGCACCGCAGTTAATCTGTGGATCTTTCTTGGTCTGACAGGTCTTCTCGCTGGTTATTTCCATCCTGCTGGAGGATAAGGCATGAGCATTAACCAACCTGCTATTTCAGCAGAACCTCTCACCCACAACAGCAGATTTACGAAACACTCTTCAGCACAAAGACATTTTGGGAGCAAAGTTGTCAAGAACAAGCTAGTGTTCTATAACGAGGCACAAGGGAGTGAGAATAGCAAAGTCTACAGGCCTCACTGAGTTCTTTTTGACCCTCATAACCTCTGATTACCACCATAATTAATTACAACAGTCTAGACGTGCGCAGACACCTGTCCCCTGTCCTAGTGACACGTAGTCCAACGCCTCGACACCCCAACTTATCAGCACCACCTGGTTGGTTCCCATGAAGCCTCCAGTCACTCATAACCACCGTGCTGCTGTGTTCTGACCGTCAGAGACACAGCAGATTGAACAGAACACATTATACAGACACCTCCAAAGTCTCTCTGGGGTTTCCTTGGCTTGCCTTTTGTTTACCTGTCAAAACATGCTGAGGACACTGTTCCTCTCCCTCCTGGTTTCTTGTGTCGCTGCCACAAAAGAAGGTAAATTGATTTTTTTTTTTTTTTTTTTTTTTTTTTTACACACACTTTGTTCTCCTCTCCTCCATTGTTAACTATGTGTTATATTTGTGTTGTTCGTCTTACACACTGACTTTTCTGAGCATATGGTTTACTTATTTATATTGCCTCTAAAACGACACGGCAAATTCACAACAAATGGCTCTGATGATATGTGTTTAGGCAGTGGTGGCTGCTGCTAAATAAAACCAGTGGGTAAACAAGGGAATGTGAATTTGAGTGCAGAGTTAAAATTCAGACAGGCCATAATGTTTGTGTTTTTGATTGATTGATTTTATTTGTTTATTTTCAGCATCCACAGAATACATGCAAGTTAAAAAATAAATAAATAAATAAAATTCCAGATCATTCATTTACACTCGAAAAGGAGAAGAAGAAAAACATTAACTCCTACCCCCATTCTCATCATAAAATAACTTAACATATTAAAGTTGTAAATACTTACTTCTGTCATTCGACTTCTAGCCAGAACAAATGAACAAAACAGGCCTAAACCAATTTAGAATCAACTTGTTTGGTATTATTTACATTACACTGGTCTACAAGTAAAAGGCTTCCAGAATAAAACTAATGACATTTTACTATGAGTGTGTTAAAGAAAAGACACGTCTTGAATGCTGGTTGGCTCAAGTTTCAAAAATAAATAAAATAAATTTAAAATTCTTAGAATTACCAAAAGTCTAAAGGAATATTGGTCTCAGATCTACTAGATCTACTTTAAAATACTGTCAGCACATTATGATCCATTCACTTTACAAATCCATTGTATTCATGTACATAAACCAGCGTATATGTGAAATAACACACCATCATATATATTAAAAACATGAGCTAACCAGCACTTTTGTCATTTGTTTTCTGATTCATCTTATTAAAGTACAGTATGTAAGATTTTATAAATGCATTTAATGTCTGAACTAGATAGTTTCTAAAAAATTATAGAGCAGTGTTATAGAACCAAAATGTGTCTGATAATAAAAACAAAATACTTTCATGTTGGTGTTACCACGGTAACAGTTAACTTACATTATAATAATTACCAACACCAGTAAGAATAAAACTACAATACTATTAATGGTAAAGAACAGCACAGTATGGTAAGATGGTAAGAACAAAACCAGAAGGTAATGGACAACACAGACCAACTGAGGAACAACAAACACATGAACACTATAAGACAGAGTAAGGATTTCACATCAGTGTTAACCCTTTAACTCCTGAGACTTTAACAGTTCCAGTTTTAAAATAATAAAATAAGCAATAAAATGGACAATAACGGCCAAAAATTTATAATAAACCAACAAAATAATAAGTAACATGAACAAAATCTGACACAAATGGCACAAAAGTGAAGAAAAATAATAAAATACAATATTAAATGTAGAAATATAAAACAAAATAAGGAACAAAATTAACACAAACTAAGAAATGTTTACAAAATAATAACTTAATTTAGTGAAAATAAACCAAAATGAGGTGTAAATAAATAAATAAATAATAGTTTTTCTTTTTTCTAAATTAGTTGCTTTTTTACACCTGCTTATTTCCATATACCAGAGCCATGAACAAAACTCAGTAAAATAACAGTAAAAAACAGTATTTTTTTTTCCTGAATGTTTAAACTAAACCATCCTTTCAGAACGCGTCATCGCTGACGAATCAGGGGTTAAAAGGTTAAAACTGTCTGTCTTTATACTGTGACCAGACCATATGTTTATATAGCAGTTTAAATCTGTGGATATGTTGGCATTGCTTGAGTTGAATGTCCAGAGTGCTTCAAAGTTTCACTCCACATACAGAGAAACAAAAATGTGCAAAATTTGGGTAATGTTAAATCTCCAAAACTTCTCAGATTATCAGTACTCCCCCAAATTGTAAACAAGTTTTGTGTATTACTTGGTAGCAGTTTGTTAAATACTTTGAATACGATTGGTGATTTTCAGTAGTCTGACATGTTATAAATCTTAGGTTCTAATATTTGACTAAAATGTTCTTTAAAACGGAATATAGCACAAATGATTCACAAGAGTCTCCCTGGTGTCAAACCCTCAAGATTTTTCCACTTCACCACAAAACAGCTGCTGTAAAAAAGGCTGAATACAAAGTGACATTTGGATATTAAACTGTAGTCTGTAAAATTCAGATGTAGAGAAGGTTAAAAGAGGTGCAATGAGGAGAGGAGGGCTGAATGTTGTTACCACTGACATTAGGAACAGTTTAATCATCAGCTTTATGTTCATTCTGGAGTCCTGGAGGCATTTGTATCTCACTAATATGAAAATAGAAAATCATAAAACCTCATAAGAACAAGAAAATAATTCTGATTGACTGTGAGGTGCAATTTTAGATGATTATTTAGTCATATAATGTGAGCGCACTCACATAGAGGGTGTGTCTGTCCTGCCCTGAATAGTGTTTTTCTTTTCTTTTCTTTTTTTAAATGTTTTTTTGTTTGGAAGATTTCCTAAATGCGTGAAAACGTCCAGCAGTGGCTCAGTGTCAGCCGTGAAGAGAATGGTCCATGATTCTATCAATACTGCAAAGGAAAAGGGTTTCAATGCTTCTTTTAGTGGATATATGGGACTATCGTTTACCAAAGGAGACAACAGTATGCCTTCCCACAAGTCACTGCAGCTGAAACAAACAAAAAAAATTATCATGATAGATCTTTTTTTTTTTTATCTTAAAATACAACCGTTTAATATCCTGATAGATTGTGTACCTTATACACTTGTTGGTGTAAAGTTAATGCAACAGACCCTGAGCTCAGTTTGTATGAGTTCGAAATTCACTGCCTATTGTTGTATCATTCACTACTTTGAATAATTTACAGATGCCTTAATAAAAGTAAACTGAACTGGATCTTCAGGAGGCAGAGATGCACATGAATTAGACTGGAAGATGTGTCTGTGGGTTACAATTCATTATAAATGTTGGTAAATGATGTTGAATTTAACAAATATACTTACAATTGGTCACTTGTGAGTGGACAGGAGGATGAGTGTGAGTGATGGTTTACTCTTTATTTATGCCGTTTTCTGTTCCAAAACTGCTATTAAAGTCATTTTCACAGCGTTGTCCATATTCATATCCTGCATTAAACAACATGGAAAGAACACACCAGGGGAACTATCCAAGATGTGTTTTACTGTCCAAATAAAGTAAAAAAAACAAAAAAAAACCCAACTTCAATAAATAAGGAAACAAATGACAGACATGGTGTGGTTGCTATACATACATATATACAGTCATATATATATATATATATATATATATATATATATATATATATATATGGCTGTTTTGTTGGTGTATGCCTTTGAAGACTAAAAATCCCTTCATACCCCTGTACATTAATTGTATAAGGTTTATTGATTACACAGTTTGTCATTCTCTTAAAGCTCCATCCAATAATGGTATTTTATCCAGAATGTTCAAATAGAAATAATAAACCTAATAAATCACATCAACAAACAGGGTGATCAAAAATACCCACACATGTACGTATATGTTTTCCAACAACTATGAAGCTATTATCAACAGGAAATACCCACAAAATTTTGCAATTCTGTTGAGATTTAATTTTTTTTCCTGCCTTCTGGGTCAAACCATATAAAACTGTGTGCATGATGTATTTCTGTTTTCTCAGATGCTGTCCTTACCAGGTTAAATGATGCTAAGGCAGTTGAGGCCTTTATTGACTCTGCTGAGGTGGTGGTCGTTGGATTCCTGGAGGTCAGAAAAGAAAATACTATAAAGACGTCTTAAAATCGCTTCAAACCAAATCCACTGTATTATTTCTACTTTATTATGTCACCTTGCATGTTGCAAACCAGACATGATCAGACAAATTAGCTAGGAGCAAGGCTGAGGACTCCAAAAATACAGCATTGTTTGCAGCCTCGTCTCTGCGATGCTGTCACGAATATATTTCAAGGAAGGATATATTTCCTGTGGCCACACCTTTGGCAGTGCTGGTTCTGTGAGTACAGAGGGTGGCTGGCTGTCCCACAGGGGCGAGCCCTTTGGCCAGACTCTCTGTGCGGGGGAAGATGGCAGCATGCCACTTTACAGGAAATACATATGTATCTGAAGACTTGTGGGATTGGCTCCATTGACCCTCTTGTCAACATGTGTAAACACTGGGGCAAGGTTCATGAGAGGGGAGGGAAAAGAGAGATGAGAGCACATGGGGATAACAAATGGTTGAGCAATGATGCCGAAGGGAAAACAGACCAAAATATTGGTGCAGTGACTCACAGGGAATGAACACATATTATAGACTACAAAATGGTAAAATGGATTGCCAGAGTGCATGCAGCCATGTCTCAAAAATAGACATGATTCACCTTCCTTTGAGTCAGCCTCATCTCTGTTCCCAGTACAGTTCTTTGTTTTTCTGCGTCTGCCTCTCTGCCACCTGCACTTTCCAAATCCTTTGTTTTTTCCAATTGTACTTTGCTGTAAAGAAAAAAAACATTGAAAACATCTCCAGATCCAATCGTGGTCTGTGGAGTGTTATGTAAAGAGGAAAACATGCCAAGATGTGGGCCTTTTTTTCTCCTAAGGCTACCTTTGGCTGTAAAATAAACTGTACTTAAATAAGTCAGTTTTTAAGTCAGTATAAATAATGTTAGTTTAAGTTAAATTAAGTTATGGTCTAGAAAATCCCCTTGAAATATTAGAAGTGATGTAGTAATTTTTTATGCATGATAAAATTAGGCTATTGTTACTTTTGTCTCATTAACTATATGAATAACAATACTTATTTATGACAATTTCCCCTCAGTAGCAGGGAAAGAACGTAGATCAATGCTTAGCTAGCTCCACTGAAAATGTCACTGTCTTTCAGTAGTGTCACAAAGGGCTTATATATAACATCCTGTAGACAGAGACATATGTTTACTTTTTATTGTTTTTCCTTTTATTGCAAAAGCAGGTGGCACAAAATTAACCCTAAGCAAGTGTGAGACCAGAGCAGAAACTGAAAGTAAAGTCAAGTAATTACATGGTATTCCCTCTGTGTCCCAGGGAGAGGACAGTCATGGCTATAAGGAACTTGTGGCGGCTTCAAAGAGGGTCGACTCAGTACCTGCAGCCATTTGTACCGTAAAAGAAGTGTGGGCCACTTACAGTATCCCCTCAGATACAATTGCTCTTTTCAGAAAGGTATTCTGCACCATCATTACAGAAACTACCTTTTGTATTATAGTAGTGTTAGACTGTGCTGATGCTTGTGTGTGGTGTGAGTCTAGGCAGACAACCACCAAGAGAACCTTGTACTTTCTGAAGCCAAGAAGTTAGAAAGTGATGGTCTTGTAAACTTCATCACCATCAATGAGGTCCGATACTTTACAGAGTACACCCAAGTGGTAAGTCTACCTTGTGCATGGATCTATGCCTATATTTCTCTTGCGTATAAAATATTAATGTGCCATATAAGTCCACCATAAACCTGATTTTTTCTATAGACAGCAGTCGGTCTGTTCAACTCAGAGGTAAAGACACACCTGCTGCTCTTTGCAAACAAGGGCAGTAAAGAATATACTGAGCTGAAGAAGCAACTTGGAGTTCTGGCCCCAGAGTTTACAGGCAAGGTGAGATTCACATATCAGAAAACCAGCTCATACATACATTTTATTGTGCACAAGTTCTAGTGTCATGAAATTCATGTTTCTTTCCCAGTTTCTGTTTGTTCTGATTAATGGGGCAGCAAAGTCCAACTTCCGTGCAGTTGGCTACTTTGGCCTCAAGTCTAAAGACCTGCCACGGGTTGGTATCTACGACGGCGACTCTGACATGAAGTGGCTCCTACCTGAAGGAGAGATTACTGCTGAGAAAGTACGAGACTTCTGTCAGTCCTTCTTACAAGGAGACCTGAAGGTAAATAGGCCTTAAAATGGACTTTTTCTTTCTACTGAATCCAACAACAAGATCCGATTTTAACATTACTCTTTTGTGTTCTCACAAACAGTAGACTGTCTCCAAGCCATGAAATGTACAAATGTACAAACTCAGAAATTTTATGATCAAAAAACATAACATTAACAGTAAGACCAGGAGCTTGAGAAAATGCCTGAGAAGAAGATGGTATTGAGTCTGGGCAATAAGAACAAAAGGTCTTCTTGTCGTGTCAGTGAAGTATAAGTGCCACATACTGGAGAGGAAACCTCACTCTGTGTACTAATTTGCTCTGACACAGGACACAGAGCTCCAGCTGGGTGTGACCCAGAGTCTGAGGCCTTTGGGTCAGACAGACAGACCAGAGTTAGAACCAGGACATGAGACTGTGTCACTAAAAACATTTCAATCAAATGACACTATAAACAAAATATGTGGACAATAGTTAGTACTGTGTAAATGGCAAATCTTCAGTGAAGTTCCTGGAATCTGTAGGTCTTTGAATCCTACCACCATACAGTACATGTACTTTTAGGTGAACCATCTTGTGCCAATGGGTCCGACCTTTTTCCAGGTGGTTCTGTGGATATACTGTAACTCCCATGACTCTCCTCTCCAGTACCACAGACACCTGGATGCTGTCTCTCTGCCATGTCAGTGAATTGTTCTCCATCTTTCTTAATTCCCAGCATATTAAAGAATCTAACTGGAGGTCTGTCCACAGTCTGTCAGAAAATATTCTGCTCTCCTGCTACTTTGTGGACCTTTTCTGACATGATCAAATCAGTAGTTGAAAATGCACACCCTTCTTCTGTATCTCTCTCCTCAGTCCAAATCAAAACACTAGATACACTGGTCTACAAGTAACATACTTCCAGAATAAATGTAATGAAATAATGCCAATTTTGCCATTATATCAAGAAAACAGAATACACAGTGTTTTTTTCAGCAAAAATATGAATAACTAGACATAAAACACATGTTTCCATTCACTCTCATTAATCAAACTCCATGGACTTTACTGGTGAATCAATAGCCATTTTACACAGAAATCCCAGAAAAAAGTGAGATGGTGATCCCAAATTTTCCACCATTGACCAATTTCCACAACCACATTCTGGAATAAAAAATGTGGTGGCACAAGGGTACAATCTAATGTATCACTTCCACATCAGAAATACCCTGAGCTAACCTCTCCAGAGTCAGCCCATCTTTTACCGTTCCACAAATTTTAGCATTGATAGAATCCTCCAATCCAAAGTGACAGCAGCTCATGGATCTATTCACATCTTTCTGGTAGCATTAATATGTTTTTTTTTGTTTGTTTTTTACTCTACACTCTCTATGACCAAAATGTAAAAAAATGTAATCTAATATAAAATCTAAAAAATATTCATGCAGAGGTGGACCTAACAGACCCCTTAGACCACATTGGATCTGACATTGTTGACACACTGTTCTCACTGCAAATGTCACTTTCCTGTAATATGTGTGGAAATGACCAAAAATAGTAATTTGCCTGATAAAGGGTTAACTGTGGCCATTGTGGATAACAGCTGATATGTTGGGGTTTTTTTTGTTTTCTCACATGCATCTGCTCTCTTTGTCCATTTTCCAGAATGTGAAGCAGGCAGGAGCAGAACCCAAGACGGAGCTCTAGTTTGATAGATTGATAGAACCAATAAATTACTATGCATGTAATTAAAAAAAACTAAAGAAATAAAGAAAACAAAGCTTTTGATGTGACTTTTTCCAAAGATCTTGCCCTGCAATTTCTCCTTTCAAGGACCAACGAAACTATGCAAAGTACCCCTCTGTATCATGTGTCCTTGCTTATGTGCACACGTATGTTACATTTTGTCTGTTTGCATGAGTGTGAGCCCGTCTGTGGTTTGAGGAGCTGACCACTGGTCACTGGCCATGAGTTGCAGTGATATGGCAGAGTTTGTTTGCCTTCCCACTAATGTTATTGTTAGAACCACAACACACTGACCTCAGAGAAACTGACAGAGATCAGACTGTGCATATAGGGCCTGGGCAGTTAGCAGGACTGTCTCATATGATTCATTATGGGTATGAAAGTATGTAAACAATGTGGAAATCACCAATCACCAGGACTAACTTTAATTAAAACAAACAGAAAAGGAAGTTATACAAGGAAGGTGCGGAAATCACTTTATTCCAAACTGCCTTTGTTCTAATGACTTTTGACTTAAAGACCCATCTAAATATGGGATAAAAAGGAGCCAATAAAGACTAGAAAAAGTCTCTAAATGGCTACATATGGACTGTAGACATCAAGAGTGAAAAAGGTTGGGCTTGTCCCAAAAATATTCTCTCAAGCAAGAAGGGAATTTCAAGGCCCAGACTGGGATCAGTATAATTAGTGGTGTCATATTGCCAAACGGATACATCCGGCGGAATTCGGAGAGCCTGGCAGGTGGATGTTTCTCAGAGACCAGCTGGAAATATACAGCGTGTGTTTTGCCTGCCGTCTGACTTTGCTTATGGCAGCAGTTGAGACAATCCACAGATGAGACAATGTTGTATAAAACACTGATGGAGGTCTGTCAGCGATAACAACAGTCTGTTTCAGTTGTGTAACTTCAGACTACAGGATACAGGATAATGATTATTCATAAACCAAAGGCATTATTCGACTGCTAATATTATTGATTCCACATGACAAGGGCTGCCAATATTAATACACATTAATCATCATTGTGATTAATCTGATTCAAAATATTAACACAATTAAATGGAACAGTTGTTTTGTTTAAACTGTTTAAATGTTGAATAAACGTGTTGCATTGGTATATATTAATATTTTTTCATGTTTTGGATATTTTATCATTTTGGGGTTTTTTTTGCATTTTAGAAGACTTTTTGAATGTATTGGATTTTTCATCTCTGTTTTGTGTTAATTTATGTTTTTCTAATGAATTTTAGTTGAGTGTATTGAGTTCGTAAAGTTAATCTCGCATGCTTCACTCTTGCTACAAAGTGACTGTCACCCCCTGTACCACTGCTAACTAAAATTCCCACGGTTCGTGAACGCACCTTGCCTAATGCACTCCGTAACTGAAACGCAGGTGGTTTGCAGACAACAGAATGCGCGCGCAGCCACGACTGTCCGTAGACCTGCATTATTAGCTGTTAGACTATGCTAAATCTGTCTTTTCAAGATGTAGAATGCTACATAAATTAGCTCTTAAAAGTGAACATCGCCTAACGGATCCTTACTTGATAGGGGGGGGGGGGGGGGGGGGGGCGGCGGCTAGAGTTAACCTAGAGTTGGTGTTAATAACAGAAGAGGCTGGAGTCATTATTCTCTTAACTAGAGAAAGCTAGCAGCCTACTTTGTTAGCAGGTTTATCACTTCCTCTGGTTTAATTTACCCAGGTTAATCACTTAACCACCTACTTGGATATCTCACATATTTCTTTTTATTTTCAATATGTACTTCATTGTAGGTTTGGGTCATGCAATTTTAGTCAAGGTTCAGGTTGTGGTTAGAATGGGAAGGACAGACAAACAGCTATTCCTGATCGTGCTCTCATCCCAGTCCACACGCTGGATTGCTTGTAACCATAGATGTCATTGATTTATTTATTTTTTTTAACCCTGTCCTTGTAATGATTCTGACAACTGACAACACAACAACTAGACATTTCTAGCTATGCTTTAGGTATGGCATCTATATAAACAACAGTGTTTCGATGCAGTTTTTTTAGTCCGGTCTGCGCGCGCAACTTCCTCTTATGTTTGAATGATGTTGACTGTGAAGGGGTCTATAGTCTACTTTTATACAGAAATAAGCTTAAAACATAAACACACAAGACATAAAAAAACTAAATGCCTATGTCTTGAGGAAGATCAACATGAGGAGGACTAATTAAAACCATGGTGTTGGAATGAACACCAACATTATATAAAGGGCCCACTACAATGAACCAAACGCTTCGCCCCTGAGGTTCACTTAATGGCCTGATTGATGTTTCTTTTCTCAACTAGTAATGCCTGTGGATGCGCTGATGGCCTATTTTGACAGTTATGTCATTTGTTGTAAGTCATTTTCATACCAAAAAAAGAGGCTATACTTGTAAAGTTTGAAGTCGTACTTGTAATTTTTGACAAATACGCACGGGTATCCAATCTGTGGACACGAATATATTGACATTTAAATATTCACAGGCCATAGTTTCTTTAAAAAACAACAACAACAACAACAATCCCTGACTCCGCCGAGCTCCGACAATGTTACCATGGTTACCGGCACAGTAATGGGGGGGGGGGGCATTGAGCAGGCAAGTCCCGGTCCTCCAGTCCTTCACTTTAAAGGTTCTGCCTGGTGGAAAATTTATATGAATGTATAAACCAACAAAAACATGTAATAACTTTTCTCCTTTAAATTCACATTTAATCTCCGAGGTAGATAACTTCTAAAGATTATTATTAATAGGAATTGGTGGATGAATGTACTTCAGACCACATACATTAAACCCACAATTCCACTGTGATATTGAAGTTGACCTCTGTTTAAAACAACCTAGTTTGTATATATTACATGGGATTAAATGCCACATCTTGAAAAGCGTTATTATTTTCCAGAGCCTTGGCCACTTTTCTGTCTTGAAGCAGAAATATTGAAGTATTAGATAAGTGTAGTATTTGTGTGGGTCTATAAATAACATCAAGTGTACAAATGGATTCATTATTGTGCATTGTCCTGCCAAACATATAAATAAAATAAATAAACATACAGCCTGCCTGTCTGTCCTGTCTGTCTGTGTTCCTGTCTGTCTGTTTGTTTGCTTATCTCTCTTTCTGTCTGTTTGCCAGCGTATCTGTTTCTCTGCCTGCCTGCTTTCTGCCTGCTTGCCTGCCTGTCATCTGTCTGCCTCTCTTCCTGTTTATCTACTTGCCTGCCTTCCTGCTTGTTTGCCTGTATGTCTGCCTGTCTGTTTCTCCGCTTGCCTGCCTGTTTCTCTCTGTCTGTCTGTCTGTCTGCCTGCCTTCTTACCTTCCTACCTGCCTGCTTTCCTGCCTGATTCTCCGCCTGCCTGTCTATCTGTCTGTCTACCTACCTCTTTCTCTCTGTTTACCTGTTTCTCTGCCTGTCTGCCTTTCTACCTTCCTGTCTGTCTACCTTCCTGTTTGTCTGCCTGGCTGCCTGTCTGTCTGTCTGTTATTCTATCTGCAGCTGGTCTACACAGCTTCAGTGCAGCAGACAGATAGTACTCATGTATTTACACAGCGTCCTGTGGTTGCCCTGGGGTTAAGCACGACCACACACTGACTACAAGTATTACTTTATGGCTTTGCATGTATTTGTACAAGATTTGTAAAATTACCTACAGTGGGCAGGCAACTTTGGAGTCATCCCAAAACATTGAGGGTGACCAGCAGTGCCACTCGCATTTTACTGCAGTGAATACTATCAACTTAATTGCTTGTGAGTTAAGACATGGACAGAAAATTAGCCTTAATTCTTTCTTTCATGACTTGTAAAGTGCAACCTGTAAAGTTTGACCTGTAAATTCTACACTCATCAGCTCAAAGTAAAGACCAAAAAAATCTGTTTTGCCCCAAAACTCAGTCAACTCAGAGACATTATGGTCTTCCTAGTCTAGACTGAGCAGTGGCTTCAGGCTACTGCTCATAAATCTTCATTTAAGACAGTTCTCAGTGTGACTAGAATAGACAACACGCCTGGGCAGCTGTCCAGTCATTTCTCTTCTGTTAAAGGTCTTGACTTTTCTGTAAATTCCAATAGTTTTTGATGTGAATACGGAAGCGATCCCAAATGCTTTTCATAATGGAACATGTCTTGTGATACAGGTACAAATAAATGTTATGCATCCAGGGGAAAATGTAATTTCCATCAGGTTCAAGAAAAGCAAAAACCCATTATCATTCTAGTCTGTTTATTTCCTCCGCCAAGGAAGTATTAAATTTGGGTCCCTTTTGTCTGTCTGTCTGTCAGCAGGATTACGCAAAACGTTCTGAACAGATTTTGATGAAACTTTCAGGAATGATAGATAATGGTCAAGGAAGCAATGAAGGTCAAAGGTCAAGATCACACTGTAGGCCGGCAGCTAAAACATATCAGTGGTAATATCTCAGGTTTCAGACAAGACAGAATCTGGCATTTTTTGCATTCACATCGTCTCACCTTTGTACATAATATGGGTCAACACCTATGGCTCCATCACGTCATGTTTTGACGTCATATGATGCCATATCAAGCCTTGGCAGAGGTCTGCTGTCTCTGATTGCCTTGTTCTTGACTGATACACTCTTAGGGCGGCTGTGGCTCAGTTGATAGAGCGGGTTGTCCAATGATTGAGAAGTTGGCGGTTCATGTCCTCCCTCTGGCTGTTGAAGTGTCCTTGGGCAAGACACTGTACCTTAAGTTGCTCCCAGTAGGGTCAGGGGTCAGGCAGTGCCAGTGTATCGGAAGCAGTCATCTTACTCGTGTGTGTGAATGTGAGATAATGTAAAGAGCTTTGGGCATCCACTGGTGTATAAAATGTGCTATATAAGTACAGTCCACTTACAATGATGGCAGTTTCTCAATACACATAAACACTAGATTAAATCATTTAAGGTAGGCTTGTGTAACTTAAATGGTCTTTTTCACACTATGGCATATTGTATATGTAAAATAGTTTATTTTCACATTTATTTATTTATTGTTGCTAAAATATATGTGAGATATAAAATAACTTTGGAAAATAATTATTTGACCATTTTTTGCAGAGATTCCGTTTTAAACCTGGTCATTTAATTGAAATGTCACTGGTTTTTATAATATTATTATGATGATGATGATGATGATTATTAATAATGGTAATAATAATAATACCTCAAATTTATATATTGCTTTTTGGACACTTTACATAACATTTTGTATGTGTCTCCGTGTACACTGATGTAATGGTTTAAAATAAAATTCCTCAATACATGTCATGCAAGTCAACAAAGTCAGGAAGGAAAAGACAGAGGAAGTCAACAGTTAAAAAGCACAGAGGTAGAATTAAGTTAATTGAACAAAAAAATGAAGTCAAACACACCAGTAGTGGCTGTAGTGGTTTTATTAATCCATTATTTCTATATACTCCACTCCAGTTATTTTTCTCAGGTGGGTCCTTCTACTGTCTGACTTTCATAATTGAAATTTGTTTTGTTCTTTCTTTCTTTTTTACCTACCTATATTATAGATATATATATACACTTTAAATATAAAAAAAATACTGATAATTATGTATATAGGTGTAATTTAAGCAGAATAGAAGGAAGCTATCCAACAATTATGTCTGTATATATTTATGCAGCAGTTGTTTTTATTTTTTTATTTTTTAGCTTTTGAACTTATTACTTTTCCTTTTATGTTTCTGTTTGTGTAAAGCTTTAGTTCAGATAAAAATAAATTATGATCTGTAATGTATAATCTCCAGTTGATTTAAAGCTGGTTCATCTAGTATTATAAATGAAAAAAAAAATACTATTGAGCTTGACAAAACTACAAAATTTAGATAAACAAAGTATGCTCTTGGGGGAGAAAAAAAAACTTAAAAAGAACAGCGCAGAAAATTAACATTTTTAATTTACAAGAATGTATTTACAGATGGACAAATATATATTTTTTGTGATATGCTCCTATGTGTAGGCTCTGACTGTTGACTGATGTAGAAATGAGGAGTAACAGCAAAAACAAGGTCTTTCCTCGTTGTCTAGTTTAGCGTGTGGCTGACACTGCTTTCCAATCCAAGATGCCACAACAAAAGAGGAACTGATCCAGAGAAGAAATACCCTAGACACTGTATTTCCTGTGTGTTTAGGGATGTTGTGGCCTTTGTCCACTCCAGCCCCCGGTGAAACGCATCCACAAAATTGGACACTGGACCAGACATTGAAATTACATGGAACATAGTCCAAAACAAATCTCTGACACCAGGAATAACACTAGACTACAAAACACGGAGGGTACCAAGGTCACGGTGCAGCAGCCTGGGCCCACTGGACTTTTCAGTGCATGATTTATGAAGCACTTGGGGGCCCTCCAGGATATATATACATAAAGCGATAGGTGTTCATAAATGTTTGGTTATCGAAATGGTATTTAAGTTGCAATAAGGTTCGAACTCCATCAGCTCCGCATACCAATTTTCTTCGTGAACCACAGCTGGATGCACACAGCACAAAACAGAAGACTGCATCCAAACCCACATGCACATCGCCATACATCCAACACATGGGGGTTGCTTATATTTAGCTGTATAAGCACTGAAATAAATGAAACGAGGTTGTATATTGGGCCGCTGTTTGCAGTTGGTAAGCCGTGGCCGTGCTTGGATCTGGCTGGGTCCTGGACTGGAATGGATCTGTAAATAGTGACTGACTGCGGTTCTGGTGGGACACTGCAACACTCTAATTAAGCTCTGTCGCATAATGAGGCTCACTGCTGTTCTGTGTCACTCGATTAGTAGCTTGTGGTTACCTCAGGCTATAGTTTGGGGTTTGTGGGGGTGGGAGATCACATCAGGGGCAAGGAGTATAGTAACATAACAGCAATGGTAAAACTGCCAACCTTGATGTTAAAAACGTAACCCTATGGGTCTCCCTGGTAAAAATCCAGTCACATTTTAAAAGTATTTTAAAGAGGTCAGTAACACTGATTTGGATTTTTAGGGTTTTGTCGTATCATTTGTGCTGCAGCAAGAAAGGGTGAGGACTGAGTGGAATTTGACCGGATATTGTACAGAACTGGTAAAAAAGAAGAGACCAAAAATGACTGGTGTAACCTTAGAAAATGATTGACAAGGAAATCATGGCATTTTTATGTTACAGAAACTGTGAGGAAAAATACTTTCCACTTTACTCAAAAGCCAAACTGAAAGTAGAAATATGTGGTTGTACGCCTCCATTAACCAGACAATGGTTAACGTCCATCTCTGTCCAGATTCCTTTAAAATATGTAGGAAATTACTGTTTCAGTTGAATTGATGTTCTCACTATAGTGACACATATGAATTTTTTTCAGTGAGAAATATATCAATTGTTTCCTCAAGTATGTGTTGAATATTATAGACAGAAAATTGTAATGACAGTACATTGATATTAGTATAGTTGACCCTTGACATGGAATATGAAACAAACGTCACTGCATTATTGTGTGAGAAATTTTCTTCATAATAATTCTTGAGTTTCATCTTTGAATCTGGATGAACATTTGCACCAAATTTGATTTCATTGAATTGCACTCTTCCTGAGATGTAGCATTCGTAGCATTTAGATAGGGGGATGTGTAAAAAGCTTTTTAAAGGAGTGTAAAAATCAGTGACATTTAGTGGCAAAGTTGCAGACTGCAGCTGTGCACCCCCCCCTCCCCACCTCACCCCTCCACCCCCCCTTCAGTTGCCTCAAAAATGTGGGAAACCCTCATTATAGTAGTCAGCTTTTAATCACTAGATATTAAGTCTGGTCCACACTCTGACATAGTAACTGATGGTCACGCTTCACACTATAAAACTAACAAAACATGAAGAGAAACATACAACATAACATAACTCTGAACATCAGCCTGACCCTTCGTTAGATAAAAGTCACTTATTTTTAACTTCATTCATTCATTATCTAAACCCAGTTGATCCTCACTAGGGTCACGGGGATCATTGGAGCCTTTCCCAGCTACTTTGGGTGAAGGCGGGGTACAGGCTGGACATGTCTACTGTTCATCGCAGGTCTGACGTAGAGAGACAAACAATCAGTCTTACATTCAGACTTATGGAAAATTTAGATTAACTGACTAACCTATTAGTACACGTCTTTGGATATTTTTTAACTGAATATAACATTTTTCATTCTTATATTTAGTGATTTGTGGAAACACATTTGTAAATATTCTACTTTTTTTATGCAGATACATTCTCCTTAATCCCCTTGCCTAGAATTTTGAGATTGGGATCAATATATTTCTAGTATCTTCACAAAACTGAAAGAAAATTAACCGTAATGAAAAATGGAGGCAATATTAAACTAGTACATAGGCCTATAGTAAAATTAGCTACATTTTCAATAATGTTTAAGTTCATGGTGTTCATGAATAAAATGTTTTTTTGGCAGAATATGAAGCTCAAAAATACTATTATAATAGTATTCATAGTTTTGTAATACAGTCAATGTGATACCACATATACTTTATATATGATTTGTATTTGATGATTTGTAATTGGACTTGTATTTTTGTTTTTACCTTAGCTTATTTTTCAGTTATATAATTTTTTTTCTCCTTTCTTTTTTCCCCCTGTTTACTGTTTAATTCCAAGGAGATATTCATGTACACTAAGCCTTTTGTGGTTTCCATCTCCTCTTGCACAGTGATGTTAATTGTGTTGTTTCTTTTTTTTTTTCTTTGCTATTCATGATGTGCAAATAAGTAAATAAATTAAACTTTAATCATACTTCTACAGCTTTTCTAAAAGGCTTTCCTTATAATATATATATTAAAAAAACTAGTCAATTCATTACAACCACATCGTGTAGGCATTTGTAAAATGAACTAAACCTGAACAGAAAAAAAGAAAACTAAAACTAATAGACTAAAACAGTCAAATATTTTGAAAATGACTGTAAGCTCTGTTTCAGGTATTTGATGTTGTGTAAAATATCATAATTACAATAATAGAATAAGACTTTATTTATCACACCATGGGGAACCTACACAGTTACAGCAGAAAAATATATAGTTCAGGTATAAAAAGCAGAGAAACGTATTCACATCCTTAGAATGTGAATATGGAAAACATCATTTTAAATAGTGTATGCCTTTTTAAACAGTGTTTTATAAGAACATCTAACTGTATTTGAGTATTTGAGTCTACCTGTGCACTACAGATTGGAAGCGTTAGTACCTCTGAATGTCCTCTGAATGCTACACACAGGTTTACATGCTGCCGTCTACATGCACCATAAACTTGAATGTTAAGAATGTTCTCAGCCACATAGTTTGTGGGTGAATGAGTTTCTGGGGTCCATGCCAAGACTTGTGTGGGTGTTTATGGGAGCTTTCATGACAAGTGGAAGCGGAAATGTTGATATTTGATTCCCTGACCAATCAGAGAGAAATCATATCATGTGGGTCTGGTCTAAAGGGACTTGGACTTCAGTATATATTGATCTCCATTCAGGGCAAAGACACAGAGTGAACCATCGAGCGAAAGCAAAGAAGAACAAACCACCAAGTCACCAACTCGTGTGCAGAGACACCTTTACTCATCAAGGGCATCATGAAGACCCTGACTCTCCTCTTCGCATGTGCTTTCCTGTCAGTGTGCTGGTCCATGGGAGGTAAGATCAGCCTCACTATCATTATATGTTGTCATGCAGTTTATGTTGAAATGTTCTCAAATGTATGTTTCTGTCTGTGATCTCCAGTTGTGGAACCAGAGATTGTGGTGGATCTTGCTGCAGACACGGCTGCTGATGCTGCACCCGCCGACACCGCAGCGGATCCCGCAGTGGATCCCGCAGCAGATCCCGCAGCGGCACCCGACTCATCTGCCTCATCCTCATCTTCATCCTCTGAGTCTGCCTCAGACTCATCCCCATCTTCATCCTCTGAGTCTGCTTCAGACTCATCCTCATCTTCATCCTCTGAGTCTGCCTCAGACTCATCCTCATCTTCATCCTCCGAGTCTGCTTCAGACTCTTCATCCTCTGAGTCTTCCTCAGACTCATCTTCATCCTCTGAGTCTTCCTCAGACTCTTCATCCTCTGAGTCTTCCTCAGACTCATCTTCATCCTCTGAGTCTGCCTCAGACTCATCATCCTCTTCCTCAGAATCTGCTGAAGGTACTCCAGGTATGTATTGTTTGTAGCCTTTGTGTGGTGTTTATAGTCGACTCTGGAGGCATGCAATAAAGACTAACCTTTTGACCTTCATCTCCTCAGCTCCTGTTGAAGTGGTCATGAAAAGAGATCTGGCTGCTGTCCTTCTGAGGAGAAGAAGAGCTGCAGGAGAACTCTCTCCTTTGCAGCTGGAGAGGTACAGTATTTATTTAATCTGATACAATAGAACATCTTTTAGTTTAACGTTGATGATTATTTCCATTTCTTATGATGAGTGCACTGCATCAAGCTTTAAGCTGGGGGAAATTCCAGATACAACAACCTTCTAAATTCGATTCTCTCCTCTCCTCTTCCTTGCAGTCTGAGAGAGGTGTGTGAACTGAACATAGGTTGCGATGAGATGGCCGAGACCGCAGGCATCGTCGCTGCCTACACCGCCTACTACGGCCCTCCTCCCTTCTAAAGAAAAAGAAGGACTCTTGAACTGTTTTTTTTTTTGTTTATTTTTTTTTATCATAGAAAATTGCAACACCGTCCCTGAATCCAGAAAAGAAGTGGGTGTGGCCTGTGCTGATTTCTTTTGGATATTTTAGTCTTTGCACAATTGACCAGAAATGGTCACCCTGTACGAAAAGGCCTCTTCCAGGTTTTCATTGAGAGGCACATGGATACACAAGCCTGTGAAGTCTGTAGTAGCTCATGGAAGTTTAAATTATGAACTTCTATAGTCTTATGCAATAAATGGTGCTACAGGTACAACTGTATTGTATGATAATGTGTTGATATTTGTTTTGGTTTTTTTACATTGTGCTGTAGTTGCAATAGAATTAGGTGTAATGAGTTCTTTGACGTACTGTAGTTTTAGTATAGTTAAATAAATAGTGGTAGTAGAGTTAGAAGTAGTGTTTATTATGTGTAAAAATGCACATCAGATACCTGCAATGACTGTAGTCATACATTTCCTCTGGGTTTGAAATAAATTATTTGTTTTGTGGAAACATGTTTTGTAAAGTGATCTTAATTTTCAAGTTTTGATCATCACTCAACCTCTACTTTATTTCAATCCCCATCTGTTTTCTATGAGTGTCACTTCAGAGGTAAAAGTTTTTATACTTTCTCTTGTGCTGATAATATATAGACCAGGTGTTTGTCCTCACATGACTCGTACTATCTGGTGATGGGCCATGTTTGCCACTAGATGGTAGTGTTGACCAAAACATTTCAGAGTATGTCTCATGTTTTCTGACCACCAAACTAAAAAGAGAAAAACTAAGAAATATCAGAAGTGCAAGTGACTTGTTTAACACTTTAAGTCCTGAGACTTAAGCAATTCCACAGTAAAAAATAAAATGAGCAACAAAATGAACAAAAACTGCAAAAGTGATTAGTAAAATGAACAAAACTTAATATTAAACTAACAAAAATAATATGTAACGTGAAGAAAGTAAGAGACTAACAGAACACGATTGAAAAAGATAGAAAAAATAAGCAACAACATCAATAGAAACTAATAAATATTCACAAAATAACAAGTAACATAAAAAAATGCAAAAAAAAAAAAATCTAACAAAATTAAGTTTAAAAAAAGCAATAAATTACTAGTGTTGTAATTTGGTTCCAGTAATTTTAGTTTGACTTTTTCTAAATCAGTTGCTACACCCGTGCATCAGTTCCATGAACAAAATTATCAGGAAATAACACAAAAAAAATTTGAATTATTCTGAATTTTTAAACTAAACCATACATTCAGAATGCACATCAGGGGTTAAAGGGTTAAAGCTTGAAACTTAAATCGTAAATACAATGTAACATAGTGACTGGTGGACAGTGTCTTACAAAAATAATAGCATGATATTGAGACCTGAGACATTCCATCACTTTGTCCTCTAATATAAACTGGAATGTCTCAAAATACTAAATGTTGGAGAAATCTGTAAAAAAAAAAAAAAAAAAAGAAAGAAAATGCAGTGTAATGAAATAAAATGTGAAAAAGCAGCATATAATATAGGTTTATAATTTTTTATTTATTTTTTTTAGAAAAAAGGACGCATTTTGATCCTTACTGAGAGTAAGATAAGGTGAGATAAATAACTTCCTGTCTACAAAATGAAAAAAGACAACATTCTGTTTTGATTGTGAGTAAATACATTTACTGCTGTAAACTTCTGCTTTCATTTATTCTACTTTCATGACTGTTGTAAAAAATAGATTCATCAGTTGAACTCACATCTTTGTGCTGTTCTCATGTTCATGAACTCCTTCTGTGTTCATGTCAACTATGATGCTGACAAATTATTACCTAAAAATTGTGTGTAAGAGTACTTCTATAAAACATTTCTTTGTCATAATTTTCAATAAATACTTCATTATTTATTATATGTGATTTAGGTTTCAAGTACAATATTGTTCCTATCTTCTTCTGGTTGCCATATCATGTTGGACATATCCATATTTCCTTTCAGTAGTCCTTAACATTTGACTTTTTCAACAAAAATGACATTTTTTTTGTTTTTGCAGTTATGGTTGAGAGATATAGTCCCAGAGGGATCATATGATGAAGAAAAACAGTGGGGAAAAAACAACAAAACACATCAACACAGATTAAGTGAGTAAGGAGTGAGGAGGAGTAAGAGTCGAGAAGTAAGGGAGAGGAAGGAGTAAGGAGGCGTAGGGAGAAATGACTAAGGAGTAAATGTTCTGGTTACAACTCGAGTTAGGGTCAGGGTTAGATGTTCTTGTTAGGTGCACTGGCTCCCAGGTATCCATTAGTAACTTTTCTTTTTTACCTGTGCCTGAAGGGTTAGGGTTAACCCTTACAGCTATGGTTAGGGTTAGTTGTAGTTAGGTTATGTTTTACAGTTTTATTGAAAGTATAAGTTTAACAAGATAAATATGACTGTTGAAGAAATTTACCCTCAACATTTTTATTATAGATTTGATTGATATGATCACACACACACACACCTATGTATATATATATATATATATATATATATATATATATATATATATATAGGTGTGTGTATGTATTTTTTTATTATTAGTTTCAACTACTGTACACTTTTCTCAGATTGTTTTACTGTGTGATCCTTGCTAGAAGATATTCAGTCAGTTTCACTGATATCACAGTGATAACACACCCTGTCACGTGCTGATGAGTCCTGTAACCTCCTGTATGACTGCACTCTATGCAGCTTTATCATTAACAGAATTAGAAGAAAACACTATCCCCTCTTATTTATCTCAACAAACAGAGACCCTCACTTAATTTTTTTCCTCTGTATATGTGCAGAGTATGTGACTTGTATAAAAAGTTTCCGTAAAGTGAATGAGTGTCAGCTGACCATGTAAAAAGTGTCTGGTGCCTGTGTCGTGCACTGACATAGTTATGCCCTTCATACTGACATATAGATAATCTATCCTGTTCTCCACATGGTTTACTGACATGTGACTCCACTACAGTCAGGACAACAGTGGACATTTCCTGGACACTGACACTACTGTCCCAAACACTTTAACAAAGACACATAATACATATAGAGTAGTGACACTCGGGGCCGGTTCTGGTCAATTTGGTACCCTAGGCGAGCACCCCTCTCTCCTTTTTGTGGAATTAGAAATTAGCATCTGTAAACATAGTGTCCTACATCTGATGGAGTATGTGCTGAGTGCCCATGAATAATCACTAACAATGTTAAGTTTAATGCTTTATTTACTGTATTTTTCACACTATAAGGCACACTGGCAATGAATGATTTATTTATAGGTTTTTTTTTCATACATAAGACGCATTAACTGAAGCTTAAGAGTCACAATAACTCAACCTTGTTGAGTTGTAACAGAACAAATTACACTCTTATTCTGTTAAATCAAACTTTAAAATGGTTAAAATTCTGAGATAACATATCCAAATTATGCAATAAAAATGCTAAATTATGAGATAGAAAGCCAGAATTATGCAAAGTACGAATGCTGATGTTAATAATTGATGACCATGTACTTTTGCAATATTAAACTTTTTTTTTTTTTTTTACTTTCCATACTCTGAACTGAAGTGCTTACCACTTTATACGTTGCATTATGTACAGATAACAATGATTGGAAGGTAATAAATACAGAGTCATTTAGATAATATTTTACTAATCATATGAGCATAAAAATGTGACGTGTCTTGTAAATTCTGCCACTGGATAAAACATGCAACAAACATTTTGTATTTGAGTTAAATAATATTTTTATTCTTTTATGTATTTTGGAGACATTTCTATCCACAACTTGACACAGAATATTAAAAATTGCAGTCATTTAGTCAAATGTACATTCATCTCATTTGAAGCTTCATATTCCTTGAATACAATTATCCTTCTAAATTTTATAAAATAATTTACACCTTAAAACGATGTGTTAAAGATGTTAGTGTGTGTGGTACACAGAAACATCTTGTAAACATACAAAAATGAAAAACGATAGAAACATACATCATTATGACCGTGCGTATTGTTTAATTTAAGCTGCAAATCTGTTTACAGGTCTGTTATATCTGGTCTGTAGGTATTTCTTCAAAACGGGACATACAGTTGTCACTTTTTGCCAGGATTAAGTGCAACATAAAACTGTACAACCGCTTCTTTGTGCTGTTTAATAAAACCAGTTAAAATTTTTCTGTGATCAAAAACAAGAAAATAATCACCATTAAAGAAAATAAAAAAGGGAGGAAAAGAAGAAAAGTGTAAGAATGAAAGATGTGCACTTGGTCATATTTATCCTTATCATTTTTGATCCTTATATATTAGATTAGAAATAATTCAGTCATTATTCAATAAGGTGATATCCGAAACCCATTTTCCACCTCTTCATTTTATGTGCAAAACTTGACACTTAAATAAAGATGATTAGATGATAAGTGACGTGATACAAAGACTGGACTAACAATGAACTGAGTTTATTATTTAAAAGCCTGATATATCAAATCAAATTGAAATTTATTCATAAGCAACCCTAACAATTTAGAAGCACAGAGAAATGTATGATTTGTAGAAATATAAGCCATTATAAAGGTTAATATGTTCAGTGGGAGATTCACAGACAATGAGTGGGGTAGTCAGACGGTATCTGATAAATCATCCAGTAGACTGGTTGACAAGTAAAATGCTTCCGGAATAAAACTAATGAAATTTTACTGATAAAGAAAACTCAAACTGTAAATGCTGGTTGGCTGAAGTTTTCAAGATAAGTCTTGGGTCAAAATGTGAAATTCTAAAATTAACAAGAGAATAGGTTTTACTCCAAAGGAATATTATCTTAGATCTACTTCAAAACACTGTCTGCACATTATGATCCATTCGCAGGTTGTTTTCCATTCTATTCATGTACATAAAACACCATATATGTGTAATAACACACCATCATATATATTAAAAACTTAAGTTAACCAGCACTTTTGTCATTTGTTTTCTGATTCATCTTCATAAAGTATGTAAGATTTAGCACATTTAATGTTCTGGCACCATAAACAATGCATATTCTCATCCATCACTATCATACACTCATTAAATAACACATTAAAGTCTGGTCATTTTTAAAATGTTAGGCTCTATCGTTATCTCATTTTCCATCTCTTTCTCTGTGTTCATAGCAGGATTATCATATGCCTCCATGTGTGTTGTCTGATTGTCTTCCTTGCATTCTTTCTCATCATCAGTGGCAATTTGACAACATTTGCAGCAACAACAACATTTAGCAGTAATCACACCCACAACTTTATCCCAGGGAGCCAGGGAGTGCGCCCAGAGAGGGAGGAAATCCCAGGATTGCAACACGGCAGGCAGACATCCAGGTTTACGCTTCTGTAGCACGTTGATCACAATGATGATGATCAGCAAGACGATTAGAGGAACGCCCACACCTACCAGGACTTTCCAGCCAGCCAGTGAAAGGCTGAAGATGAAGAGAGGCAGGAGGAAGAAGCAGAAAATGATGTAGACGGCTGCAAACCAGCGGTAGGAGGCAGTGATGCTTCCTAAACTCTTTGCCAGTCGGATGGGGATGCGAGTGAAGGGGATAGGATACCATAGGATGATGCCTGTGATGTTGAACAGGAAGTGCACAAGGGCAATCTGGAGACATAACAAATAAAGGGAATAAGAAATAGCTTTTTTTCTCAGATAAGCTTCATTACATTTTTTTTGCATCAGATAAAGCATAAAACACCCAAAAGAAAAGTGAAACACGAGTGGACAGCATGGCAAGATGCATCAAAATATGATAAAACTTCTGAAATTAAAACAAACAAGTGGTGACCAGCTCAACAAACCCCGCCCCTTTGCACACATTTACCTGATTTGTCCTATCTCTTATCATTGCAAAAACACATTTTTGGTGACTGTGAGCTTTGACCTACATTCACCAAAATATAATGATATCTATTTCGGACCACCTCGTACATTTCCTAAAAAAACAAAATTCATGGAAATTGGTTCAGTAATTTTTGTTTTAATTGCTGACAGACATATGAACAGGTTTATTTGAAAGATTATTATTGTTTCCAAGGACTGTAAAGACTGCATTTTTATTCTGACCCGTTGTCATTTTCTGCAAATAAATGACACATTTTTAAACATTTGGAATCTGTAAAAACTTAAAAACAGCTTCTACAAAAAAAAAAAGATTATAGTAAACCATACACAGTAAAAACCTTTGTCCTCTCATTTTGTCCAAAGTTGCATATATCCATATAGTTGGCTGACCTGTAGTGCATTCCCCAGTGTGTCTCCTGGACTGGCCATAGCAGCCAGGATAGCAGTGGTAGTGGTTCCAATATTAGATCCCAGTGACAGTGGATACGCTCTCTCTATGCTGATGACACCGATACCTATGCAAACAGGAAGATCAACTTAAAACACACATCATACACAAACCAGATACTTTTTCCATTTTTATTTGATCAGGTATATAGCTTACAATTATTCTGAGGTACGACTGTATTTAATTAATTTTCATTTTTTTAAAAATGTTTTGTGTGATAAAATCAGATGAGATATTCACGTAAAGTCACATTTGTTCTTTGATATTTATGAAACGAAATTAGATCAGGGGTCCCAAACTCATCTTCTTTCAGGGGCCACATTCAGCCAAGTAAAATAATTACATAATAACCTATATATTATGACAATTACAAAGTTTTGTCTTTGTTTTAGTAAAAAATAAATTTTTAAAAATATATATTATTTAAAAAATATTAAAGGATGAACATGCTTTTATAAACCATCGAAAACAAAAAATATGGGAATAACCTGAAAAAACTGAATTTCATGAAGAAAAATAAGTGCAAGTTTAATAATATTATGTTTCAACATTTATTTGCATCACAGATCAACTGTTCAAATTGTGTTGATTTTTCTTTAAAATTTTCAGGTTGTTCATATTTATTCAGATTATTCACATTTTATTGTTAAAGGATAGTTGGTAATTGTAAATATTTTCATAATTTTATGTTGTTTTTTGCACAAAAAAAGATAAAAAAATGTGAAATTCTCATTATTTATTTACCGACATAATACAATATTGGGTTTATTCACATCGAAAAGAAAATATTTTTGGCAGGCTGCTTCTGGCCCACAAGCCACATGTTTGAAACCCCTGAACTAGTTGGTATGTTGTGATAATGACGATAATAATGGTTGATCAATAAATAAGTGACCTCACCGACAAGTGGAGTAATAGCAGAAGTAAACACCGAACTGCTCTGCACAACAAATGTCATTCCAGCACCAACTAAAATGGCAATGTAACCTGTAACCCAGCTGAATGGAAATGGGAAATCTGCACATACAGAGAGAGACACACAGTTAGACACGTGGTATCAGTTTCAGATCTGGTTCAGTGGAATACAGCACTTCTCACCAGTGTTCAAGATCTTCTTAATGACTGCAGCTACTTGTCCTTTCAGCATGGAGTTGAGCAGCTTGACAATGAGAATCAGACAGGAGCAGAGCACCAGCAGAGATAGAGCCAACAGGATCAGACCCACAGCCAGGTCTGGCAGAACCACATTCACAAAAAGGTGTTTGCCTGAGAACGCACACAGATGTATGTATGAAATATGGAGTACAGGCGATGAATGGCACATAAAAGCATCCATCCATCCATCCATGTTGTTTCAATGTAATAGATATATTACACATAGATATAGATATATACATATATATATTGCAATTCAGTGTAGAACAGTGGTTCTCAATCTTGTTCTGTGGGGCCCCTCTTTGGAGGACAAAAAACAGTAACAGTAACTGTAACAGTAGTGCAGTTATAATGTTTACTGAAAGAAACATCAATAGTCTAACAAAACTTTTTGCTTTTCCTTGAATAATTTGTTGTGCAAATAAAAAATAACTAGAAAAGCACCCGGAGGGCCCAAACCTCCGCCAAGGCAGACCTCCCCCCTCTGAATGAAGAGAGGTTCACCAAGAAGGTTATGTTTGTTTACCTGTCTGTCTGTCTGTCTGTCTGTCTGTTACTTAGCAAGAAAACGGACGGATCTTTATGAAAATTTCATGACCTGTTGGGGGTTTAGATTTTGGTGATGATCCGCAAGAGATCACTGCATTCTGGATCACTTTGAAATTTTACATTGAGGTAAATGGATAATAAATTTTAAAGGGATCCAGAATCTAGGCTCTCTTCTGGATCATCACCAAAATCTAATAATTTGTTCCTTTGCGACACCCTCAACAGGTCATGAAATGACTTTGCTAACTAACAGACAGACAAACAAACTCTGGCATAAACATAACCTCCTTGGCGGAAGTAATAAACTCAACAGGACTGTTCCCTGGGACAATATTTTTTAGCTAAAACTACGAAATGTGCAATTATCTTACAACTATGACAATAAAAATACTTTTTTTTTAAAGAACAATTACATTTTGGTAACAAAGATGAACATTTAAACAGTATCAGTGTCTGTAATGAGCCTATTGACATTACACATGTCAGAACATTAAAATACAAACTGTGCAGAGACAGAAACATTGCACATTTTTCTTTTCTAGTCAAACCCTTATCCATTTTCCAAGCCTAAACTCTTAGTCTAGTTTAGTGACAGATCACCATGTTAGTAGATTTATTTGTTGCATGTCCTTAAAATGAGTCCAGGGTGTTCCAACACAAAAGTATTAGTTCCACCTCCTACATGTTCTAATCCCCCTAAGGGGCTTGCCCCACAATTTGGCAAAGACTGGTGTAAAAATGAAAATGCTGACGAAACCTCATCTTACATTTCGCAATGTTGTATGTTTCACTAACATTCTTCAGTGCAATGGTTTGGTTTCCATCGACCCAGCAGAATGATGGATCAGTGCAGTTGTCTGGACCAGGAACTGTAACATTCATTAATGTCTGAAATACAGAGGCACGTTGAAAATAAACATTTTCATTATGATACTGAATATGTCTCATAAATCTGACATGGTTTAGTCTTACTGTGTTTGTGAAGGTTTGGCACCATTTCTTGATGAGACTCTTATTCCGTGCTGCTGGGTCTCCAGTGGCAATACCACTGATAACAGACTCATCCAACTAAGTAACAGATAAGGAGAAATGTACAACCACAGCAAAGATAACACTAATTTATATTAATCTTATCACTAACAGAGGTTGGAGATTTCTTTAAATGGTTAAAAAAAATGCTGCACAGTGGGTTCAACCTCTGTAGTGGGTGTGAGTCATAGAACAGATTATTTTAACTGATAGTCTCTGGATATCTGGAATAACAGTATAATCTATTAAGTTAATTGGATAATAGCTGCAATAAAAGCTATTTCCTAATACCATGACTTAGAGAAAGTCAGCTCACCTGTATTATGGATTCAGTGAGAACATCAGTGATTACATTCAACAGATCTGGGGCTTCTCCACTCTGGATGTTGAAAGAGTCAATGATGACCTTAGTGACCTCATACAAATACCCTGTGGCAACCTCCAGAGGCAGCAGCACCAGCACTGACAGCCAGTTGAAGAAGTCATGCACGGTGGCCCCTGCAAAAGCCCTGGGTCATGGAGAGAAGATGGAGGCATGGTAACTACAATGACCTTTGATCCCTTTAATGTAGGCTATATACACAGTATGACTGCTGTCAGGGAAGTCAAATCTTCCTGTTTATACTTTTCACATACGCAGATGTGCGAAGTAATTAAGTGTAAAATATTTAATTACTCCACTTGAGTCGATCACTTCGGTATCAGTACTTTATGAGAGTATTTATTTTTCTGGCAATGTTTTACATTTACTCCCTAAATTTTTTCATAAATATCTGTACTTTATACTCCTTACATTCTCTATGTTTTCAAACTAAACACATGTGACATTATGTACAATATGTTTCTTCACAGGGAACATCAGTTGAGGAGAGAAGGAGCACAGGGTCAGTACAACATGGGTCCACTTTTTCCAAAATGTCCTGACCATACCCAAATAGCTGGCGACCACATTGTCTACACAGTAACTCACTTTTAAGGACCTTACTTTTGGCTACTTTTGAAACGTTTATGATTTTGTTTGGTTTAGTCAGTATTGTTTGATTCATGGCAAAAAATGCAGTTTGATTTTTGTGCTTTATTACAATTGAGAAGTTGTACTTTTATACTTTTACTTAAGTAAAGGAGTTGAATCAGTACTTCTACTTTTACAAGAGTATTTTTTTGCACACATGTAGCTGTACTTCTACTTAAGGACATAATGTGAGTACTTTTGCCACCTCTGCACATAAGCTTGATCATCCATCCGTCCATCCATCCATCCATCCATCCATCCATCCATCCATCCATCCATCCATCCATCCATCCATCCATCCATCCATCCATCCATCCATCCATCCATCCATCCATCCATCCATCCATCCATCCATCCAATCCATTTTCTGAACCCACTTTATCCTCACTAGGGTCACAGGGGTCACATGGAGCCTATCTCAGCCACTTAAGGGCAAAGGCACGATACACCCTGGACATGTCACCAGTTCACCACATGACTGACATCTACACAAACAATCACTCTCACATTCACACCTATGGGCAATTTAGATCAACTGAATAATCAGTCCATAATAATCAGTGCATGTCTTTGGATGATCGGAGGAAACCGGAATACCTGGAGAGAACCCACACAGACACAGAGAGAACATGCAAACTCCACACCAAATCAAACCCAGGACCTTCTTGCTGTGAGGCACAAGTGCTACCCACTGCATCACTATGTTGCCCAAGCTTGATGATAATAAATGGAAACAAGTGGTGCCAGGCACAACAACCTGCACCCCTGCAAACATTTAACCTGATTTTCCCTATCTCTTATGACTGTTAAAAATACATGTTTGGTGACTGTGACCTTGACCTTTCACCTACTTTCACCAAAATTTAATGGGCTTTTAGTGGCTGAATGGATCTTCAGTGGTCTCTAATATGTATGTTTGAAGAAAAGGCTCTATGTTTTAATGGGTTCTGATGAGACTGACTCAACAATGTTGAGGATTCTGTGAAGGAACAATGGCTATTATATGTTTATGGAAAATAACCAAATTTATATAAGGGACTTCATATTGAGGTGCTTCAGATTGGCAGGGGAGCTTCAGATTTAGGTCTGTGGGGGCCTAATCCAGCTACAATGGGTGAAGGCGGGGTATACTCTGTATGAGTCTCCAGTTCATCTCAGGGCTGAACATATATAGACAAACAATCACTCTCACATTCACACCTATGGACAATTTAGATTAACCAATTAACCTATCAGTGCATGTGTTTGGATGGTGGGAGGAAATCAGAATACCTGGAGAGAACCCACGCAGACACGGGGACAACATGCAAACTCCACACAGAAAGGTCTGGTGTGGGATTTAAACCAGGGTCCTTCTGTCTGTGAGGCACGAATGCTAACCGCTGCACCACTGTGTTAATAAATCATGTTAGAAAATTAAGATGTTGTCAGCCAAGCCTTCATCATCCACTCATCACCCTCAACTAAAGAGACACCACAGGATCTATTCAGAACTATCACGCACCTTTCCTGAAAATTTCATGGGAAAATTGTCCAATAGTTTTTGCATAAAGTTGCTGACAATCTGAACCAAAAACAGTAGCCCTCTCCCTTTCTGGGGGGTGGGGTAATAAATAGATCTTGCTTTGGCTTCTTTGGATGATGTGAATGATCAATTGTTAAAATTATATGACTATATGAAAGTGCTTTGATCTTTTTGAAAAAACAGAGTAACCAATTGTCAAACAGAATAATTACCTGCGAAAAGTACTGCGGTCACCAGCCTGTGTCATAGCAACCAGTGTGTTGGTAACAGAGGTCCCGATGTTGGTGCCCATGATGATAGGAACGGCCAGCTGGACTGTTAGCACTATAAAAGCACAGAAGTCATCATCACCAGACCTCCTTTAGCCTCTGCTCTACAACTCCATCATCATCACATTATTTAGAGCAGGGGTGTCAAACTCCAGTCCTTGAGGGCCGGTCTTTTGCATGTTTTAGATATTTCCCTCCTCCATCACACCTGGAGGCCTTTACATCATTTTTACACTTATGCAGAGATGGTGATCATTAACTCTTAAGTGTCTGCACTGATATTTTAATTTAAATATTCCGAAAAATTCAACCGTTTTCCTTTTTTTTTTGTTTTCTTCATGGAACAGGTGTCAAAAAGCAACTAAAAACTAAACTACAACTAAATTTCAATACTAGTTAATTTTTCTTTCTCAAAATTGTCCATGTTATTTATAACTTTGCAAATATTTAATAGTTTTTGTTCATTTTGTTGTTGTTTTTTATACCTCTGCCAAGGAGGTTATGTTTTTGCTGGAGTGTCTGTCCGTCTGTCAGCAACATTACTCAAAAAGTTATGGATGGATTTTGATAAAATTCGGAAGAGATCCTGGATTCTGGATCACTTTGAAATGTATTCTCCATTTTTCTCAATTCTTTTTTTTTTCCTCTATTCTCCAATTTTATCAAAATCCATCCATAACTTTTTGAGTAATGTTGCTGACAGACAGACAGACAAACTCCAGCAAAAACATAACCTCCTTGGCGGACCTCTCTTCATTCAAATGGGGGAGGTCTTCCTTGGTGGAGGTTTGTGCTGTTTTAGTTTTGTATAGTTTTCTACATTTATTTTATTTAATTTTTTCTTTAATTGTGTTCCATTTGTGTCTTACTTTGTTCATGTTACTAATAATTTTGTTGTTTTTTATTTTTTGTATTTTTACAGTGGAACTGCTAAAGTCTCAGGAGTTAAAGGGTTAACTGAATCATGCGTGTGATAGAAGAGGGAAATATCTAAAACATGCAGGACACTGGTTCTCAAGGACTGGAGTTTGATACATGTGATGTAGAGTATGTGTAGACCTTGGTTTGTTCGTGGCACAGTGCATTTTACTCACATCCAGAGGAAACCATGCTGACTACTATGGAGGATGATGTAGATGAGCTTTGGACCAACAGGGTTACCAAAACACCAATGACCAGCCCAGCTAGAGGATTGGACAAAACGCTGTTGTCCTGAAAGATGTCACCTGCTGCTTTACCTGAATGGGGTCAACAAAGAGACAGCATGTTTCAGTATATTTGTGGAGAGTGACTCAGCTGCATGATGAAGCATTCAGTCTGTGACGCACAAATTACCTCCAACTAGCTGAAAAGCTGAGCTGAGAATGTCAAGCGAGCAGATGAACATGTAGAGGAAACCCAGCAACAGGGCTATCTTTAATACTGACACCAGAACCCGCAACATCTTCCCATTAGTGTCCAGAGCTGAGTGATACACAAAGAATTTGGATCAAATACAAGAAGGTGGTTTTACATCCAAACACTGTTCACACAAAATAAAGCATAATATACTTATATTTTACTCATGTATGTCCGTTTATATTTATACTCCAGTGCATATTGAAGATAGACTGATTATTCTGAAAATAGCTCTTTATTTGATGGATATATGAATTTTTCATTTTTTTCATTAATTGTATGAAATTATTTTCATGTACTAAAAGTATAAATACCATAATACTGGAATACTTGACTTTTTATTCCATTGCATTTATCTGACACTTTTTTTATTAATACTTTTTATTTTTCAAAATCAACAAGAATTTACTAATCAACAATAATAATAATAATAAAAAAAAAACAATAAGCAACCCCCCCCCCCCTAAAAAAAACCACACACATGTATACATATATACTGTATGTTAAAATACAATTGACAGAAAACAACAAGACTAGAAAGAAAAAAACAAACAAAAGTTAAAAGCCCTTGCCTCCCCATGTGACCGCTGAGGCCACTTGACAGTGAGAGGACTCTGCTTCATACCATCTTAAATTAAACATGGACGCACAAAGGAGTTTGTGTGTGGATCAGAGAACATTTATAGTCTGTTAGACACCATGCAGAAAAAGACAAGTGTTGCAGTCATGTGACTTTAAACACACACAACGTTTTAGAAATAATAAAACTGAACACAAGTAGTTCCAGGTACAACAATCAAACCCCACCCCTCGCATGTGTTGTAGCTTATTTTGGCATCGGTCCAACTGATGTCATGTCTATGCGTCTGCGGATGTCAGTATAGATAAAGAACGTGGTCCAGGGGCCAAATCCAACCCACCAAAGGGTTAAATCCAGGCTACTGAAAATATTAACAATCAAGGATGTTAAAATCATTGTAGGTCAATTCAACCAAAAATAACTAGACCAGTAAAATACAATCATGATAACTGTAAAATTTTGTCTTTGCAAATAATAAAAGAATTTGAAGAGTGGGAACTACTCTTATTGTATCGTTACAAGAAACAGGAAGTTGTCAGTTATCAGTATTTACTAGATACTGCAAAGCATCAGGAGATATGTTTTATTTAATATGAAACATCATGTAAAACTAGTGGGTTGATGCGGGTTTGGCGTTCCCACTGCCACCATTAAAACGATTGTTAGCAGGTTTTTTGACCAGTGGGAAAGGAGTGTATGATTCATATTGTATTGATATTGCCAACACCACTGCTGGACATATTTAAAAAATTTTTTTTTTAGAAAGTATCTTTTTTAGACATTATCTTTGTGTTAAATCGTACATATTTTAATAAGATGAATCAGAAAACAAATGACAAAAGTGCTGGTTAGTTCATGTTTTTAATATATATGGTGGTGTGCTGTGCCACATATATGGTGGTTTATGTACATGTAAACAATGGGTTTGTAAATATTCCATTAGAAAGAGCCTGTAAAGTGAAAGGATCATAAGGTTCAGATACTCAGTATGTTTACATGCACTTAGAGAAATTCTGATCATTGCCTTACTCTGAAATTACTTACTTACTCTCAAAGCCATGCATACACCTTAATCGGAGTATCATCAAATAAACTGGAGTTTTGAGAGGTCGGAGTAACCATGTGAGATAATGTGATTGGACTAGAATTTTTCGTTCCAGTTTGGTGTAAATTGGATGTAAACTCTAGAGAAGATGATGAAAGTATTAAGGGTGGGATTTTAGAGGTTCACATTTCAATCCAATATAGCCAACTTCCTGTTGGGTTTAGGGTAGGGCCACAATATAATTTTTTACTTGTCCTACCATGGGCTATGCGTGTACCATGTTTCATGTTTGTATGGCCAAAACATTTTAGGGACGTCTCTCATCCACATAATGTATTTCGATTTTTGAGAGGGTGTGACCGAGCCATTTTGCGACATTTTTTTTTTTTTTTTTTTTGCGACTTCAGATTATGACATTTTTCACTGGGCTTGAATGTGGGGGTCAAATAAAATTAAGTTATTTTTAATGTTGAAAAGGCAAAATTTGTAGTTAAAATAGCAAAAGGATAATAATAATAATAATAATAATAATAATAATAATAATAATAATAATAATAATAATAATAATAATAATAATAATAATAATAATAATAATAATAATAATAATAATAATAATAATAATAATAATAATAATAATAATAATAATGGTTTTAATAGGCTATCGCCGACAGGGCATGTCAGTGCTCAGGTCTAATGAAATGACATAAGACAACAAAACAGATTTAAAACCAGTATAGAACAAAATCCACAACCACAAAATTACCTTGGAGTCCTAAAAATACCCTGATTTCAATTTATATAGAAACAGTACATCCCAACAGGTTCCATCTTCCTCCTTCTACTCCTCCTCCACTTACATATACTTATATGTTGATGTATATATTACTAAAATTGGCTTCATATTGTTTAATTACTATATGAATGTCCTTTTGAATAGTTGTTAACAATTTTAAAAAATGAGGATTTGGTATTCTATAATAATAACAGGCTATAAAAGGAGACATAAAGACTTTTAATACTTTGAAGTACATTTTGCTGATAATACTTCTGTTAGAATGAACAGTCTACACTATTTCTACATGTACCAAATGATCTGAGTACTTTTGTAGACAATAAAAATGCTCATTTTAATTCAAAAGGTGCTTTTACATTGGGCCTTCTCTTAGAGTAGGGGTCTCAAACATGCGGCCCAGGGGCCAAATGTGGCTCAACAAAGGTTCCAATCCAACACATTTTTGTATTTGTTATGGTGCAGAAAATAACATTAAATTATGGAAATATTAACATTTACAAAATCTGGTGTAATAATAAAATGTGGATAACCTGAACAAATATGAAAAACCTGAAATGTGTAAAAAAAATAAATAAATAAATAAAAAATTTCAACACTTTTCTACTTCTGTTATTAAGTGTTTGGAGTCTTTGTAGATCTGATCTGTAATGCACATGTGGAAAAGATATAAGTTTAGCCATAATATTGTTAAAATTGCACTTATTTTTCTTTTTAAAATTTTTCGAGTTATTAACATCTTTTTTATTTGTAAGTTTGTAAAAGTAAAACATTTTATAATTTAATGTTTTATTTCATTACTAAAACAAAAATTTGGAGTTGCTATTATTTATATATTATTATGCTTTTATTTTACTGGTCTGGCAGAGGCCAAGATCAAATCAGGCTGAATGTGGTCCCCAAAAGAAAATGAGTTTGAGACCCCTGTCTTATAGTATTGTATGTAAAGTGAATTGTATTTGCTCACTGATTTACATCATTTTAACTTCAACAGACTGTCTTAGCCCTTTGTTCAGATTGCACATAGTACCTAATGCAGCTCAGACACTCTTATCAATACTCCTGACTTAATTTACAATCTTTGAAATGAAGCGATAATGCATTAGAAGTTAAGAAATCTAGGAGGTAAAATATGGACTGTGAGCATTATATTTATTTGACTGAACAAAAACAGAGAATGGCTTCTGTGCAGTTGTATAACAGTCTGATAGGAGTCATTTTATCATATCTACAGTAGGCCAACCCTATGCTATGCACCACTCAGCACTTGTATTTGCTTCTTCCTGCATACATCTATCTAATCAGTATATGGACGTAAAATTAATGGTGATTTATTAGAGGTCTTCACCTGACCATGGGACCCCAGTGTCCTTGAGTTCTGGCATGTCCCATGGGTCCGCTTCTCCCTGCTTGTCCTTGATTAATGCCATAGTCGAATGTGCAGGGCTCGCTTTAACCTCTTTGATAGACAATGGAAAGAAAAACGTGACATATTCATTGCCATTCATATGTAGTTTCACATCTAATGTTGGTACATTTATCCAAATCAATCTGTTCATCTTACTAAATATAATGTATATGTCACTTACCTTTCTTTGCATCCTCCTCTTTCTCTTTGTGGTTGTCTTTGCTTTTATTTTCAGACTCCATTGGCTGAAAAAAGAGACATTAAACAAAAAAAGCTACGGTGTCTGACCCTCCCAAATTATTTTTCTTTTTCTAAAATGGTTTCCTCCTAATTTTTGTTGTGTTTAATTGTCTATACTTCTTTCATTTATGAATTTTTTCTTCCACAAATCATGTCTCTGGACATGAACGGCTGTATTCTTTTAAATGTTTTTCATGTTGTAATACACATGTTAATGTTACAATTTGAAATGTGTATTTAATAAACACATGCACATGTTAAAAGAGAGCTATAAAAGATGACCAGTATGACCATCATGGCTTCAAGTGAAAAAAAAGTCACACATGTACAGACACACATTTTCACTCACATGCCGGGTTATTGATCTGTGTAGTCACATGGTTGGACTCCAGTAAAATTCCATTAACACAACAGTGTGAAAGCTTCACCTAAAATATATTTTCCACTTCACATTATGTTTCATTAATGTCCTATCAACTCTAAAATGAATGTATTATGAAATGTACTATTAAACATGACACTAAATCACTCATTCTTCATTTACAGTATGTTTATTGTCATATTATCTGAATTCTGTAGTTCCTGTTGTTTCTAAATATTGAACCATTGGGTCTATAAAGCCCTGCTTTATCTGTGTGAACAAGACTGACAGTAAAATAATATCTCCATGTCTTCCTCACACAAGATATTGAGCAAGCAATATCATCATTGGGCTAAAAGGAAGTGGATCTTATACACACCAGTTAATAATTTGTTTGAACAGGATAAAAATACCTAAACACACCCGTATGTATTGGCACAAATGACTCCGTATTATTTTAACTTTTTTTTTAATGTACATATTGAAAATAATATAAAATACTTCCAACTCATCATAAATACTTTCAAAATCATCCTTAAAGTCTAAACTCTAAGGAATGATGATATGATAGTGATACCAAACTTATCACAACACTAAATTGATTGTTTTTATTCAAATAATGTTATTTATAAAATGATACCACTGTATTATCTCTGTTGAATGAAAACACTTCAACATCAAGAACATAGAAAAACAGGAATTTGTTAATGACACATACTCATTACAATTGAAAAAATTAAAATAAAAACTAAAAATAATATCAAAGATTGTTAGAGCAGCATGTAGAATAACAGGACCAGTTTCTTACCTGAGGCAGATGTAGTGAGTCCATGAACTGTGTGCTGACTTTACATGAGTCTCAGGTGTAGAAATAATCCCCCCACACAGGTAAAGTGGACGATGTGGGGTCAGTTATATGTAGGCGTCACATCACCATTAACATGTACATACCATAATAGATAAGAGAACACACCTTTTCTTTCCTTACACTGTTGTAAACTCTGAAAGTTGTGTTGTAATCAAATTCACATTTTACCTGATAAGTCCGGAGTCGGTGGTGTCCTTCACCCTCACTCACCTTTTGATGTTTTTTTTTTTTTTTTTTTTTATGTCATCCAATTTATTACTAGAATTTCCGGTGTGTTTGTTCATTTAAAAAAGTAGAAACAGCCCTATACATCCTGCATGTGTTGATTAATACTGTGCCATGTTCAGTCCTCAGTGATGTTCGCTCCAGCTGGTGAATCCAGGGTTTAACCACAGGACAGTGTCAGGAAGAGTGGCTCCCCTGTCAGAGGTTCATCCAAAACTCAGAGATCAACCACATGTGGGTTGGGGGGAGGGGGTACAGGATGTGAAGTGTGTCGCTCAGGCACCACTTGACATATAATGTGCAAAATAACTGAGCTTGTGCGTGTGTCCATGCTCTACTTTTAGCACAGTGAGGTCTTTTGTAGCAGTCTATTGATCCACTGTACAGTGGTTGATGCTTCTAAATTTTAGTGATCCATGGAGGTTGGCAAAACTATGGAGAAAAGTCAGTCTAGCTTATCATTTACACTGACCTGACAGTATTAAATGAGGAGATGTGGCAAAATTAACACACCAACCCTAGGCCTTTTTCCTTTCATGTTCTCAAGCATAAAGGAAAACAGTTATCAATCACTATTAGAAAGCCTCTGTTTGTTTTACTGTAATGTTGAAATAATCAAATCTATTTGTACCAGTGGAAATGTCAAACTCATTTTAGTTGAGGAATCACAGACAGCCCAATCTGACCTCAGGTGGATTGGGCCAGTAAAATAATTAAATAATAACCTAGAAATAATGTCAATTCCAAACTTAGAATGAAAGAAGCAATTTAGAAACATTTTGAAAATGTTTATATAAACTCTCTTTTAAAAAAAATTGGAATCACACGAACGAGTATGAATTTGTTATGAAAATTAAGTGCAATTTTAACAATATTATGCCTCATTTACATATTATTTACCATATCACAAAAACTGCAACGAGGATTTCTTTCAATTTTTTGAAACCCTCTAAAGCCAGGGATGTCAAACTCATTTTAGATCAGGGGCCATATTCAGCTAAATTTGATCTGAAGTGGGCCAAACCATTAAAATAAAATAACAAAACAAACAAAAACCCATAATATATAAATAACGTCCATAATGAAAAAAGTAAAATTACATCATAAAAACAAAAAATGTTAGGCTTTATTTCATCATTTACACATATGCATTCTAATATACAGATCATAGTGGAACATTATTTTAAAAAAAATTTACTTACTGATACTTCTCTGAAGTCATTTGCAATATTTCATATTTGTTCTGATTATTGAGATTTTTTGTGAAATTATACTTAGTTTTAGTGTCACTAAATGAATATCTTAGTGTAATTTTTTCTTTTCGTAAATTCATCCAAAGGGCCGGATTGGATCCTTAGGTGGGCCGGATTTGGCCCCTGGGCTGCATGTTTGACACCTCTGCTCTAAGGGATTGATAATGACCGATAAAAAGAAATGTTTAGAGAACATGGAACACTAGTTTACAAATAAGTTATGAACATCCAGATCCAAACCTTGGCAGACTTGCGCTGCTTGACGGAGGTCTCTAGTTTATTATCTTTTGCCAATAATGCAACGTTTTTTAACCTTGGGGTCAAGACCCTACATGGGATCACCTGAAATTCCAAAAGGGGCACCTGAAATTTATAGTAATTGATAAAAAATAAATAAATAAATAAACTTACTAATACAAAATGTATGGTGAGTTGACAGAGACAATCTCAATCCAGAAAAGACATAACAGACTGTGAAGCTGAAACTGAAGCACTGTGGTACTGTTTATCTGTCAAATGTTCATTGTGGTCACTTTCAGATGCTGCAGCTCTTTCATAATTCATAGTTTGAGTTATTGTTTATTCAGAATTAATCTTCAAATGCAATCTAGACTGACTGTGCATATCATAACTAAGTAAAATAAAATCCTTCTTTCATGCAATAATCTACACTTGGCTTTTCTGCCTCACATACACATTATATACCCTACATATTGTCTAATATGTTTATTTGAAACATAGTTTAGCATATTATTACATGATCAAAAACTAATAAATTTTACCTAAAAAAAAAAAGTCTGTTTGGTATGTCTGAGGTTGCCAGAAATATGTGCTGTTAAAATGGGGTCACAAACCAAAACGGGTTGGAAACCACTGCTCTGACCACAGAAGCCATATTTTGTGCTGTCTGGGGTCAGAAACACATATCCAAATGATTTGTCATTTATTATTTTCTCTCATTTGTCACAATGTTTCCATGAAAATAATAACTGGAGCAGCAAAGAGGGAAAAACCCAGTCTATTTTTAGATTATTGATTGTCATGTATCTATGATTTACAGATAAAGCTCTATATACGACAAGATGAATGCATCTTAAGCCCTTAGGTTATCCTTTATTTGTTGACTGAGTTTTGGGTGGATAGCATAAAAGAATCTTATCAAATGAAGCCACCTATAATAAAATGTACACTTCTAAACTATATACAATAGCATCATCTAGGTACCGCGTGGTGCAATTACAACACTGTTTCATCATTTTTTTTATGTTTTAAACATCAAAGTTGGATTAATTTTGTTTTCAGACACATTCTTCTTTTTATTCCTATTTACACACATCAGTAACCACCTTTGACCAGGTTCAGTGATTGTATACTCAGTGCCAGTTACACTTTCTAAAAATAAATCACATCATCACAATTTTTAACCCTTTAACTCCTGAGACTTAAGCAATTCCAAAAAAAGATAAAATAAGCAACAAAATGAACAGTTTTGTTCAATCTTATTTGATTGGATGATTGTTCTGTGTTATTGTTTAAAATGTCACTGTTTCTGTGAGCTTGACCTGTTCCATCTGATCTTAACATTGTATTTTTGAAGATGGAAAATGTGTGACAGTGATGATCATTAACCAATATACATAGACTAATGTGAAGTATTACACAATTGTCATTTCCCGAGAAGGATAATTACATTGCTTATTTGCTGCATGAAAAATTTGGTAGGTCTTGTCAGGCCAAACCTAACCTCCACAGGTTAGGTTTGGCCTGATGGTTATTGTTTGTTATATTGCTCCACTGTCTGTCTCCACAGTTTTGTGGCTCCCTCTTTAGGTTGGACAATCTCAACTAGAGTTTTTCCATTGTCTATTGTTACTTAAATCACATTAGGTGTCTTGCTGTTATCCACCCCTTGTTTTTACTGTTACACTGAATACTGGTGTTGTCATATTATATGTATTATAGTAAGCTGGCTGATTACATGATTAGAATGTAAATGTGGACCCAAGATGCAGCATTAATTAATTAACCCACCAGAGGGCGCAGGTTTGCTTTGAGACTTCAACTTTCTTTTCTTTTCTTTTTTTTCTTTCAAAATAAACACACACACACACACACACACACACACACACACACACACACACACACACATATATATATATAAAGAGAGAGAGAGAGAGAGAGAGAGAGAGAGAGAGAGAGAGAGAGAGAGAGAGAGAGAGAGAGAGAGAGAGAGAGAGAGAGAGAGAGAGAGAGAGAGAGAGAGAGAGAGAGAGAGAGAGTCTTGTTTCAGTGAGTAAAGTGGAACTAATATGCATTAAAAAAAATCCTATACTGATATTTCTTTCTGTCAAATTTTGAGAGGACTTTTTTTACTTTATAGTTTAGAACATACAGTATAAAACAAACTCTTATAGAGGACATTACAATAACGCCAACGGATAAATTCAAAGAATAAATTCAAAGAATATAAAATAATAAAGAAAACAAAATGAAGGAGCTGTAAAACAAGTACATTATAAATAAATAATGACAATAAGTAAACAAACAATCAAATTCGCATTTAAAAAAAAAGTCAACACAACAAATACAGTATTCCCTAATTTCACTATGAAAGAACATTTTGAAATCATTTATAAACCAACGAAAGGATGTCTTTGATTTTTCCCATTTACTGCAATGAATATTTACACAAAAGAATAATTATATTATCAACATCATATTTTTGAGGATTTTATTGCACTTACAATTCGTTGTGACATTTCACTTCCGGGTCACGTCAACATTAGCTGGAGCAATGACATTGTACCAAGCTGTACACAAGACAGGTTTCTAATTTATCCATGCATCATTTCACATGCTCTAAAAGCTGAAGTGAATACTGGCATTACCGACATCATGTCGACCCCCACCTCAGGTTTCAATGAGGATCGACAGCACAGAGGAGCACAGGTGAACAGCCTCCGATAAGTGTCATTTACCAACAGGACGCTAATATGATAGCATTTTGGCTAACTTTGGATAAACTACTGACCCTTGTTGTGACGAAATCCACTCCGTGCCTAATAATATATCGCACAGCAGCTGCCGAAAATGGGTCAACTTTCCTAAGTTTGCCATGAATAGGACGATGTGCACCAAATTTGTCCTGTCACAGCAGAATAGCTTCAAAATGTGAGCTGCTAAAGTCATTTGACTCCTTTGGCTTCACAGGCTTATTCTGATGGGGGATACAGTTCTGGTGCTGAATCCTGCTTCTTGTCGAAAACTGCATCTCTAGCTGTGGATGATGTAGTTTTCAGCAGTAACTATTTGGGTATCCACAAGCATTTTACATAATTTCATTACCTAATATGTTTAAAATTAGCTTGCTCTTTTCTCCTCAAAATGTGTTACAATCATTTTGTATTATTCTGCTTTCATTCGTTTAAAATCTGTAAAATAAGCCATGCTTTGTCCAAAATAATCCCTATTAAGTGTAATTTCTTCTGACTATGTTGTCACTCCAATATGAACATCTCAAGCGATGCTTTTTTTTGACACTTTGTATCTAAGCTTTAACTTTTTAAAGTTATATATACCTTACAGTTTGCACATTATTTAATATTAAACTGATAAATAATACTTCAATATCTTACAATATTATTAATTAATTGCTACACAGGTATGATGGTGTAAAGAGGTTGAACAACTTGCAATTAGAAAGGAGGGAAAAAAGTAATTTCTCAGCAAATCATGACAGGGTGAATTTGGTGCACATCGTCCTCTGTGTGGCTGATTTAGGAAGGGGGAGTAGAATTTGGCAGAACAACACTAAGGCTCTCTTTAGAAACAGATAAGTACCTGCTGGTTTAATCTGCCTATTTTGTCTTAGAAGTGGAGCTGTCTCTGTTTGTTTGTTAACACCTTAGTGTTTGTTATGTGCGCTGACCTGCAGGCTCCAGTGAACATTAACTACATCCCCACAGAGGAGGAGAAGCAGGTTTTCTCAGAGTGTAACAGTGAGAGCTTCTGGTACAGGTGTAAGTTTCTGTCCAACACATTAAGGCCAGAACAGATTTTAAGGTCAAACATTGACACCATGCTTTATTTGTGCTTTCTCTACAGCTGTGCCCTTCACTGTGATCAGCATGGGTTTCACACAAGTCCTAGTGTCTAGAGGTAATTAAAAAAAAAAAAACAAACATATGCAACATTTCCTGACATTTATGTGAATGGGTTTAACCAAAAAATGACCCTGATCTGTTCATCATAGGAATCCTGTCTGCATCTCCAAGGTTTGGACCTTTACCGAAACTTGTATGTAAGTACATGGTGCTGGTTGGAGATGTTGATGGTTTCAATGTTCTATTATACTTCAGTGATACAGTTTTCTCATTTACATGACTCATCAGTCAATAATGAAAATTATATTAGAAGTCTTTCTAAATTATTTATACAATATTTTAACTATTCTTTGAATGATGCAATACGTATCATTATATAATTGTATTCACATTTTTGTGTGTTGTAGACATACAGCATTTAGTAGTTTCCAATAGAAAAAGAACACATACATTTCATTACACACTATGTTAGGAGTGTCCAATCCTGGTCCTCGAGGCCTACTGCATACTGCATATTTTAGATGTATTCCTCGTCCAACGCACCTGATCAGCCTATCATCAAGTTCTCTAGAAGAACGATATGACTGTCAAGTGTGATGGAAGAGGGAAACATCTAAAACATGCAGGATTGTGCTCTCTAGTACCAGGGTTGCAGAACCCTCATCTAGGGCCATTTGGATATATCAAAGTTTTCTTAATAATCATGAGAAATAGTCACTGTGCCAAAGCTGTTTCAGGAAACGTCAAAGACAAATATGGACAGAATGTGATTTGTAGTCTTTTGGGTGTTGATATAATAATGGTGATGCATTGTATATTTAATTGTATATAATTGAAGGAGGGAATATATATATATATATATATATATATATATAATCTCTCTTATTGTTATTATTATTATAATTCATTTTTTAAAATATATTACATATAATGTATTGGAAAAATTTAGCATTTTCTTGGGGGAAGACACACAAACCTCCCACCCATGTGCCATAAACCTCCCACAACTTTATTTTCAGAAATTAGGAGAAATTAGACAGTTTTTATTCACATAATCTGATAGAAAGTTTTTCTTGAGGTGGTTGCCAAAATCCCACAAGTATCAGCAATGAATTAGTAAAGAGGTAAAAGTGTTTGTGTTTCTCAAATTTGAGATTTTTGCATTGAAATAAACTATTTCATTGCATAACTTGTATGTGGGAGATTACATGCTTTCTTTAACCATTTGTGGTATATTAATGTATTATTATAAGATTTTGATATTGTACGGCTTCATCTTTAATGAAAAATAGAAAAATCCTTATTTTGCTCTAAACAGATTGTGAATGTGATTATTAAATGTCATTAATGATGCACTTTTAAAAAAAAATCTGTCATCCACCTTTCGATCACCATTTGACACCAGTTACTAGTTTGAAGTGTGGATTGATGTTTTATTTCAAAATGCCATATGAATCTTTATATTAGTTTTAATCTTAATTTCAGGAGAGGTTGCTCTCTTTCCCTATTTTTACAGTGCTGAATATTTGTGGTGACATTTCTGTGTGTTTGTCTCTTCAGTTGCTGGCTTCTGTGGCTACTTGGGTGGAAAACTGTCATATATGAAGGAATGCCAGGAAAAGTTTAAAAGATTAGAGAACTCTCCTTTGGGAGACGCCATCAGACAGAGGGCTGGCCTGCCACCACAGTAGTGAGTTTTACGAATACCAGATTTCACAAGTGTTAAGGCTGTTTTATTGGACCATTTTACTCCTTTCTGTGTCTTTCATCCCATTGTGACATTTTGCCAACAGCCTCTTTATTATGTTCCTCAGTTCCAAGGGTCCTCAGTCAGAGATGAGTGATCCAGACACCCAGTCATTTGACAGCATGTTCCAGCCAACCGAATCCCAGAGTCAGATTCCTGCCTACAACAAAGATTATGGGTATGGGTACAATCCAGAACCACAGATGCAAATGGAGAGAGATAATGACTTCAATGTTCCAGGTATAACCTAAATCTACTATATAAGCTTTTCAAAAATGATATCTACTTTTTTGTAACTGCATGTGAAAAAGGCATAGTAGTTATTTCAGTGTGATTTGTGTGTGTGTAGAGCAGTAAAGCTGTAGATAAAATTAATTTTAGCAAGGAAATAAAGGAGTAACTCAGTAGCGAGGACAGGAAGTGACTCGCTGTGCAGTAGATGTTTTGTTTTTTTAGCTGCTTTTTTAAGGAGTGAGAGGGACTGTAAAGATGTAGGTAAAGTGTTCCAGAACATCAGACCTCTGTATGACAGGTTGAGTTGAGTATGTGAAGTGCAGGTTAAAGGTGGATATAGATTATTATTGTTACTGTGTCTAGTTCTGTGTGAGTATGTTTTAGTCACGCAAATAAATTGGATACACATGTACCCACACACAAACTTTATTACAAACCATGTGAGTTGAGCCACTTTGAAGTGCTAAAACATCACCAGAGCCTTGAAGCATTTGTTTCAAGTGCTTTGTTGTTTCATGAGGCTTTGTGTTGCCCATCACTGTGTTTTAGAAGAGTGGTGTAGTAGATAGCACTCATGCCTCCCCTCCTCCCCTCTCTCTTTTTTTTCCCTTAAAAAAACCTTGTATTTAATTTATTTTTTTTCTCTTTCTCTCTTAAAATTTTCAACTCAATGTTTAATATTTAATTTCATTTTCCCTTTTTTTATATTTATCTTGTTTTATTCCATGCCATCCAAGAACTAATCAGCTTGTGTGTGTGTGGGGGGGGGTGTATTTAAGTATATGTGAGCCGAGTCGTCTTCATGTATGTTCTTGTAAAATTAAATAAAAATAATATTTTTTTAAAAAAGACCCTGGTTCAATTCCCACATATGTGGAGTTTGCATGTTCTCCCCGTGTCTGCGTAGGTTTTCTCCGGGCACTCGGTTTCCTCCCGCCATTCCAAAGACATGCACTGATAGGTCAATTGGTTAATCTAAATTGCCCAAAAGTGTGAATGTGAGAGTGATTGTTTGTCTATATATGTTCAACCTTGAGATGAACTGGTGACTCATACAGGGTGTACCCCGCTTTCACCCATTGTACCTGGATTAGGCCCCCAGTGACCTTAGTGAGGATAATGCAGGGTTAGTCAACAAGACTGTTTTAGATGTGTCCCTCTTCCATCACACCTGATTCAAATAATCAACCTATCGTCCAGCTCTGCAGAAGACTGAGAAAGAACTTCAGGTGTGCTGAATCTAAAACATGCAGGATAGCTGCTCTCTAGCACCAGGGTTGCAGACCCCTGCTGATGCATGGTATTCGGTTAAATAGAGAAGATCAGTGTTTCCCAAGTCCAGTCCTCATGACCCAGTGTCCTACATGTTTTAGATACTTCCCCCTTCTTGAAGACATTGCATCATTGTCAGGCTTATGCAGAGCCTGATCATTAATTGAACTCGGTGTGATGGAAGAGGAAAATATCCAAAACATGCAGGACATTGGGTCACGAGGACTGAACTTGGGAAACACTGGAGTACATAAATATGATGAAAAATAGACATACTACTTCTCTTACATAGATCAATAATGTATCCAGTTCATGAGTTTGAAATTGACTAAGTGATAAGTAACGATAGCTGTAATCATGTATATGTGTATTGTTGACGTTGTTTTGTTTTTTTTTAATTATTATTTGTAATGTTCTGTGGTTGTTGGGAAATCTCCATTTTCTCTCAGTGAATGAAGAATGGTTCCTTTCTCTATTTTTCCCTTTCCATTTTTTCTTTCCTCTTTTATAAATGAGAAAAAATAATGAAGTTGAAGTCATACTTTTTTTTTTTCCAATATATGCCTAATATTAGAAAAGTATGCAGGTTTGTATCCAGTAAGTCTGATTTGGATATGCAGTATCTTCACACTTAAAATTCAAAGACCTTGTACCCTCTGCTTCATAAATGCAACAGTAGAATGAGTTTGTCCTTAAATAACATTTGACCCCATCTATCTTGGCCTGTAATGTTCATCCCACTGCTCCTAAGTTATACTGTACAAATCCAGACAAAGTGTACATTTATAACCTGTTTAATTGTCCTAGTTCATGTACACTTTTCTCCATCCACGAATGTATTTCAGTCAAAGCACAAGTGGAGGAAGAAGAGCCCAGGAGGAAGCCCATACTCTATGAAGACCTGAGGCTCAAGAACAGAGAGAATTATGAGGTGACGCTCACTCAGAAGGCTGAAACGTTGCTCAAACCACAACCTCAGAGAGAGTCAGAAAGACCTCACAAAGACGGTGGGTCATCAATCATGAACTGTTGGTGGTCTGTGGAACGAGGATATAGTCTCTGATGTCCTTTTATAAAGTGTTGCTTTAACTTTGTCATGTCTCTTATTTCACAGTGAAGAAGAACATCTATGGAGATACCTGGGAAGAATGAGTTAATGTCTGAATTGAAATGTCTTAAAGGACTGATATTTTCCTTTTTTTTTTTTTTTAATGGAATTATACATTTGAAACATGTCCCTGTAGTCTACATAAATTGTAAAAGCTATGCTTGGATCTGAATTCTTCATTAATTAAATTCCACAGGTCCATCTTCAACAATATTTTTGAGTAATGACATGAGAAAGGTAATTTATAAATGCACATGACCCCACCCCCTTCCAGGTTGTTGCTTGTGCCCTCTGTCCCCTTCAACCACTTAAGTTTGTGAATACAACCAACCGCTCAATATTTTAGGCAATAAGGTCAGAACAAGTTGTAACAAAGATTCAGTATGGACTACAACTGCTGCTGGCAATTATGGCATACTCTGACAAATGTTCATCATAAGTCTTGACCTTATATGTGCAAATGTTGTGATTTAACTAGTTGTAAACGTAACAACTTAAGAAGGGATTAAATCTGATTTTTCCCCAAAATTTTAAATGGATAACTTTGCAGCACCTCGAAAGTTAAAATTCAAACCCCTTTAACTACTAGTGTTGAATTACACAAATAAATGTACAATAAAGTAATACATGTGGATTTGCCATTGTACCTAGGCAGATCAGTAGCCATTTTGCTTCCATGTAACCATTTCATCTGTCATGATGACATATGAGATTAAAGTAAACCAAATCGGTTCTTAAACGGTTTCTGTTCACTGAGTGATTTTTCTCTGATCCTCAGTTAGACAGAATATGAATCCTCTATTATTAATGTTCTTGACTGTTACTAGAGTAAAATAAGTGCACACACAAATGCATGGTTGATAAATATTGTTTTATAATAAAGAGTTTTTATTTAGCATTAGAGTAGAGCTTGAACAACAGAGATATGTTGAGAGCTGACCATATTTACACCCCGTATTGGAACATGTACAGTACAAATGATTACTTTGTCCTGATACTGTATTTATTACAGCCACAATATTCATATATATGAAAGGAACTAAATAGTGCAAAAGACTCTGTATATAAAAAAGGCACATGTAAATACAAAAAAATGCCAAATATTTTAACATTCAAAGAAATGTCAGTTGAACTGGCAGACAAAGGCTAAAGCAGTGCCAGTGTGTTCATACTTGTGTCATTGCTGTACCACTGAGAAATGGGAATATTGGAAAAGCATGATGGATGGAATATTTTAAAATGACAAATAACAAATCAAGAGTCAGTTGACTGAGTAAAGTTTGTGCCAACAGCATGTCCCACTGTATAGTGTCCATGAGTTGGCCCGTGGCCATATGCTAAGGCATATCCATAAGGATTGAGAGGTGATGGACTGGTCAGAGTGCCAGTATAGTCTGACCAGCCTTCGTACGTCGTGGCTGCTGTATCACCAGTGCTTAGGTTGGACAGTGGTGCATAAGCCTGCACAGGATAGGAGCCGGGTGTTGCATTAATTTGTGGGAGAAGTGTCTTCCTCCTCTCTTCTGTGGAAGCAGGGACAAACATCACATCATTGATGCTCCTTAAGAATCTGAAAGGCATCATCTTCTCCAGGACAGATGCTCTGGCTTCAGACATGTCCACAAGTGAAAACCATCCTTTACCATACATCCAGCCAACCAGGATGGCTATGATATTACAGGGGAGCACAGTGTGGGGAATAAGGATGGTTGTGATGATCAGAAACACCCACGGGAGAGCCATGGTGGGAAAACTGACTCCACACAGAAATCCTTTAGTCATTCGAGTATGCATAGTAGTGAGAGCCACACAGGACAGCGCTGTAGAAACCAGGCCCTCAGTCTGGCCCGTCTCGTCCTGTAGAATATCCAGAAAGGCATAAGTTAAGCCTGTAGTGGTGGACAGAAGGAAGAACAAGAAGAGGAAACGGACAGTGCCGAAACCTTTCTCCAGACTGCCACTGAGACACACCAGAGCTGCAATATTTAGGAGAAGCTGGACGAAAGTTCTGTGATAAAAGGGATAAAGGAAGAGCTTGTGCAGGTGTCCATTCACAAAAACACTGGCGCCAACACTGAAGACTCCTTGAGTTAGGTCCAAATATGTTTGGACACCGAAAATCACAAACGACAATAGGACCACTGTCAGAAGCCCACTCGTTGGCACAGAAGCTACGTTTTTAAACATTTTAAAAACTGTTTTAAGGCTCTCAGTTCGTATCATCTTTACAGTGTCTAATATAATCAACAGCAAACTCATTCAACTCGACGGGCTAATACAAAAGCACTTAAGGATATACAGTTAGCGTTTCCCAAACCACATTTGTCTCGACCAGCTACAGTAACCAGTTTAAAAACCACGCATTTGTTATGGAGAAAACCATCAGGCTCTTATACCTGCCTAGTACAAACTTTCACTGACTTTATTGACGGTGATATATACGGACAGCTGAAAGTTAGCCAGCAGGCTAAAGTGAGCAACAACTTCCGGGTCAGTTTTTCATAATAAAAGACTAGTTTTGGATGATGATAATGATTAATAAAAATTATTATTATTATTATTATTATTATTATTAATACATTTATTATAAGGGTTAGCCCTAATCTGAGGACGAAGAACAAATTCACCAAAACAAAACCCTGAAGAAAATGTTCTCGGTTATGTGCTGGCTGAATTATTTTATTTGTTTGTTTCTTCAATATTGCTAAAACGGTTGTAGTTAATCATAGTTTTACGTTTGATTAAAATAAATTAAGCCCCAATTATTTCAAACATATTAGATTGCTGAAAAAAGTCGTTTCAAGTTCACAAAAGTTAAACTTTTGTGTTTTACCCAGTATTTAAATGTAGTCTTCCGTTTATTGGTTTTTTAATATATAAAAAATATTTTCAAACGTCCACGGGAAAATTGTATGGTTAAACATGCTGCTTATTATTCTTACTGACATTGTACATGTAAATATTTTACGACTGAATGTAACGGGTGGTTGACGTAATACGTATGTCCCTTTTCCGGTGTCGTACGGTTACTGCGGCGGATGTTGATGTTTTGTTTCTGCTTGCTGAACGATGTGAACTATATCGTCTCCTGGTCGGGCTGGTATTTTGTAATTGTCTTCGTTGTTCTCTTTGTACTTTTTTCCCAGTAAGGTTTCGCTGTTTGTCGGCATCGTGTCTCTCCCGGTGTCCCGGGAAGCGCGAGGCCAAGCCTTGAGATGATGGAGGACTTTGACGAGATCTACGAAGAGGAGGAGGAGGAAGAAGAGGACGAGGACAGGGCCGCGGAGGAGCAGCTCCTCAAGTACGCTCCGGACCCGGTGGTGGTGCGAGGGTCCGGCCACGTCACTGTGTAAGCCACTGACAACTCTCACAACTGTCGAAAGAAGTGTTTACCGTAACCGGAAGGCGGAGAGCGGCTGCGGTATCGGTTGAATTCAGGCTGCTAGCTAGGTTAGCCACCGTTGGTGACCTAGCGAAGCCTGTTAGCCTCAAAGTTAGCAGTCAGTAAGCTAACTCTGCTAGCAGGCGAGGAGTGGCTAACAAGATTTAGCTTTCGTTTTCATCACAGTGCTTAGTAAAAATAATTAGGTGTATTTTCTGTTTCTACGGGTCAGTCAAATACCAAGCAGTGGAAATAAACCAATAAAAGCGGTCTGGCTTAGTTATAACGTTAGTATTGATGGGACTTGACATTCCAGTTCTCTGGCATGTACAGCTCGACAACACAAGCGCCGAAAATGCACATTTTGCCCGTAAACAGTTCATGACCAGCTCTCAAACTATTAATGATTTGCATCACCCTTGATCAAAAACTGTTGCTAAATCACGAAATACTGCTTATTGAAGTACAATACAGTCTTCTGAATTTATAGAGGTACACATTCACCTTTATAGTTGGTCTACAGAGGTTCACCTTTATATTTGCTCTTTTCTCCAGTATATGACATAAAAACATAATTAAAATTGTAACGTGTGCAAACATCTACATTTTTCTACTATACATAGGTGTACTTTTTGAAATAAGGTGTGTTACTATTGTGGTGACACGTACATATCAGTGTATTTTGTGACCACGTAAAATTGTCTCCTGGAAAATAGCCTAGCAATTTACAGTGTATTCAAGCCAGTGTGTAAAACAGGAAACTGAAAGGTTTTTTTTTTCTTTTCCTTCTCCACATACAGGTTTGGGCTTAGTAACAAATTTGAGTCAGAATTTCCTTCTGCACTCACTGGAAAGGTAAGTCCCTGGTTCTACATATGATCACATGGCATCAGTCTTAACCATAATTCTGGAAGGCCTCAGAGCATCTGTCTGTGTCTGTATCTGCATGTTTTTGACTGGCCAATTTGGTACCTAGAGTTGAGGAATAGTCTGGTCTTGACATTAAATATGTTTTGTTCTGTAAAATGATCTTTTTCTAAAGTCAGGAGTGACTGATTTAATTCATTTAGCTTAGCACTTGGGGAGCGATGGGAAGCAGCCTTGTATGTCAGGAGAAAGGTGCACAGTACAACACTGCATGATGGGAAATAAAGTTAAACATAGGAACAACACCTTTACTAATTACAGTTCCTAAATATCTGTATTAATTTGTTAAACATTAAATAAGGATTTTTCAAACAATTTTTATCTCAGTACTCATAGTCGGCTCTCCAAACATTAAAATTACCACATTGAGAAACCATGGTTCCCCATAGATCAATCCACTAGGAATATATTCCGTGTTGAACATAAGACCAATGTAATGAAATTGCATGTCATGTCAGTTCTTATTGCATTTGGCATGCTATATGTACACATTTTCATCCTTTTGGATGTTAATCAATACCATGTGATGGTGTGTTGATGTATGCCAACATCTCTGGTTTACATATTCCTAACTGTTAATCATGTGCTTTTTTAAGTGTCTTGAACACACACGTGGAAACATACAAAGAGCATGCGAATTAACAGTGGTGTGTTATCTGTGAACAATTCATGATGCCACATTGTGAATATGATTCATCTTATGTAAATCTTGAATAGCTACCCATGGCATACATTGCTTTTCTATAAATACCTAACCTCTGCATTAATCCAACATCACATCTGATATCATTTTTATTTTTTTTGTTTGTGTGTAACCTCAGGTTGCACCAGAGGAATTCAAAGCCAGTATCAACCGTGTAAATAGCTGCCTGAGGAAGACACTGCCAGTGAATGTGCGGTGGCTTCTGTGTGGCTGCCTCTGCTGTTGTTGCACATTAGGCTTCAGTTTGTGGCCTGTCATCTGCCTCAGTAAGAGGGTAAAACATCTAAACATTTTCTTGCATTGTCTTTTACCTTTAGTATCCCAGTGCTAATCTAAAATAGATACACTGCAATATAATATGCACCCTGATCAACTTAAAGCCCAAGGAAGAAAGTTAATCTGTGAACTGATTTGATGTTTGTACTTTTTCATTAAATGTTATGCTTCAGACAAGAAGATCTATAGAGAAGCTTCTGGAGTGGGAGAACAGCAGACTTTACCACAAGGTGTGTACGGATGTCATAATTACACCACGTATAAAAAAGAGTAATAGACTGATGTTTATGAAAGTTGGTAGGTGGTTGAACAGAGTTAATATCCAGATGTGATTAAAATTTTGTGTATAACGGATCATGAAAAGTACATAGTAGCAGCAACTATAATGGATAGAAGATATTCTCTCCCAGGGCTGGGTTTCCACCCGCTCTCTAGTGCCCTAAATTTGTACAGTGTAAATAGAAGGTGCACCTTAAGTAATTTACAAAAAAAACCTCTGATGGCTGTTTGTTTTCTTACAGTTGTGTTTGCATTGGAGACTAAGCAAAAGGAAGTGTGAAACCAACAACATGATGGAATATGTAAGGATCTTTAACCGCTACTCTGAGTTACCTTTTTGTTTTTCGATGAAACCGCATCAAAACAACCTTTAAATTATGGTCATTGTATGACTAAGGCAACAGGACTTCTGTTGTGGCATGCTGTTTCAGATGACATAAGAAGATAAAATATGGACAGTTTGAGCAGTTGATATCTGAATGGAAAGGCTTAGCAAAACATATATATATATATACAGTGGTTTATAATGCTTAATAAAAGGGCTATGACAGCTGGAAATCTAAGGTCAGCATTAATACATGCTTGCAAATTTGTGATCAGTTAAGACATTACCTAACTTTACATTTACCACCATAAGAATTAGCAAAAGGACAGTTCCAAATACAATGAGGAGGGACTGTCACTTTAATTGCTGCCTTAGTATAGTTATTTAGCACTTGGTTCACTTTATATTTCTTTACCTTCAACAAAGTATTGTACAATACATTCTCACATTATGTGTTATGAAGATCTTGCTCTGGATGATACAGTGAGCTAAATACCTGACACATCAAAGTACTTAATTCCACTGACGCCAAAGTTCTGTAAACCTGACGCTGGCAGAAAGCAGTGCAGCACATTGATTTGGAACATTTTCCTGCAGTGGACCAGTCTTACACAACCTGAGTCAGTAAAGTAATATCTACTACAGGAGAAGTGATATAGTTATATCTGATTCTTAAAATAAGTAAATTTAAAAAAAAAAAACATGTTATATTCAAAACTAACAACCTTTTTTTCTTCTCATCTACAGGTAATTCTAATAGAGTTCCTACCTAAAATCCCCATCTTCAGACCGGACTAGCTTGACTGCAGCTGATGTTAACCTCCACTGCTGCCCAGTTCTGTCTAAAACCACAAAGGCTGTTGAGCTCTTTGATAAACTAATCCCTTTTTAAAATACTCCAGTATTTTTGTTTACAGGGTATAATCCATTCTCCCTCTTTTCTCTTTAACTCGTCTCACGTACACCCCACCCCCACCACATCTTTGTTTACAAGTCCAGCAACCCCACACTGTTTTTTGAAGTGATTTTTACCTTTGAACTTGAGCTAGCTGTGGAACTTGCACATTGTCAAGCCTCGCTAACCACAGCAACTGATGGGATGTCAGTAGAGAACCAGCCATGGGCGCCATTGACAATTATAGAACTCAATCTGGAGTTAGGACTCGAACCGAGTTCTGAGAGCTACAACTGGAATTATTTTTTTTTTTTATTATGTTCTTGAAACTGAAGCACATGGCACAGTACCATGAAGAAAAAAAACTTTTCAAATGTTAACCTACTGTCACCCCGCCAACTTCACCTGCAAAAATACACCCCAGTGCTTTTGTAACAGTTGGTTTGGTGCTCTACATCATTACTAGAGGCTGTGGAGGTGGAACTCCGAAGGAACTTTTACCCAAATCCAACTCTGTAGCAGACAAACTAATCTTATGGGAATGTGTTTGGCAAGTGTCCACCGCAGCTGAACTTAAAAATGTCACTTTTCTTATCAACTACCAGACATCCTTACTCTCCTCTCTCCTTTCATATCCTTGCACACTTCACTGTGCGTTACCCTAACCCAGTGACAATCACTGTCTGACTGTACTCTCATTAGTGTGAATGGGTCTCAGTGCTACACAGAGCACGTGGAACTATGTGTTTTTAGTCCAGGTGATAAAATTGCTGCCCAACAACTGCTTCTGATTGGCAATGGAAAAGTGAGCTGGACTGAAGGCCACTGATGTTGTAGAAATGAAGCCTGTTTTTTTTTTTATATACTATCCCAAGTTTTGTTTACGGTCATGTTGGAAAAGGCTACCAGTAAATCTTTGCAAAACTGTTCACTGTTTGCGGAGTCTGAGAGAAACAAGCAAAAAAGAAATATCAGACATTAACATACACCTTTCACTTTGTAATGCAGGGTTCTGTCTGAAGTATTTCTTTGCCTTTTGTTTTAGTAATTTATACATGTATGAATGGGCTTAAAATATATCTCGAAATACGCCTGTAGTGGGTTTTTGGTCCCCTTTAATTTTTTTTGGTTATCCTTCTATTGTGGGTATGGTCATGGTTAAACACTAAAGCACACATTTGTTTTATCCTTAATATATTTTCATGACCTCTCCTTATCTCCTGACCTTGTGCTTCAGGCAAGGATGTTCATTTGTTTTGCCTACGGTCGGATTGTTTTCATTCAGAAATCTGGAGTGGACACATGGAAAGTTAGGTTGGCTCAATGGTTTAGAACTGCACTGAATTCACCCTCAGATGATGAACACAGAGCTGTGCAGCATTGATTATAAAATGTGTATGTAGTAGCTAATCGGCTAATCTTACAAATGTCTAAAACTGACCACAGGCTAAAAAGCAGGTAACATGGTATATTTGTGCAGAATTCCTTTTTCCATCTGTCTAACAAATAAGAAAAGGAACTCTGGATGTTCTAGTAGACAGTATGTACATAATTGGATGGTATACTTGTGTTGAATTACACAGAGAATTTTGTCAATGACAATGCAAACATGGATGTGGTATAGAATACTGCATTTTTATGCAGTTTTATTTTGGAAGGGGGTCATAACAACATGAAATCCATGTTTTGAAGATGTTAGAGAAGTCCCTCAGCTTTAGCTCGCTCAGCTCTGGTGATTTTTATGGGTCACACTCAGGGGATCAAAGTAGATAAACACAAATGTAGCATTAGAAAATGTCACTGTCAGGTATGTTCAAAGGCCACGTGCTGTGGTTCAAAACAAATATGTTACTTGAATAATTATGAAATTATGTATCTGGAGTTTTGGAATCGGATGATACCCCTAAGAAAAATCACTCTGGTATTCTCATTTTGGTAGTGAAGGAAGCACATTTCTCCACAAAGTTCAGAGCTATATTGGTTTATGTCAAAGATTTGATCACCAGTGCATTGCCTGTTGGTTCATTAGACACTTTTCTACATTATTGTCTGTTCTGTGTAAATGAAGGCATAAGGCTGTATGCAGATATTTCCGGTGTGTGTGTGTGTGTGCGTGCACGCAACGCCGTGTATGCAGATGCAAATGTTCTCCATACATCTCAGACTGTGATTGAACCCTGCACAGAAAATGAGTCTTTTTTTTTATATGTATTCCTAAGTGTTTGTGTGTCTGAGCGAGAGAAAGATGTATTTACATATGACCCATAAGCAGGTGTATGTACAGTAATAAACTACAAATAAACAAGGTTATGGGCATCCTCCTATTTAACTGAGTCATTTTATGAATTAAAATGGTGAGACCTGTAGATAATTTTTTATTAAATTAAATAGTATGCAATCCTTCAGAGCTTTAGTTGATATGTAACTGATATATCTGTGCTGTCTGGAGAGTAAGAGGAATAGTAAATATGTTCAAGTTCACTGTCAGTTTGACAATTACAGACCAATAAACACCACATTTAGAACCATTTATAAGCCTTTAGGATCCTTTTTTAGGCTCACACCTATGTGGCCTATATGTACAGCCCACCTAGGTCCCCCTGAAGTCTTAAGAAGCCTTCAAAAGCCCTTAGAAGCCTTTTTAGCCTCTCTCTAGGCGCACGCTTATGTGTAAAGCCCACCTAGGTCCCCCTGAAGAAATTAGAAACCTTTACAGGCCTTTAGAAGACTTCAGAATCCTTTAGAACCCTTCAAAAGCATTTTTTAGCCTCTTTCTAGACCCACGCCTACATGGTCTATATGTAAAGCCCACCTAGGTCCCACTGAAGTCTTTAGAAGTCTTTAGAAACCTTGAGAAGCATTTAGAAACCTTCAAATGCCTTTAGAAATGTTGAGAAGCTTTCAGAGCCCCTCAAAAGCCTTTGGAAGCACCTTTTTAGCCTCTCTCTAGGCCCACGCCTATGTGGCCTATATGTAGAGCCCACCTAGGTCCCACTGAAGTCTTTAGAATCCTTTAGAAGCCTTGAGAATAATTAGAATCCTTTAGAAGACTTCAGAAGCCTTTAGATGCAAAAGCAATATGTAGCTACAGTGTCTCTTCATTTTAGATCAGACAGCCCATCTTCAAAAGGGTCGTCAAAGCACTAATGATAAATATGACTGAGGTGAACCCCAAGCATAGGGTCATTTTGGACAAACTTCAAATCTAGTTAAAAGTGGTCTATATCATTTATGCTCATCCACATGTTTCCAGAAGTGTTTCAAGATGTTTTTCCCAAAAACTCATAATACATTTTATTCATCAGCGCCTTCCTCTCAAGGCGCTTATCTCTCTATAAAGATCTGAAGACTAGGTCTCAAGAAAAGGGTAACTTTGGACAAACTTCAAATCTTCTTAAAAAGTGGTTTAGATCATCATTTATGCCCATGAAATAGTCTGAAAACTGCAGCTCATCATTAGTAATTTTATTTAGTTATTAATTTATTGATCATACCGTTTTATTAATCGCGAGAAAACTCTTATAAAAATTAATTATAAGTCAGTTCACAAACATGTCAAAGACAGTATCAAGAAGTCTTGCAACTCGTTGTCCTATCTTAGCCTCCAAAAGCGAGTTCAAGGCACTGAGTCCTTCTGAAGGAGTGATGTTGTCTGGACATATTTCTGTAAACATACACAGAAAATACACTGAAAAACTGAACTCATCGTGCATGCAGGGCAGGTGTAAAAAACAGGTTGTACATCATTGTCAACCAAGTCTTATCATGATGAGGTAGAGGAGACTTTGTCGACTGTACTCATATGCATTTAAAGCCATTTTAATAGTAATTGTAGTAAAACAGTGATCTAAATAAGCGAGTCCAACCAAGATAAATTTCACTTGTTCCATAGAAGTTGTTTTTTTTTTCTCTTTTTTGCGTAATTCTTTTTTTTCTACTTAATTCAAGCCAAAATCAATTTGGAAATGGAAAATTTGAAAAATACAATGGTAAGATTTCTTGAAATGAGATTTTCAAGGTCTATTGTCTAAAGATAAGTTCTTATATTTCACTAAAAAGTGACTTTTTTGGTGATTATGTCTTATTTAAAATATGATGAAATATTTTTTACAAGAAATGAGAAAAATACACTTAGTAAGATTTAGATGTTTGGGGTGTATGTGTCTGTTCATGTCATTAAATCTTCTCACCATAGTTTGGGTCGACCATTATAGGTGATGACATCTCCAGGCATTTGGCTTGTTGATTGAACATCTCTAGAACAGGTTCAGAGACACTCTTTCTCTTACCTGGAAGTATACATATCAAAGTCATGACAAATGCAAATGTACAAACTCCAATTGTCTAAACAGTACATGGGTCACATTACTAAACTACTTACAAGATTAACATCATTATGGTCTGGTAATAGTTTGGCAATCAATAAAACAAAACAAAAAAAATAAAAAATATCATAGTACATAATAACTAGTAAAAACCAATGAATTCTATTATTATTAGATTCAATTTGAATGAGTAGCGTTACATTTTCTCACAGTTTGTATGTAAAGACAGTATGGCATGGAAGTGGTTAAATATCCGATTGACACCTGGAATCACCAATCACTGATCAGATAATGTCAGACACAAAATCCTTTACTCTGTGTCTCAAGGTGGTTTTAGATTTCCATCAGCAGCATGAAACAACATCCAGTTGTGTGTATATATTTAGTGTTGATAGTGTTCAGAGGCTCCGTAATGAACGTGGAAACACCGTCATCTTCTACAACATTGATTCAACCAATAAAATCCATAGAGTTTCATAAACTATAGTAAATGGAAACACTAGTTCAGTTTTTGATATCTTTGCTGAAAAAGTCACATTATGTTGAGTTTTTTTCTGTTTTTCGTGAAGTTGATCCATCAATTTTGATGTACATTTTAAATGAAAAGTCTTCAAAAGGATTTCAGATTAGGGTGTCTGTAATAACATTTCTGTGGAAAAATAATTATCTGTGAACCAGTGTCATGTGCACCACTGGAGTGACATAATACAATGGACTGTGGCCTCCATGAACTACAGCTCAAAAACGCCCCACTAATAAGGCGACTGCCAAACATGGGATCTCCACATTATTACTTTGAAAGAAGAGGGTATATTTGGAAAACAGACAATTATAATAATGAAGAGAATGGTTATGTTTTTACCTCCAAAAAATTTCATGAATACTGGAGTACTTGTGGGGTTATTAATTGATATTTACATGGTGGTATTATAGTATTACCACTAACTCCATTATCACAATGTTATGTAATAATGGAATTTGCTCATAACTACTTAAACCTATTAAGATCTTTTGTCCTTAAACCAATTTTCATAAGCTAAAACCGCTTTATCCTGATTTAATATGGATTTGCCCAGACAATCCCAGACAAAATTATTTACTTGATTTGTTACAAATTCTGTGTTTCAGTAGTGATAAATAAATGCATGTCTTACTAAAAAGCATAAAACTGGTGAACGTGTCTTGGCCAGAGATGATTTTTTCATAGACAACCAAACAGTCAGAGCAGTCAGTCTTCAGGTACACTTCCTTGAGGTAAAACGGTTGTTCTGTTAAAAAAAAAAAAAAAAAACATACAGAGAAACACAGTAAATTTTGTTTCTGAATATTTTTTTTATGTCACACTGTATCTTTACTCACCAATTAGCATTGTGCTGTTTTCAAAAGTCACATTATACACTAAGCTTGAACACCGACCATATCTGAAAACAAAAACAAAACACCATCATGATAAACTACTTTAGCTGCACTCATTTTCAATCTCCCTTTTTTTTTTTATTTAACAGTGGGTGTTAAGAGCATGTGTGGTAAGAGACATAACCATCACCCACTCTTCTCTCCCAAGTTAAGTGATAATTTATGGCTTACTGTTTTTAATCAACGGTTTCAGACTGAATTATGCACTTTGTACCAGAAACTTAATTTCAAACTGATATAAATTGTACTCTAACTCCGCTGACATATTTAACTCCAGAGTGTGTAATATAAAAGCTAGTAGTAAATCTTTTTAAAATTTGTTTCCAATTGTCTGTCAGTGTGTTGTATTCACATCCACAACGCATTTTTTTTGCACTGTTGACACATTTAACAATTTTAGTAAAAATAGGTAGCACTCATAATTTACTTTATAATCTTAAAGTCATTTAAATTATTCTAAATGTGATATTTGTGCTACATTTGACTGTGTAGTGGCACTTAAAAAAAAAAAAATATTCAAGAATCTATTGACTATATTTTAATTATAGACTACATTTCTCTAGTGCTTTTCAAGGCACCCAAAATTATTTATATTATTGATCCATTATTCATTTGGGCTCACATTCTCCCTCTTGTGGTGGTAAATGACAGTAGAAGCTGTAGCCAACAACAACTTTGGCTACTGACGTAGGCTGATGGAAGCATGACTACCAATTGGCTGCTAATTTGAATTAAACAGCTCCTCTGACCACCACCAAAGAATCATGTGCATTCATACACCAGTGTGATTGGCAAGGAAGGTCTGAGAAGGACAGCAGGATTTGAACTGCCAACTCTTCAGTTATTGGATGATCCACTCTCATGGCCTCCCGATAGAATTGGTAAAGATAGACACACAGATAGACACAAAACTTTACCAAGTGTATTTTTGTCATTTCTAGTTCTTATTCTATGGCCTTCTACTTTGAACGGACGTTACCAGCATTCTGCAGACGATTGTTTTTCCATAACTCCGCAGGTAGTTCGGCCACTTTGAAAGTAAATATTCACGACGTAACGGCTACTTTATCCAGTCTGTTAGAGTAGTATCAGTAATAAACTCCAATAGCCCATAGATTAAGCGGAATAATGCATTTCTAACGTGTGAGTATCAAAAAATATTCCCCTTCTGCAATAACAGGAAATATTTTTCTAATAGTAACGCGTGGGCAATACATTATCCCTTACAAATATCTCACCACATTTACAATAAGCCATAATTACCTAAAGAACAACTTTTCAGTGAGATATAAATAAATTCATTATAGACAATAGATCTGGAAATTATTATTTCAAGACACCTTACCAAGATATTTTTACTTTGTCCATGATGGACAGACAGAACTTTATCATTTGGTATATCACAAGGACATAAATGAAAATCAGGTTTGTTTGGTCTCTCCATGACTAAAAGCTAGTTGTGCAGCCATGAGGGGCTGCCAATCGATTATAGAAAAATAGACAAATATAGCAAGGGTGTGTGTGTGTGTGTGGGGGGGGGGGGGGGGGGGGTACGTGAGTATATGGTGTGTCCGCAGTGTGTGTGTGTGTCAATGTACAAGGACACATTTTGGATAAACACAGGAACGAGATAAACACTGACGGCTACTCTTGCTCTTGGGATTTTTTTCCCCCTTAACCCGGTGGTCCCCAAACTACGGTCCGCGGACCAGATACGGTCCACCTTCACATTTGGTCCAGCCCCCTGCACAATACCAGAGACCATTTAGATTTTTTTTTTGTACGTGTGTATTTGTATTTCATAATAAAGTTGAACTTTTGCAATAAAATGTCCTTTAGTTATGAACTATTTATTATTAATGAAGCGGAGAGTGCGTGGTTGTCTCCAGGATTTTGTTTAGAATGGCATGGTGTGGGTTGTGGTTCAGATTAAAGAACACAGATACAGATGTCCTCATTGAAGTTTTATTCACTGCGGTCTCTAATAATACAGAGTAGGCTAACACTCAGTATAACAATATATACATACAATAATAATGACTAAGACCGACTACATGAGTCACTCAGATGGGTCATGGAACACAAATCACCTCGGAAATCATAGATGACAGCTAGCATATTATCGTATTAGCTTCAACAGCACACCGGCGCTAAACAGCATTAACTTATACAGTACACCATGCTAACATCTACCCGAACTGTACTGTGTTATTTATCTCACCTTGTGACATCTACACACGGTAATAAACCAGGAATAGATGAATAAAGGGAAAAAGAAGCCGAGATAGCGAACTTAGCACGGTTTACCTAGCAACAAAACAGCGGCTCATAAAACAGGACTAGCCGTCATCACGTCAGTGGTGCGTTCAACAGCATGGGACATTTGAAAACTTACAGAAAAGGAGTTATTCCTGAACAAATATCACCAAACAATCAAATAAACAATTAAACTGTGGGCTTTCTAACAATTAACTATTAGTTCCTAGTTTAACAATAATTTTGAGAGACTGCTCATAGGAGTAATTCAAGTCAGAGATTCTGCTCTGACAACTAAGCTGGACTTGGACCTGTTTAGACGAAGAGGTTTATGTTCCATGGACCTTTTTTCTGTGAAGAACCCAAAGAGGGTTATTTATTTCATAAATAGTGTTGTTTATTTTCTGACTTTTGTTCTGTGAAGAATCCAGAAAGGGTTATTTGATTGTGGCTTTCTGGAAAACAATACATGTTTACATTTAGGCACTCCTGCATTCATCACACTGTTACAAACTGACCCCGGCCCCTCATCTGAGAAGGGAAAAGCTATGTGGCCCTCACAGGAAATAGTTTGGGGACCCCTGCCTTAACCCGTTGTATTAAGACTTTACTAATCATCCCAATTTAGAGACTCACACCATGACATCCACTGTTTTGGTTCATTTTCAGATCATCAACCCCCTTAAGCAGAAATATCTAGAATTTAACAGAAAAATCTGCCAGTGGAACAAATACAAAAAATATCTTTGTAAAATATCTTGAGGTGTCTCTTTAGGTGATTATGTCTTATTTTAAGTGTGATGAGATATTTGGACTAAAAATTAGAAAACACACTTGGTAAGATTTACCCCCCCCCCCCAATGTTCCAGGACCAGGGCATTCATACATCTTATATCAGTGAAATACTCCTTAAATTGAACAATTTGAAAACGTAATCAGTTATTATACATGTCACTATGTTGTTAGAATTTCAAGTGTTATCCTTGTGCTGTGGACTTACATTCCCTGTGTTTGGACAAGGTTCAGGATGTTGCTGTGACTTGTTGGGGTAATATCGATCCAGACACTGGTCAGCATGTGGCCCAGTGATCGGCTTCCTGGGAGGTCAGAGCTTCCACCGATGTACAGCCACTTCCCCAACATCTGGACAGAACACACACACACACACACACACACATTCATCCCGAGGCTCATCATGGACTTTTTGCAAGGGATAATGTATTCCCCTTTGGGTCGGAACAATATCCCTCCGCCTTTGGCGTCGGGGTGCTGTTCGACCCCATTGGGGAATATTTTTCTGATTGTAACTCGTAGGGAATGCATTATTCCGCTTATTCTACGGGTTATTACAGCTTATTAGTGCTACTACTCTAACAGACCTGATAAAATAGCCGTTACAATGTAGTGAATATTTACTTTCAAAGTGGCCGAACTATCTGTGGAGTGATATGGTACTGTGAATCTGAAGTGACTAAACCCGTTGCCATGGGCAGCGGGCGTTAACGGCGGAGCGGGCAGTTAACCACCCACTGAAGGCTGGTAGCATCAATTCAAAGTGAACGGGAGCTGTCGCAACATCCTAGAGGGCCGTAGAATAAACATTAATAATAATAATAATAATAATACAAAAGTATGTTTTAAAGTCACACTACAGTTTTTACTGAAAGAAAATATGTAAAACCATTCTGAAATTGTGCAGTTGGAACTATTAATCCTATGAATACAGTGAAATAATTCAGGTAATATGCAGTTTATGTGCTTGTTTTGTCTTGTTGGTTGCCTCCATTGCCTCTGTATAGTGAACACTTTATCTTCTGCAACACTGATTGAACAATAAAACCTATGTAGTATGACAAACAGTGGTTGCAGACTTGTTTTAATGAAGAATGAATTGTATATTTTGCTGAAAATGTCACGTTTTCCTCAATTTCATCCACTTTGGACATCCTTTGAATTTACTGAGCTTTTACGGACATATCTGCATGGTCGGTAAATTAAATATAAGAAAATACCCGAGTTTCACAGCAAAAATGTCAAGGATAATATGATATGGTAATGGTTTTGAGGTTTTATGGGTTAAAAGAGGCTCAAAACGGCAGAGTTGAATCCACAGAATATATAAAATAGAGAGTTCTGTACTTACATCTTCATTGCTGATTGGTATTGGTTTTACCAGACTCTCACAGTCACTCAGAGGAGCAGAAACTCCCAGTGAAAGGAGATTCAGAAACAGAGCAACAGTGACACCCTTCATCCTCTGGACAGATTATCCTCCTTTAGTTTCCTATGTGTCTCCAGTTTGTCTCCACACTGTTATATATCTGGTTTGTCCCCCACTGCATCAGCCACTTTACTGTGATGTAACAGAATAAACACCCTGAGTAGAGAGGGAGGGAGGAGGAGGAGGGGGGGTACAGGGGTCAGAGGGAGACTTTGAACCATGTTGTCGATATCATTTGCTTTTTACTCTTGTGTTATAATCAAGTGGTAAAGTAAAAAAACAAAAACACTAAACTAAAGACATTCAATGCTTCGTTTAGTGTAGTTGTACTGACCTTTATTTTAACCCATAAGGACCGGTCAAGATAGATATAAATAATAATTAAGTAAATTAAATTAAAAATGTGATTAATTAATGATTTACTGAAAATGTATTGATTTTGTGTGACAGTGTGAATAATAAGGTGAAAGAATTTTGAGAGAATATTGATTTATTTGTGATTATAAATGTTAAATGTGTTAAAGGATAAATTTCAGTCATGTTACAGAGGATTAAGGCAGGTCAAGAAATGTATTTTTTGAAACAAGCCTATGTTCAGAAAGATTAGTGAATCATGGCAAAAGGAAGTAGCGCTAGCCCAATAATACGCCTGTCAAGTGTATCTCAAACATGGGGTTTCCCGCACTTGCAAAGGAAGGACTGGACACAAGATTCCACTCGTCTTTATATTTTATTTCTTTTATGGAGTGATAAATGATGAAGAAGTAGAAGAACATTTAAACAGAAAATAAGGTAATTTAGTTACACAATCTATAATTAAGAATTGATATAATTAACAGTTTAAAGGTCTAAATGAAATTGCCAAAAGGGGTAAAACCATAATTGAACAAAAGGCGAGCCAACTCTAAACACCAAACAATAGTGTAACCAATATTAAACCAGGAAAAGTATTATACTTTAATTATATTTAGTCAATTAGAAATTTAATTAAATCAAATAAAATATAATTACTTTTAACATTTTATAATTTCAGGTTGGCGTTTTTACCATAGCTCATGTCAAAAATTTAACATAATTATAAATAATACATATATTAACACGTTAAATGTTAAAGATGAACACATTGATTAAACGGAAAACACAGCTTTTAACAAATACTCATATTTCCTACTGCATGTGAAGGCATACCGGTAGCCTCTTAGTCCTTTTTCTCCATGTGAAATCTGGATCTCAGTCCATGTTGCTGCTTTGCTCTGACAGAATGACAGACAATTCAGCCTGCCCTTTATTTCCATCAGCTGTTCGCACATAATTGGTTTCACCTGCTCAGCATAGCACTACATATACAGCGCAGCAAAACCCGGAAGCGGCTGTCAATCATGAGACGTCCGTGCTTAAGCTCCGCCCGCGGTAGATCGCCATGACAACGCCCAAATAACGGCAAAAAGATTATACCGGAATCTTCCGAACAATTTGTTTCTTTATTTTTAAATCGACACAAAACAACCATAAAACATGTTTTCAATCACAAAAAACATCACTTCAATGAAAAAAAAATAAATAATAATAATAAAAAAAATTAGACCCCGAAAAATTGCATATAAACCCGCTTTTTCTTTGTCCACTCACTCACTCACTCACTCACTCACTCACTCACTCACTCACTCACTCACTCACTCACTCACTCACTCACTCACCCACTCACTCACTCACTCACCCACTCACCCACTCACGCACCCACCTTTCACCCAAATCCAACTCTGTAGCAGACAAACTAATCTTATGGGAATGTGTTTGGCAAGTGTCCACCGCAGCTGAACTTAAAAATGTCACTTTTCTTATCAACTACCAGACATCCTTACTCTCCTCTCTCCTTTCATATCCTTGCACACTTCACTGTGCGTTACCCTAACCCAGTGACAATCACTGTCTGACTGTACTCTCATTAGTGTGAATGGGTCTCAGTGCTACACAGAGCACGTGGAACTATGTATTTTTAGTCCAGGTGATAAAATTGCTGCCCAACAACTGCTTCTGATTGGCAATGGAAAAGTGAGCTGGACTGAAGGCCACTGATGTTGTAGAAATGAAGCCTGTTTTTTTTTTTTTTTATACTATCCCAAGTTTTGTTTACGGTCATGTTGGAAAAGGCTACCAGTAAATCTTTGCAAAACTGTTCACTGTTTGCGGAGTCTGAGAGAAACAAGCAAAAAAGAAATATCAGACATTAACATACACCTTTCACTTTGTAATGCAGGGTTCTGTCTGAAGTATTTCTTTGCCTTTTGTTTTAGTAATTTATACATGTATGAATGGGCTTATAATGTATCTCGAAATATGCCTCTAGTGGGTTTTTGGTCCCCTTTAATTTTTTTTCTTTTTAATTTTACTAAACATTGGTTATCCTTCTATTGTGGGTATGGTCATGGTCAGGGCTCTAAATTAACTTTTTTCATCACCAGCCAATGTTGCTAGTAGATTTTTTATCTTACTAGCCAATCAGAAATTCCACTAGCCATTTTTTACCCCTGACCAAAATGAGACATACGCCTTCAAATTTCATTAAATTATTTTATTTAATCTTTTCCTCTTGAAATAATTAATTTCTTTAAACATATGATCACATTTTTTTTTTTACATTTTCACATTTAACTCTTAAAACTTCTTGCTTTTACATTTTCTCACATTTCACTGTTAACACTTCTTTACTTTTCTCACCTATATTACAAATTATACAATACATACTATACTATATATATTATACTATACTGTACTATATTACAGTATATTTTCTCAATTGGTCCCCATATCGTTTCTTCAAACATATGATAATTTTATAATTTTTTTCTTTTTTTGCATTTTCACATTTAACTCCTAACTTCTTTACTTTTTATCTCCACTGTCCCCATTAAATATCTGTAAACATACACTCACATTACATCTTGTTGCTTTTACATTTTCTCACCTTTCACTGTTAACACTTCTTTACTGTTCCCACCTATATTACAATACCGTTACCTCAGACTCAACAACATCCCCTCCAGCCTTTGCCCTTTTCTCACCCCCACAGATTTAAAAAAGTAAACACATTTAACAGCACACGTCCCATTTTTTAATTTACTTTTTAGTTAATCACTTTATAAACTTTCTTAAACCATGGACTCACTGTCTCATTTCCTTAGCCTATTTGTGGACTCACCAACTGACCAAAGATAGCACCAAATCCCCATATAGGCCCATTATGATCAATTCATTTGGGCTTATTAGCAATCCTGTGAAACACACAAGTATCCCTACAGCCTGGTATGGCAAGCCAAAGTGTTCACATAGCCACACGTTGTGTTTATTATATCACGCGTTGCAGAACAGGTTCTAGCACGTGCAATGGCACGCGTTCTAGCATCCGGTGCTAGAACGGCCGATCCTGGGCCGAAGCAAGCAAGACGAAAAAAAAAGAAAAAGACAGGGGAAGGATAAAAAAAAAAATAGGACGGTCATATGCTGGCGCCCGATAGAAGATTGCGCCCTGGTCTGTCACCCAGCCTGCTCATAGCTACAACCGGGTCTGCACTCACCACCAGCCAAAGTAGCTAGTAAGTTTGTTTTTCTACCCGCCAAAATGGATTTTCACCCGCATTTGGCGGGTTGGCGGGTGTTAATTTAGAGCCCTGGTCATGGTTAAACACTAAAGCACACATTTGTTTTATCCTTAATATATTTTCATGACCTCTCCTTATCTCCTGACCTTGTGCTTCAGGCAAGGATGTTCATTTGTTTTGCCTACGGTCGGATTGTTTTCATTCAGAAATCTGGAGTGGACACATGGAAAGTTAGGTTGGCTCAATGGTTTAGAACTGCACTGAATTCACCCTCAGATGATGAACACAGAGCTGTGCAGCGTTGATTATAAAATGTGTATGTAGTAGCTAATCGGCTAATCTTACAAATGTCTAAAACTGACCGCAGGCTAAAAAGCAGGTAACATGGTATATTTGTGCAGAATTCCTTTTTCCATCTGTCTAACAAATAAAAAAAGGAACTCTGTATGTTCTAGTAGACAGTATGAACATAATTGGATGGTATACTTGTGTTGAATTACACAGAGAATTTTGTTAATGACAATGCAAACATGAATGAAGTGGTATAGAATACTGCATCTTTATGCTGTTTTATTTTGGAAGGGGGTCATGACAACATGAAATCCATGTTTTGAAGATGTTAGAGAAGTCCCTCAGCTTTAGCTCGCTCAGCTCTGGTGATTTTTATGGGTCACACTCAGGGGATCAAAGTAGATAAACACAAATGTAGCATTAGAAAATGTCACTGTCAGGTATGTTCAAAGGCCACGTGCTGTGGTTCAAAACAAATATGTTACTTGAATAATTATGAAATTATGTATCTGGAGTTTTGGAATCGGATGATACCCCTAAGAAAAATCACTCTGGTATTCTCATTTTGGTAGTGAAGGAAGCACATTTCTCCACAAAGTTCAGAGCTATATTGGTTTATGTCAAAGATTTGATCACCAGTGCATTGCCTGTTGGTTCATTAGACACTTTTCTACATTATTGTCTGTTCTGTGTAAATGAAGGCATAAGGCTGTATGCAGATATTTCTGGTGTGTGTGTATGTGTGTGCGTGTACGCAACGCTGTGTATGCAGATGCAAATGTTCTCCATAGATCTCAGACTGTGATTGAACCCTGCACAGAAAATTAGTTTTTTTATATGTGTATGTGTATATGTATATGTGGCCTATAATCCTTACCGTAGCATGCATTTAATAGATTTTCTATCTATTTATTTAAAAGCTAAATACATAGAAAAGCATTCTGAAGCGTATCGATGGGCGCCATGTTGGATTCTGTTTCTTCCGTCCCGATTCCGTCTATGACCTTGTGCTGACTGTGACGGACCGGGGACTGGATCCTAACGCACAATGCACAGGCTCAGATTGGGGGGAAAAAACAAAACATATATGACAAAGTCCCACAGGGTCAAAGGTTAACTGGGCCTGGAGTGTCTTTTCATTTCACTGGACCAGTGTAAGATTCAGAAAAAGCAATATGTAGCTACAGTGTCTCTTCATTTTAGATCAGACAGCCCATCTTCAAAAGGGTCGTCAAAGCACTAACAATGAATATGACTGAGGTGAACCCCAAGCATAGGGTCATTTTGGACAAACTTCTAATCTAGTTAAAAGTGGTCTATATCATTATTTATGCCCATCCACATGTTTCCAGAAGTGTTTCAAGGTGTTTTTCCCAAAAACTCATAATACATTTTATTCATCAGAGCCTTCCTCTCAAGGCGCTTATCTCTCTATAAAGATCTGAAGACTAGGTCTCAAGAAAAGGGTAATTTTGGACAAACTTCAAATCTTCTTAAAAAGTGGTTTAGATCATCATTTATGCCCATGAAATAGTCTGAAAACTGCAGCTCATCATTAGTAATTTTATTTATTTATTAATCATACTGTTTTATTAATCGCGAGAAAAATCTTATGAAAATTAATTATAAGTCAGTTCACAAACATGTCAAAGACAGTATCAAGAAGTCTTGCAACTTGTTGTCCTATCTTGGCCTCCAAAATAATAAATAATAATAATAATAATAATAATAATAATAATAATAATAATAATAATAATAATAATAATAATAATAATAATAATAATAATAATAATAATAATAATAATAATAATAATAATAATAATAATACATTTTATTTATCAGCGCCTTTCTCTCAAGGCACTTATCTCTCTATAAAGATCTCAAGACTAGGTCTCAAGAAAAGGGTAGTGTGTGCCGAATAGGGTAATTTTGGACAAATTTCAAATCGTGTTAAAAGGTGATCTAGATCATTATTTATATCCATCTACATGTTTCTAGAAGTGTTTCAAGGTATTTTGAGCCGTTTTCCGAAATAAAACACATTTGCGCCCCCCGGTGTTCAAAGGTTATAAAGGTTATAGTATGTGCAACAGAAAGGTCAAAAAGGGTCATTTTGGACAAACTTCAAATCTTCTTAAAAAGTGGTCTAGATCCACGGTTCTCAAACTGGGGTCCGCGGACCCCTAGGGGGACGTGGCGCATGTCCAGGGGGTACGCGAAGTTATTCACGGTTTTTTGTTTTTTTGGGGTTTTTTTTGCTGTTTTATTTTGAAATGCGGAAGTTTTATTTTGTAGCGAGCGGGCGGAAGTAGCAGCGCTGTTTGATGCTAGCTTGACTAAATTGAGACAGAGCGAGTCACAGGCTATTTTTAGCCACCCTGCAGCGAACATGGATCGATTTTTCAGTCCGCAAAGTTCCTCAAGAAGTGGTAAAAGAAATGACAATGAAAATGACAATGACAAAAACAAACGCCCTAACCCTAAAAAGAGAAAGTACATTGATAGTTATATTGAGTTTGGCTTCATTGAGAACAATGATGGGAGACCAAAATTCCACCAGAAGTCTTTGTCTGTCTGTCACACACACACACACACACACACACACACACACACACACACACACACACACACACACACGGTTTTGTGTGTCTTTTGTTCTGTTTATTATTTTAAAATCATTGAAGTGCTCATTTATATTATAATACCTGAAAATTTCGCTGGTTTGCACAAAAGCACTATTAAAAAAGGTTATCATTGTTTCATAATAATCATTGTTGAAATGTTTTTTTTTTTTTTTTTATCATTTTCAGTATCGCAAGGATGAGGGGGGACATGGAAAAATTTCACCCCTCCAAGGGGGACCTGGGCCAAAAAAGTTTGAGAACCCCTGGTCTAGATCATCATTTATGCCCATGAAATAATCTGAACACTGCAGCTCATCATTAGTAATTGTATGTATTTATTAATTTATTGATCATACTGTTTTTTTCATTGCGAGAAAAATCTTATAAAAATGAATTATAAGTCAGTTCACAAAAATGTCAAACAAAGTATCAAGGAGTTTTGCAACTCGTTGTATTATCTTAGCCTCCAAAAGAGAGTTCATGGCACTGAGTCCTTCTGAAGGAGTGATGTTGTCTGGACATATTTCTGTAAACATACACAGAAAATACACTGAAAAACTGAACTCATCGTGCATGCAGGGCAGGTGTAAAAAACAGGTTGTACATCATTGTCAACCAAGTCTTATCACGATGAGGTAGAGGAGACTTTGTTGACTGTACTCATATGCATTTAAAGCCATTTTAATAGTAATTGTAGTAAAACAGTGATCTAAATGAGTGAGTCCAACCAAGATAATTTTCACTTGTTCCATAGAAGATTCTTTTTTTTTTTGTTTAATTCTTTTATTTCTCTACTCAATTCAAGTAAAAATCAATCTGCCAATGGAACAAATGAAAAATATCATGGTAAAATTTCTTGAAATGAGATTTTCAAGATCTATTGTCTAAAGATAAGTTCTTATATTTCACTGAAAAGTGACTTTTTTGGTGATTATGTGTTATTTAAAATATGATGAAATATTTTTTTTTTTACTAGAAATGAGAAAAATACTCTTAGTAAGATTTAGATTTTTGGAGTGTATGTGTCATGTCATTAAATCTTCTCACCATGGGTTGTGTCGACCTTTATAGGTGATGGCACCTCCAGACATTTGGCTTGTTGATTGAACATCTCTAGAACAGGTTCAGAGACACTCTTTCTCTTACCTGGAAGTATACATATCAAAGTCATGACAAATGCAAATGTACAAACTCCAATTGTCTAAACAGTACATGGGTCACATTACTAAACTACTTACAAGATTAACATCATTATGGTCTTGTAATAGTTTGGAAATCAATAAAACAAAAAAAAATATGACCAACGTACATAATAACTCTAGTAATAACCAACTATTATCATTAGATTCAATTTGAATGAGTAGTTTTGCATTTTCTCACAGTTTGTATGTAAAGACATAGTTTCACTGTACATAAAGTCCAAAGTGACCTTTCAACATATTATCATTTAAGTCAGTGATGTCAAACTCATTTTAGTTCAGGGGCCACAGTCAGGTAAATTTGATCTGAATTGGGCTGAAACCAGTAAAAACAAATAATGTGATAATATAAAAATAATATCAACTTCAAACTTTTCTCTCTGTTTTAGAAGGGAAAAAAGTAAACATTAAGAGAACAATAATATTAGGCTTTTGTTTATCATTTACACATATACATTGTAACTTACAGATCACAGTGAATCTGCAGATACACAAAATATTTAGCAATAAGTGGAGTATTATTAAAATTGTAGTCAACTTTTCTTAAGACGTTTCCAATTCTTGTTATTTGTTCTGTTTATTGAACTTTTTTTGTGAAATTATACTTTGTTTTAATAATAATAATAATAGATTAGATTTATATAGCGCTTTTCAAGGCACCCAAAGCGCTTCACATTAGTGTTCCATTATTCATTCACTCTCACATGATCCCTCTGGTGGTGGTAAACTACATACATAGTCACATTTGCCCTGGGGCAGACTGACAGAAGCATGGCTGCCATTTCACACCTACAGCCCCTCTGACCACCACCGAACATTCATACACCAGTGTGAGTGACACTGGAGGTAAGGAGGGTGAAGTGTCTTGCCCAAGGATACAACAGACTGACTACGACAGAGCGGGAATCGAACCGCCAACCCTTGGGTTAATGAACAACCTGCTCTACCAGCTGAGCCATGGCCGCCCCTGTGTCATTTAGTGTCACTAAATGAAAAGAAAATACATTTACAAAGAGACATTTATTTACTTGTGAATATTTATAGGTTATTATGAAACTGAATTGGTCTAAATGTGGACCACAAACTAAAATGATTTATATCTTCGTGTAATTTTTGCATTTCATAAATTCATCCAATTTAGACGTGCCGGATTTGGCCCCCGGGCAGCATGTTTGACACCACTAATTTAAGGGGTCTGAGAAGGGATTTTTGCACTTGCGTCATGCCTGTTTTCAGGATGGAGAAAGTCTACTGTGAGAGACAGAGTTTGGCCAATCACAGGTGTTTTCAGACTGGCATGGAAGTGGTTAAATATCTGATTGACACCTGCAATCACCAATCACTGATCAGATAATGTCAGACATAAAGTCCTTTACTCTGTGTCTCAAGGTGGTTTTAGATTTCCATCAGCAGCATGAAACAACATCCAATTGTGTGTTTATATTTAGTGTTGAGAGCACGTCAGAAGGTGACTTTGTTAAAATTATTGTGTTGTTCTTCTTGATTTCAGTTCTTCAAGTAAATGATCGATGTAAAATACAGTTTGTCATCTGTTCATGGTCATCAGATACAACCAATGTGGATGTTCAGAGGCTCCGTAATGAACATGGAAACACCGTCATCTTCGACAACGTTGATTCACCAATAAAATCCATAGAGTTTCATAAACTATAGTAAATGGAAACACTGGTTCAGTTTTTGATATCTTTGCTGAAAAAGTCACATTATGTTGAGTTTTTTTCTGTTTTTACCTCCAAAAAATGTCATAAATACTGGAGTAGCCTACTTGTTGGGTTATTAATTGATATTTACATGGTGGTATTATAGTATTACCACTAACTCCATTATCACAATGTTATGTAATAATGGAATTTGCTCATAACTACATAAAACCTATTAAGATCTTTTGTCCTTAAACCAATTTTCATAAGTGAAAACCGCTTTATCCTGATTTAATATGGATTTGCCCAGACAATCCCAGACAAAATTATTTACTTGATTTGTTACAAATTCAGTGTTTCAGTAGTGATAAATAAATGCATGTCTTACTAAAAAGCATAAAACTGGTGAAAGTGTCTTCGCCAGAGCTGATCTTTTCATAGACAGCCAAACAGTCAGAGCAGTCAGTCTTCAGGTACACTTGCTTGAGGTAAAACGGTTGTTCTGTTAAAAAAAAAAAAAAAACAGTACATTTTGTTTCTGAATATAATTTTTTTTAATGTCACACTGTATCTTTACTCACCAATTAGCATTGTGCTGTTTTCAAAAGTCACATTATACACTAAACTTGAACAATGATCATATCTGTAAAACAAACAAAACAAACACCATTATGATAAACTACTTTAGCTGCACATGTTTTCAATCACCCCTTTTTTTTATTTAACAGTGGGTGTTAAGAGCATGTGTGGTAAGAGACATAACCATCACCCATCTTCTCTCCCAAGTTAAGTGATTATTTATGGCTTACTGTTTCTACTCAAGAGTTTCAGACCGAATTATGCAATTTTTGTACCAGAAACTTGATTTTAAACTGATATATATTGTATTCTAACTCCGCTGACATATTTAAGTCCAGAGTGTGTAATATAAAAGCTAATAGTACATTTTTTAATAATTTGTTTCTAATTGTCTGTCAGTGTTAATGTGTCGTATTCACATCCACAACGGTTTGGCCACTTTAAAAGTAAATATTCACTATACGTAGTAAGGACTTTTTTATCCAATCTGTTAGAGTAGTAGCAGTAATAAACTGTAATAACCCTTAGATTAAAAAATATTCCACTTCGGCCCCGTCAGGAAATATTTTTCTGATAGTAACGCATGGGCAATACATTATCCCTTATAAATATCTCATCACACTTAAAATAAGACATAATTACCTAAAGAGCAACTTTTCAGTGAGATATAAATAACTTTATTATAGACAATAGATCTGGAAAATGTTATTTCAAGACACCTTACTAAGATATTTTTACTTGGTCCATGGCAGACAGACAAAACTTTATTATCATTTGGTATATCACAAGGACATATCAAATTAAAATCAGGTTTGTTTGGTCTGTCCATGACTAAAAGCTAGTCGTGCAGCCATTAGGGGCTACCAATCGATTATAGAAAAATAGACAAATATAGCAAGGGTGTCACACTATGACATCCACTGTTTTGGTTCATTTTCAGTTCATCAACCCCCAATTTTAAAAAGTTATCTTGGTAACATTTCTTGAGGTATCTCTTTAGGTGATTATGTCTTATTTTAAGTTTGATGAGATGTTTGGACTAAAAATGAGAAAATACACTTGGTAAGATTTAAATTTTTTCCCCCAGTGTTCCAGGACCAGGGCCTTCATATGTCTAAACTAATATCAGTGAAATACTCATATTCAGTTATTATACATGTCACTATGTTGTTAGAATTTCAAGTGTTATCCTTGTGCTGTGGACTTACATTCCCTGTGTTTGGACAAGGGTGAGGATGTTGCTCTGACTTGTTGGGGTAATATCGACCCAGACACTGGTCAGCAAGTGGCCCAGTGATCGGGTTCCTGGGAGCTCAGAGCTTCCACTGATGAACAGCCACTTCCCCAACATCTGGACAGAATACACACACATTCATCCAGAGGCTCATCATGGAATTTACATTATTAATAATAATATACTGAATACAAAATCATGCTTTAAAGTCACACTATAGTTTTTAGTGAAGGAAAATATGTAAAACCATTCTCATATTCTGCAGTTGGAACTATTAATCCTATGAATACAGTGAAATAATTCAGGTAATATGCAGTTTATGTGCTTTTTTGTCTTTTGTTGGTTGCATCCATTGCCTCTGTAATGAACACTATCTTCTGCAACACTGATTCAACAATAAAACCTATGTAGTATGACAAACAGTGGTTGCAGACTTGTTTTAATGAAGAATGAATTATATATTTTGCTAAAAATGTCACATTTTCTTCAATTTCATCCACTTTGGACATCCTTTAAATTTACTGAGCTTTTACAGACATATCTGCATGGTCGGTAAATTAAATATAAGAAAATACCTGAGTTTCACAGCAAAAATGTCAAGGATAATATTATGATATAAAGTAATATGGTAATGGTTGTGAGGTTTTATGGGTTAAAAGAGGCTCAAAACAGCAGTGAATGAGTTGAATCCACAGAATATATAAAATAAAGAGTTCTGTACTTACATCTTCATTGCTGATTGGTATTGGTTTTACCAGACTCTCACAGTCACTCAGAGGAGCAGAAACTCCCAGTGAAAGGAGATTCAGAAACAGAGCAACAGTGACACCCTTCATCCTCTGGACAGATTATCCTCCTTTAGTTTCCTATGTGTCTCCAGTTTGTCTCCACACTGTTATATATCTGGTTTGTCCCCCACTGCATCAGCCACTTTACTGTGATGTAACAGAATAAACACCCTGAGTAGAGAGGGAGGAGGAGGAGGAGGGGGGGGGGGGGTACAGGGGTCAGAGGGAGACTTTGAACCACGTTGTCAATATCATTTGCTTTTTACTCTTGTGTTATAATCAAGATAAAGTAAAAAAACTAAAACTAAAAAACTAAACTAAAGACATTCAATGCTTTGCTCCAGGATAAAACAGTGATTATAAATAATAATTAAGTAAATTAAATTAACAATGTGATCAATGAATGATTTACTAAAGATGTAAAAGTGATTTTGTGTGACAGTGTGAATAATAAGGTGAAAGAATGTTGAGAGAATATTGATTTATTTGTGATTATAAATGTTAAATGTGTTAAAGGATACATTTCACTCATGTTACAGAGGATTAATGCAGGTCAAGAAATGTATTTTTTTAAACAAGGCTATGTTCAAAAAGATTATAGTGAATCATGGCAAAAGGAATTAGCCCTCGCCCAACCAATACGCCCAAATAACGGCAAAAAGATTATACGGGAAACTTTTGAACAATTTGTTTCTTTATTTTTCAATCAACACAAAACAACCACAAAACATGTTTTCAATCACAAAAAACATCACTTCAATAAAAAAAATTAAATCAAAGAAAAAACTTGTTCAAATGCAAAAAAAAATTGAGACCCTGAAAAATTGCACATTTTCTTTGTCCACTCACTCACTCACTCACTCACTCACTCACTCACTCACTCACTCACTCACTCACTCACTCACTCATGAAAATCTCATTTCAAGAAATCTTACCATGATCATTTTCATTTGTTCCATTGGCAGAGTGCTATTTGCTTGAATTAAGTAGAAAAAAAAGAATTAAGCAAAAAATAAATAAATAAAAGAATCTTCTATGGAACAAGTGAAAATGATCTTGGTTGAACTCACTCCTTTAGATCACCATTTAAAATGGCTTTAAATGCATATGAGTACAGTCAAAAAAGTCTCCTCTACCTCATCGTGATAAGACTTGGTTGACAATGATGTACAACCTGTTTTTTACACCTGACCTGCATGCACGATGAGTTCAGTTTTTCAGTATATTTTCTGTGTATGTTTACAGAAATATGTCCAGACAACATCACTCCTTCAGAGGGACTCAATACCTTGAACCCTATTTTGGAGGCCAAAATAGGACAACGAGTTGCAAGACTTCTTGATACTTTCTTTGACATGTTTGTGAACTGACTTATAATTAATTTTTATAAGATTTTTCTTGCAATGAATAAAACAGTATGATCAATAAATTAATAAATAAATAAAATTACTAATGATGAGCTGCAGTTTTCAGACTATTTCATGGGCATAAATGATGATCTAGACCACTTTTAACAGGTCCGTCACAGTCAGCACAAGAATGCTTTTCTATTTAGTTATTAAATAAATAGATTAAAAAATCTACAAAGTATTAAATACATGCTAAAGTAAGGATTAAGACAAAAAAAATTAGCTGAATAATTTTGTTAGATTTAATAAGCAAGTATTTAGGACAGACAACCTGATACTACTGATACAGACTGTGGATACAGGTGGGGTTATCATTTATAAGTTTGAATTAAATTGGAACTCATTCGTGTGCTCATCTGTCAAACTCATTTTGTGTAGGTTTAGCGCAAGTACTCTCTTACCAAATTGTTTTTCTACAAGACAACACTACCACGAACTCATTGTTTGACGCTAGTGTTTGGGCGGCTGTGGCTCAGTTGGTAGGTCATTGTCCAATGAGCGGCGGTTCGCGTCCCGCCTCTGTCTGTCCACATGTCAAAGTGTCTTTGGACCCTAAGTTGCTCCCAGTAGAGTCAGGCTGCCCCAGTGTATCAGCAGTAGCTGTCTACTGGTGTATGAATGTGAGGAATTGTAAAGCACTTTGGACACCAACTGGTGACTATAATCACTGCCAATTGCAATCAATGTTAATAGATCAATATTGCAAGAGGTAATGGTGAAGCCACAAAATGTCCAAATGTGTCATATGTGATATTGCATAAAAGCTGGGAAACTGCACTTTACCTGCACTATTTCAAAGTCTTGATAGAATTAGTGGATCGACATTTGATAAACATATTTAGGTGTTAATACCAAAAGGATGCTTTATTGTTGGAGATATTAAATATGGCATGAAGATTTAAGACACAAAAGTGCATTTCATGTATTTTTCTTTATCTGTTACTATCATAAATCATCTTGAAACACTGCAAAATTAATTTGATGGAAGCATTGTGTAAATGTCAGGAAATTCCTATAATTAAGACCAGCCCAAGCTGAATATTAATGTATTTTGACTTGTATAATGTACAAAAAAAAAAGTAAAGAGCATGAGGGTTGTGAACAGGGGACTATGGCCTAGTTTACGAATGACTGAAATGTTGATCCTTCCATCCAGTACAGAGACATTTTGTAGGATCTGGTATGCATTACAGAAACTAGTGTGTTATCTATGTCTGCATAAAGAGGCTGCATTTACTGTTGATTATTTCCTCTGTGTTGTTTTTGTCATTTTCTTGGGTTCCAGTAAACTAACTAAATTTGTATGCTGTCATTTGGGTTTTACTGCATATTGGTTTGTTATACAATACCAAGTTATAATCTGCAAATTATTACTTATCAAATACAAAGCCAGCATTTGATCATTACAGGGTTTAAGGAAAAGGCAGGGAGTAATATATTTACTTTGAATAAACCTATGTTGTAGAAAGTTTTAGTCACAGTAAATAGATTATATATACAAAGGGAGATAAAGACAATATTGAAGAACCACAGCAAAAGAAAATGAAAAATATAGCATTTCAAGATTTTAGTGCTTATCAGTTTTTAATCACCAACTTTACATTTTCAGAAACATATTAAATTGTATGACTGTGTTTTAATTTGGTCAGTGTCCCTGTGTCTGCACGGCTGATTTCAACAGTCATCCTCGTCATTTCTTTTTACCCATGAACAACCGGTAACAGTTAAGGAAACTGTAATTAACTTGAGTTTGTCTTTGTCCTCACCATAACCTCAGCTATAAATATTAATGTCCACAACAGCAGCACATTCAAAAACAAACTTTTAGAGATTAACAGTTTAAACAAAAGCTTGTTTTTTTTTTGGCATATAAGAGTTAGGGTCACTACTAATATGTGCCAAAAACTGACAACAACATATCTTATCAAAAGGGCTTTTAATGGCATTGAACATTCTAGAGATGCGCTTTTACAGAACAAAAGGACAAAATAGATAGGAATAACAGAAAGAGCATTATTCTAATTATCCACTGGAAAAAGGAGGGAAAACTCTGAGCATGATCTGATTATTAAAACAATGCTCAAGGAAGAGGAGGGAGTGTGTGAAGACAAATGTATGTGCTGGGTGACATTGGCCAGTGATGGAAAGATGGATGATAAATGACCATTCCTGCTTTCATGCCTCCTCTTCCTCCACTGGTTCATCCATTCTCTTTTTCTGAAATGGTGAAGATGGATGACAGCAGGATGGAGACGAACGGAGGCTGATGAAGAGTGAAGGGACATAACGGGACAACGTTTCGTTAATTCCTGGTCATGTTTCTCTTGGGTCAGACACACAGAAGGAGAAGAAGGACACACATGGTAGGACAGAGGGGTTTCTGGGGGCTGGTGATCACTCCATGGCCTCCTGGTTCTCTTGGTCTGCACTGATCTCCTCGCTGGCCTCCTTGCCCTCCTTACTCCTCTTACTCTTCTTGTGCTTGTGCCTCCGGTGGCTGTCGCCCTCCTCGCTGTCATGTCTCCTCCTACTGCTGCTGCTAATGAGAGGAGAAATGGCGAGGACAACAAATGTGAGAAAAGGGCAAAGAGGGAAGCCAAGAAGGGAGAGAAGGTGATTGTAAGAAGAGGGAGAGAGTGACACAAAGACAGAGGACGATCGATAGATGGAACAAAAGAAATAGAGATGGGACAAGAGGACATGAAATATGAGAAGCGGGCAATTCAATGCCAGGAGTAAAAGGTGAAGCACACAGAAGGAAAGACCAAAAAGAAAACAAAAAACACATTGTGATTCATTGTTACTCTTGTAAGACATTCTTTCAGTTACATTAAGAAAGGAAATAATCGTCTTGTCTGTGCTCCAATACCTGCGTGAGGATTTGTGACGACCCTCTTCTTTCTCCCGGTGGCGTCTCTCCCTGTGTCTCTCTTCCTTCTCTCGGCTTGACCTGTCTCGATGGCGTTCTACGTAACCACGCTCCTGGTACTCACGGTAACGATATCGCTCCTCATCACTATGGCAGTCAAAGACAACGGGAAATGTATTAAAAGTTTAAGCTACATGTAGTATTTCTACTGTAAAATATACAAATATGATTAAAATATTAGTGTTCAGAATAAAGATCCCAAGAGTTATACCAAAGATGTCACTGAAATGGATTGTAGACATGAACTGAGTATGTCCATGTGGAGAGTCCAACAGCTTTATATGACCACTAGAAGGAGTAGTGAGTCACTCGGGTGGATCACAAGGTCAATGAGCACAGTTGTCAGCAAGTAACAAAATGGGATGTGAACCACGAAAAAACTACTTTTAGAGTCAAAGAAAGTGATTAAAGCTAAAAACACTGTTGTCTTTATCACTGACCACAGCTGTAAATGACAAGACTGGAGTTCGATGCCGAAATCGCAGTGTTTCTTCCACATGGTGATTGCTTATGAAGCTCATGAGGATATAGTGTTATAATCCCACCCCCACAAAGGGGAGGCATGGGGTATTGTTTTAGTTTGTTTGGTTTATTTAACACTGCAGCAGCAAAACTACAAGTTGAATTCATACCAAATTTGCTTTATAGACTACCACTGACCCAGAATAGATGGCACTACATTTTGGGAGAAATATGTCAAAGTAATTTTATTATTATTATTATTATTATTATTATTGTTATTATTATTTAACCACCACCACAATACTTACAAAGGGCAAAAATTTACATCTATATTGCAGCAAAAGTACTGGATTAATTCATACCAAATTGGGTTTATAGGTTGCCAGTGATACAGAATATATGTGGGTACATCTTGGGACATCTTTTTAGGAACTTTAAACCCCACGCCCAGCACATATGTAGAAGCAATTGACATGATGACGTCAGCTGGCTCGATGCCTAAATAAGTATCTATATGTACGAGGGGCAGGGTTTGCTCTGTATGGCACCACTTGTTACGTGATCTTATCTGTTGGTTGATCTGTTGTTCAGACTGTACTGTGACAGTTGTGTTGTTTGGACAGATCCAAAGAGATCTTTAATGCAATGACGGACAATACAAACTGTACAGAAAACAGAAGTGTTTTGTATTTTCACTGTGGCTGTTTTCCACAGAGCTAAGTTATCCGACCTAAATTGTAAAAAACATGCTCATGAAGTAACGTACATGAGGAAAGTAAGTGTTATTTTGACAGACGAATAAACAGCTAAGAGTTTTTGTTATAAGAAGACAACATGATGATACCATAAATACAGATGTGTGAAAACAATTAGCTTTTTTCAATGCAGTGAGTGATACAGTGTGTGGATATATAACATTGACTCTGGTGGTTTTGGTAAATGTAAATGTGTTCTGGCACAAACTTCTGACTGCTGTTGAAAGTTTGGAAAATTGATACTACATATAAACCCTTTAAATATGAATAATTAGTTAGTGGGAAACAATGTTTCTATGTTTTCATATAATTTTGAAGGCAGCCCTTGAAATGTGTCAGACAAAAAGAAAATCTAAATTTGGCATGTTTCCAACTAGTGGACTGCAACAGTGTCAGAAGACTTCCAGACACAACTTATGTTAAAATCAGACATAAACTATGAATTTTTTTGTCATTGATGAAACTACTAAATAATTTAATCGCATCACTCCATACCACCTGTTGCTACGACCAACTGCACTTTCATAGTTGAAATGGAATATTCAGAAAGAAGCCAGTTTGAGTTGCCTTTCATGAATTCTTCCATGTTGCTAGAGTTGCTCATGTCAGACTTTTCAAGGCTACCCAGCAGGTAGCCTTATTTACTATGTTGACAGACCACAGTTCAGATCTGCTTCAACCAACCAACAAGTCCAAATGGGAGAAAACACACTGGGAGTGGATTATTTGTAGCCTCCACAGGCGTTGTTGCTAAATGTAGCTTCCCCACTTTAAGGACTTATGTCTCAACAGGACTTGGAAAAACTGGTTCATGTATTTAACCGTCAAGTTTGATCCAAAATGCTGGTGCTCCAGTCTTCACTAGAACCAAAAAAGTTGACCACGTCACACATCATCACATATTGGCTTCCTGTCTCTCAATGGACAAACTTGAAAATACATGCATTAGTTTAAAAAGGTCTGAATGGTTCATGGCCCAAATACATCAGCAATCTCCTTTTACTGCATGAATCATCCAGACCACTAGCACAGGTTTGATCTCTGTCCCCAGAGTCAGAACCAAACAGAGAAGCAACTATTAGTTCTTATGCTCCACACATCTGGAACAAACTACCAGAAACCTACAGGTCTGTTCAAACTCTGTTCAAGTTAAAGATCCTTGTGTTTACAGCTGCCTTTGATCAGAGTTTTTTTTCCAGTTCTAATACCTGCACTGACACTCATAATGTTAATCGGTTTAACATTAACATTACATTCTTTATTTGAAATCAACACTGTTTTTGACTGGTTTTATTCTTGTTTTAATTCCTTTCTTCTTGTCACTCAGGTTTAAAAAGTGTGTGGTACACCAGGTTTAAATGTCAGTGCCAGAGTTTTACAATTTGTGCAGAAAAAATAACCAGATTGGGTTTGAAGGTTTTTCACATCGATGCCTTTGTAAATTATTTTGACTTGCCTTGTTTATGAGTGGTGCTATACAAATACATTTGACTTGCCACTAGCTGTCACCAGATAGCCCATACAGTTTATAAACATTTGTGTATAAAAATAGTGTTGCTGAAGTAACATATTTTTATGTCTACTTAAACTACTGATGAAAAAAATGTCTGCATTCCTTTGACCTCTTATATTGTCTGCACCTTAGTGTTACTCTCACCTGGTGTAACCCATTCCTGAAGGGCTGTGCTCCCTCTCCCTTTCCCGCTCATGTGTCCTCTCTCTGGGTCTCTCTCTGTCTTTGTCTCTCTTATCGTCTCGACGAGGATAGTACTCCCAGGGTTTAGCATTGTCCATCATGGGAGGCCAGGGAGGTGGTACACCTCCAGCCATTGGGGGAGGGTATGCACCTGAAAAAAGGAACAAAACATGAATGTCGCACATTTAGATGATTGCAACTGTTCAAATTCAATTAAAAAAAAAAACAAGTATTCAGAAAATGCGCCTAATCCATATAATTTCATCATGATATCTTAAGTATTCATTGAGTTATAGCATGATACGTCTCTGTGGACACACACAAGATTATTAAAAAATCTGATAGATGATAATAAATTTGTATATATTTGGCAAACCTTAAATCCAATGTTATATACGCATGGCTAACAATTTATGTGAGATCACTGCAATCATTTCCATATATACAAAATCTCAAAGTTATGTCTTAATTGGAATATAAACAGTTTGATGGCTTTGTTTAGCTGCAGGAAAACAGATAATGATGTTTTGTACCTTGAGGGAATGGGTAGGGAGGGACAGAGCGTCCATCGTAACCTCCAGGATGGCCACTGTGGTAAACGAAGAAAGGCAGTAAATTACACAGAGTGAGTGTGGGCTCTTGACATTAACCATGTTGAGGACCACTTATTTTTCCATTCTGTCAAAAAATTCTACAGTAAAGCTAATGAAGAAATGTCAACACTGATGCTATAATAACAAACATAACACGAATTACAAGTTTAGGTTGTGAGTGCATTTTTCATTTTAGTCTTTTCAATGCCATGTCCAAATTGGCGTTTTGATGAACAACCAACATTGGTTTCATAAGGTTCATGTTCTTATAACAAAGATAAACATGACTTAACTTGCCACAAGTTGATGTGCAGGGTTCCTACAGAATCCCCAAAGCTAAACCTAAGACTTTTTAAGACGGTTTAGAAAACAATTTAATGCACATTTGACAGCATATTTCACTGCCACACTAGAGAAAATTGGTAACTCCTAGAATTGTAATAAATTCTAATAAAATATATTAATTTACTCCAGTACCTTGATTCCCATTATTCCAAGTCTGAACTGATTTCTTTGTACAAACAGCAGCGTATTTAAAAAACGCAACCCTCCACTTGTGTCAACCAGGTTGAGAAATATATTTTCTTTAAACAGGCATTATTATTATTATTATTATTATTATTATTATTATAGTTACCTGTCCATAGTGGGGATGATGGAGGGAGGGGGTCCACTGGGTGGGGGAGGAAAGCCAGGAGGAGGGACAGTGATGGGCATTCCTCAATAAGAGAAAGAGGAACCAAAGTAAGAACAGAGAAATACATGCAACTCATTTATCAACAATAACAGAAGAATCTGTATAAATTCAACAAAATAACAGTGACAAACTTACTGGGTGGCGGGATGAGCGGAGGGGCGGAGCTCACGTTGGGTGGTGGAGGGAGGAAAGGAGGTGGAGGTATGTTAGGAGGAAGTGGTCCAGGGGGGAAGAAGGTGGGTATCTTAGCTGGAGTTGGTTCAGACTCTGATGTAGAGTGTTCAGAGATTACCTACAAATCAAGAGGCAGGAAGACGCTGATGTTATACGAGGACAAAAAGAATAATTGTAAGGAAGATCAATAACCTTATTTTTTTTAAATACATTAAAAACATGCCAAACCCTTCTACCTGGATATTGTTGCCATCTAGGTTGTGTCTGCGTCGACCTTCCACTCTGCTGATGGTGGCCGTCTGCCCACCAATTACATCAATAGTTCCACTCGTCTTCCTGGAAAAACAATTCAAAGAAAACAAACCAAAAGATTGAGTGGTTTCCAAAACTGAGAACATACATATACCACTGTATGTCCACACACACAGTAAGTAAACAAAGAAAATATTAAAGGTGAAGAACAACAATAACAACAACGAGTGGGGATTTCCTTTTATCAAAGATGAGTTAAATGTTTTTCACAGACGCGACAACAGTCGTTAAGCTCCCTAGTCCACCATTTTGTTTATTCAGTCATAAGTTTCTCTGGACTCCTCCGTGAACTTTCCGGCGTCCAACTACATCATCCTAAAGATTACACTGATTAGTTGTAGTACCATCCTATTGCATACAGAGGATTTGAAGGACAATCTTTTAGCTCCACCACCTATGAAGCATTCCTAGATCTATACATGTATGAATAGGGATAGCGCGGATAGGCTAATCATTTACTGGATATTAAGTAAATCTTCAAATCCAAAGATGTAATACATATGGACAAAATACTGTATCCTTAAGGCCTTGGAAATGGTACCAGAAGCATTTCTGTGGTTACAGGTCATTTCATGGTCTAGAAAAACACTAAACCATTTAAAATCTCTAAACATCCCCATCAGGCCCCTTTAATCTTGCAGGCAAAAGGCCATGTGTACTTACGTATAATAGGACATGTCCTGAGCAGGGGGGCCAGTCCACTGAGTGGGGGAGATCCTACCATTTTGAAACAAATGACAGGAGAGATAAGCAACATCGACTCTTAGACACCAACATACACATCAGCCTATAGGTTAGTGACCGACTGTGTTGACTGTGTATGAGCATGAATCAAATGAATAAAAATAATTTTGTTATCCAATTTCCATCAAAACAATTAACTTTTGCTGCTTAACAGTGTCTTCGCTCTTTGCCTTCCTGTCACAGTCAGTTAACAGTAAAGCAGTGATTACATTTCCCATAAAACACATCATTTCTAGTGAAAACTCCTTGTGTGCCCATTACCAGGCATATAGACAGTTGTGGAAAAAAAAGTTACCTGGGGACCTGGTTGCCTGTAGATTTATACACACTGACTGGAGATGTAAAGTCTGGCTTGGGCGTGTGAATTGGCAAACTGGATATGTCTTTCTCGTTGCCTGTCCTGCCTTGCTGAACCTAAGAATATATTAACAAAAAATAAACAAACTAAACATTGATATCTACAATATAAAAAGCTGAATCCAGCCCTAAATATTCAACACCAGAAAGAATACATTTGTGAAGTAAAATAATTGTGGTAAATATATTAAACACATTACAATCTCAAAGATTACTAAAAGGGGCCAAAAACCAACACATAAGCAAAAGCCAAGATGATTAACTCTTACAGTGATCTTGCTGGTCACTGAACCAACTGTAGAGACCTCCAGACCCATGCGTAGCCTCTTCTGTTTCTCACAGTAAGCTTTCCATGTATCTTCATTGAAGCCATAGTTAAAATAATCTGACAGATCCGCTCCTGCACACAAACAGTTGAAATGATGACATTAAATGATAAACAAATATAAAAGTCATGCATTAAAAAAAAGGAGGCTGATTAATTGAGAAACATATTGAAATATTTGGATTAATTTCTTTTGATTTGCTTCACAGTGCTTCAACTTAAAGCCCAGCCTGCTTTAATATGTTCAAAGTGTATGCATAATAAGCCTACATCTTTTCAGTCAATACCGTTTGCTTGCTTACCTAGAATTCATAAGAATATCCTGATACAACATTTTCACTTTCGATGATACCAATATTGCAGCCTTGAGTATTGGCTGATATAGTGTAGAATGTTAGAAAAGACTTTATCAAGTGACGTTACTCAAATACAGGACAATATTCAGCAACAGTAAGTCTGAGTAAAAACGGACTCATTTGTTATCAACCAATTGGTTACATAAATGTTAAGCTTCAACATAATATCTAGTTTTCTACAATTAAATAACCTAAAAAAATTAAATAAATAGAAGGTCCTGAAAAATAACCTAAACAAATCCAATAAAAACTAATTATACTTTTAAAGTGTAAACAATTTAAGTTATTTATTACTGTCAGTATATGGAAGCAGCAACTGAGTGTGGGTCCAAAAAGAACAAAAATAAGAAAATATTGTCCACTGTGCAATTGCTGAAAGGTAATAGTTCACAGCTCCAGTTTTACCAACTCTGTTCAACTATGGAAAAAAAAAAATCTGTGTACAAGCACTGGTCAAGTTAAATGAAGTATAGGCTGGTAGCGAACAAGGAAATGAAAATAAAAAAATAAAAAGTGGATTAATGGATAAAACTGTGTTGTCATGGTTGAGCCACAGCCTATTTGTTTTTATATTACAGTGAATTTTACATCTGGCCACAGTTGTCATTTGGCAGCATTTGTGGCACATGTTTTAGCAAAAAAAAATTAAACCTTTAACAGTTACTTACTAAGTAGACAATGTGTAAAATAGACAGTACAGGACTCTCTGGTACTTCTGTCAGATGACTGTTAGTTCACCTGTAGTCTTACTCATTCAGGAGTGGAAAATGGACTGCTTAATCAGAGTGCTTATATCAGAGATTTTAGACGCAGTCCGATAAAATCCAATACTCGTCTTTTGACCAACATCGGACCAATTTCCGATATCAATATAAAATTGTGACACCCCTAATAATTTAGTACCTTGTTGTTAATCCACTGAGCACTGGTGACAACAAATAAAACATCATTTGAGACCTTGACACTTATATAAATCATAAACCTATCACTTAAACAGTAAAATCTGGTGTATTTGTCCCAAAATTGAAACTGAATACTTCAGCATAAACAGTCCCCATTATGATTGTAATACTTATCCACACACACACACATACCAGGCTTCCGCCAGGGCTTCTCTTCAAAGGACTCCATATCCACCTCCAGGACTGGAACCCCATTGATGTTTCCAGGAGCATCCAAATCAACTCCTTTCAGCTTTGCAGTGACTACAAGCAATAAGTAACAAAAGATGATGAACATTAACATCCCACGAACTAAATTAAATTATAGTTAGTTGCCACTTTGTGTACAGGGATGTTGTTGAATAAAAAAACAAATTAGAACAAAAAAAAAGGAATATAAAAAGTTAAAGGTTGGTACCTTGTCCATAAGGTCTGGAGCCAGTTGACTTAATGTTGAGGTTGACTGGTGGAGCTCCATAAGTCCTGGGTGAAAATGAAAAAAAAAAAAAAAACTGGTTACTTATTTTGTGTTTGTTAAATTCAGAAAACCCAATGGGCTGTAGATTTACAACTCAGCAGCTGTACACCAAAAAAATAAACGTCTGACTAAAGCTGAAACCTACGTGTATTGTGGTGCTCCTGTTTTAATGTCTCCGATGGTGACACGAACATCATCATCATCATCATCACTGTCGCTGTCACTGTCCTCATCTTCACCCGCGGCTTCACCTGGGGTCTGAAAGATCACAACACAAATCAAATAGAATACATATGAGAAAAGACTTACAAATGGACAAGTTTTGGCAACAAACAGAACACTAAAAAAGCTTCTACCTCAGAAACAACACCGTTCCCTGTAGCGTGTTCAATGGCATCATCTGTAGGAGCTTCGGTAGGTGCACTGTGCAATAAATGATAGATCAATCATATTATTCTTCCAACATAAAGACAAATATTTAGCTGACTCTGAAGTGAAAGGGGTAAAAGATGTTTACAATGAGTCCTATTGATATAAGGTATACCACAGTAGTTCTATATTACAGAGTAAAGAAGGGAAAAATCACTATCTGTAGTTCTTCTAACATGATAATTTCTCAATAGTCCTACAACATGCATGTGACAATCACCCAAATGCAATTATTTTCATAAACTTCCATTATTAGTGCATCATCATAAACATGTTGATTCAAGTATATAAAAACAATTTGATGAGACTAAAAGAAAAGTTATATTTCATTAGTATTAACACGTATCACTTTGAGATTTTCCTTTCTTTCACCTCTTTTGTCATCAGCTCTGTGCACCCTTCATCTTAAGGAAGTTCACTTTTATCAGTGCAGACATTATCACAAATCTATATTTTTACATTTTAGTAATAAGGTTTGTGTATTTAAATTATTGATGTTACAATACATGTTCTTTGTGTAAATTTTGGCTCGAAGGACCTACAAAAGTACAAGTCTTATTTGTTTGTTCAATACCACTATTCTCTCCTCCTAGAACTGTATTTTACTAGAGGGATCAACTTACAGGAAAAAGAATAAGTTATGAATCGCAATTATTTGTGTTTGCAATCGTCAACTGTAATAGATTTTAATGGTAACCCTACAATACATTCAGAGCTATAGCAGTAATGTATAAAGTAAAACCCATTAAGACTAGACCTGCATGATATGACCAAAAAAATACATCTAGATTATTTTTCATTATACACAATCTCTGATTATAGTCTCCAACTAAAGACGGAACTATAAATGTATATGTAGCATAAATTTACAATGAATAGACAACTAGAAACCAAGAGGGCTGCATTCAAGCATTTTGTTAAGTAAGACAGCTTCTTAATTTTTGTGTGTGCATTTTTCACAAGTTTCATAATGCAAATTGTTAATTATGTTACAGAATGTGATGCACTACTCATCTCTAATTAAGCCAATAATATATATTTTTAAAAAATAGCTCGAAATTTCAGACAACCCAATTTGAATTCCAGGTGATTCCACGTGGGGTGCTGACAGCAAGGTTGAAAAACACAGCAGTACAAAGTAAATACACTACAGCATTAGTAAGATAATGCACAGGTTGGTTACACAAGTGAAAGTATATGAATATAAAAATGGAGGACGTGTCCTGTTGTAAATGGCACTTCAGTGTGTGGACCTAAACAGGTGTCTGGTTCATGTGGACTTTAATACCTGACAGCAGCATTCAGTTTGGCTTCCTCGTCATCGTCTTTGCTCTCAGATTCATCTGAATGAAGAGGAAAAAGGGCTAATCATTTAGCTAGCATCACAGACAATAAGTTATTCATGTTTCTGAAATAGTTCAAAAGAAAAAACAATGAAAGAATGGGCAGTTCCTTATATTTGGATAGCTATATGTAAATAAATAATTTGCCTGGAGCCATGTTGTTTTGAAAGACCGATAACAGTAGATCAATCAGGTGCTATTAGCTCACTTAGCTTCCGGGCTAACTAACGCTCTAATCTGCTCACAAGGGCTGCACACATCTAAAGCACTGGTACTGCTGCATTAGCAGAGGCAGCCGGGACACCGATACTTTCCTAGGTCTTTCAGTAGAAGTTGTGTTTGTTGGCTAAAGTGGGTACTTATTGTTTCTATGAGGTTACCTCCGTACAGCCATTCCTCCTCCTCATCTCCAGCGCTGGCATCCGTGGTGGCTGTTTTGTCAACTTCCTCCGCAGACATGATGAGCTAATAGCAGCTTCACCACAAAAAAACCTTCAACAACGCGTCTAAACGCAAAAATTATTTCTGCAATTACTCCCTAAAACGAGGTAACACAGCTATGAACAAAATAGTTGACTTCATAGATTCATCTCCAACCTCTACGAGTCGGTGTGAACCCGGAAGAGATTGACCGTACCCCGCTACAGTCAAGGTGCAGCACAGACTACAGCGCCCCCCTGTGGCGGAGATCTGAAACTGCTCATAGATAGATAGATAGATAGATAGATAGATAGATAGATAGATAGATAGATAGATAGATAGATAGATAGATAGATAGATAGATAGATAGATAGATAGATAGATAGATAGATAGATAGATAGATAGATAGATAGATAGATAGATAGATAGATAGATAGATAGATAGATAGATAGATAGATAGATAGATAGATAGATAGATAGATAGATAGATAGATAGATAGATATAATTTATTTTGCAGTGTAGTAGTAGCATGGCACACATTCAATAACACACTAAGCATGACTGAAGTGAAATATAACATAAGAGCAAACACTGCACACTATAAATAGATATGAAAAGATCTGGGTAGAGTCTGGATAATAACTGAAAAATAATAAGATATTCTAACATTCCAAACAGGAATGTGAAAAATGACATTTAAGTGTAAATGGATTTATGACCAGAGACCTCATACAGAGGTGAGGTTATTGATCTTTCACTCATATAGAAATTACATTCTATGAAAACGTTTACATTAAGGTGACTGTGCAGCAAAATGTCAGTGTTTTACTATTATATTTTTCTATACATATTAATGCTGTATTACATTTATGTTGCATTTGGTTGCTGGCAATAAAGGTTGAGCTCAAATGAATTTTTTACAGCCTTCTGTTGACCATTTTAATCTCAATGCAGAAGTGGAAAAAGTACATCGAGTCATACAAGAGATATTTATTTAGAGAATGTTCAATACTCAAAACAACAATAATAGGAAATCTTTATAAAGAAGTGGTGCCAGGCTCAACAAACCCTGCCCCTTGCACATATTGTAACTGTGGCATCGATCCAACTGATGTCATCATGTCTATATCTGTGCTGATGTCAGTATAGACACAGACAGCATCAACATATTTTGGCCATCATAGATAAATGGGAAGATATTATTTTAGTTCATAAAAAATGTTTCAACTTTGATCGACTTTTCTCAAAGTGTAACCACATCTATCAAACAAAGAAACAAATCAACCAAAAATAATCCCCATTGACTCCTCTAAAATAAACAAGCGGCTTATTTACATCTACCACAGACACTCCCATGGCATTATACATACCATATGTTCTGGACTATAAGCCGAACCTGTATATAAGCCATATCTGCTGTATTTTTAAAAATATAATAAAAAAAAAAAAGAATATACAAGCCGTGTTATAAGCCGCAGATATCTATATTGAAAAATCAGATATTTACTGCATGTACAGAATGATTTTGAACTGTAAATGTAGTTACATGTATGTAAATACATGTGGTGCAGCTTCACATCAAAATGGTGAGTGAATCGCATAAGAAACTAATAAATATCACAAGTGTATTTGCGTATTTGTACTGTGTGACAAACACATGGTTACATTATGCAATGATGACCAAAGGCACAAAAACAGATCACTGTCTTGTTGATTTCTTTGATGTTTCACAGTCTTGTCGCTGCTCTGTTGTATCTGTTTGCAGCCTCCCTGAGGTGGCTTTATGTGACTTCAAGGATGAAGAGGGTTAAGTCGCTGGAGGTGTGAGAGGTCAGCTGGGGTAAGCAACTAGAAGCTGTAAATGTATTCAGGACAAGGCTCAGAGTTTCATTGAGCTCTATCACCTAAAACTGAGAATGCACGTATAATTCAATTGTATAATATTGATGTTCTTCACTAAAAATAAAAACAAAACCTTGAGACACAACAAGAAGACTTACACTGAGAGTATGTCTATGCATTTTTTTTTACTCATAGCGGACATGAACATGCATTTGCTGTTAAGAGTTTAGTGCACCAAAGAGTTGGAGGAGTATGTCTATAAGTTGCACTGTTAAATCACTGAAGGAAATGAACAGGACACTCCACCCACAACTGATGCTCTGGCTGGCATTAAGAGTGTGGTTGTTGGAGTAACTGCATGTAATCTATATAGTACATAAACCCTATAATTGTGTGCATTTAATGTTGAACATTACCGGAAAAGCTGAAGCACTCTCAGTATATAAAGTGACATAAAACTTTTTTTTTTAAGTATTAGTAATGCCCTACTCTTAAGAGCAGATCTAAAACACATCTACTATGTATTAACATTAGATTTAATGGGTAAAAATTGTCTTTGAGGACCCAGTGCTACTTTTGTAGAAGTTTGCAAATTATTTTTTCCTCTATACTTATCCTTTCTTAAGTGATTTATCACAGTTTATTGTAATTTTATCCTATTTATTTTGTGTTTCTTCAGTAAAAATCATGTATTGTACTATAATAAATTCCTTGATCATGTAGAGGTTGATAAAATTTCTGACAAAATCTGAAGAGAAAAATTATTTTTCAGCAAAATCTATCTGAACATACTCCAATCATCTCCATCCACTGTCATTTTACTGGTGAATCCATGTTGTAGAATTGACAGTTGTATTCTACAGTTGAATTGACATTGTAGTTGTCACTACATTCAGCCTCTGAATGTCTAAATGGGACATATCTGATGACAATGAAAATATGAGAAAATGCATTTTATACCAATTATTTGAATGGATTAATAGGATTAGTCGATCAACAGTTATAAAATATTTTACATTAGTGGATGATTTAGTTCGACAGTGGATGTTTGGGTCTTCATGGCTTAATAAATAACAATGAATAAAACAGTATAACATAACCCAGGTAATATAACAAAACCAACACAGATGTAGAAAAAGTCATGCTGTTTGCACATCAGCGATGGCTGCAAATGCTTATCACTCTTGATCCAGACTTAGAGAGTATAAGAAGAGCTTTTCCTCCTCATGTATGACCTTGCACGTATTAGCTTAGAGATTGAAGTCAATCAAATTAATGTCCCTCTTGTTAATCAGACAACTTAACATACTTATGTATTTGTCAAACACCACACATTCACTACCTCACACTCCGCTGCAGTATTTTCTTCAAATCTCATCAATTGACTTTTCCAAGAGTCACATCTGTTTCATGTTTATTCATTTATCCATGATTTGCCACAAAACCAGAAGCCAGATATGTCGACCTACGCTGATGTCATCATGAATGAACTCCTCATCTTTGTTGGCATCACTATTTCTATTATGCATGCCATCAAGGCCTTGACATTTCAGATGACTTCTGGGTAAAACATTTTACTACTTTTATTCTGTTTTCCTAAACATCTGAATTCAAAGCACAGTTACAGGCTCAGAATCACTAAACAGACTTCCATGATTGCTGTTGTGGTCCCGTTTGCACCAGAAATTACCCATTAATGCAAAGAGGACTGTTAATGCATTTATGGCTTTTGACCAGTTAAGTGGAGGCACTTTAGCCTCGTCAGTAAACGACAAAAAAATCTGTGGAATCTCTCACTTTGTTATTTTTTCCTCCACCACTTCAGCTAGTTTTGCTCCCGTGTATTACTGATTCTGCAGCATTTGTACATAAAGCTCTTCTGTCCACATGTCCGGAACATCCACTGGTATATGAAGCTGAAATGAAAATTCAATTAGTAAAGGTGGAGAAGGAAATGTGCACAGGCTCATATGAAAATAAACTGACAAGGCCACAGACACACATCCTCACAGTGGTTATATTATATTAAGTGAGTAAGTACATTGATTTTTTTCTTTAGTGTGAGAGCCACAGGAGCTCATTTCACAAGTATCTTCTCTATCACATCATACATGAACCTCTGTACTGTACGTTCATAAAACACACTAACAAATACATTTTGGAATTGCATGTCCATGTGGGCTGGGTAAAGGCAAGGCAAGTTTATTTGTATAGCACATTTCAACAGCCAGGTTATTCAAAGTGCTTTACATAAAACATTAAAAGCATCAAGATACAATTTAAAAAAACAGCCAATTGAAAAAGGGGAAAAAAAAAAATAATAATAATAATAAATTTAAAAAAACTACATTTAAATATGAACATTTTAAAAAAGACATTTGGGCTGCATATAAGGGTCCCAAGTGGGTTTGTCTCCAGTTTCCATGGTGACCTCACATGTGTTTGACCATATCAGAATTAAAATTAGGATTATTTTTTATTGGTAACCTTTCAAGGTCTCTCAAGGTCAAAGGTCATGATGTCATTTTGAACCTCATGCCAAGTTTCCTATATGTCAATCATTGTAACTAAGTCTCTATCGCTGCTTGTTTTTCTGTTATGGTCCATTTTAGTTTTTTAAAGTACTGAACCAGTGACCTCCGACCTCTTGGGTCAGCAATAGGTCAAAATTTATGTACACAAGATGTATAATTAAAAGATCACAATTTTGGTGGTCATTGGAAGTCTTTAAGATGAAGACTTCAAATGTTATAGCCAAAATTCATTTTTGACTTTGACCTTTGATCTAGAAAATGTATTCTTCAAGGTTCTGATGTCAATGCACATTAACAGTGAGAGGAAGAAGGAGCTATATGCACAACTGAGTATACAGGAATTAAATGGAAATTCCTGATTTGCGCGATCTCTGATCATTGTTACCTTAACCTTTGACCTATATTCACCAAATATTTAATGGGATTTATTCTGGACCATCCTGTAACTTTCCTGAATTTTATGGAAATTGGTCCAGTAGTTGCTGACAGACAAACAGACAACCAAAAAAAAAAAAAAAAAAAAAAAAAGAGAACCAACCCCACCCTCCCAAAAGAACAACACCCTTTACCTCTCCTTCAGGAGGTGGGATACCAACAACAAATATCAGTAAAACAACAACAACAAATGTGAGAAAAAGACACAGTTGTTTATAAATTAAAAAAGCATTACAAACTAAGATATTTGTAAAACATATAATTTAAGTAGTGCACATGGCATGAAAGATAAATATCATGGAATAAATAGTGTGAAAAATAAGTCATATGAGATATTCTGATCCCTGATTCTGATTTTGATATGGACCAACACATATGGGACCACAATGGAAACTGGACAAACCAGCATGGGCCACTTACATGCAGCCCAAATATAACCCTTCTGGGGCCCACATGGACATGCTGACTGGTTATTTCTGTCTCTCCAAACTCATCACTCTTTCAATCTTCCCATCTTCTTCGTCATCTGCTCTTGTGTTTGCATTCATGCTCCTCTTCTGCCTCATCTGATGTTTTTTTTTTATCCTACTTTATCTTTATTTATTTATTCATAGTGAGATGCTTCAAATTTGTTTTACTGGTTTCACCATAATGTTTGCCAAATCTTACTACTAACTCTAATAAATGACTTGCTATGACAATGGTGACACATCCTTTTTAACAGGGTTGAAACAATACAATTATAGATCTTTGGTATTCTGTTTTCCTGTCACGCTCAAACATATGCAGAGACATATGAGTATTTGACATGTTTAATACTCTGCTTCCTTGTTCTTCATCTTCCATATGAATTTTAGTGTAACTCATCTGACAGCTTTAAGAACACACAAGTCACACATTCAACTGTGTGAAAAATTCAGGAATAGAATGATGGAACTTTTATTAGCAATTCAAGTAACCATAGCAACAAAAGTTGCAATGGGAAGACATGAAATTGATTAAACCCACTCCATATTTACAGTCACATTACTATATCGTTCTTCATCATAGAAACATCATTGGAACTTTAAATTAGTCAGAAGACATTAGAATTTTTTGGGCTCCAATAGAATCTTGATACTTGGTGTAGTTTTTATAAAATCACCGTTTCATTTTTTCACCAGATTTTGCATGCGATGGTCAGACTTCAATTAATAATCATCACAAAAGTAAAGAAAAGGCTCTGGAAAATATTTATAATTTTTCCTTTTACTCTATGCTTGTTCACAGCCAGTATTTCATATCAACTAAAACTAAAGACACATTTATTATTAATCAATGTGATGACCAACCCCTAGTGGTTTTGTGCCATCTAAACTATGAGACTCAAAATGACATGAGCTCCATCCAACTGTTCCAGTGAACCCAAAAATAAATCAGAGCAGACGTGTCTGCTTGAACACAACATATTTTTTCACTCAATCTACAAAAATTTAAATCAGTTTGAGCTGTGTTTCCTGTCTGTCATCTTGCAAAGATTTGGGGGATTTGGAATTTCACCTGTAACTAAGAAGCTAATGTGTGTGAAGGCTACCCTGAGCCAAATGTGACTGTGGTTGGAATTAGCCTCCTTCCTAGGAAAACTGTTAGTGAAACTGCGAAAAGTCTGTGAATCTATCAACAGGATATTGGTGATGGAGGAAAAAAATCCTGCAACCAATAGACACATTCAAAAGTTATGCTCAATTTTTGTTATGGTTCTTACTGGCTGAAAGTTTCCATTATTGGGGCGGCTGTGGCTCAGTTGGTAGAGCGCATTGTCCATTGACTGAAGGGTTGGCGGTTTGAGTCCCAGCTCTGGCAGACTCGTTGTTGGCTGATGTGCCCTTGAGCAAAACACTCACTTCCCCCTACATCTGCTCCCCGGGTGCTTGATATGGCAGCCCACTGCTGCTAGTGATGGGTTAAATGCAGAGAAAACATTTCAGTGTGTGTACAATACATGTTAAAGTATGTGTAAAAACTGAAAATAAAGCCTATTCTTTCATATGTAGGAGAGACTGGGGTTAGTTATCACATGATAACTTTCATTTGAATTCCTGAAAAACTATTCACAATAGGTTCCATTTCAATGGATGCCTAAAGTGTCAGGTAGGATTAGTGAATTTACTCTCTTTAAACTTAGTCTGTTCTAAATATATGGACTATGTCTTGTGCATTTGTGACAACCATTCACATCGTGGGGTTGTTTGTCCCTAAGTTATTTAAATACAAAAAAATATTTAAAAAAAAAGTGAGGCCATCCTAAAAATTAATTGTAAAATGTAATTTCATTTAGCTGCAACTATCTCACATACATCATGCACTGTGAGAGCATAAACTACAAAAAAACAATTCAAAACATTATTTTTTTTAAAAATGATACAAACTGTCAAAACTATCTGAAGGCAAACTTTTTACACTACAAAACACACTTCAGGTTATACGACTCTGACACACAGAATAATAACAAACATCCACATAACCATATGAAGAACAATTTATAAATAAAAAACAACAGTAGCCTAGGCCTACTTAAATCATGTCAGTCACAGCGTGGTGGGCCCACTGTTTGCACTGCACCAACCAACCCCGAAGAGAATGTGACATCCATCCCCAACTGGAATTTTTCACAACAAGTTAAGCTAGTAGGTACATGTTGTTTCCTGGCTAAGAAAAAAACAACTCTTAACTGTAGCTGTCTCTTTATACTTTTTAATGGTAATAAGTGTTTGATTATATACCCAGTGTGTAAAATCCTAGAAAAGCAATACAGGAAAAATGAAAAGTTACACTGTAGATTTTGCAGTGTTAATTTGGAGAAAATGGGACCAAATACACTCTAGAAGAAGTTAAATAAACTCTCTAAGTGTTGATTTAACACTGCAAAATTTACTGTGTACATTTTTTTTTTTACATTTTACAAAAAACACACCTTAGTGTGTCTAACTGCTGGAATGACCATGTAGGTCATCTCTAACCCAAACTCTTGTCTCTTCATCAGAACCCGCTTTATCCTCACTAGGGTCGCAGGGGTCACTGGGGCCCTAATCCAGCTACAATGGAAGGAGGGGTACACCCTGTATGAGTCTCCAGTTCATCTCAGGGCTGAACATATATAGACAAACAATCACTGTCACATTCACACCAATTAACCTATCAGTGCATGTGTTTGGATGGTGGGAGGAAACTGGAGTATCTGGAGAAAACCACGCAGACATGGGGAGAACATACAAACTCCACACAGAAAGGTCTGGGGTGAGATTCGAAACAGGGTCCTTCTTACTGTGAACATTATTAAACAGCACACTTAAGGGAGCAGGATCTAATGAAAGTGACAACCAACCAAAGCTTTTTTTTTTTTTTTTTTTTTTTACATTGACCTATTGTTCCCAAAATATAATTAAATATATTCAGGGTCGATGGCAATCTATAATTAAATGTGGTATGAATTCAAGCAGTCATTTTGCTGCTAGAGTGTGAACAAATAAACAAACCATTGCCCCCTGGTAATAAAAACCCACAAAACATTCTTTGAATTCACAGTTTGTTATTTGTATTTATGTTCTTAAAAAAAAAAAAAAAAAAAGAACACCATCTTGGACAAATCAGGTTTTAGACAACATCATTCCACTTCCATGGTCACTGCAGTTGAACAATTGAAGGTAACAGGGCAAGAAAACAGTTGAATAAGATCAGAGGAAGAGAGGTCGGTCTGCAGTTTTTCTGTTCCTGTTCCTCTGGGTTCCCCTCAAGCATCGATGTTCTGATGTATCTGCTGCCTCTCCTCACTTCCTCTTCCTCCTCTTCTTCATCCTTTTACCCCTCTGCTCTCTATCCTCTCACACCATATTCAACTTCATTTCCTTTTCCTTCTTCTTCTCCATCCTTTCCCATTCACTGTGTCCATCATCTTGTTTCTTTTTGCTCTATCTTTCAGGCTCCACCTCCCTCGCTTCTTCCATCCCTCTCTCCTTACGTTGGATTAGAACAGCTTATAGCCTAGTCGATGCTAATCAGGTTTATCCAGACAGAGGGTGATCATTGGGCTATCAGTAATTACACACTCTGATATTGGCTTACTCAGATATGTGTCCTGGCATATTTTCAATCCACATCATCTCTTTGGATCAAACACATGGTTGTCACACTCGTGTGATCCCATACATAACAGCTTAACATGACAGTTTTTATTCCTTTGTTTTGCAAAACAAAGATCCATCTGTTGTGCAAATAAATGTCATCTAAACAATCACAGATGTTGTTGATTGTTGCAAATGTGATTACAGATTTATTTCCAGTGACAAGTTATTTCCTTTTTTTTTTTCTCCTTCTTCTTTCATTTCAGCACTTCAGCTCCATCCAATCTGTTCGGTGGGTCATAATTGATATATGAATCACCACAATTGAACCATGAACACTTAGTGACCACACAGAATGGATTAAAAAAGCCACTGTACTGCATGTATTAAAGCAGAGGAAAGATAAATGGAGGCAGATATCAGGTTTATAATGTCCAGTCAGCAGGCACAGCAGAGTGTTGGATTGCATTGGGGAAAAAAACATTATCCTGAGCTTTTGACCAATCGTTGAAAGGAAAAACAATGAGGTATGCTTTGAGGCTGAATTGCGTTTGTGTGCCCCCCCCCCCCCCCCTCTTTCTGCATCCCTGTGGTTTTATGCCAATAGGCCGAAAAGGTGTACTTACCCACTGGCCTGAGGGTGTGAAGATAGCCCCATTTGTAGCTGATTAAGTTATAGGGTGTATGTGCTTGTGCGTCACTAAGGAGGAGAAAGAGGAGAGGGGAAGGTGAAATAGTACAGAGAAGACGATAGAGAGAGAGAGGGGGGGTGAGAGCAGTAGAGAGAAACGTTTTTCATTACGTAATCTAATCTAAGTGGCTATTTTTCTTGTATAAAACCTCTGTTGCCCTCTGTAAGGCCGCTGTCCTCATCCATCTAAAAGCACTGAGTGAGTCATGCTGCGGGTCTGCATATACACATTCAAACACACACTCACCGAGTCATACTGAGTCAGCCCAGATCTGCTATAGACGCTCACCTCAGTGATGAATAATGTAATAGGGAGAGGCATATAAGCTGCTCAAATGACAAGTGAACGCAATGGACAGTAGACATATGGATGATCCTGATGGACACACACAAACAGTGACATCTTCAGAAGGCATATGGGCAGCTGGACCAAGCTCTGCTAAACAGGTGCATTTGTACTTTGACACCTTGAGGTGCAGGTTTCCTTTGTTTAAATGCACAATATTCAGGAGAAGTTCTCCAGCTGGCATGAGAAAAGTTAAGTCTGTCTAAAATTCAGTGGGGTTTTAGTTGATAAATGTAATCTCTACAGTGTTTTGTCTCTTATAAACACTCAGACTGGACAGCTGCTTGAACTGCTTTACTACTACCATGACTTGATTTATTGGACTATACTGTACATAATAAAAGTTAAATAAAAAAAAAACCCCAAAAAAACAAAGAATATTGAACAACAATGAAAAGTCATACTTAAGACTTCAGAATATAAAACCCATGGCATTAATATAGCATATATTAAATAATTCTTAATTGTATTTTTTCTATTATATTTGTAGATGAGGGACAACTGAACGGTAACAAATAGCATGGTCTCTTTAACCCTTTAACTGTATACAGTATGCTTTGCAGATTGTTTCTTTATTATTTTACTGGATAAAATATATCATTAACACATTCTATATTCTTTAATAACTTAGTTGGATGATAACAAATTATCTGTATGTTATAATAATTATTTCAGAAGTTATTTGGTAAAATTGGTGTTAAAATACAACAAATTTGGTAGATCTTTAGCAAAGTATTTTTAGTAGTAAAGCAAGATATTTATTGAATATCTGGAGTATTAAATTATATATTAAAAATAAAAAATGCAGATATAGTGAAGAAATCCATGAAATAATGAGAAATTAATACAGATAATTTCTGATCCATGTTGTATAACAGAAAGGCTGTGATGCAAAACACATTTTCATTCAAACATAAGAATGGAAACTGAAACTGATCTGTGTTAACAGTTTGACTGGTGAATTGTAGATCATGAAGATGTGATGAAATCCTGTTGATACTGAAATTGACCCTATGTGAATGAGAAACAACAAACCTTTTTGTTTTCCATGTGTGAAACACTCTCTGTCTGCTAAAACCGTTTTCTGAGCACATGACGGTTACCCCTTTGCATTCCACCCCCTAATATCTGTTTGTTTTCTAAGATTACATATCTGAAGTTTGATCCTAATCTCATGCAAGTTTGCAGAGCAACTTGTAAAAACAGGTCATAGTAGTGACAGATCCACTGTAAGGTCTGAACAAACTTCTTTGACTTTATTGAAGACCATATAGCCTTCAAAAACAAAACTAATGTAAAACTGAGCTTTAATAAGAATATCATGCAAGTTATACAGTGTTATTCCTGTTTATTTGCAGAGGATATTTAAAGGTGCAGTGTATAAGATGCTTAGTGTATTCTTTCTGATAATCTAATTACTTTGGGGACCACAGCTGTTTTTAATACATTTTTAGGTTAATCCAAAATCGATCTATTTTTTTCTCCATCACATCAAGTTTTTGAACTATAGGATCCCCATTTTCTTAATGCATATAATATTGTTTTAATTCAAATGTTGCCATATAATGAAATGTTAAAGAAACAGGTATGACCTCAATGTCATTGCAATGACTGCAAATGGACGTTCATCTATAGCCTGTCTGTCCGTGTGAGTGGATCTGTCCTTCACTGTGGTTCTCCCCAAGGTTTCTTCTTTCCCACTGGGTTTTAGAGGTTTTTTTTCAAAGAATGAGGGTCCTAAGGACAGGGGATGTTTGGGACTTCATCTATTTCTGTGATTGTTTATTTTCTCCAATCAACTCCATAAAGCTCTGTGAGATGACGTTGTGATTTGGAGCTCTATAAATAAAATTGAATTGAATTGAATTGAATGTTTATTTAAAGGATATGTCCACTGTAATTCTACTGCTATTGGGAGCTGGACAGACCTCTCACTGCACTGTCTCCATGGTAACTGCACAAACAAGTTGCCTTGATGGAGTCTACACTCTCCAAGTGGTTTTCTAGCCTTAAATGTTTTCATATTCAATATGTAAAAGCTTTCATTATTCTATACTTATCTTGTCACTCAATAGAAATGATTGCAGAAAACTTAAGGTGCTCACCATTTTGGCAGGTTGTGGAATATTAAGTAGTTCAAAATTACAAAAGATACAGCTAAGGCTTTTTGTCCCAAAGTGCCAGCTGTTAGGGTAGTAGAACACCTGACCATATATAAATTAAAAAAAAAAAAAAAAAAAAAAAAAAAAAAAGAGTTCCCCTTGCCCCACGTGGGCGGTGTCTCCTTCAGACTCGGGTCCTCTACCAGAGGCCTGGGAGCCTGAGGGTTCTGCGCAGGATCTTAGCTGTTCCTAGCAATGCGCTCTTTTGTACAGAGATCTCTGATGTTGTTCCTGGTATCTGCTGGAGCCATTCTCCCAGCTTGGGGGTCACTGCCCCTAGTGCTCCGATCACTACTGGTACCACTGTTGTCTTCACACTCCACATTTTCCCTCACTCCTCTTTCAGCCCTTGGTATTTCTCAAGCTTCTCATGTTCTTTCTTTCTGATGTTGCCATCACTGGGGACTGCTACATCTATCACCACCACTGTCTTCTCATGTTTATCCACCACCACTATGTCAGGCTGATTGGCCATCACCATCTTGTCAGTCTGGATCTGGAAGTCCCACAGGATCTTGGCCTGTTTGTTCTCTGTCACCCTTGGGGGATTCTCCCATCTTGACCCTGGGACCTCCAGTCCATACTCTTTACAGATGTTCCTGTACAGTATGCCCGCTACCTGGTTATGCCTCTCCATGTATGCCTTGCCTGCCAGCATCTTACACCCTGCTGTGATGTGCTGGACTGTTTCAGGGGCTTCTCTACACAGCCTACACCTGGGGTCCTGTCTGATGTGGTAGACCCCGGCCTCTATTGCTCTGCTATAGATTTTATATATATATATATATATATATATATATATATATATATATATATATATATATATATATATATATATATATATATATATATATATATATATATGCTACCTTTGATTTGCTTCAGCAATTTCCTGCCACTTATGGTAGGGAGTTCCACACTGTACTTTTAAGATGGAAGATCATTTACAGTAAATTACATTTTCCAACAAAATGTTATTAGAAAAACAAACAAACTGCAAGAAAATCAATTAATGCCACAATGAAGCTATGATGGTCTAGTTTGCCCTGCTTCATCCCACTGTCTTGAAGAAAAAACTAAACAAAAAAACATACACTGCTGTAGGGCAAAGCAGTGAGGTTAAAGTTAATCATGTGAAGAAATACAACAGTCCCAGTGTCCTCTCACATATTCTTCCAGAGCAACAGGAAACACATACACAAAACCAGAGATTAGAGACATATGAGATAAAAAGCACAAGCACAAGCCACCACATTTGAGCATGTGGGCGGCAAATAAAGCAGGCATGGTTCACTGCCACACACAAAAAAATATAAATGTGATTTTTTTTTTTGTCTGAACCTCTATTGTCCATTAAAGTGAGTTCTTTTAAACAAATAGCTATTTTTGACTTCCAAATGAAGTTTTTTGGACATTTAACCTATGAAGACCCAAAAGCCATCATTGACCAAGAGCATCTGCTGATCTTCAACTTCTATCAACACATGTAAATAACTGTGAAATGCAATTTGTCATATTTTCATAGTCATCAGATATGACCCATTTGTACGTTCAGAGGCTCTGTGGTGAACATGTAAACAGTAAAAACTTTTGTAACATTGATTCACATGTAAAACCCTTGGAGTTTCATAAATGACAGTAGATGGAAAGATGTGTTTTATATTCAGAAAATGATATCTTTGCTGAAAATGTCAGATTTTCTTCTCTGTTTGAGAAATAAATAACCTTTTTATGAACATCTATACTATCAGTAAATTATATATGAGAAAATTCATGATTTTTACTGTCAAACAATGGTGATGCATGGTGATAAATATGAAATGGTAATAGTGAGGGAAATTTTATTTGAGAACTACCACAAGTCACACTGGGTCCGTAATGCCTTAAGAGTCTTGTCTCATCTCATCATCTGAATCTGCTTTATCCTCACTAGGGTCACGGGGGTCACTGGGGGCCTAATCCAGCTACAATAGCTAAAGGCGGGGTATACACCCTGGATCAGTCTCCAGTTTATCGCAGGGCTGAACATAAATAGACAAACAATCATGCCTTAAGAATGTAGAGTGAATCCATCATCATCATCATCATCATCATCATCATCATCATCTTTATTCCAGATTTAGGAGTCTTAGGAGTTTAAAAACAAACTAATTACAATTTAATTTAATTTAATTTAATTTAATTTAAAAAAGTAAAATTTTTTGTTTGTTTTGGATGTTTTTGTTGTCATGGTTAGGATCTTCTTCCTTGGTGGTATATATACTAGCATGAGCTGAATATAACATTGACTGTCCAAGACGTTTGGTGTCAAAGGACTTAAATTTTGATTCAACATCAGGTTTTAAAGTTACCTCTATCAAACGGTTATATATATATATATATATATATATATATATATATATATATATATATATATATATATATATATATATATATATATATATATCAGCACTACCACATTAGGAGCATTTACTGACATCAACCAGCACATAAAGTTGATTAAATCTGGGAAAAGCTAGACCTCTAAGATAATGCTGATTAAAACTAGGAAACATGAGACCATGCTACTGCACAGAAACTCCCGCAGAGATAGAACTGTCATCATCACAGCAGGATGCACGTCTGTTTCTAAGCAAAGAAGTGTAAAAAGAGGCTGCCAGATCAGATAAGTCACCGTAATGATGCTGCATTATACCATGTGTGAGAAACAGGCCTATTTACAGCACTGTTTCATTCATTCAACACTGCAGCTCTTCCTTGACATCTGTACATCAGCCAACACTTCCATTAGTATTCCTTTGCATTTAATCTCTCCCCAATAACAAAACAGTGAAGGTAGCTCGAAAAGTGTTGTGTTTTTTTTTTTTTTCCAGTAATAACCGACTCATCACCTTGGAACGAGTCCAACCAATGCGGGACAGAAAGGAGTGGCAGGGAGCCAAGCGGAGCGATGCGCACTGTGTCTTTAAGCAACTGTGAAACGCACCAAACAGAGTCCAGCCTATCCTTTTTGTTTGTGCGCTCACTCACAGCCGTGGGGGGGGGAAGACCTGTTCTATGCGTCTATACTCTGGATACAGGATATAGAGTGTATATCTATTTTTCCAAGAACAAGATGCTTATCCATGCGCTCGAAACGAATGGAATAGAATAAAAAAAGAGCCTGAAAACCGCCGAGTCATGAGGTGCTTTTTACTTATTTTTGCGTCACAGTTGATTTGGCTACCACTGACAGGTAAGAAACATAGCCTTATAGAAACTACTGGAAACTGAATGTAACGTGACTGTTTATGCAATTACGCAAATTATTCTAATGCATGTGGTTGAGTTTATTAATAATATTTGTGTTCTTGTTGCCTACTTTATGAGTCTCTCACTAGATAGTATATATTATAAGGTCTGATCAACTTATGTATTGATGGGGGTTTGATTTTGGAGGCTTTTACCAAACTCATTTTGCAGTTATGTGTTGTTTTTTTTGTTCAGCATTGTTCTTTGCGCACGTTTTGAGCAGCTTCTTATTAAACACCCCCCTGGCACCAGAAAAAACCCGTTTAAATAATCCCTCCATGCTGTTCCTGAGGCGTGTTTTTTCTTATTGTATGAAGCAATGTTTAACGGTACAGTCAAGTAAGTCACGCAGTTACCTGGGAACTCAGGTTGTAGCAGGACGTATTTGCATAACCACTGTATCCAGGTACACAGAAGATGCATTGGGTTGCGTTTGTCAGGCAACAAGTGCGTGTGTGTGTGTGTGTGCGCGCGCGCGCGCGTTTGTATTGTCTTCCTATCTTCTTGGAGACATTGATATGTTCACACAGTCACACCATAGGGACCAAAATTCAGGTCCCCACAAGGGTTAAATATAATTATCATGCAAATGGTGTAGCCCTATAAATACATCAGTTCATGAGGGAAACAGGTGTAAAAGCGAAGCATGTCATTTTCAATCGTTTGAACATGTGATTAGTTTAGAGAAAAAAGTATGTATTTTTTTTAAACTTTTATTTCTTTATTATTATTAAATATTAATTTTTATTTATTTATTAATTATTGTTTTTGTATTTATTTGCATAATTTTTTATTGAAATAATTTTACATTTGTATAATTATTATTTTATGTTTTAAATGATTGTTATAACATTTATTCATTAATTTTTCCTTTTTTATTTATTTAGATGGTTTTTTTTTTAAATTAGCCTACATTTAAAGTTTTTATAATTATAATTTTTATTTTTAAAAAGTGCTTAGACTCACTACCCAATGGTTAGTTGATTACAAACTTGGTCCTCATGAGACATGGAAACAAGTGTGTGCGTGTGTGTGTGTGTGTGTTTTGACCAAGCAATTAAATATTTATTTGATTGAAATTAAAGGATTAGGTTGTGCGTCTTAGCACGGCAGAAAGAACAAAGAGTCAGAAGAATGACACATACACACTTATTTACACAAACACACCCAACAGCTCTGACATCTTTGACTGTTGTGATCACAGCTTTGTATTTACTCATCTTAACAGCCTCGGGTTTTAGATGAAACCTTTTAGAAATCATGCAGTGCCAAATGTAAGGTCACATTTTTACAGAAAGCAGTGGGGGGAGAAACCATGCACTTACAGCCTGCAAAAACAAAGATAGTGATATTTTTAAAGCGGAATGTCTGCACTCTCTGCTGCCCTGTTTGGCCTGAAGGCACAACAGTCACATGAAGATCCTGTTCTTTAAGGACTTCTTATCATGTGGAAAGAAAAAAGAAAAAAGCTAAAGAAGAAGAGGCTGGGCGGTTGGGGGTTAAATTAAGAAGATCAAGATGCTGGTTTAGTTTACTCATCTTAAGAGAATGGATTTAGGGACTTAATGCATGATTACTCAGCGGGTAGACAGCTCATAATTATTGATTGTTCAATTGAGCCGTGGTGGTTAGATAGCACTTTGTCTTAAGGGACTCTGTGCCATTCATACCATCCTATTTAACCATTACATTAGACACTGGATTCTACTGTACTCTATGTTTTATTCGAACCTACTCTGCCTCTGTTTCCACAGTTTCTGTTTTTGCTTAAAAGACTAGAAAAAATCCAAATCTGACCAATTGTATTTTTCTCATTTGCACTTCAAATACCTCATCAGACCTAAAATGAGACATAATCACCTCAAGAGTAACTTTTCAGTGGGATATAACAAATGATTTTTAGACAATAGATCTGGAAAATTGTATTCAAACAAATTTTACCACGATCATTTTCACTTGTTCCATTGGCAGATTTTCTATTTTCTTTTACTTTTTTCCCTGTATTTTTTGGGATTATTATAAATTAGGAAGGTTTTAGGAAGGGATCCAGGTAGAATATTCCAAAATGTTGTGACTAAATATGAGACTGGACCCATTTACCTTTGTTTTAGGAGTGCTTAGTTGTGACTTCATGTGTAAAGACAAAATGCATTTATTTAAAATCCTTGTCATATTTGGCAAAAAAGAGATAACTGTGTCTTGGTGTAAAGTGTTACCACCTATGGTATATCAATGGAAAGATCAATTCATTAAAGTTTATACAATGGAGAAAATAATGGTGAAGCTCAACCTGAGCATACACATATTTGAAAAAAGCTGGATTCCATTAATTACCTATTTTTTATATTATCTATAGGGATTTGGATGGTTGTCATGTATGTGCACATTTATGTTTGATCTCGAAACTTGTTTTGTTATTGTTTGTGATTAATCCTTATAATCAATAAATCGTTTCTTTAACCCTTTAACCCCTGATGTGTCAGTGATGACACGTTGTGAAAGGATGGTTTAGTTTCAATATTCAGAAAAAAATTACAGTTTTTTTTTACTATGATTTAACTCAGTTTTGTTCATGGATCTGATATCTGGATCTGCTTTATTTTTGAATATATATATATATATATATATATATATATATATATATATATATATATATATATATATATATATATATATATATATATATAAACAGATGTCAAAAAGCAACTAATTTAGAAAAACTAAACTACTGGAACCAAATTACAGAATTTATGTATTTATTTATACTTCATTTTAGTTTATTTGAACTAAGTTAAGTTATTTTGTAAATATTTATTAGTTTTTGTTAATTCTGTTCCTTATTTTGTTTTCTATTTCTACATTTAATATTGCATTTCATTATTTTTCTTCACTTTTGTGCCATTTGTGTCTTCTTTTGTTCATGTTACTTATTATTTTGTTGGTTTATTATACATTTTTGGCTGTTATTGTCCATTTTGTTAGTTAATTTATCAATTTTTGACTGGAACTGTTAGTCTCAGGAGTTAAAAGGTTAAAAAAAATCACTTGTTCCATTGGCAGATTTGAATTAAAAATCTTGAATTAAGCACAATCTGCCAGTGGAGCAAGTGAAAGATTTCTTGAAATAAGTTTTTCAGAATCTATTGTCTAAAAATCAGCTTTTATATGTCACTGAAAAGGTAATGTTTAGGCAATTTTGTCTTAGTTTCAGTGTAATGAGATATTTGGACTAGAAATGAGGAAAAATACACTTTGTAAGATGGATTTTTGCAGTGAATGACAAGTGATAGCTATTTCCCAAAGTTAACCCATGTCCTCCTGCTCCAGATTGCATCACTCTTCGCTGTGTGTCCCCTTGTTTCAGTGTGGTGCGAGCTGGTCATCACCCCCAGCGGACCTCACGTGGTTGTTCCCAAGAGGGGGAAGCTGGAGTTACGTTGCCATGATAATTCTACAAAGTCTGGTGCTCCTTCAAGGTTGAGATGGCAGAGGGAGAGGGCTCGCAGGCTGGAGGGAGAAGTGGAGGAGGATGGGGTGGCGTACATCAGAGTGTCAGCAGCTCTGGGCTACCACATGGGCAGATACATATGTGTCAACAATAGCACACTAGAACAAAGCTCCATCTATGTATACGTGAAAGGTGGGTGTTTGAGGTCAACAAAAAGGCTGGTGATTTGCAAATATGTGGTGGCACTTCCCTAACTCACCCCCCACCCTCCCTTTCATCTTCTTAGATCCCCAAAATATCTTCCAGCGCACCATGGTGAATCTCATCCTAGTTCGTACAGGTGAGCTCTGCACCATTCCCTGCGTTGTCACTGACCCCAAGGTCACCCTCATGGCGTTGGAAAGCTGTGATGGACGACCTTTGCCTTCTGGTATGAGCTATGAGACCAATCTCCAGCGAGGAATCATCATCAACAATGCCAAAAAGGAGTTTGAGGGCTGTTACATATGTGTGGGACAGCTTGGTGGAGAAAAAGTGTCATCTATCCAATACACTGTGGACGTACGATTAGGTAAGTGAATGTTTTGATGCAGTCTGTTGAAGTTGTCTACCTCTACAGTTTTGCAGAAGTATGTATTATGGACTTGAGTGGGCTTCACACAAGTCTGTAGTGGTTCTCAATGTGGCAGAGCTTTACTAGATTTGACATTTGGGTGTTAATGAAGCAAATGTTGAAGCAGAAATGTTCAGCAAAGGAGATGTACAGTTATTGAGAGGAAAACATATGAGCAAGAGCAAGAAGGTTTAGATATTCCTTTAAAATTTACTTCAAAATCCATCCTCACAAGCCAATAAAATGGGTATTGGGATTAAATTATTATGTACTCCCTAGTGAACTATCTCTGTACACATCCTTTGTATATCATCTTGGTCTATTCTACTGATGATTTTAGCTCAGTAGTTCTTATTTGTACCATGTCTGATATTTATTTATTTATTCTTAATTATTTTCCTTTTCTCTTTCTTATTTCAGATTTTATTCTTATTCTCGGAAAATATTATTGTACTTTTCGAATGTCAGCTCCTTTTTATGTGTTCAGCTCTAAACATTCAGCCTTCCTCTATCTATCTTTTTCTTCCAGTATATTATTACTTAGTAATCCATGTGACGTTGTATTATGTTGGTCGTTTATCCAGGACAACAGATGGAAATTAGCTTCTTTGCTAAATCTGGTGCACGCATCTTAGTTTTTGTAACTAATGCCAATACACACTGTCATGTAACTAAATAAATAAATACTAAATACTTGGGGAACATCTTGTAAATCCCACAGTAAACAGAGAAGTAATTACAGAGGAAATAACTGTATGAAACACAAAGATATTTTGTCCCTGTCAGTAATCTTCCAGCTAGATGGACAAGAGGGTAAAGGTCAATTTTTCTACCTTGTGATTAACTTTGACATGATATGTTTTGATATACTCTAAAATATGTTACCGGTAACACTAGGTAAAGTGATAGACATATATTATAGGAGACACCGCAATAGTCAAGTACTGATACATATTAAAAAAGCACTCCAAATAACATCTAAATGAGAACCTGATAATGTCTGCTTTGCGCTTGCATTACATTAGCATTTTCAGCCCGGTCTGCAGTGAAACAGAGACATGCTGGGAGAGTAATGACGAGTGTGCTTTGGACCGAGAGGCTGGTGTGGTGGAGAGGAGTGAGAAAAACAGATGTGAGGGCGGGAAAGACAGGAAGATTAGAGGAGTCCCGTACAGAACAAAGCTTTGAAACAGCCCATGAAGGCTGTGTTTGGGGTAAATAGAATTACAGCCTTTGCTAAACAGAGCTACTGAAGTGACATCAGCAGGTTTACATTGGGAATTCGGTCACAACTGGGACAAGTGTGTGCACATGAAAATACCAAGAGTAAACACATTTGTTAGTGTATACTTATGCACTAATGCGGTCCTCCTTGCTTTCAGAGAAGCACAACTGCATTATCGTTAAGGTTCCTTTAACATAATTCAGTTATTCAGTCATTATGTTTTATTGCAATGTCAAACTGTTTCAGCCGCATTTTATGAAATCAGGAAGGAACAGAGCTTTGCATGCTTAGAGATTAACATCCTTTTATGAGTGTGGCATGATGCACACATTCACACACAGAGTGATTTACAATGTGCACACAGTAAAAACCCTTTTACTAACAGTATAAGCTCAGACACATTTATATCCTGCAACCGATCTGAGGAAGTACAAAGATGGAGGCCACAGTGACCCAAGTGTACCTTATGTGAAAGTAAATATCCTGGAAACACATTCAATGAGGCCTTAAGTAAGATTAAGGGGTTAAGTGAGATTGTGCTTGCAATAAAAAAAGCAAAAGTAGGCTTATGCTGTCAGAAGCCATGCCTCGGGACATATCCCTGAATGCCCCCAATCGTTAATGATGTTATGACATGAAGCATTTCAAGGGCACGGCCTTTCATTTGCAGTTCATTTGAAGTAAATCAAACGAATAGTTCCAGAGATATGAGCAAAAGAGTGTTTAGTGATTTTCAGATTTTGACTTCCCCTTGTGGAATATCTAGAAATGGTAAATCATCCAAAAGCCAATCAGTTCGTCCTCCCCAAAATATTCTTCATTGATATGGAAAGCATAGAATTTCTGAACCCAATTTCTTTGAAGTTATTGTGTTAACACAAAGAATATCTGGGTGCTGCAGAGCTGGCTGGGTACAATTTTGAACCAGCTATGATGTCATGACATGAGGCAACCCCCTTTCATCTACACTTGATTTGAAGTCAGTCAGACTAGAGATTTGAACAAAAGAGTGTTTAGTGATTTTCACATTTTGAGGGCCCCTTGTGGACAATCTAGAAATGGCAAATCATCCAAGATTCAATTAGTTTTTCCTCTCTATGATATTCATTGATATGGAAAATATGGAAATTGTAAACCCAATATTTTTGTAATTATTATATTAACATGAAGGATATGCAGCGGCGGCAGTCAGAGCAAAAACATAACATCCCAGAAACTCCATTCGGGGATATAATGACAGTTAAACATTAAACCAGGTGATCATTGTCATTTCTTGGTCCAGTGCCAGAGGTGCCTCCGGTGATCGCACTGTCTCAGAAAGACACCGTCATCTTGAGGAAGGGAGAGCAGTTTGAAGTCACATGTAGCTCCTCCAACGTCAACCCAGACTTCAGCATCAAATGGAGCTCTCCTCTAACAGCGGTGAGATCAATGTAGGGAGGTTTATCTGATGTGTTTCCTAACTATTGGAAGGTTACAGTGTCACTGACATGATTTTACAACTATACATAATTTGAAAGATCATCATGTCTAAAGTCGATTCACACATACATCACAAACGCCACAGATTTAATGATATTTAATCCACAAAGCGATTCAAATTGGCTGCCTATAAATTTCATGATAGATACTGGATGACAATGGCCAGATGAATGGGGGGTGGTGCTCAGGACTTTCTCCTCAGGACGAGCTGTGGAGCCGCCATAGAATGGTGATACATTCCATTCAGTGCAATCTATTTGACAGGACAAACACACTGTCCGCGCATTTTATTAACAATACTCAGCTAAAACTGAAACTAGATTTCCACATGTGTTATGTCATACATGTAGCTATGATCAAGGACATATGTTTTGGCTTGTTTTATTGTCAGTGCCTTTAAAGAGTTCACCAGAGACTTTTACTGACGAGATAATTAGGGTGATGGCAAATCTGAAGGTCTGAAGATGACAGCAGTCCTTCACATTGCCCAAAAAAAACATACCTCCGGCCTCCTCCTTTTGTTATTATAGTATCTTAGCAGTATTCAAATACGTTGTTGTGTGAGACATAAATAAATAGTTTTTACTCTGTATCCAGTCAAACAGGTTGGTGGTTTAGTGTTATCGTCTAATGCAATCATTACATAAACATGATCTCGAACTTATCTTCTTTTCATATCAGAAAATTCCATAATATTAAGCCAACTATGACTAATAAAACAAGCCAGTATTGTTAATAAAATGTGTGTTTGTCCTGTCAAATACTGTATATTGCACTGAACGGAATGTATCCCCACTCCAATATGGCAGCTCCATGGCTCATCCTGAGGAGAACGTCCTGAGCACTGCCCCCGTCCGTCCATTGTCATCTAGCATCTACCTTAACACACGGGCAAAGCGGAGCAGTCTTCCTCTGCTGATATCACGGGTCAAAGTGATATAATAAGTAGGTGAAATTTATAGGTGACCAATTTGAATCACTTTGTTGATTAAATATCAATAAATCTGTAGCATTGTTGTTAGTGATATATGTGTGAATAGACTTTAGATATGATGAGCTTTCAAAGTATGTATAGTTGTAAAATCACATGACACTTTAATATGCTTATCCTAGTCTGGTTAAGTCAGCTGTGTAAATAAAATAGTGCACTTTTAGTTTCCTGATAAGTTTGCACTTAAAGGGGACATATCATGCAAAACACACTTTTTAATGTTTTTACAACACAAATATGTGTTGTCTGTGTGTGAAGAGACCCTCAGATTATGAAAAAAAAACATCCACTCTCATTTTCTCCTGATCCATTTCTTTTTGGAGGGGGATAAAAATGCTCCCTTTTGGATTTTCTATGCTTCATACGTCACAGGCATAGATTCATTTGAATACCCCATCCCACCCCACCAGCTCAGCTAACCCCACCTACTTGTCACATCGACCTCTGCTCAGACTCAGATTCATCATTATTCTCTATCAGTAGTCTGGGTGCGTGTGCGTTGGGGTCTGAGCCCCAGGCGATGTGCATCCAGGTACGGGGTTGGTCTGACCCGGATTAATCAGATGGGCTGGTCTGTTGGTGACACTGTAACCGTGGTGTTGTGGCTCATCTGGGTGGCCCAGGTCTAGACGGACCGGACCTGAAAGTACACCGGCGCTGTTAATGGAACAGGACATGAACGCACCGGGGCTGTAAAAGTCTCCAACTGATTTTATTTCATCGGTGTCTTTGCCTCTTTTTTCTGCCTCGACTTTTTCAGGTTCCATTTCTTTTTCCTCTTCCATCTGTCTCCTATTGGTAACATGTGAAAGATAGGGGCGGAGTCAGCCGTGGCTCCTTTGCATGAAAGCATGAGGCACTAAAACAGAGTGTTTTTAAAAGGGCTGTTTCTCCAGGTTCAAGAGGCTGCTGTATCTCTTTATCAATGTGGTATTTTGACCAAAGCATGTCACAGACAGGTCACTGAGACACCAGGGAACTGTGTTCACTTGTGGAAAATGGGCATGATGTGTCCCCTTTTTTTTTTTTTTTTTTTAAAAAGGCACTTTCTGTATCACCATCACATCTCTATAAGCATATACCGTGACTCATCTTTGGCCTTGATGCCTTGCAGCATCCAGATGAATTCCACACCTCACGCATCTTAACTGGCTCCCATGGTTACCTACGCACAACCACACTTTTGATCAGATCTGTCAACCAATCCCACTCGGGCGCTTACCAGTGCCATGCCCATAATGAGGGAGGTGCCAGCTCCAGGGCGCTACACCTGGATGTCCGTGGTGAGTATTTCTAATGGTTTATTGGTTTAGAGTGTCTGGGTTCAACTGAGCTGTTAAATCTCCATCGAGACAGTTGCTTTTCCACAGGAATGTCGATTGATGCCTAACACTGCAAAAACAATGTTGAATGCAAATCCACAGCACATTTTTCCCCCCACTGAATTTATTTTAAGGAGTTTGCATTTGGTTTTTGCATATGGATCTTCATGATAAACTGCCTCATACTCAGTTATTGTTCACCAGTGACAATGTTTGGCAGCAGACCACAACAACCACATTTGCATGGCATCATGGGAAATGTGTAGTAACTTGAGACGATTTCAGTCTAAATACACATTGAGGATGAAAGAAGGTGTGAGTAGGCGTTGTGGCAGAATCAGTGGTGGAGGAAGGACTGAGATTTATTTCTTGAGTAATATTAGCAATACTACAGAATAAAAATAGTCTGGTATAAGTAGAAGTCCTGCAATTAAAACCTTTATCTTCTGCCTTTCCTGGTGAATATATCAAGTATTTTCCTCACATGGATAAGGACCATTTTACTTAAAAATGATGGCTGTTAATACGTATATACATTATTTAATCAAAGTGCTGACCTTTTGTTCTGGAGTATTGCACAGTTTAGTACTAGTACTAGTTTCACTTAACCCATAAAGATTTCTGTTTTTGTTGTGACTTTAAAAAGTAATTTTCTTTACATTTAACCTTTTCAATGTGATTCAGCATTTATAATAGTCTCCTCTGCACTGCAAATCTGGAATTTTCTCATACTGCACAACAAGAAATGAAAATACTCAATTAAATTCCAAGTACCATAAAATTATTAACAATTGCATAGTGAAAATGCATTTGACTACAGGTCAGAAATCCCTCCTCTTCAAAATGTGTCTCCTGAAATGTATTGCATACATCAATGTGAGATTGTTTTGATACAAGTGGAAGCTTTAGTGCTCCTACCAGTATAATGCTGTATAAAATACACTTTTCATATTTCTGTTGTTCAGACCAGGGGTTCATTACCATGTTAGGAAGTCCAGATCCAGTGCAGGCTGATGTTAAAGAAGGGGAGAGCCTCAGCCTTAGAGTACAGTTTGATGCCTACCCTGCACCCAGGTCCCTGTCCTGGTCTTACAACGGCCAGCGTCTTCTCAACACCACCGAACATGTCATCACTGTCCACGGCCACAAATACAGGTACAGGTGGTGTGTCAGTAACATGATACTGCAGGTATACATGAAAGAGGAAATGCACACTCAGAAATGTCATTTGTGTTGTTAGGTACATCAGTGAGCTGAGACTGGTCAGGGTTCTTGGATCGGAGGGCGGGATCTACCAGTTTTCAGTTGGTCATGAAGATGCAGCTGTCAATCACACATTTCATGTTTATGTTAGCAGTAAGTTTCACATAACACTTTACAGCTGAGTTGATATTGTAACTGTACTTTTTTTTTTTTTTTACTTGTACTTGCCTCTTTTTTTCTTTAAACCTATGCATTTTCTTTATCAGGTAAACCGGTTATCATCACCCAGGAAGGACCTGTTGATGGACAGGTGCGGTGCATCGCTGCAGGTGTCCCAGTTCCAAAAATAAGCTGGTACTTCTGTGAATTACCCCACACTAGGTATGTTTAAAAACTGCATCAGCTGTTACACACCTGCCATTATAAAGGTGTTTATGAGACTATTTGAGTCACTACATGGACATAAGGCAGGAATCATGGTGATACACAGGTATTAACAGGAAATTCACTCTCAGATAGGATTCATCATCTGGTGTTTTGTTTGGCAGCTCCTCTGAGAGCAGAAGAGGCTCATGGGAGATGAACAAACTGGTTAATAGGTTTATATTTCTGATCAAAGCTTCATTTACTTCCAGGCAAATGAGAAAATGATGCAGAAAAAAACTGAATTTGATTTTTTTTTGCCAAATAATTATAATGCAGTGTCTTCCACATATAGCTAATGATGCATATTAAGTAATAAATAATGCAATATCAGCAAAGATGTTAATGAATTTAATAAGAATGTGTTCTCTCTTTCCATCTGGTAAATGCAAAAATCATAGTTAACTCTTAATATGTGCAGAGTTAACTGCAATAAATATAAAGTTGTACATAAATAGATTTTCTTTCTTTCTACAATATTAAGCTGAAGAGAAAAGATGAATTTATTGACATTAATTTGTATGTATAAATAGTCATTATAAGTGTCATTAACGGTTAAGAACTTACTAAAACATTAGTTAAGGTCTATCAATGACATTTAAAAGATAAACATAATGTTTTCTGTTTAATGTTACAGTTGCAGGAAAGATTTTTTAGTAATGCTCGTTAACGGTCTATACATTGTTTCCCCATATGTGAGCGATTACAAGTTTGATCATATAAATGTGTTTATGATACCATTATTAACACTTCCTCACATGATAGCATTAACAAGAATTTTATTAGGCCATAAAAAGGTTTTTATTACCTATGACCAAGGAACCTAAATCACAAATGATTTAACGCCTAAACCTCATTCCTGTCAACAGATGCTCACACCTTCCCAATGCCACGCAATGGGAGGCTCCAGAGGTTGTCACGGTGACAGAATCTGCCTTTGGTAGGAGTGAGGTGGAGAGTCGACTGAATGTGAGCAAGGAGCACGCACGCTACCACACCCTGGAATGTGTGGCCTCCACAGACGGGGATGAGGCCTACATACTATTCTCCATCAGTGGTACTACTATTACTATTAACACTATTACTACTACTACTACTACTATTATGATTAATATTATTACTACTACAATGATAATGACAATGACTACTACTATGACAACTATTATTATTACAACTACTATTACTGCTAATATTAATATTATTACTATAATAATAATGACAAAGATTACTACTATGACAACTATTACTACTACTATTATTACTACTACTACTTGACTCATACTCATACTACTAAGACAATGACTACTATGAAGATGACCACAATGAACACCAGGACTACTATTACGATGAGGAAGTTGTGAAAAAAAGAATGGATGATGATCTGCCTTGGCAGAGTTGGCGCTCTCCAAGTGTTTTTGTAGTCTGGATACAGACCAGGATAGTGGTCTTTTTCGAGTTGGGTTGCCTGATGAAGGGCCAACTAACTTACCAAAAAACATTAGTCTATATCTAGAATAAAATAAAGGTCGTCTACATGTCAAGTGCTGCTAGAGTTCTGGTTACAACAGTACTTTCTGTTTAGATTTTTTTTGTACCCTGTGGCCATTTTTTTTTAAACCATGCTAAAATTCTTCATGCTGTCACCCTTCATGAATGAATAAACATTTAGTGTCTTTATACACAATAGTTCTTGAGGCCAACTCCATAACTCCATAACTTGCACTTGTTTGCCCATAACATTTTTATGTTTATTACGAGGTATTATTTTTGGTTCCTTTTTTTGTTTGTTTTTGGGATGTTTGTACAGTATGTTTGTCTGGCTGTCTGTCTGTTTGATTGTCAGCAACTTTACGCAAAAACTACTGGACCAATTTCCATGAAATGAAATTATTCTAGTTTTATCTGTGGAAGAAAGATCATTTTATGCAGTAAAAACCAATGTTAAGTGGAACTGCCCTCAACTGTCAAAGTCATAAGCTTGTTGTGACTGTTGACTGAAAATCTTTGGCTTGTTGACCAAACACAACAAGATTTTGGAAGTACTGAGTTGAAAGAACAGCTTTTAAAGCTTTTTTTTTTCCAATTTAGACATATGGGATATGCAGTTATTATTTTTTATTTTATGACGATGCTTCAGACATGGACATTACATTTGGGAAATTATTCAAATCTGTGTCTTTTACTGCTACTTACAATGTGGCCTCTGTATATTATCAGACGGAGTCCAGATAAAGAATGCTCCACACACTATTTTTAAATATTATGAATGACGGTGTCAAGAGGTTTTTAAGTGTGTGAAAATATTGCGTTGATGTTTGGACAAAGAATGACAGCGGATGACAGTATTCTGGTCGTGAATTTCATTTTAAAAAAATACCTTTTTTTAAAAAAAAAATTCATACAGTGAAATATGTCCTTTCATTAGCCATGTAAACAGTGAATAGAGAAAATCTAAAAAACCGAATATTTTCTATATGCAAATCTAGACATGGGCTGTCTATTTTACATCATGTCATATCCCTAACAACTAATAAATTGAAAATAGCCATTAGTTGCAACATTGATTAGTAACCACACATACACTTGCACCACACACGCAGACACACACATAAACATCAACCCATTGACAGTGTGTGTACAGAGGGTAGGTGTGTGGGTCCTGGGTGTAGATTGAATTAGATTAGTAACTGCTGACTATACAAGCTTGGATTATATGGTGTAGGCTCGCTAATCCTTGACACACAAATAAACCCCATTGCCGCAGCTCTCTGTCTTCATGATGGAGGAAGTCTGTGTGTGTGTGTATATACTTAAAGTGTACTGTGTGTTTTCTAACTGCCACTTTTTTGTGTTTCCTCTCAGAACGAGTCGTCCCCCATAAACTCTTCACTCCCCTTCTAACAGGCATGGTGGTTACGGGTGCTTTACTCAGCCTCATTCTGGTGGTGCTGCTTTATAAGTATATGCAAGTAAGATACAGTAAAAAAACCAACAAACATGCATGTCTGTAGTGGAGCAGAGTGACAGCAGGGTCCTAATCCCTATAAATCTGTATCCATTAATTAAATTTAAAAAATGCATTCAGTTAATTTAGATATTCATAGACATCAATGTTAAATCAAGTTCATCTACCACCATTGATATGCAGTTTGCATCACAGAAAAACGGTTTCATATTTTACTGGCAGAGGGCCCGCTCATTTTCTAATGACTCATGCCTCATACATTTTGTTTATAGCATGTTTAAGTTAGAAGCATCTAACTGAGTTTGGGCCGGTTTCTCTACTGCTTTTGGAAACAATATTCTGAGGATAGATAATAAAAGCGCATCTTTGAATCAATATGTGTGTGTCTACATTTGAAATGAATCAATCAACTATTCAGTTCAGACTTGCTGTACTTAAAAAAAATTGTTTGACACCATTAATTTCCCCACACAGCGTGTTGCTTTTATTGCACTCAGATGAGTCAGACTTCTTGAGGGGTGGATATAAATTCGCAGGGGGAATGTCAGGGAAGAGTCTAGACAAGCTGACAACTGGAGTGCTTCTAAAAAGGAATAGATGATACAGTTTGTATTCACATATAACAAACAGACTCAGATTGCCTTTTCAGTCTGAAACTGCTGCTCTTTAGTGCCTAATAATTGAATTTACTGCTTTCTTCTTAAACCCTGAACAGAAACCTAAGTTCCAAATCCAGTGGAAGGTCATTGACAGTATCCATGGCAACAACTACATATATATTGACCCAACCCAGCTCCCATATGACTCCAAATGGGAATTTCCTCGGCAGAAACTACGTTTTGGTACGATAGCATCAATATTTGTCAGACTTTGTATATTGGCATTGTGCGTATGTATGGCAGATTTATATATATTATGTATGTATTGTTGTGTGACCGTAGGTAAAACCCTTGGCTCTGGGGCTTTTGGTAAAGTCGTGCGAGCCACAGCATATGGACTCTGCTCTGCTGATACCGTTACAACTGTTGCTGTGAAAATGCTGAAACGTAAGTGTGTTGTCCCCTGTCTTCTGTCTGATGGTAGTCAAAATATCAGCATATTGGTATACAACTATAAACCTGACATGAAACTTTTTTAATCCATGAAGTACTTCAATATTCAGCTTTTATTACTCCACCCCCTGACAGAGGAGATGGATATAGTTTTTGGTTGTTTTTCTTGTTTGTTTGTCCATTTGTTTGCCAGCAACTTTATGCAAAAACTACTGGAATGTTCAGGAAAGGTGCAACCTGGTCCAGAATAGATCCCATTACATTTTGGTGAATGTACGTCAAAGGTCAAGGTCACCAAACATGTGTTTTCACAATGATGAAAGATAGGGCAAATCACGTCAGATGTTTGCAAGGGGGCCGGGGTTTGTTGTGCCTGACACCACTTATTTATAGTTTTTAGAGAGGCCATAAAAGTCTAGACTTTACTACAACTGTATGTTGTCTTTATTTTATTTCCGCATTCATTATTTTACATTTCCTCAGGACTTATCTGACCTGACCCCTAAGTTAGGGGCTCTGGTGTATATTTCTTTTTTAGTAACCTGTGAGCCAAACACCTATGTAAGTACAGAGCACAGCATTACAGGAACCTAGTGACTATATTATAACTTTTGTGTTCAAGCATTACAAGGATATAATTAATATATTATTGCCAAACCAATCAAAACACACAAATAGTAGGGTTAGTCACACTGCTTCTGATTTTATTTTTGTCAAATCATTAAGTTACTGGCTGTGTTTGAAACAGAAAGTATTACACCCCCCCACCCCCACCCCAAAAAAAATTAAAAATTGGGGATACTGTGTCAAACGCAAAATATAGAAAAAAAAAAAAAGAAAAAAAAGAAAAAGTTAAATCTCCTAAATCTCATCTTCACAACAGAACATATCAAATATTTAAAATGAGAAAATAAGGGGGAAAAAGGTTATTTTGAATATGATGAAAGAAACATGTCCAAAAAATTTGTGACGAAGCCACAAGCATCCCCTCATCTTTTAGCAACAGTCTCTAAATGTCTGGGAGCTGTGAAAACCAGTAATGGTCAGTTTCACTAGTGTACCATTTCTATCTGATATAGATGTGTTTTTGTTTGTTTGTTTTTAAATATATTTATTGAGAGCATTAAACAATAACCAATGTGTCATACAAGTCATCTAATTACCATTTTTAACAAGTGAATAGACAAAAACAACGGCATTTATCCATCTCACTCTAGCTCAGACAGAAAAAAAATTAACAGAAATTTAATTGCATAATAGATCAGCATTTTTTTTGCCTCTGGGAGACTATGCCTTTCTAAGATTCTCTTTAAATCAAGTCCTATTGCCTATAACTTTCTTTCTCACCATTTGTTTCAGCCAATCTAATTTTTTTCAACTGTGGTGTGACCATCAAATTCAACCCCCCCCCCCCCCAAAAAAAAATAAATAAATTATATACGTATATAGAATTTTTTTTTCCAGTTTACATTTTTTTTTATGTTTTCAGTGTAAAATTGTGAATAGAATGTGGGTTTATGAGACCACAAGTCATCACATGATATTTTTTATTCACATTTTCCATAAATTCTCAAAATTTTTGACCTTGTACTTATTTGACCAATGCATCAGCTATTGCACTTAAGTGAATTTCCTAGAGCTGCAGCCTTGACTAGTCTTGGGTTCTTGTCTTAATGTGAGACAAACGTGGTCGATGACTGAGACTTGATCCTCTCTTGGTACTAGCACATTTTCAACTAAGACCGTTAACTTCAGATTGGCATTTTGAATGGAACTGGCATTAAATTGCAGTGTAATGTTACTTCCAGATGTAACTGACTATATCATGTCCTGTTTTTGTCCCAGCCAATGCTCATTCCACAGAGAAGGAGGCTTTGATGGCAGAGCTGAAGGTGCTCAGTTACCTTGGAAACCACATGAACATTGTTAACCTGCTGGGAGCCTGCACTGTCGGAGGTGAGAACATAACAACTTAAATCCACATGCGCAGCTTAGTTCACTCTGACTCATTAGGAAACAGGGGTTGGGCTGTATTGAGCGATTCTATCAACATCTGGACTTTGCACACTCTTTTTATTGCTTGTTTTTTTTTGTTTTTTTTTTACAGCAATACTGTTTCTGATGGATATTGTCAAGTGATAACTTTTCAATGTTGATCAATTGCTGTCCTTTTATTAAAAATCAGACATTGGTGTCTAAGTACCTCTCAGCTTTAAAGAAACGTGATGTTGTTGGACTAGTCACAGATTTACTGTACAGTGGATCAATACTATCTACCTGTCTGGTCGATATCTCAGTATTGATCAGTATCTCAGTATATCTCAGTATTGATCAGCTTCCTCACAAATACGGCGAAATATGTTCCTGTGTAGACCACAGGAAGACACTTTAAAATGTCAGGAATATAAAACACTAAATTTTAGCTATTAAACTCTAAGGTATAATACCAATTTATGAATGTTTAAATATACATATCAAGTAAATCTGTTTCAGACAAATTACAGATTGATGAAAAAACCTACTATTGAAAGTGACAAAAACCATCTTCTCTGTCTCATGAAAAAAGAAAGATGTGTGTCTGTTTCTTCTTGTGTTGTGTTAATTTTTATCCCTATATCCCCCTAGGCCCAATTTTGGTGATCACGGAGTACTGTTGCTATGGCGACCTTCTCAACTTCCTGCGAAGAAAAAGAGAGTCCTTTTTAAACTTCCAAATTAGCGATGGTTACTATCGCAACGTCGTCAACCAAACAGAGCCTGTAAGGTGTGTATGTGTGTGTGTGTGTGTGTGTGTGTGTGTGTGTGTGTGTGTGTGTGTGTGCTCCTAATTGTGGTGCCAATTAAAATGGGTTTCTATGTGTGAACACTGATGAACATGTAAGATTTTGTGTGTGTATTATTTTTAAAGAGGAGATATAACTGGTGCAGGATATATACCGATGCGTCCTTCAGAGAAAGACAGACCTTCTCAGTCAGGTATCACCTTTATGTATTCATTTATTTTCAAGGTTTCTAATAATGAACAGATATCCACATCCACAAAAATTATATAGTAAAATGATTGTATAAATTGGTTCTAGATGACATAGATGAGCTCTCTCTGGACGCTGAAGACCTCCTCAGCTTCTCCTACCAAGTGGCCAAAGGAATGGAGTACATTACTTCCAAGAATGTAAGGCTTTTACAGTTTTGTTCTCTAATTTATGGAGTCTTTATAGAAGCAATGTGCTGCAGCTACTTCATAAGTCTCATAATGGCAGAAGGCCAATATGCAGTACATCATCAGCTAATAGTGCCTCTTCAGCTAAAACAAAACACAGTGGCCTTCAACACATAAAACCAGTGTCCACATGAGGTCCAATAAACAGTGTTGGGAAGGTTTTTAGTTGTTCACCTCTTAAAAGTAATACTGATGTTCCAAATCCTCAATAGCAGGGGTAGGTCACATGCCAGAGTGAACTCACAACTACCAAAATAACCAACAAATCAACATTATGTGTCCACAGACAGCATCATTTACTGAAATACACCTACAAAAAACAAAAATAAAAACTCAGAGCTGGTAAAAAGAACACTGTGTCTTATAATTTTCACATGCTACATCAGCTGATTGTTGACATTATAGCTCTCTTAGTTTAGCTCTGTTTTTAGACAGAAAAAAAAAACATGGTGAAACCACAAATCACCTAACGTTCCTGTACAGCTTGTTTGGTCAATAGATAATTTAAAGATCTGTTTGGGAAAACAACTGGTTTAACCTTTTGGGCTAAGAAAATAATGATTTTCTCAAACTGGAAAATTCACAAAGTGTTTCTCTATAGAAACATGGGTTTCTGAGTATTTACATATCTCTTAGGTATGGAGTGAGTAACAGATATACTTAATCACAAGAACTGAAACCATTTGGAACCAGGTGGGGGGTGTATGTCCTTGTCCAAATATTAAGTTGAAAGACTACTTTCAGAGCAATAGGCAATTTGCCCACTTCTTACCCAGTTCTTATTGGCTGTGATTCAGTTGGTAGAGCAGGTTGACCAATGACCAAAGGTTTGGCGGTTTGAATCCTGGCTCAGACTGTCCACATGTTGAAATGTCTGTGGGTAAGATACTAAACCCTAAATTATTCCCAGTGTGTCCCATAATTGGAAAAATGTGTGGAAAAATCTAAACAAAAACAGATTTGTTTAGCATTGTCATCACATCATATAATACATTTATATATTCAAAAGCTTAAACTCATGTATTAGAAATGCTGTGATTTCATCATCAAACTCCATTATTTTTCTTTAGAGCTGTGTCCAGTGGTGAAAACTACAGCTTTTATCACTTTGTCACTTTCAAAGTTGTGTCTTTCTGGTTCTCATCATTGCATCTCAGTTATGCTCTTCAGGCAAAATGTCGCAGTTAACTTGTCACATATATTTGTAATTTATGCCAGCGCGAGGACTACATGGTGTGCGCTATTTACCGCCACAACGCAAGGGGGACAGATGAACTTGATAGGATTTAGGACGAATCGTCTTCAACAATGTACACAAAACAAGATGGAAAAGTAGGGAAGCGGAAGTGCGTGTAGAGCAAATGTAGAATGGACCGATCAGAAGCCCCTTTTCTGGTATTCTCTGTGACACTATCTGCGGTGGGTTACATTTTCTGGGAGGTGTACGCAAGACTCGACACGTCGCAGACGACTTGGCTTCTGAGCATAAATTGGCTTTAACTCTGTCAGTTTGGTCAAAGGCCCTGGTGTTACACTAATGATAATTTTAGTTGATTTTTTACACATTTCAAAGCAGAAATAGGACACCCAGTCCTGTAAAGTCATGTAGCTCATTACGTTTAATCACATTTCTTGTAAATCTTTTACTGCACATCAAAGTTGAGAAAGTCCCCAAAACATACATTTAAACCAGGCAGTTTAAACCTCACTATACAGACATTATTATGTATGTAAGTTCTGCAGTAAGGCGCCAAGTTAATTGGAATGTTGGAGTTTTCACAAGGGAAGTAGTCTGAATTTTTAGTACTAAAAGGCATTTTTTGTCAGAACTCGTTGCCACTGGCCTTGGTGTTGGCTGGTTGCAGCCTGGACTTCGGTCACTTAGAGTAATGTGCATTGATTTGAGAGGCAGTGCAACTTCAGATGACAACTGATGTAAAACAATGGCCAGAAAATTTAGCCCATTCTGCCAAATGGATGAAGCCTGTCTAGACATAATGATAGGCTCTTGTAAATCTCTGACTCTTGATGATATTGTACAGCTTTGTTGACCTGTATTGTCTGGAAAACTTGTCAAAGTCAGGACATTCCTAAATGTAAAGATTTAAAGCAACAGAATAAAATGTACTGTTAATGCAAAACAACAACTTGTTTTAATCACCAACAATGTGATTAGTAACTGTTGTTATAACATTTCACAGTTTACATATTACTGTTCTTTTCATGATGCAACTTAATTACATAAAACACCTAACTTAGATCTAAATAATTACAATAATAATATAAATATTTTTTAATTTAATTTATTTATTGTTGTTTCTATGTGGTTTATATAAATCTTTCTATCTCAGGGGAGGCAAATCCTAGCCCTCAAGAGCCACTTAATTATTTTATTTAAAATTATATATATATATATATATATATTATTTAAGTAATTTTTGTATTAATATTTTTACTTAATTTACTACTGGTATCTAAAGACATCCACATTTTTTCTTATACTAAACCTAATTATCAGTTGACAAATAGGCCATATTAATGAACTGGAAAAACAGACCCAAAATGTCTATGACCCTTCAAACTACTCACAGACCACTTAAATTATGTAAAATTCACGTTACCTGACAAAACTATGCTAAAGTCTGTAATACTTGGTGTTATTTTCTACAATAACTGCAGTGCTGATTCATCTCTTCACAAACCTCTGATATTTAGCATTTGATGCTCATGATGGTTACTATAATTATTACTTACTTTATTTACTTATATAGTTATTACCCTTTTTTATTCCACACAAATATGTAAGAAATAGCAACATGCAATGTTGTTCAAAAAGGGTTAGGATTGCCAGGTTTCTCTTTCTGTCTGTCAGCGTAGTCTGTTGCATGTAAACCTCTATTTAAAAAAGCAAAGGCTATGACTGTGATCCACTGTTATTCTGTGATCAACTCCAAACACTGCCCACAATTTGACATTGTCTTTAGCTGTGTGTGTGTGTGTGTCAGGTTTTTGACAAGTTTATCTTGCTCTGCCTCATTTGTATGTTCTAAACACCCACTGCAGAATCCGGCATCTGTGTCAATACTTTTTCCCAGTTTGCTTACACATGTGTGTGTGTGTGTGTGTGTGTGTAGTGTATTCACAGGGACCTTGCAGCCAGAAACATCCTGCTGACTCACGGCAGGGTGGCGAAGATCTGTGACTTTGGTTTGGCAAGAGACATCACCACTGATGCCAGCTATGTGCTCCGAGGCAATGTGCGTCTGTCCTTTACACCTCCTCTAAAAACCAAAATAGAAACAAAAAAAAAAGAATGGAGAACTGCTATATCCTCTTACTGTGCTGAAAACACTCACCATAAACAACAAATAAGGAGCTTTTAGCCTTCTTAAATTGGTCTTTTTTTACATTAACCTTTCTATACATACTGGTCACTGTAGTCAGTGTAGTTTTATATATTCCTGAATTTTGATGTTTTAGTTGCATATCAACTAACACAGTGGACACTTATGCATCATGCTAAAAACTGCAATTCATATAATTACTGCAACTGCTGTTCTTGATAAACATGATCTGCAGTAACATGTTTGATTTCTTTGTTTTCTCTATGAAGTGAGTAATAATTAGTATTAGAGTATGTTATAATGAGAAAACATTAGATTAGCTGCATAAAAAAAATTGTTTTGACAGTTTATCACTTTCTGACACTTCATTTTTAAACGCATGTTTCTTTGCTTTAAAAATTAAACCCATGGCGTGTGAGTATTTGTTACTCCATGAAAAATAGGTTTCTTAAAAACATCTCATTTATATATATTTTTCATGCTTAACCCTTTGTTGGTCATACTACAAAAATCACAATAAAATTTTTTTTTGTTTCTTCCATTTCACAGGGACTATTATAAGATAAAATCTAGATTTTTTTTTTTTTACTGATCTTAAATTTAACTTAAGTATTAAAACTCAAACATTACTCCTTCACAAATCCTACCAACATAATTTGTGGTTTGATTCAAATTAGATGTATTAATTTTGTGTTTGTATCATTAGTGATTAGCATTAGCAATTAGCATTAGCATTTCAGGACCCTTTACTATCATCTCGACGGTTTGGTTGCGCATGTTTTCCAAAAATTATTACATGATGAATACAAAAGTATTTCTGAAACATTATGAGGATTATTTATGTAAAATGGACTCTGTAAAACTTAATAAATTGACAAAAAAAAATCTAACTTGCCAGCAATTACGTGTCCAAAAGAAAAGATCATAGCGGAGGTGTTGTAGATCATAATTTTCTTCCTTGGTGGTAGATACACTAGCATGACATACATATATCATTGACAGTGCCACCTAGTGGTGTTTTTGTGCATTACATGCTTCTTACAAAAAGGGGGTGACTGCCCAAGAAGTTTAGTGTCAAATTACTTAAATTTAGATGAGATATTAGCGGTTCCAAATTACCTCTACCAAAGTATGTGAGCTGATCAACAAAGGGTTAAAGAGTGATAAAAGCATTCGGGAAAAATTCACGCATTAAAGGGATATAGATATGAGCAAATATAAGCAGATAGTCAACCAAGTCAAATGGAGGAGAGGTTTTCTTTAGATGAGGAAAATCTTTACTCTCTAACTCCATATGGTAGAAAATGTTGTTTATCAGAAAATATGTTTTCTATAATTGACACAAGTGGAAAATGCTCCATACTCAATTGGTAATCATGGCTTCCTTTCCTGCAGGCACGTCTGCCAGTCAAGTGGATGTCTCCTGAGAGCATTTTCAACTGCGTGTACACCCTCGAGAGTGACGTTTGGTCGTATGGCATCCTGCTCTGGGAAATCTTCTCCCTGGGTAACATTTCCAGTTAGAGCTGTGCTGCTGCCTGTGTCTGTTGTTGAAACTCAGAGCCATTATGATCATCCATTTGAGTAGACTGGGGCCTTATTAGAGGCTCTGATGATGCTCCCGAGCAGCATCACTTAGTGCAGAGAATTACACAAACTTATATTGATCTGAATACATAATGCAAGTGTCTCTATAAGAATCTGATTTACTCTCCCAAAATGAGACAGAAAGACTCAAAGAGGAAGTGTCTGTGTTGCAGGTAACAGCCCGTATCCAGGGATGCAGGTGGGATCAGCATTTTATAGGATGATTCAAGAAGGTCACAGGATGAGCAGGCCTGAGTTTGCCCCCATTGAGTTGTAAGTTTGACAAAACATATCATCCCTTATATAAATTCAGTCTTTTCTCTGTAAATATACAATTATCTTATATTAGTATGTAATGTATTAACTGCGGATTTTGAAATGAAAAGTAAATCCCGCCTGAAATACAGTATAAAGACATTTTTTTAGCTTCTCTTTCATATTACACTGGGAAAAATATTTAAAATCAAAATCTTACCAAATGTATTTTTAATATATCTCATCACACTTAAATTAAGACATAATCACCTAGACAATAGATAAAAAAAAATCTGACCAAGACCATTTTCAATTGTTCCATTGGCACATTTCTTTTGTTGTTGTTGTTGCTTGAATTAAGCCAAATAAATAAATAAATAATAACACTGAATTAGGGAAAAACAAATCTGTCAATAGAACAAGTGAAAATAATCTTGGTAAGATTTCTTAAAATGCAATTTTCAAGATCTGTTGTCTAAAAATAAGTTATTTATATCTCACTGTAAAGTTATTCTTTATGCAATTCTGTCTTATTTTAAGTGAGAAAAGATATTTTGACTACGAATGAGAACAATACACTTGATAACATTTGGATTTTTGCAGTGTAATCCTAATAAGAATCAGACATGACTCTTCCAGCAATATTAGTCCTAATTTTATTTCTGGCCCATGATGTATAAAGATACAGACAAATCACATTTAAAATATTTTTACAGGTCAGATTTTCAGAACAGCTTACCGTTTTATTGTCTTATTATTAAGAGATGCAGAGTTTTCTCTACTTCACTTGTAGACCGTGTTCATTCCTCTAATACTAATCCCAGTTACATTTCTGTATAGGTACGACATGATGTTGTCTTGCTGGAATCAAGACCCTTTGAAAAGACCTTCTTTCAGGAAACTGGTGGAGAGGACTGAACTGCTGCTGTCAGAAAATACAAGGAATGTAAGTAAACAGTCACAAAATGACAGACATAAATAAGGAAGTCAAGTCTGATAAATAAAGCAACACAAACAGAAAGATATGTATATTTTATTATCATTATTATTATTATTATTATTATTATTACTTGCTATTTAGAGGATTTTTTATTGGGTCTGTCCACAGCTGTAACTTAAAATCTACAGCATATTTCAGTTTTATACAAGGAAAAGAAATTTATTCTCCATTTACCGCAATGTAAAATTTCAAAGTGATCCAGAATCCAGGATCTCTTCCGGATCACCACCAAAATGTTAGCATTTGTTCCTTGTGACACACCCAACACATCCTGAACATTTTATTAAAATCCATCCATAACTTTTTGAGTAATGTTGCTGACAGAAAACTCCAGCAAAAACATAACCTTCTTACAGACCTTCCTTCATTGGGGGGTCCTGCCTTGGCAGGGGTCTGCGCTCTCAGAGTGCTTTTCTAGTTATTTAAAACGTCATTCAATAGATTCAAAGTCATTCTAGGACTAAACTAATAAATATTTGTTAATGATCAGATGTATCTACAATTGAGTATCTGATTTTAGTCTCGTCTTGTCATTTGAACCCACTTTATCCTCACTAGGATCATGAGGGTCACTGGGGGCCTAATCCACCTACAATGGGTGAAGGCAGGGTACACCCTGTATGAGTCTCCAGTTCATCTCAGGGCTGAACATATATAGAGAAACAATCACTCTCACATTCACACCTATGGGCGATTTAAACGATTAACCTATCAGTGCATGTGTTTGGGTGGTGGGAGGAAACCGGAGTACCAAGAGAAAACCCACGCAGACATGGAAAGAACATGCAAACTCCACACAGACAGGTCTGGTGTGGGAATCAAACCAGTGTCTTTCTTGCTGTGAAAGAAATATTAATAGACTGTAACTGGATTTTTTGTTTTGTTTTCTGAAACAAAAAGTTTTTTTTTTCATTTTCATATTCATAAAGGGAGTAATAACTAGTGGTAGAGTGTTACAATGTGAGAATACATCAGGTTAATAGGGCTAAAAAAAAAATTATTTCATAGTTTTCGCAGAGTACATCAGTAAATACATGTTTCTTTGCTTCTAAAATCAAATGCATGATGTCCAGCTGAGTGGGCATTTTTGTAACCCCATGAAAAATAGGTTCTTAAAACGTTTCATTGCATTGTTTTTTCCACACAAGACAAATAAAAAAGTTTTCAGATTCTCATAATTCATACTTGAAAGGGTTAAATTAGTGTTTTTTTTTTCGTCCCAGGTGTACTTGACGCTGAGCAATGCTCCACCTCCTCCAGATCAGCAGAGGGCACCACAACGGAGGCTGAGCTCAGTCTGCAGCACAACTGCTCCCACTCAGCCTTTACTGCAAAGCACCACGGATGTTTTCCATGACTATGACACTGTCTAACACACACACACACACACACACACACACAGAGCGATGTGAAATACTGTATAACCCTCCCTACCTCCCATTATTCCCTAACCTACAAGAGCCAAACACTGTAAACTACTAACAACATACAATAATAATTTCATACTAACCATCTATTGTTGGCCTTTCTCCATTGCTTTCTCTCTTTGTCAGTCACACACACACACACACACACACTGTAAATATGCAGCCCTGCACCCGGCTCTCAGTATTGGCCTCAATCTAATCTCCATCTGGTTGGTATTTGAAATGCACGTCCACATAAAGAGGACTTGAGTACTAATCATCTATATTACCCATCTACACTGGGTTGAGTTTTGGCTCGCAAATGGCTTTATATCTACTTTGGCCGCACAGATGCAGAGGTGGGAAGTAACTAAGTATACGTACTTTCTTTCTGTACTTAAGTAGATTTTTTTATACTTGTACTTTACTTGGGTATTCATTTTTCTGGCAACTTTTTACTTTTACTGCCTACATTTGTTCATAAATATCTGTACTTTATACTTGTTATATTCTCAGAATAGACTTGTTACTTTGTTAAATTATGCGGATGTGACAGTACACAAAATAAAGCGCTTCACGGCAGTGGTGTAGTCCAGGGTCTACGGCAGTATATGGAGTATACCTATTTATTTTTCAGTAAGCATTGGGTATACCCACTTTTAAATCTTCCTGATAAATATGGAGGACTCATCCTGCCATATTGAAAAAATAAATACTGAAAAAAATACAGAATTATGAAAATGCCTTGATGAATTTATTTCCATTCCATTTACTGTATTTTTCTGAATATAAGTCACATTTTTGACTTATACTCTGGAAAATACAGTATTTATTTTGTCCTTATTTATATTTTTACTCCTTTAATATTATTCCTGCATTTTTTTTGTATTTACATTCCCTTTTTCTCTTTCCTCATTTATTTCTATATTTTGTTTTCATACGACATCTTAATAATTTTATAATTCTGAGCAAAACCTACTGATTGATTTTTCAGTAAACCAAATAGAGTAGTCTTGCATGTGACTATTTCTAAATCCACTACATCACTGCTTCAGGGGGAAAATTAGCGGAGAACAAAAGGAGCACAGGGTCAACTATTTCCAAACTTTTCAATCTTTGAATTTTTTTCATGCCCTTGCCCGCTACCTGCCTGCATTTTGTTTAATTTTATCCATTAAAAGTTATACAATTTAAAAAACAATGTATACTTTGTATTGTTGCCTCATTATATAAATATTGTTCCATTCATGGCAAAAAAAAGCAGTTTTACTTTTTAACTTTATACTTCTTTTTTAGTTTTACTTAAGTAAAAGGGTTGAATCAGTACTTCTACTTTGACCAGAGTATTTTGTCACTGAAGTAACTGTACTGTTACTTCAGTACATAATGTGAGTACTTTTGCCACCTCCGCACAGGTGGGAGTAAATACCTAACCTTGGCTTGATATTAGGCTGAGCAATAGATAAGGATGGTGCTTTGAGGAGTGAACTGCTGCGGTTCTTTGTCAGATTTTGGGGAGAAACGATTACATTTTAGGAAATACACATTTGTGAAAGTCACAGTATATGAGAGGATTAGTACCAGTCTCACATTGGTGCCAACAAACAGCAGATTTGTTAAACTTTGTAAGTAGTTAGCTCAAGAGACTTTAAGTTGAGTTTAGTGAATATTTTCATATTTGCAGTACGGAGGCGATGTGTACTTGTATTTCCAAAAATGCCAAATATTCCCTAGTCCACGCCATTTAACTGTTCAAACCATTTGTTAAAGGCCTTAAAAGTATCTGACATCTTCATAAAAACTGAGCCGTAGCAAAGTTATGACAGCTGTCCTCTCTGCATTGTAGCTTTCAATACTGTGAAACAATATGAAAACATAATGTGGTGTATCGCTGTATGTATTTTAAGGATTAGCTTTAGTTGACTGTTTAGTGAAACCAATGGCTCAGTGTTTTCAACAAATTATGTGCTCTTTTGACTTTATTTCCTGTTATGTCTCAAATGTATGCAATGTAAATACACTAGATATGTGCCTTTAGATTTTTTTTTTTATTAACTGGATGCATTTGATTTTCATTTATTGTTGGGAGAGAGGAAAAATGTATGCTGGATTTGAAGTTCATGCAGTTTTGATACAGTTGGGTGACTTGTTATAATAAAGAGTACCTGTGATGGTTGAACCAAGGAGAAGTTTGTGTTATTTGGTAAAAAAAGAAAAAAAAAAAGTGATAGATATATCGGGCAGATATGAACTATGTTTTAGTCTTGTATTGGTATCGATACATTTACCATTCATTCATTCATTCGTATTTCAAACTAAAACCAAAAATAAGACAACAACAACTTGTTTCCAAAATCAAAATGAAAAAACTGATAATGACTCGGTTTTTCAGTTTCCCTTTTTGTGTTTAAATTAATAATGGAAAAACTGATAACTGATAACATTTGGTGGCCATACCATTACTGCAATGGTATGGCCACGCCGAATTGAAAATTTGCGCGTCTATTACATACAAAGTCAATGGAGAGACACGTTTGAAGCAGATTCACCCAGGGCGGCGTGTTGGAAGCGTTCTGTGGTGCGTTGGAGCGTTTGGGCGGTGGAGCTGCATGTCTTGCCGCAAATCCACATAAACACTGGAGTTGAAAATGTTGAACTTTTCAGGCGAATTCACATGACACCGTGCTATAAAAGCCAATCAGCGTTGAGATGCTGCCAATCTTGTGACGGAATGATGTATGACGCTCGGACCGACCCGGAAGGCGGGAGAAAGAAAAACTGAGCGTAATACATCATTCCATCACCCACTGTTGCCAACTTGGCGCATTTGTCGCTATATTTAACGCTTTTTCAGACCCCCCCCCCAGCGCCCAAATTTGTGAAAAGCGCATGGTGCAAAATCTAGTGCTTTTTTGCTGGTGAGTTGGGGTGAAATTTATTGACAGGCGCTAGAGATAAAACCCTTGTTTTTCATACTTTTTCCTCTTCTCCATTTGCTTGCTCCTAGGACCATCACCTTAACGTGGTGGAGAGGTCTGTGTGCCCCAATAAACCAAAGAGCTGTGTTGTCTGGAGTATTATAGGCTAGCCTGGAATCCTATATTCCAGCAGGCTAGCCTATAGTACTCCTGGTAGGGTCTTCCATGGCAAAGAGGTCTCGGGGGAGGGGTCAGACAAAGTGTGGTCAAGTAAGTAAGCGAGGAGATATATATATATATATATATATATATATATATATATATATATATATATATATATATATATATATATATATATATATATATATATATATATATATATATATAGGCACATGGAGCAATACATGAGCAGAGCACAGAAAGGAATAGGCAACAACACCAGGGGAGCCAAACACCAGCTACTGGTTGACAGGGCAATTGCAAGATGAGGAACACCAACCTGTGCACTGCCTGGATTGACTACAAGAAAGCCTATGACTCAATGCCACATACATGGATACTGGAATGCTTAAAACTGTATAACATCAACAGGACACTAAGAGAGTTCATCCAGAACTCAATGAGGCTGTGGAAGACAACTCTGGAGGCCAACTCAAAGCCAATTGCACAAGTGAGCATCAGATGCGGCATTTACCAAGGAGATGCTCTGTCCCCCCTGCTGTTCTGCATAGGCCTAAACCCCCTCAGCCAGATCATCTCAAAGAGTGGCTTCGGATACCAGTTCCGAAGTGGAACATCCATCAACCACCTCCTCTACATGGATGACATCAAGCTGTATGCCAAGAGCGTGACATTGATTCCCTAATTCACCTCACCCGGATCTACAGCAAAGACATTGGGATGTCATTCCGACTAGATAAATGTGGGCGGATGATATCTAGAAGAGGTGATCACAACTGAAGGGGTTGACCTACCTGAAGGGAATATCACAGATGTGCAGGAAAGTTACAAATACCTAGGGATCCCACAGACAAATGGTAATCATGAGGAGGCAGCTCGGAAGTCAGCCACAGCCAAATACCTACAGAGGGTAAGGCAGGTCCTGAAAAGTCAGCTGAACGGCAAAAATAAGATCCAGACCATTAACACCTATGCCCTGCCAGTAATCAGATACCCAGCTGGGATAATATCCTGGCCACTGGAAGAGATACAAGCCACTGATATCAAGACAAGGAAACTCCTTACCATGCATGGAGGGTTCCACCCCAAGTCCAGTGTCCTGAGGCTGTACACTAAGCGAAAGGAAGGGGGCCAAGGACTAGTAAGTGTCAGAACTACTGTCCAGGAGGAAACGGCGAACCTCCAGGAATACATCAAGAAAATGGCCCCCAATGACCAACTGCTAAGTGAATGCCTCAGGCAACAAAAGCCCAGTAAGGTCGAGGAACCAGAGTGGCTATCATGGAAGGACAAACCCTTGCATGGCGTGCACCATCGGCAAATTGAAGAAGTGGCTGATATGGAAAAGACATACCAGTGGCTGGAGAAGGCTGCACTAAAGGACAGCACAGAGGCACTACTCATGGCTGCACAAGAACAAGCCCTGAACACCAGAGCAATAGAGGCCGGGGTCTACCACATCAGACAGGACCCCAGGTGTAGGCTGTGTAGAGAAGACCCTGAAACAGTCCAGCACATCGCAGCAGGGTGTAAGATGCTGGCAGGCAAGGCATACATGGAGAGGCATAACCAGGTAGCGGGCATACTGTACAGGAACATCTGTAAAGAGTATGGACTGGAGGTCCCAGGGTCAAGATGGGAGAACCCCCCCAAAGGTGACAGAGAACAGGCCAAGATCCTACGGGACTTCCAGATCCAGACTGACAAGATGGTGATGGCCAATCAGCCTGACATAGTGGTGGTGGATAAACATGAGAAGACAGTGGTGGTGATAGATGTAGCAGTCCCCAGTGATAGCAACATCAGAAAGAAAGAACATGAGAAGCTTGAGAAATACCAAGGGCTGAAAGAGGAGTTAGGGAAAATGTGGAGAGTGAAGGCAACAGTGGTCCCAGTAGTAATCGGAGCACTAGGGGCAGTGACCCCCAAGCTGGGAGAATGGCTCCAGCAGATACCAGGAACAACATCAGAGATCTCTGTACAAAAGAGCGCATTGCTAGGAACAGCTAAGATCCTGCGCAGAACCCTCAGGCTCCCAGGCCTCTGGTAGAGGACCCGAGTCTGAAGGAGACACCGCCCACGTGGGGCGAGAGGAAAATTTTTTATTTACATATATATATATATATATTATATATATATATATACCCTAACGCATTCTAGTGCATTTTGGAAGTGCCCCTAGCTCCTTACGTTGTTTGGGAGTTGGCAACACTGCCATCACCACGTTGGCAGCGTCCTCTAACGCGCCGCCGGTGAATCTGCGTCCAAACAGGTCTCTCCATTGACTTTGTATGTAATCTCGCCGCGTGAATGTGAAAATTAGCATTCGGTGTGAAAACGCGAATCTCAGTGTGTACGCTTGTAACGCGCCGCCTAAACACCCGAGCTTGGACACTAGATAATTCGCGGCCACTCTGAACACAAAACATTGTACACTCCGAACTTGCACCGCCCTAGTCTGGACACTGGATAAACACAGAGAAACTAAATCTGTCCCGCCATTTCAGTCTGTCCTCAACTATGGCTCAGATCACTTGGGTTACTGCTCTGTACCTGCTCTGGAGGTCCCATACGTCCGAGGCCCAGACACAGTCGCTTTTGGGTTCACCTGATCCTGCAGAAGCACCTGCAGCACAGGGTATTCCACTACCTCCTCCAGGAACTCCGTCTGGATGAAGTCCGCTTTCACCGGCATTTCAAGCTAATTTTTTACTTTCTGCCTCCTTCCTTCCGGGTTGGTCCGAGCATCATACGTCATTCCATCACGACGTTGCCAGCATCTCAACGCTGATTGGCTGTCATAACACGATGTCACGTGAATTTGCCTGAAAAGTTAAATATTTTCGACTCGAGCGTTTGCCGCTCCACCGCCCAGACGCTCCAACGCACCGCAGGAACGCTTTCTTGGCGCCGCCCCGGGTGAATCTGCTCAAAAAGCGTTTCTCCATTGACTTTGTATATAGTCTCGACGCGCGGATGTGAAAATTCTGTGTGGTCGTACCATTAGACAGTTAACCGCACCTCCGTGTTATAGACAGTCCAGTGCACATTGAAAATGGTAGCAATATTTGGTTAACTGTCAGAATTTTTGTTTTCTAATTGTAAGGAAATAAGATTTTCTGACATTTGTTCTCATTTGACAGAGAGAAAAAGAAATCAGTATCCGCTCCACATATCAGTTTAAAAACAACGGCAGCCTGTGGCTAAGGCTGATGTAAAAAACAGTCAGTATTTGTTGATCACTAGTAGTAATACAAAAAATAATAATCAAAAAACAATCCACACCAAAGAACAACAGCAGATACAGCAACTGTTTTTATTTTCAAATTGACCAAGAGGGGAGAGGGGGGTTATAATAATAGCAAACTTTTTGCTTCAAAATATTGATTATTATTACATTTGACTTTGGGGTAGATAAAGGGGCACAGTTCAAGAGCAGAAGAAGGGATATACATACATACAGGTTAGCATAGCACCGTTTTACACTGAATACTGGTGTTCTTAACTTTACTTATGTGTACAGTATCATACTACAACATTATGGAACCAAATTGTGTTGTGGAAAGGTGACCTGTGTATCTGTGAGGAGGGGAGCTCACTCACTTGTCAATGGGATCTTGTTTCAAATATCCTACATATCGTTCTTCCAACATCTTTCAAATTGCTTTTTTCCCCCACCCGGAATCTACCATAGCAAAACATTTAAATTAAACTCCAGATTGTATGATGAAAAATTCAGAGATTTATGAGATTTTTTTTTTTTAAATATATAATGCAAATCCTGGAAATAATAATGTATTTGGGCTTCTCAATGTGGGTGTTTGCAGTGACAAAAATTATTTGATTTTACACCCCTTTTTTTCCTTCATCACAAACCATGTCAAAGGTTTTCTATAATCAATAGTTACAACATCCATAAGTCTCTTTTAAAACACCTTTACATTCTTTGGGCTGGGTATCAGTGACAAATAATCCAATTACAAACATTTCAACATTAACCTTCAGAGTGATGCCTTTAACACAAACTAGTCTAGAGAGGATCTAGGTTTGCTATGTGTGGGGTGGAAGACCTTGTTTCAAATAGTAAGACCATCAAGTAAAAAAACAAAAAAAAAGTCACATCACTCCAATTTCACTTCTAATGTCAATCTCCTCTGTCATCTCAGAGGATTACTATTTGAGGTTGGTCTGATGTGTGGTTATTGTGATAAGTGTTTTAAGAGTAGTCTGTCATTGTAAAACAATAGGTTGACAGTAGAGCAATGCTCTGCATTGCCTAACAACCATTCTTTACAAGTCACACATCTTATTTCCATATGAAAATATAACGGGTTACAGTGACGATTAACATGCACACAAATGCGCTCTCACACAAACATATTCAAGTCGAGCTGTCCCACACATGGGCCTGCAGAATACTGTGCCCAACCACTGAGGAAGTTTCTTGAATATTACAATTATATCTGTATACTGCAACGCAAGAACTGATTGGCTATCGTCAGGGGAAACAATACAGACCCCCGAGAGATACGAGAAGTAGGATCAAGAAGAAGAGACGTTAGAATCGCACAAACTGCAAACAGACACATACGCACAGTTTCGACTAGACTGAGACAAACAAACACATTCTAGATGCTCCTTTGCCAACCTTTGCACTTCCTCCAATCCAAGGCTTTTCTGTTAGATATGGCTTACAACTGCAACACAGAGGTCGAACCCAAATCCATTCATTTCCAACAGTCTGGAATTTAAATGGACCTGCTTCCGGCCCTGGTTTCAACTGCTGTTTGGGAACTGAGTGATAAGTGAACTGAACTGCATGAGGGGTTATGAGGCCTAGGAAGAAAAGAAGGATAAAACACTGATGATACAGAAGACCATGAGATAGTTAACTGGTAAAGTGTATCCGTTCCAATCTGACTAAAAGTTGTCTTTCTAGATTTCTGCTCCATTTGAATAACCCCTCCCCCTCTGGTATAATTAAGGGAAAAACAACATTTTGCTTGCCATCTTCAGAGACTTCCTTCTCATAGCATTTTAATAAGAAAACAACATGAAAGGCTCGAAGAAATCTGGGTCAAATTTTAGTGACCAGAACATCCTTTATGAAATTTCTCCCTTTGGTCTTTGCAGCATCACTGTCTAATCCTTCATGGTCTGGTTCCAGACTGAGGCAGAATCTAAACTTTCCACATTCCTGAGAGTACAAGTACCATCCAGCAACTTCAAATACTTACTAAGTCAAATATTGTAAGACACAAGGGGCAACAAACAAACAAACAATCAAACAAACAAACACAGACATACTCTCCACAGACATTCGGGCTCACTCATGCACACAAAGATTGTTTTCTCAAAAAACACACACTACCTCGAAGAATCACACCACAGATTACAAACAACTAGGTCTGGACAGTGATTTACTGTACACAACCACATCAAGTGCGAGACTTTGAGGGGATTGAGGATATACTGTTTGTTACGTATAGGGCTCTCTGACTGTTAAAAAATAATCCCTACTATATACAAACGCATTAACTTTATTAGGGGTAATATCTTGTTCGAAAATATATATTTATGCCTTTGAATAGTCTCAAAATTAAAACAAAAACAAACAAAAAAAAAACAACCGACTATGTTATTGGCACTTGGAATCACTAAACCCATTATAAGTACAGTGATCATCCTGCAAAAAAAAAAACAAAAAAACATCAGATAAACAATCTAGTTTCTTGCCAAACATAATTTGTACTTACAAAGTTAAAAAGACAAATTTTTGTCTCAGAGACAGTGTTTAAAAACACAACTCCCATGATAAACCCAAGCCCAACCATGTGTTAAACAAACTGAAAGAACTTTAAAGCCTTATTTTGAACTCTTTTCGAGAAGGGGAAAGGGACAAGAGGTCTGGGAGAGCACACCGTTGCTCTATCTTGAACCAGAAAACACTTGAACAAAGTAAAAATTGTTTTTTCAAAAGCGACTAATAAAAGCTTACACAGTTATTCTTTCCATGCAATCATATAAAATACTACATTTCTTTTTCCTGTTAGGTTATATTGGATATTTACAGGGTTTTATCATACAGTAAATCTGTACAAGGTCGGTTCATTTTGACACACCTTCAGAAGAGTCCACCACTATCATGTTCTCAGGATTTTTGTCAGGTTTCCACAGAGACACCATCTCCCTCACAACTCTGCCACTGCTGAGGGAAAAGGGGATTTTAATCCATCTTGTTGCCATGGTGACAAATCTTGGAGAGTTCCTTGCAGACTCACTGGCTTTCCTCTTTCCTATGATCCATTTCTTTCAGACAGAGAAAGCTAGGGCAGTAGCTGGCAGGGAGAAAGAAGTTTGCAACAGCCACACATCCAAAACAGGGGTACACAGTGGTCCCTTTGCCCCCAATTGCCCTCAGATATTTTTCACTGTTCCATTGGGCTTTACTGCGGTTGGCTGCTGACGCTGTCAGTTCTGTGTGACGATAGGGCTTTCTGCTGTTTCTGGGGCTGTGGTTTCAGCTGCTGCTGGTGCCTCTGGTGATGAGATTGTTGTTGCTGCTGCTGTTGCCTCTGCTGCTGCTGCTGCTGTTGCTGCTGCTGTTGTTGTTGCTGTGGCTGTTGCTGATGTGTCGCCTGTGTGAAAGTGCCCTGTTGTTGGAGTGGGAAAGCTGCCTGCAGAATCAACTGGGTAGACTGGTTACTATGGAGAAGACGAGTGCCCTGTGAGGAGAACGGCACAGAAATTATTATTAGACAACAAAGCAATTACTCATTCATTCAACCTTTATTTTATCTAGAAATGTAGAGAAGTAGAAGGCTAATCAAGACTCGTAAACAAGTGATAAAAACAATAAAAAGGTAAATAAGCAAATCAAAAAATAATGTGGAAAACACTTGTGTAGAGCAGTAAAAGGGAAATTCAGAAAAACAATAAATCATTTAGGAACAGAAATCTAAAAATATTATGAATTGAAATATAAAAAATATATAACTTTTTCAAAAGTATTATATAAATTGATCAGATAAGTTAGAGAATACTGTTAAATATGAATGAAGTGAAACATTAAATTAACCTACAGGGTCGAAACCTAGAACAACTTAGTTTCTATACCCTACATCTGAGAAACAAATGTCCAAAATATGTAATGTCTAATAATACTGTCAGGTCTTTGAAACAAAGGCTAAAAACACTGTTTATTATGTTTTTATCTGGTGTTGGGAGAAATGTCAGCCCACGCGACAGACTGCAGGTGAATTAAACAGGTAAGCAACAAACATAAACTTTCACATTTTTTAAAACTAGAGTTCAATTATACAGCTACTCAATGAATGATGAAGACTGCAAAATGAACACAAAAAAAGAAAACTGAAAATATTGTCGGAGATTAAGCAATTTTCAAATCATGATGTGTGCTGCCCTCTACTGGCACCTGTAAAAATTGCTGTTGCTGCTGTTGCCCTTGCTGTCCACTCTGGGCCACTACAGTTGTCTGGTTTTGGCTGTCGGACTGAGCTTGAGGAGGTTGGGCTGGTTGCAGAGTCAGGGTTTGGGTCTGTCCACCCTGCTGAGAAAAAGAGGTAAATCTGTGTTATCACACACCATATATTGAAATAAAGATAAGAGGGATGAAGACATTCACTAGTTTTGATAACAGTATGAACTGTTACAACAGAAACTTCTCCATATTCTTATTTTTTAAGTAGAAATACATAAGTAGTGGAGTCTTTTCTAAAAGGCAATAGAAAACATTAACCTGTGTTTCACAAGTAACCTACCACCCTCATGTCATTCTACTCCTGTCAAACAAAATAAACTAGTGTCAAACAGGCATTCTGTTGACTGCTTCTATCAGTAACCCAAGTAACATTTTTCTCTTGGCAAATGTGAGTGCTTTACAGAATATCTTCTATTTACGACCCTCACCCAGCGGCCTCACACCACAACCACACCTACTGATACTGAGACGTGTTGTGTGGTTTTGTGTCTCACATGTTACATGAATAGGCTGGACTCAAAATACTACCCATTCCTGGTACTGGACAGATACAATTTCTTCTGTGACTCACATGGTTTTGTCCTTACCTGTTGTCCGCCAAAGGGGTTGTACGCAGTGACCACCTGCCCCATAAACATGGAGGTGGGCACCATAACAGCACCGCATGCCATTGGAGCGGTCACAAGCTTCGTCACAAGCTGCTGCCCTGCTGGAAACCTGGAGAAAGTAAAACAAAGGGAAAATTAGAAACAAGATAAAAGACTGGATTATACACTCCATTAGCTGTACAGTTTTGTTAATGTTAAATTTTCCAGTGTTGAATTGAGGAATGCGATTAAAAACAAGCAATATCACTCCATAGCATAACAGGTTGAGTTTGCCTACCGGATCTGCCTGTCCTGTGTGAACGTGGCCACAGTTGTGCCTTGTTGAGTGTTGTTCTGTGGCAGGGTGGTGCTGATCTGCAGCACGTTGGGCTGCCCTGGCTGGGAAATCATCATGGTGTTGTATAGTGGAGCTGATACAGAGCCTTGGGTCTGAGACTGAGCCTGAGGAGCCTGCTGGGGCTGACGCTGGGGCTGTTGTGGAGGAAACAGACATTTATGCTACTAGACTCAACAACAGCATTAGCTTTACTGAAGTCCTCCTGTTTTTCTACTTTCATATGTTTTATAATTCAATTTAAAAGCTGAATGAAGTCTAAAATAACTGTCACAAATATGAACAAAAACAAAATAACATAAAAAAAAAAATCACAAGACCAATTGTACATAAAATAAACTTGTGTGCAGGTGTGTTGAAACCACTCTAAAACTCGATACTTCTGTGACATTTCTCAGTTCCAGAATTGTGCTTAATTTAGCCCTCAAAAATATGGTCAAATATCGAAAATTGCTCTTGAGTGGTGAAGTTATTTGCACTTAAGAGCAATTCAAGATTTTAATATTTTACAATTAAGGCACCTGGACTACAAGACAAATGGTTGATCAGCCAATTCAAAATCAATACATTACCCAGTTTAATTTCTAAACACACAAAACATGGTATCAAACATGCTTCTCAAATTAAGTGAAGGTAACTGGTAGTGAACTTTATCCAGATCTTTCACAGCTTTAAGCCTCTGCAGCCACAGTCAGACCCCATACAAACTAGGCTCTTGCTTTTATATGCGTAGGATATAAACATTACAGATTCTCAGAGCAGAACTGTTTTTTGACTAGTTTCTGCAGACATAAACTCAAAACTTCACAGTTCACCACATGGGAGTTTATTGTGCGTAATATCCTGCGTTTTCCTTTACACAGTACCCTCAAAGATCATTTTTACTGAAGAGAGCAGCAGACAAATAGTAGACTAATACAATAGGAGTGAACATGAAACTGGGAGAATCTTCAAAAACCAAAGTGTTACCTGTGGGAGGGTGTTGGTCTGCTGCTGTAGGCTCTGCTGAGGGGGAGGAGCCTGCTGCTGGATCGTGAGTTGCTGTGTGCCTGAATGGACGGGGTTGAGTGATGTTTGTTGGACCTGGCTGGTCAAAGTATTTGTCTGCTGGACTGAGCCCACCTGTGGGAGCTGGACATTCATTGCTCCACTCTGCTGCTGCAGCAACATCTTTAAAAGAGGCATTGAGTCAGTAGTATGTTTTTAATGTATGGTACACTTTCACTCCTAATCTAGGTTAGTCTGTGTTTATTGTAAAATAATCATTATTTGAAAACTCTCTTTGGAAAAGAAAGCGCTTTACATCCAGGTTGTGAAGTTCTGCCTATTATTACCATTTCATAAAGTCTGAATAACCAGAGTAATGCATTATGTATGACTGTAGTCCTGATCTAGGTCAGTGAAAAACCAGGTAGAGCATAAAAAAGAGAGACAGTGCTATATACAGACGGATCCATTTAAAAACATAGACCATCATTTGTTGTCTTTGTAGTGATTTTCAAATTTGGATAATTTCATGTGGTAAAAGTTCAATTTTACCACCCTATGCCTGATTGTCTCCAAACTGCAAAATGCACTCTATGATGAAACCTTTCTTTACACCACACAAAAACAACCTTTGAGTGACTCGTTTATATTCTAGACATCATTATTTTTGTTTTCAGTTGCAGATCAGGGTTACTCAATTATCATATTATATGTAAGCTTTTTTTTTTAGCTTTGACAGGCAGATGAAGATAAATAAAATAAGAATTCCACAGTATTAGAATGAAGGCTGTATATAAAATGTTGCTGCCTCTATTGCTGTACATCTTACCTGGATGCCTTGTCCCTGGACTCTCTGCAGCTGTTCCTGAATGTGTCTCAGCTCCTCCTGCTGCCGCTGGATATTGGCCTGGATCATTCGAGTCCTCTGCTCCAGCTGCTCTTTTAAGTGTTGCATGGCATTTACCTGTGCAGAGAACTCCATAACAGGCTGCGGGAGGAGAACAGAGGACTGTTAACCAACTTCAATGGGATTAATTATCTCCACATATGCAGCAACTGATGTTTTGGTGTTCATTTCCCAAACACAATATTATTGCAGATTTTATTGTCACCCTCATCACCTGTACATTTGTCTGTAGCTGCTGTGGTTGCTGCTGAGTGATCATGCCTGGAGTCACACTCTGACTTGTGGTCTGAGAGCTCATGGACTGAAAACAGGAATTAAAAAAAAAACAGTTAGAGAAAACATAGTATATGTCTTTGATGTATAGCATACCTTGACTAAATTGTGGCCAGTAAAGTCTTACTTGGCTGCTAATGGATGAGCGGCGTTGTGACGTCATCTCCATTGTTGATGCCAATGCCTGCCGAGGAGGTGTGGCTGTGTCCATATGCAGTTTGGAAGCTGTTGCTGTGAAATCAAAGGACTTCATTAGTTGCAGAACTCTTGTATCACCATTCTTCTTTAGTGCAAAAGTCATAGTATATTTGATTGACATGCTGTCTCTGTGGACACAACTATTTGTGTTTTGGAAGCTAAGTCTACCCTTACAAGTGCAAGTGTTGTCAGAGACATGTGATGAGGACTTGCGGGAACTGCGTGAAGAGGTGGAGGGGGTTCTGCTGTGGTCAAATCGCTCCAGGGCCTCCTTGAGGCTGGATGTGTTCAGCTGAGACTCTGAGCCAGAGTCTTGACTCTGAAAACAGCCAAGCAGAGGAACAACAGCATTTCTGATCTGATGCTTTAACAAAAAAAAAAAGCCAGACATCATAAAGGTAAAAATGTGGCATCATATAAACATTTCATAGTATGCTGCATGTGCTTTGAGACTGAAAACTATCAATAACTAACATATTAAAAATATTAAATTTAAAATTTGCAGTGCTGCTACATGTTCTCTCCCTTAATATAATTTGGTAAACATGGTAATATATTATACATCATATATATTTAATTCTGTGTGTGTTGTCTTATAAATTCAGGAAGAAATTTGAGTGAACTATTGGATTAAGCATTCATGTAGGCAATTACTACATACTTCTTGGTAGATGATTTCCTGGAGTAATTACCTTATCCACAGAGACCTCTGGATTAGACTCCTCAATGCCCAGCTCTCTGCGTTGTTCTGCCCTCACCTCTGCATAGCTGAAGACAATAGAGGGGGGTAAAACAGGCAAGCCGTTAATGACAAGAAAGCAGGAACATCATTTGAAGGAGAAGTGTGATTAGGGAAAAATCTGTTACAAGAAAATAGCTTTTTATTACAAGACTGTTTCAAAACAGTCTGAAAATGTGAATGATCCCAGCAAAAATTTCTTGTGAGTATGTATAAATAGCAAAATGTCCATAAAATGACATGAAACAGCATTTAGCTAGCATTACCTGACTACTGTGTGTGTGCAGACTATAAACTCTGGCCTGGAGTTCCACTGGTGGTAGGTGATGTAGTAGTGAGTCTGTAGCCAGATCCACTGTTGCCCTTTAGTTAGGAAGCGATAGTAGCAAGACTTCCCTTTACCATACTGCATCACTGAATGGGAGAAAAACAGGCATTTTCAACAAGCATAGGACACATTTTTTTTAAACAAAAGAATTTTAATGAAATGTATGAAAGAGCCCTCACAGTGTTCATGACACTTGGCTAGTGTCTCCAGGTCATCCACATGGTAATAGTCGTACCCTGATGTTCCCAGAACCTCAAAAGGCAGGTAGCCTATTATTGGCGGAGCCCTGAAACAATGCCAACAGGTGAAGTGAGGTGTTCAAACACAAAAGATATAAAGGCTGTATCAGGGCAGTCTTCCGTTTAGCATCATCGAAATATCAGACATAATTCTGTAGAGTGCGCTCCAAATAATACATCTGAAAAACAGTCCAGCAGTAATGTGCAATAATATCTGAATGAATAAGGAATAATGTCAACAAAAGTGTGTTTACCTATGGTCTAAGAAGAGGAACTTCCATTCTAGACTGTGTCTGGAGGTGAACTCTTCATTAGGCTCCTCAACGGTACACATCTCCTATTAAGGTAAAATGCACAAGTTTAAAAGCATATTTCAGCCTAGTTTTTACACTGTGTTCATGAACATGTGTTACACAAATGTATATGTGAATTACATGCGTCTGCTTATTACCTTGATAAACTGAGGCTTGGCGAGGCGAACAGTGGCTACAAAGCACACCTGATCATCAAATGCAGGCTGTAGTGACCGTTGTAACACCCCTGCCAGACCATTCCTCGTGACATTGGGAACTACATAAGAGAAGATAAGGTTTACCCTCCCCTGTGTTATGAGGTGAAGAGACTGAAGATACTAAAATGACAACCTAACCACACATGGCTTGTAATGCAGATTAACAATGCCTTGTTTACATGACTTTTTATTTCTGTTTAATTCAGAATAAAGGTCAATTCCTCTTTAAGAAGACCAAACACAAAATTACAATTGAAAAAAACTATTCTCAATTAAACTTAATTTCAAATAAAGTCACTGGTTTATTCCACTCTTAAAATTCCAAATGTGATACTTCCTCTGACATGGAAACAGTGAATTCCTCTTTGACATCATTCCTGTCATTCTGTGCATACTCCTGGTCTTGTAGCGATGATACACATATCTCATGTTGATGACACACATATACACACATGCGTTGGCATTAGTATGTTGATTCAGTCGAGCTGCCGCTTTATAATTATTACAAAAATAAATGCAAAAATCATTTATCATTATCTGGCCTTCCATGCTGCTAATTCAAATGAAAGCAAAACAGGAACGGGATGTGACCATTTTCTTCCAGACGTTAAGTGGGCGTTCTGTCCAGTAGAACCGTCTGTACCCCCAGCTCTTAAAGCTGAATTAACTCAAGTGGAATACACCCGTTACTTGGAAACCTTTATTCAGCGTTAACATTTCTGAGTAAACACGAAGGAAATAACTTTAATTCCAAATTGTTTTATTCAGAATAAATAATTCTGAATTACAAAACACCATGGAAATGTAGCCAAAGATAAGAAGTAAGATAAACTCCGAGTCACCTACCATTGTTAAGTGATTTGAAGTTGCCAATGAACTTTACATATTCATAGACAGGGGGCTCTTTGGGGTCAATGGCCCCTCGCAGCATATGACAGCAGAACTCCATGTAGTTCTTGGCTAACAAAAACAATAGGAAAAAAGGACAAACATTACCAAACAATTCATTTGTCGTGTCATGATAAATCCTGTACATTTTTGTTCAACATGTTTCGCAGTGCCTGAGAGGATGACTAGAAACAGCTAATAATACCTAATAGTGTGTTCAAGTAGCAGCGTTCAAGTATAGTTGTACTGATGGACAACTATACAATAGAAGATAATGATACATTTGATAAATCACCTGTTGTTGCATTACACTTATTTGTTTAGATATTTTCACCTGTTGAAACATATAGTCAGCAAGGTGAGTAAACTAGATACTGACTCTTCATGTGGTCAGAGGTAAGGCTCTCCGTCTCAGTGGGGTGTGTGGACAGAGCCTTGTACACATCGGAGTGTTCCCCAATTGGCAGGAAGTTTAGTAAATTCTGGTCCACCAAGTCCGCCTACACACAAGGGAAAGACCAGATATTTTTTAATGCACACACGGGTCATCACACAACAGAGAAAAAAAATCTGACAAAAGCTTCTTATACAACACTTTTAAAGAATTAGTGATACTTACAGGCAGGTATTCAAGTAGTGAGGTGACACTCTCAGAAACATAAAGGATGTTCCCGTCTGTCATTATTGCTATAAAGAAGCCATCCAGGGCCTGGTAAAAGACAAGTCCATTTGAGTTTGAGCAGTTTACTTGAATTCCTAATTCTATTGGGTTTGTTCAGCTTAATTAAAATAAAAACAATAGTACAGGTATAATATATGCTTTTGTCATCTGTACAGGGACTTCACAGTGCAAAATGTGACATTTCTGACCTCCAGCATGAGCTGGGTGAACTCCTCATTGCTAAGAAATGGAGGCTTCCAGTCCTGCCTGATTTCACTGGACTCTGACTGAGCTGTATTCTCTGGCAGGGGAGAAAAAAACATTTGAAACTTTAAAACATTGCAAAATAGGGATTTTTTTTTTTAACATGAAAAGTTAAATGAAGAAAATGTATCACACGACAAGATCAACAACAAAGCATGAAACCAGATAACAATACTACAGTGCAGCAGTTCACTGAAGTTAAAGAATAGTTCAACTGAAATGCAATCTAGATACAACCTGAAAACTGAGTTGATAATTGAACGTGTTTCATGGGAGAAATTATATGATATATTAAATAAGATTAGATAAGAAACCACTAGTACTCATTGCTGACTGTTAAATATCAATCTGTAGCCTGCAAATGGTTAACACAAACACTGGATACAGTGGAACACTGCTTGCTTGTCTCAGCCCAACAACAATACAGTCAACCTACAACCACCTTTAAAAACCATGTATTAACAAACTGCATTTTGTTTTTTAATCCATCCAAATTGGTGTTGAATACACAGATGAATAAAATACCAATTTTCTGTCTTAAACATGGGTTACTGGCCAGACTGTTTCTTGGCTAGAGCCTTCTGGAATCTCCTGGAAGAATACTCAGCTGGCAGAACCTTTGCATTCAGTCAAAACACTTGAGAGATTGGAGTCTTCACATCTATGCAGCTGAATACATCAGAGTCTAAAATTATCCCTTTAAAATTATGACAAAATTTGAAATACAATTTCTCAATTAAAAATACATACATAATGTATTATTTTTAATTGAAAATGTTTATCTTACAAACACGAGAGAACAATCATGTAAACTGGGTCAAATACATACTGAATAAATAATGGAGTCTATGTCAGTCCTAACAAATGAAAACAAAACACTTCATAATGTATATGAAAGGTTCAAACTAATTTGAGGTGAGTTAAGCAACATTACCAATGTGTCATAAAAATGTCCACTCATAAAAGAAAAAGAGCATTTACACCAGATGACAGCGGAGTAAATGATAAATCTAAATATAGAAAGAGAGGTGTTCAACATGAAAACAGGAAGTGAGATAAGGAAGGTGATTAAGACTGACCTTTGTGTTTACACAGGAAGTCAATGCTTTTCTGCAGGATGGTGGACTTGTCCATTTTCCTGGTGTTGCCTGGCAACATCGTGCCAAGTTCTTTGATGAGGACATTGAACTGGTCTCTCCGTTTCTTCTCTGACTTGTTACGGGACACGCTGAAATATGAAACAAAAAGAACATAATCAAATGTTGGGTATGGTGCAAACTGTCACTCTGCCACTCTGCAAATATACGACAGAGTCCACTTTAAAATAATGTTACCCATGTTTTTTCTAAAGAGTGATGTCTCAAAAACGCAGATTTATGTTTTTTAAAAGACTAAATTCTGGCCAAAAGACAATATTGTTATTGATTTATGAAAAGATAATCTAGTTATCAATTATCTTATGACAGACTGGTTCATTCACACATCTAGCTTACCGTTTTGCTTTGTCCTTTTCATCTTCTTCCATCAACCCATCAAAGATGCTACAATCATCCCTACAAGAAAAAAAGTTGCAGAGTATACACATTTGTTGGCAATTTGAAAGCAGATATGCTTGGTAAGAATAGCTAATGACGGATGTTGGCTAATGGGAGGATTCCTACATGCCAGGAGTAAGTTTATTTTGGGTCACAGAGAAGGAATGTGTTGCGCTTGCCAACAAGGTTACAAGTGTCTTTGTATAAATTGGGTGCGGTGTTAGTGTTTCTAAACAGATATAAGTTAATACACAACAATAAACATTCTTTCTCGTGAATTGATAAAAAGAATATTTGGAGTAATACTATAATGCCCCCCCCCCCCAAAAAAAAATAAAAAATTCAATCCCAAGAAAAATTATCTTTGCCTAGTTATAGAACCTGGCATATAAATTAGCATAAACTGCATGTTTTGCAAATTAATATAATAATTATATTACCATATTTTCTGGACTATAAGATGCACTTAAAAGCCTTTAATTTTCTCAAAAAGACTACAGTGGACCTTGTAATCCAGAGCGCCTCATATATGGATTAATTCTGGTTGTGCTTAGTGACTTCAAAGCAATTTTGTGTTGTACACGGCACTCACGCCATGGAGTAATACATGCTGTACTTCACCATATTACAGTGTGTGTATAAGGACTGAACTGAACTGAAAAAGTAAGTGTAATGTGTTATATTTTACATGTTATAACTGAACAACTTGACAGTTATGAATATGCTCATTAATGTTTGAACAAAGGTGAGAGTTATTGTGAATGTGTTTAATAAAGTTTGACTGACTGACATATCTGACTGTTTTGTTTCGCTTAATGCAACTTATAGTGCAGTGCGTTTTATATATGAATAATCTAAAATAAACTATTCATTGATAATGCACCCTATAGTGTGGAAACTACCATATCTATATGTGTGCAGCTTTATATTATCATATGCTGATTGTGCTGTAGCATACCCTATGCTTGATGTCATGTTGGCTGCTGATCAGGGCTGTGGCTGCAGTGACTTGCTCTTTAGGCGTGAGGTAGGCATTTGGAAGACCACCTGCAGAGAAAGAACATAGCTGTTGTTCAACCACGAGACTTATTTCATGTTGTATTTCACATTTACAATTGCTACCATGTTCACACAAAAACATCCTGACTGCTTACATGATTTTTTTCTTAAATAAATGATATAAGACTGTCACAGATATATGAAATCTTGAAGCAAATTCCTACTTAGTAAAATGAATAAAGAACATCTCCAGGTTTGTAAATATTAGTGTTGCACTGATCGATCGGCTGCTGATCATAATCGGCTGTTATTGCCTAAAAATAGCCTGATCGGCAATAGGAAAAACATGCTGATCAAAAATTCGATCACGTGACGTAAATTACTAGTGACCATTTTCAAACTTGCAAACACACTACAGAACAGGTGCATCTTGTCTTGACTGTTTATGTACTTTTTAAAATATAGTTAGTTAATTAATAGTAGAAGTATGGGGCCATTTAACGCTGCGTAAGGCAGACAGCAGTGTGCCCACGACAAAATAGCATTAGCCTAGCACTGCTTTATTTGCTACAACACCTGAACTGAACACATCCACACTTCAATGGCACTTCATGAAAGCAGACTCAGACCTTCTATGTTTTGCTAACTGGTGAGTATTAGCATCTGTTAGCATGTAGCCTCACCTGTTGTATTTATTTTTAGCAAATGTACCAAAGTAGTGTAATTATTAGGCTACAACTGTTTCACACATAAAGGCGCGTGCACCTGTGTGTGGATGGCACATGCACACACCTCAAAACAACTCTTCTCCCATCCCGTTTTATTGATTGATCTAGTTTATCCCTTTAACTCCTGAGACAGTATTTCAGGTAAATGTGATTTGAATGTGAATTTGTCCTAAAAGCTGCTGTGAGTGTGTGTTTCTTTTCTTCAGGAGTTTTGTTTTACTGTGTTTTAGGGTCAAAACAGGTGGAATAACAGAGAAAAGAGAAAGACAGTGTAAATTGAAGACACAGAATCAGTTTAGTATGTTGCACATGGACTGTGAACTGGAACACATTTTACAACAAGTATTTAAATTTTGGCCCAGCAGGTTTTGTTTTGGCCTCTTAAAAAATTCAGTTAAAATACTTTCTGGCATTTGGTTAGATTCTAAACAACAACTAGACAGTCAAAGGTTTAGAAAGATACAGTGGAGAAAAAAATAAAAATTACAACAAAACTAAACTATAGTAAAAACAAACCAATCCCAAACTGTGTAATTCTGGCCTCACTCACTGCTTTGTTTTGCACAATTGTATGTTCAGAATTATGAATATTTAGAATAAGTCATACATATAGAACACTCACCAATGATGTGTCAGAAGTTAAAAGGCTTTAAAATAAATGAATTTATCCAATTACTTGATTAATCAATGAAAAAAAGAATCAACAGAACACTTGATTACAAAAATATTTGAGAGTTGCAGCCCTAGATGCAATTCTCAAATAGTTGCATCTGGGGCTGTAACTATCCATACCCAGATGAAAGATATGGCAATTTAAAATTCTTTCTGTGACTGGCAGTGATCGGTAATCGGCAGATCAAATTTTTTGGTTATTGGTATGGTGATCGGGCCCAAAAATGCTGATCGGTGCATCGCTAGTAAATATGAAGAGTTAATATTTCAGATTCTACAAATGTAGTCTATCATTCAACACAAATGTGTAAAGATTATTCCTAATCTGAAGTCCTAATTGTGTTCAGTAAAGTTGATTCCTTTTCACACAAGCTAATAATGCTTCTTGAATGATCCCTGAATCAAAACAGATATAAAAACATACACCATATTTGTAGAGATATTTTCATGACATATGTTCAGACACACACTTTTAGAACATCCAGTGTGTCCAATTATAGCGATACTAGAAATACATTTTAAAAATAATGTGATACCTGACTAAAACTCAACGTGCTTGCTTCATCTGATGTGATGTGCCTTACACCTCACCTCTGAATATTTTAAATGTGTGTAATTGCTTCTTACCCCAATGCAGCTTATGCACGTGCTCAGTTAATGTCTTTCCTTGGGGGTCGTAGAAAGGGGCTTGGGGTCAAGGCTGACTCTGGTCGAAACTAATGCAGAGGTCATTGGGGTCATGGAAGAGTGCCAGGCCACTGGAAAGACATAGTGGCAAACTGAACCTGTAGGAGTAATCAGAGAACAAATGTGGGATCACAGAGAGTCATTAGGTCAATTCGAGGTCAGCTCTGAACTGTTTTGTACATCAACTACAACAGAATGGAAAAACAACAGAGTGTGTGAGGCAGATAGCAAAGAAACTATAACCCTTGGATGTTACTTTTTCTTTAATCTTATGTGAAAACTACTCGACATCACTTCTTTTTTTCATATACATATTTTTAGTATTTTACATGACAAAAGTAATTTCTACTTACGTTCTGGAATGTCTTTTTGTATGCAAGTCCGCCACTCTTGAATCAATCCTTTCAAGCAATGACAAATATTCACGTGTGAACCACACCTTACCTGCAACACACACAAAAAAACAGTCATTCAAACAACAGTCTGTGTTCACTATTCATCATGCGGTGATGACTAATGCACTGAATGCAGACCATTTGGTGTGGTATATTTTCAGTTAATTAATAAGCAATTGAATGAAGAGAATCTCAAAATCACGTTTATAATGTTACTTAATGATTTCTCCATAATTATCAAATACGTATGAGAAAAGCCATCAATTCCCACAGTTGAAAGGCTATATATATTTTGTGCTTCTAGAAGCACAGTGGAGTACCCTAATTGCGAGGCAGTATAAAGGCCCCCCTTGGATAACAGCGAGTCCCAAATGAACCCCCATCTAAGAGGATTTTGCTGGAAGTCAGGACTGTAAGTAAACAGGAAGGTCACGATGAGTGCACTAAGACCTATGGATAGAGGTGCTATCATGCTAGGCTAATTCTGAAGTGAGATGTCGGTGACATTTTTAATACATCTGTTGAACTACTACCCCATCGGTGGTCCCCTGTCTTTACTTGGGAATCACTGGTCTGCCCTGCACTCGTGTATTCCTGATGGTCACTAGCTGTGGACTCCTACTGTACACTACAACCGATAAACTAGCACCATTTTTAGCAGCATGGAGCTAATACAGACGACTAAAATATTCATAGGTTCTTAACGATAAAAAACAATGATTTCTTGATATCGTTAACCTTTTTGTGCCACAGGTGTTCGTTATACAATCGAGACAACAGCCAGTGTAGCTAGCTAGCAGGTTAACTAAGCTCGCGACCGAAAACTACCCCTTTAATTGGGAGATTTAATATCTTAAATGCCCCTATCTCATCTGACTACATTCAGGAACACGGCGTAGCACAGCAGAGACAGATAAAATGACAAATGTTTGTGGAAAAGACAAGAGAAATAGCAGTCTAAAACATAGCAAGCTGGCGACGAGCCTCAAGCTGTCACGCAACAACTGACATTGAAGACAAAATAATCTCTCAAATATAACCGTTGGCCACTAAACACCGCGAGAAAACTGTACCTAAATATGCGCGCGGGGACTGATCCTCTCAAAAACCGATCGGATATGATATATTGGTGGCTGACAAATGTCTAAAATCAGCGATGGTGGAAACATTTTCGCGGCAGATGTATGTACACACACATACACACTTACACAACAGAAAACACGCACATACACAGACACTCACAAGCCCACGGGCACGCGCTCGCCCACTCGTACACATACACACAGGCTGCTCTGAATGTGGGTCACTGGGCCTTGCTCTCCCTCAAGCGTGCGGAAACAGTCCCGAAGCCTCCTCTGCAGTCCGACCGCTTCCGCACGCTCAAAACACCGTCTCCCTACCGCGACGCACATGCTATTTCACGAAAGACAGCCACCGTAGTGTTTGAATATGCATTTAAAAACCCTTACCTTCCCGAACGATCGTCTGCAGCCTCCGTGTTTTGCTTACTTAGACGTTGCATCGAGGCGGTGGGGGCCAGGACTCTGGAGGACTCCGGGATGTGGAGAAAAACAGGAGGCCTACTTCATATTACGACGTATAGTCATGCGCAATGGAGACAGTAGGGCGCACTATTTTGCAAGTACAGTAGCAACTAAACGGAAAGGGGAAATGACTGCGTGTTTTTCTGACTTCTCACGTCTGACTTGTCTGTAGATTTAAGGCTCGTTTCAGTTTTTTTTTTATAACAATGGCGATTAATGTTTTAAGCACTGATACATAACATTCATAAATGTTACAATTTGATCATAGATTTAAAACACTACCCTGCCAGAGTGGAGTGAATGTTGGTTGATAATGGCATAATTTCAGACGCATTTCTGCGGACTGTGAATGTGACATTGGACGGTGGCCAGGAGGGTGCATAGCTGGGGAGGGATGACCCTGTCTGATGGTAAGGGGTTTCCCGGTTATCGACATCCAATCACAAGCTCAACGGGTCGTGACGTTATGCCTTCTTCTTTGTCGAGGTTCCCTCAAGCAAATGACACACCATTTTATTAATATATAGATTTTTTAATTCCACCTTTTTGATTGTAGGTTAGTTTCACGTTTCACTTAAATTGTCTTTAACCCGTAAATAGCTAGTGTTACTTTTTCTGGCACTTCCCAACTTATTTTTCTCTCTATTTAACCTAACTTCACCTCATCAAAATTAAATGGACTTCAAGTGAAAATAAAAAATGTCATTACTTCATTATTTACAAAATACTGTGTAGGAATACACATTTAAATATGGAAAAGTACTCAAAAATCAAGAGATTAGTCAATTTGCTTCTGTTTCATTTCCTGAGAAATAACCAGTAGGCTGCCATGATCATTGCTTACATGCACCAACTATGAGTCATACAGTAGTTTAATATGACCATTGTTTATTATACAGTCAGACGCAACTGACTCTGGGGCACAGGTTACTTCCCACAGAGACTCCTGATCTCCTGAAGATGCCTCACCTCCTCTGATGTGTTTACTGCTGCCACCTGATCAAGGCTCAAGTTTGTGAACAATATAGCTCAATAACTCACTATGATGATGATCATTCATTCATTCATTCATTCATTCATTCATTCATTCATTCATCGAATCCATATAAATAAATATTGTGGATGTGCATTATTTTTTTAGTTTTGTTGTTGCTTCATATTCTTTTCTTCAGCTGCTTTCCACTGTGTGAACTATAGATTTGCTTTTCATCTTCTCTGTGTCATCATTTTCAGTTCTCTTCTGATTTGCTTTGGATTAGTACTCATCTGCTTCTTCAGGATTTCCCTTCTTATCTGTTATTTCCAACCTTTTTCATCTTTCCTTCATTTCCCTGTCAGCCCTTGTTCATCTTTTTTCTTTTTTTCCTAATCTGTATTATACTTTCCTAATTCCTTTCCACAACCTCATTTTTACTTTGTACCTTTCTCTCATTTATATGGTTTCTTCCTGTGATTCATCTAGTCTTCTTCCATCTTTATTTCTCCAAACCTGTGAATTTTTAATTTTATATATCTTAATAGTCCCTTCCATTAAGCAGTGTGGTCACTTATTTTCCTGCAGCATCTTTTTACTAGCAGGTCCTTGTCTATTGTTATTGCCAGCTCACTTCATTATATTCTGAACATTAATACACCTCTTTATCATCAGTCATGCATCACTTTCATCAGTTTCCTTCAACATTACATCTGATTTATTATTATTTTAATAACTGCCTGCTTTTAAAATTGGAGGACTAACAGTAGTGGCATATCTTTCTACTGACTAATGACTTTCTAGTGAAAAAGGGTTTGCATATTTCAGTAAGTCCCCCTCATGCGACTTTTCTTCAGTACAAATAATCCTTTCTATGCATGTGACAGATAGACTGGGATTAAAGTTTATGATAAGTACAATAAACCTCATGTGTTATTCATGACATTCAACACTTGTATATTTCCTTTCACCTATACCCTTCCTGTCCATTTGCTCATATTTCCATCTCAGAGGTAAAAAGCCTTTCAAGGGAACACACACAAAAACCATCATCAACAACAACAACAAAAAAAGCACTTAACTGTGCAACAACCCGTCTTTGTTTTCACAAACGTGACAAATCCAATGGAGCCACACTCTTTCCTACTAACAAATCAAATCAGCCTTTTGGTCTGGGGAAATTTTGATGAAGCTGATGAAAAAAAAATCCCCACTGATGCAATTCTGACTTGCCTTTTCCAAAGTCATAATGAAAAATGTAATTAATCTAGCCACATTATGCACCGTCTGCTTATTAGTACAGCAAGCAAATTGTTTTGTGGAGTCATGATCTTTAAGGAAGGAGCTTCCTTTATGTGCTTGTAAAATCCCCCATTTAAGTGCTTCTATTCACTTGTACCTGTTTGCAGAGATTGAATTATTACATGGTAATGGAAACCGTGCAGAGTGCTGTGGGACATCCTTTTCCCACACAACAACCGTTTAATCACAGACAAAAAGTGGGCACTATGCCATATTTTACCTCTATATGAGTGGAGACAGAAAGACCAATGGAGGTAGAGACAAACAATATGTTGCTGTTGTGTGTGCATTTGAAAGAAGAGCATATGTGTCTGTGGTTTGTGTCCACTGAGGTAAATAAAATCCATATTTACGGGAAACCTCAGTCATTGTCAGGATCAGTATCATAATGGACCTTAATTGAAGCAATAAAAGGATGAAGTGAAGCTATTGGACTTTAATTGCTCCCTAGTCTCTCTTGGACAAATTGGAATGAAACAGTATTTCAATGAAAGATCATCTTACATCATCAAACCTTGAGAATAGTGTGTGTGTGTTACAGAAAAGCACATACTTTCACATAATCTAACCAGAGGGATCATCAGTACGTCCCTCCCCAACACTGTCAGGTTTACTCCAGTGTCACGAATCTCCATATATTTTTCTCCCCTCTCTTGGATGTTGTCAGATTTTCACTCCTTCCTTCTAACCATATCTGGTTTTTGGACACCCTTACCCCTCATTTGGTGGATTCTTCTCTATTCAATCCAGTGATGTCGTCTCTTCTGCGGGAGGAGATGCAGAGAGTTTTATTCCGACCTGCAAAACAGAGGCTTGTGGAGTTTATTGAAATTGAAGAGCCATCGCCAGGAAGACATTTTCTCTGTGTGTCAGGTAAATAGCTTTTGTGTTGATTGGAATTATTCACATTCTATTTTTTGTGATATTTTTTAAAAATCAGTTTGAGGGGTTAAATCGGGTCCATTGTGCAACATAACTGCATTTAAAAATATATAATATTTCTTGTTGGATTTTTTTATATAGAGGAACAGCATGTTATTTTCTTTGAAGAAAGGCTGTTGAAGATACATATTAAATATACTGCATAAAGTGTATGAGGCTTGAAATGATTCTTGTCAAGATTCTTTTTTTAGCTTTATTGTTGATACCTGCTGCTGCATTTCATGTCTTTACAATAGTCTTGTTTCTCATGCATCCATAGCTGCAAAAAAAGCTGTGGTACAATTATCTATAGTGGGATGCGAGGCGTCTGAGACAACAAAAAAAAAACGATCCAAGAGGTCCCAAACCAAGCGTTCCAGTATACAGGACTGCTACAGGAGGACTGAGATCTGGTCCTTGCAAGACCTGAATCTTGTTGATGGAAGGGATCCAGATGTGGTAATACATCAAATTTAAGCACAGCTCCCATTGTGTACACTGCGTAGTGCTACTGATAGGGCAAGAATTCATAAAGTAAAATTCAAAGTGTAGACATTAAGACCTGTGTGCGTGATTTAAAAAAAAAAGATCTTTAATTCATCATACATTATAGGTCTTATTAAGATTAGGAAATACATTTTTATTTCTGAAGTCTTATTTGCCAAAAAAAGTATTTGATCTAATTTAATAACCAAAATATTTATTTGTTTATTTTTTTCAAAGTGAATCAGGCTCTAATTTATCAAAGGCCACATTTTTTGATGTTACACATCTTTAAAAATACTACTATTTTAAGTTATACTAGTACTAATATAAAGTAATTATTAATACTAATATTTTGGCATAATAAAAATAGTATAAGTTACTCCAATAATTATATTATTACATATTTTTGCACATTCTACTTAACCTTAATATTTATGAGATTGAATAATATAAATCTCAGGCTAAAATTGGGTTAAAAATTAGCTTGAAAAGCAGTAAATGTAAATATCTAAAACCAGTAAATAAATTACACATTTTTTATGCAAAATTTTGCATCACATGTTATTGCATAAATAATTAGCTGATGAATATCATACATTTTTTCTCACAACAGATAGGAACAATTACTGAAATATTACTTATGGGAAAATACTAGGAAATGACTAATAAAATGTGACATTCCTTCTTACAATTTATCAGCTATTTTTACTTAATATAACTGACTTTTATACATAGCCACAAGAATTTCCACATACATGAAATTACCTGCATTGCTTCACTATAATATTTTGTCAAACAATAAACTTTGTAAAATAAAATGTTACAAGTGTCACATATACCAACTATTGTTTTTCTGAATGATTTTGTCCAGGATGACCCATGCTTTCTGCTGCATTTTGACAAGGTGCGCACAGTGACAGCCATCAGCTGCTCGGCCAAATACACATTTGTGCGAGCGCTTGTTGCTCTGAGCGACCAACACTGTCAGAGGTCACTGAACCTACGGAACTTTGACTGGGCCTACATCAAACCCACATCCTTCTACTCCAACAGAGGAGACTGTGTGGTGCTCTCACAGATATGCTTCTATGCATTTAATTTAGTATGTCTGTCCATGTGTCCTGTGCCATTGGATGCATAATGAAATAATTAAATTAAAGTGTGTATGTGTGTAGTAATACATGTGTGTAATTGCAGGTGAAACTGTGGTAGGATATAGCAATTAGGAAGTAAACTGTGTTGCACAGGTATAAACTGTGGTTTCTCTTGCATTTAGTCTTATTCCAGCACAAAACATATATGTTTACATGTTTTGCATCATCTGAAGGTACGTGCAGCATATTGAAAATGAATGCTTTAAGCACTTTTTATTTGTATCACTGTATGAGCTTATTTAAATGTAAAATACCATTTTGTGATCTTCATAGCCCAGCCAGCATTTCCATGTGGGCCCGAGAAGGGTTACATAGGCTGCACATAAGGGTCCCATGTGGGTTTGTTCACAGTTTCCACAGTTTTTGCCCATATCATAATCAGAGATTTGAATATCTCATATTATTTATTTTTCCACACTATAAATGCCATGACCTTTATCTTTCATGACATTTGCACTACTTCTCAAGAAATTTGCCTGACTTAAACTGACTGCTCCATTTCTAATATTTATTGTTTTTTACTGATATTTATTGTCTTTCTGTAAATTATTGCACTGAGCCTGAGAGCTTTACCTGAATTAGTAAACATGTGGGGCCACCGTGAAAACTGCAGACAAACCAACATGAGACCCTTACATTGCAGCCCAAATGTAACCCTTATGGAGCCCACATGGACAAGCTGGCTGGGAGGTTTTGCTGTATAAAATAAGATCCAGTGTGTTGTGAAAAATGTGAAATTCAAATAATAAAACATTTACAAATTCATCGATTTATTTTATGCTTTGTTGGTAGTTTTAGACGTGCTACTACTAATTTCACCGAATATAAAGACGAAAGAGCAATCAGGGTGAGTCATAAAATAAGTGATTAGTGTATACTGTCTGCACATACAGCCTGAATTTCCTGGCGTCTTCTGTAATGTAGCTACTACTCCAGTTAACATTTATAGGCACTCCAATATTACTGCAACGGTCACAATTTAATATACTGTTTAAACATTTTTTTTCTTTTTAAAGTAAGCGATCTTCAGAAGCAACGTTTATGAGCATAATCTACCAGACTGCTAACTGGGGGCGCCAAACCCTTTTTATAGCATTATATGTTGTTGCCCTATAATTTGCCTGATGGAAAATAATTCACGTCAGTTTAATTTAAATTGTACATACATATAGTTTTGATATGTGAATTCGGTCTAAACAATCTCTAAATTATTTTAGTGAATACATGTATAGTTCCTAATAAACCAAACTTTCCTTTCCGATTCCGGCGCAGTTCGGGCAGACCTGAGGCTTCCTGTGTACCGCCAAAATTCAAGTTAAGGGACGGATTTTCCTCCTGTCGGTTGTAAACACACTATTCGTACCGGTTGACTAACTCTCTAGTTTTAACGTTCAGGCGCTACAAATTGTACCTCCGGACTCAGGACAGTGTAAAAATGCACATCAAGTCTATTATTATTGAAGGGTTCAAATCCTACGCACAGAGGACAGAGATTAACGGCTTCGACCCACTGTTTAACGCCATCACAGGACTGAACGGCAGTGGAAAGTCTAATATTTTGGACTCGATATGTTTTCTTTTGGGTATTTCTAATCTAAGCCATGTAAGTATTTTGTTATCCAAAGTATGTCGTTTTAGTCTACAAACTTCTAAGATAGCATTTCCCAATCGTAGCGTTAATGCTAACTAGTTGAAGCAACACAAGTGGTCTCATCTTTGTTTTCTTTGCCACTTGAAAGGTACGAGCTTCAAACCTCCAGGATCTGGTTTATAAAAATGGACAGGCTGGTATCACAAAGGCTACCGTGTCCATTACCTTTGACAACTCCAACAAAAGTCAGAGTCCTCTGGGGTTTGAGACCCACGATGAGATCACAGTCACCAGACAGGTTGGAAACTGAGACCATTGTTTATAATGGCTGCCAAGATTATTTTTATACGCAATTTAATGAAATCTGTGACATTTATCACCCTACCCTCCTTCAAGGTTGTGATTGGTGGCAGGAACAAGTACCTCATCAATGGGGTCAATGCTAACAACACCAGGGTCCAAGATCTGTTCTGTTCTGTTGGACTCAACGTCAACAACCCACACTTCCTCATCATGCAGGTTAGTTGTGGTTTAACACCAGCCAACGTTTTTACACATTATGTGTTTACTGTGGTAATTGGGTTTGTATCATTTCAACTAATTTAGATTTTGTACCATTTAATGTTTCCAAATTTTTAGGGAAGAATCACCAAGGTTCTAAATATGAAGCCACCAGAGGTAAAACATCAACATGTAGTACTGTTTTATTTGTTTATTTTTTGCTGTTTAAAATTGTGTGCGTTCCTGTTATAGCAACTGTTACTTGCACTATTCCATCAGATCCTTGCTATGATTGAAGAGGCAGCAGGCACCAGGATGTATGAATGTAAGAAGATCAGTGCTCAGAAAACTATTGAGAAGAAAGAAGCCAAGCTCAAGGAGATTCAGACTGTAAGGCATCCAGATATTAGAAGTTGTTTTATCTGGCTCTACATGTTAATCAATCCTCCTTGGAGACCCTGAAAAGAATGCCACTGCCATGACTTAAAATATGTGACTGGTACTCTTGATTACTTTTTCAGATTTTAGATGAGGAAATAACTCCAACCATGCAGAAACTACAAGAGGTAAATTTCCTACAAAATAGATATAATCTACGCTAAAAATGATCAGTGTAGTTTATTTTGGCTTTATCCCCTTTTTCACATTCCCCTTTTTGTAGGAAAGATCATCATACCTGGAATATCAGAAGCTGATGCGTGAGATTCAGCACCTGTCACGACTGTATGTGGCCTGGCTGTTTGTTTGTGCAGAGGAGACCAAGATGAAATCAGCTGAGAACTTGAAGATGATGCAAGACAACATTGCCAAGATGCAAGCATGCATGGCAGACAATGAGAGCAAAGTGCAGGAATTGTCGGCCCAGATTCAGGAACTGCAGAAGAAAAAAGATCAGGTACAGTAAAAGAAAGGAGCGCTTTTTTATGAATTGCATTTACAGGTTGTGTGATGTTTTATGTCGGAAAATCCAATCAATTGCATTTGCCCTCCAGTTAACTTTGAGTCAAATTGCTTTGTCATTGATGTTTATGTGCTGCACTTTAGGAGGTAAATGGAGTGTTGAAGTCCCTGGAGGAGGCTCTAGCTGAGGTGCAACGCGTTGATGCCAAAGCTCAGAGTGCACTTGATGTGAAAAAACAGAATGTTAAGGATGAAACCAAAAAAAGGAAGGAGCTCATCAAGAATATGGAAGAGGTAGTAATAAGATAGGTTCCAAGGCTTGTATATACCCTATATTTATATTTGGGTTTTTTTATGATCAAAACTACTATTGCTTACATTTTCATCCTTAGGACAAGAAAATGCTTGTGGTAAAAGAAAAGGAGGTGGCTAAATTGACAGAGCAGCTTCAGGCTGTACAGGAGGAAGGACAGCAGGATAGTGCTGCTCTGGAGGCAGCTGAGCAGCATTTCAAGGCTGTCTCAGCTGGTCTCTCTAGTAATGAAGATGGAGAGGAGGCTACACTGGCAGGACAGATGATGACTTGTAAAAATGACATGAGCAAAGCAGATACAGAAGCCAAACAGGTAAGGAAATTATTAAGGTTTCACTACTAATATGTAAAATACTGGTATTTTGCAGTCTCACATTTTTAAGCACTCCGGTAATTGTTGTCTTTCTTTTCTTGTCATAGCTTTACAGCACTATTAAGTTATATATTGTTTAGATTTTTTTTTTTTTTTTATCTCTCTTTTTTTTTTATTATTCTGCTTAGGCCCAGATGACTCTGAAACATGCCCAGGCTGAGTTGAAAACCAAGCAAGCAGAGGTAAAAAAGATGGACAGTGGCTACAAGAAGGACCAAGACTCCCTGAATGCCGTCCAGAGCAACAGACAGAAACTGCAAGATGAACTGGCTAAACTCAACTATGAAGGTATTTGTGTGTTTGAGGGCAGATAGTGTTTTATTTAGTTTTTAATTGTAATTTCCTCCACACATATTAAAATTGTGTTTATTTTCTGTATCCATTTAGATGGAAAGGAGGAACATCTGTTAAACCAAAGACGACAGTTGTCCAGAGAGGTCTCTAAACTTAAAGAGACCTATGACAGGCTTGTTTCTCACTTTCCAAACCTCCGCTTTAACTACAAGTAAGAAGCTGCTGAATAAAATGGCTCTTTCCTTCATTTATTGTCATTATTCTTTTTTCTGTGTTTAGTTGGTAGTTTTACTGTAAAGCAGTGGTTCCCAACCTTTTTTGGCTCGTGACCTCATTTTAACATTCCAAATTTTTGGTGATGCAGACATTGAAATGGAGATATTTTTTTCTTTTGTTTTATATAATTATTATTATTATTATTATTTTTTTTTTTCATCATTGGAATAGAATGTTTCAAATGAAAACTTTACTTTTAGATGACATGTAGGCTATATAATGAATATTATTATATGTATATTTCCTCAGTGGCAATTTAGATTTATTTATTTATTTTTGCTCTCCCCAGGGACCCAGAGAAAGGATGGGACCGCAGCAAAGTGAAGGGCCTGCTCGCTAACCTGATCACAGTTAGCGATGTCACTTATGCTACGGCACTGGAGGTGGTGGCAGGAGGACGGCTGTATAACATTGTCGTTGATACAGAGGTGAGTGGAATGCATATGTTCATAAATGCTCATTTCATATGGGACCTGTAAAGCAATTTACGTGACTGTTTGCTCTTTCGTAGGTGACGGGTAAAAAGTTGCTGGAGAAGGGAGAGCTGCAGCGTAGATACACCATCATTCCTCTAAACAAGATTTCCGCCAGGACACTCAATGATAGGGTGGTGAACACAGCAAAGAGACTGGTAAAAGTCCTACCTTTTCAAATAATTTGATTTATCATTGATTTTTAGAATGACAAACACCTTTTCTGTCTTGTTTTTGTAGTTTTTTGAAACACAATAAAGTCTGTTTTTGGACATGCCATGTTTTTCTAATTTCATTCTTTCTTGTTTAAGGTTGGAGATGACAATGTTCATACAGCTCTGTCTCTTGTGGGCTATGAATCGGACCTGCGGAAGGCCATGGAGTATGTATTTGGCTCCACGTTGGTGTGTGACAACCTGGACAATGCCAAAAAAGTGGCTTTTGATAAGCAGGTGATGACCAAGACTGTCACTCTTGGAGGAGATGTCTTTGACCCACAGGGAACTCTGAGTGGAGGTGAGAAAATGGAAGAGACATATATATATATATATATATGCACATATATACATGTGTCTGTACTGTAACAAGTTGTGGATATTAAGTAGAAAATGTATAAATTATATTTAGGAAATTACAAATGATGAAACTGTTTACGAATGATGTGGTGACGTTTGTAGTGGTTTGAACACTGCAGTGAAATCGCAGAAATGTTTCCCTTAAATAAGTGCATTTAAAACATCTGAAACTAGTAGTCTTTTCTTGTACTCACTGGTGATAATATTTCATTTTCAGGTGCTCGTCTTCAGTCAGTATCCGTTTTATCTAGTCTGCAGGAGCTGAAGGAAATCCACGACCAGCTAAATGAAAAAGAGTCCCAGCTTCATGATACTGAACGACAACTGGCAGGCCTGAAGGGAACTGCAGAAAAGTAGAGTGATATGGATTAAGCTGAAATTTCAACATACTAGTTGTACACTATAACATGATCATATAGTGTCCCATCCCCTTGTCTCTTCTGTTTTTACTCTATCTCATTCTCTCCTTGCAGGTACCGGCAGCTTAAGCAGCAGTATGAGCTAAAGGTGGAAGAGGAACAGATTCTGCAGGCAAAGCTTCAGCAGAGCTCGTTTCATCAGCAGCAAGAGGAGCTGGAGCGGCTGAATAAGGCTATAGGTTAGAATATTCAAAGTGTAACATTGAATATGTATAAGCAAATACCTTCATTTCACAAATATAATTACAATTAAATGTAGAGCAATGAGTAAAAAAAGGGATTTGCAAGAACATAACATATGTATCATAAATAGGTTGCAATTGGGATAGATTGTTTTTAACCGTAATTTGATGAAAATCACTATAGTATAAAGTTAACATCATTTAATTCTTGCCTGTGTAAGTTTTTTAATTCTGTAAAAGCTTTTCTAGGGGCAAGTGTCACATATTAGCATTCACCACAATCATTGTCATACTTGTGTAAGATTCCTGTGCTCAGTTTATCCACGTGTATGCATCTGTCGCTAAGAAATAAATCAGAAATGAATAAATTCATAACAACACTGCTGCCTTGTGGTTGAGGGGTTAAATGTAACAAATCTTTGCTATAAACTAAAGTATAGCCATGTTAGGGTCAATGCTGTGCCACAAAACATAATATCTTCTACTCGAGTGTATCAAATATTTTCTCAAACCCCTAATGAAAGCAATATAAGGCAGCAAAGTAAATCTAAAGATATACAATGAAAGCTTTCTTTAACCCTGAAAACTGATTAATCAAAACATTTTTTTGTCCCATATATAGGCAACCGTTGTATTGTATGTAAACATAAATCATATTAAGGATGTTGATGTACAGGAGAATTTATTTTCAAATCTAAACTATTAATGCACTGCAACATGTCAGCTCTCCTAGTGTTTTTTGCTGACTGAAATGTGTGTGGTGTGTTCACTTAACCAGAGGAGAGTGAGGAGACTTTGCGTGTCACCAAGGAGGTGCAGAAGCGAGCCGAAGCCAAATACAAAGTGCTGGAGAATAAGATGAAGAATGCTGAGGCAGAGAGAGAGAAAGAACTGAAAGATGCTCAACAGAAGCTAAATGCAGCTAAGGCCAAAGCTGATGCCTTCAGTAAGAAACTGAAGCAGAAGCAGCAGGTACAATCACACATCTTATTTTATGCAGAGGTATACCGTATTTTCCGGACTATAAGGCGCACTTAACTTTCATTTTCTCCAAAAACAACAGTGCACTTTATAATCCAGAGTGATTTATACTGTATATGGTTTATTCTGGTTGCGCTTAGTGACTTGGAATTTTGGCTTTTTATCACATCATTTTGACTTTTTATTTCATAAGTTTGACTTTTTCTCTCAGAATTTGGACTTTTTTTTTTCTTTTTTTTTTAAAGTGTGTTTTGTTCTGTGTTACAACTCAACAAGGTTGGAAGTTATTGTGACTGTTTAGCATTGCTTAATGTGCCTTATATATGAAAAACCAGGGGAAAAAAAAAACCATTCATTGACAGTTCACCTTATAATCCAGTGCACCTTATATTCTGGAAAATATGGTACATACATATCAGTTCAGAGGTGATTGCCAAACATGTTTTTGTTTTTGTGTGCAGGAGTCTGAGGCTGTGGTGCTGGAGCTGGAGGAGCTGCGTAGAGAGCAGGCCGGTTATGAGCAGCAGATTCAGGCAGTTGATGAGGCCACGAAGGCCATCCAGGAGCAGATTGACAACATGTCTTGCACTGTATCCCAGAACAAGGTATAAGGCTCTATGGCTTAATAAGCTGTTTTTACACATGTTTTCAAAGCAACCCATTTAGGAAACGATAAGCATTTGGAACTTGCAGTTCCACTTCTTTACCGTACCTGATTGGATTTTCTTCTGTGCAGGAGGCTGTGCATAAAGCCCAGGAGGAACTGGCCAAACAGAAGGAGGTGATCATGGCTCAAGACAAAGAGCTAAAGGTAAATGGTTTTGTCATTTATGTGGTTTGGTAGATGAATAGATGTATTCAATCAGGATTGGCCCCAAATGTCCTGTAATGGGGGAAAACTAAATAATGCACGCTATCCGTTTGAATGGTTCAGGTGAAAACCACTGAAGCCAATAAAATAAGGGAACAGAGCAATGAAGTCCAACTGAAGATCAAGGAACTAGAGCACAACATGAACAAGCACCGCAAAGACAGCCAGGATGCTGCGGACAAGGTACAGTACATCCGTCACCGGTCTCTCCACCTTTGAAGCTTGGCGTTCATTTGTCATATGCCTTGTGGCTGATTTACCATTAGAATTTTTTTTTCCTTTCTCCTTCCAGGTCACTCGGATGTTGGAGGAACACGACTGGATCAAATCAGAACGCCACTACTTTGGTCAGCCAAATACTTCTTATGACTTCAAGACCAACAACCCACGCGAAGCCGGTCAACGGCTGAAGAAGCTGGAGGAGACGACCGCGAAACTGGAGAGGAACGTCAACAAGAGGGCCATGAACATGCTGAATGAAGCAGAGGAAAGGGTGAGAGCAAGAGTAGACAAACATGGCATGAATAAACGCATAAATGTTGATTCATTCACTTATCCCACACTGTTGTCGGCTCTTTTGTAGTACAACGACCTGATGAAGAAGAAGAGGATTGTGGAGAACGACAAAGCAAAGATCTTGCAGACCATTGAGGAGCTAGATCAGAAGAAGAACGAAGCTCTCAACGTGGCATGGCAGAAGGTCTGCTCTCTTACAACACCTTTCTTTACAAATTTTTTTTATACCATTTATTTCCTTGTTTTTCTCACATTAATAATTGTTTGTTATTTGGAATTTTTATGAATTCCTTAAAGCCTAAAATCCAAGTATCTACATTTTAGACATTTAAAATATCTTTCAGTTTTACATGTGATGAAAATTTATTTGATTACTAAAGTTGTGGTACCTTATTTCTTGCTTATGGTTTTAGGATTTGTTTTTGCATTGATCATGTAACAAAATTACAAAATGGAACCAACTAATGAAAACTGCTGCCTTGACAGAAAATATTGAAAATTAAATTTCTTTCATCTAAGTAACTGAGAAAAACACCTCTGTCAAGGCATGTAAACGGACCCGGTTGGATAGTTTTCCTCTACTGTTACCCGTGTGTTAATGTTGATTAGCCTAGCCTATAGGATGTTAAAACAACCAGATAGATGCTAGTTTATACTTATTTTTGTTGGTCTGATTGGTCATAGCGCTGCCCTATTATGTGCAGAGCAGTTTGAAAGGCAGCCATTGATCCTGGACGGTCTATGGATCGTCTCCAGACTATGAATTCATATCGTAGTCGGGCTCCCCAGACTACTAAATATACTCAGTTCTTCAGTATCTGCCTATATCGGGGATCCTCAATCCTGGTCCTCGAGAGCTACTATCCTGCATGTTTCAGATGCATCTCTTTCCAACACGCCTTTACTATTCAAATGATAAACCTCTCATCAAGCTCTGCAGAAGCCTGATAATGACTGTCAGGTGTGTTGGAAGAGAGATGCATCTAAAACATGCAGGATAGTAGCTCTCGAGGACCAGGATTGAGCACCCCTAGTCTATATGATCAGGAACACCATGTCAACACTCTTTTTGAAGCTTTCATTCACTGTTAAATCATCAGCTCATTGAAGGCTCCCTGTGAGCAAAGTTTTTATTTACCTGCCTTATAATTCCTTCTTTCTGCAGGTCAACAAGGACTTTGGCTCTATTTTCTCCACGTTGCTTCCTGGGGCCACTGCAAAGCTGGCCCCTCCCCAGGGCGGAAGTGTCTTGGAGGGCCTTGAGTTCAAGGTGGCCTTGGGTAATACCTGGAAAGAGAACCTCACAGAGCTCAGCGGTGGGCAAAGGTCAGCAAACGCGTTCCTTTATTTTCTGTTCATCTCTTATTTTGTCCTGAGACAATAGTAAGACTCGTTATTTTTACTGAGAACTCTACTATTGTTTCCAGATCTCTGGTGGCCCTGTCGCTCATTCTGGCCATGTTGCTGTTCAAACCTGCCCCAATCTACATCTTAGATGAGGTGGATGCTGCCCTGGATCTGTCACACACACAAAATATTGGACAAATGTTGCGTGCACATTTTAGACACTCACAGGTATGATGAAAAACAAATCAATTCCAAAGCACATTTACCATGTAAAATTGTAAGTAAATGTGACATGATTCCTCATGTGCTTTAACTCTCTTGTAGTTTATTGTGGTGTCTCTAAAAGACGGCATGTTCACCAATGCCAACGTCCTGTTCAAGACAAAGTTTGTGGACGGCATGTCTACAGTGACACGGACGGCGCTCAGCCAGAGTGATGCCAACCATCCTCAGAAAGCCCAAGACAAAGCTCGTCAAAAGGACAAGAGGAACAAGCAGCTCATCAGCTAAACAAAATCTAAATTATCCATACACCATGTTATCCAAATATAAGAATGGTGTACGTTAAGAACGAAGTTTGTACATTTTTGTATCTGCTCGGGGTCATTTTCAATCGACACATTTTATTCATTCATTTTTATTGTGGTTCTGTTGGTGTTTATACTGCCTCTATCTTGTGTATTCTGTCTCTTAACTGTCTTTTATCCAGTTTTAATAGTTTTATGTACATTTTAGATGTATTGACTATACTTCCTCTATTTCAACTCATCTGTTCCACAAATTGAAAAATCTTTTCTTTTTTTTTTTTTACTTTAAAAAGTTAACACTTCTGTATATTTTAGTGAATAAAATGAGTCAAATATAACCATCCTAAGTTCTAGTTTTCATTTATTTCTAACTAGCTTTATGTTGAATGATAATTGATAGAACACTTGCGCCCCCTGGCAGACAGCATGATTAATACAGTAAACTTTACCACTTTATCATCACTAGGAGATAAAGGTAGGGTACACGCTGGACATGTTGCCAGTTCATTGTAGAGTGGAAAACCCCTGAAATAATGAAAAAAAAAACAAATTTTGGTAATATTTTTAGGTCTTTTCTAGAGTACAGAAAATAACTTAAACAGATTGTAAAGGTAGTTTTATTTCATGAGGGACAAATTCAAACAACTATGGCAACACTTTCAATTAAAACAGAAGGATCTTTAAATTTACTTTCACAAATAGGTTACTATCACACTCGTTCACCTTGCAAACAGGGAAAGATGAACATGTTCCTCAAAGGACACAGATGCCCCATACCTATCCACCGCTACTCTGCAGTGAAAATGTTCCCACCTGTCTCAAAAGTGCAAATGCTGAGCAGTCACACCTTTTCTGTTTTCACCAATGTGTACAACCTTCTGATGTTATATGTAATGAGAATTTAAACCCACAACAGTAGTAGAAGTCCCCATTTGGGGCTACAAGTAAAGTATACAGTGTGCACAAACCCAACACATTGGTTTATATAGCTTTTGTCATTCTTTTACTGTCCATTTAAATGAACACTCAGTAGCCCTGCCCTTCACTGGCACCAGAACAACTTGTTTGGTTGTCTGTTCAAGCCTTCAGGTCAACCTTTGTGAGTCACGAGTGTAGATCACCCAGTCAAAAGTCTCTCATCAGCCTGATTCAAAGCCCACAGTTTATATGGAGAAGTAACGCAATGATAGGAGGGGAGGGGAGGGGTGCATTAGAGAAGATAACTGTATCAAACAGGCCACGATGTAGGATGTGCTGTAAATAGCAAAGTAGAAGTTTTGTTTTCTTGTCCTCTGTAACTGTGTGTCTGCGTTCAGGGCTGACTCTGGATGTGCCTGCGCAACTCCTGGGCTTTATCTCTCAGGTCCGGTCTGTTATCCGACTGCAGTGTTGACAACGAGCGCTGCAGTTGCTCCCGGCTCTTCACAGACACACAGTCCCACTGCTCACTCTCTGATGACAACACAAAATACAATCAACAATGAATGAACAAATATACAGAGAAATAAGAGTGTGACAATCTGGTTTGTCAGACAAAGAAGCATTAACCTTTCCTCTGTTGGTATTAAAAGGGGTTATGTGTAGTATCAATGCTGGACTAGAATGTTTATGACAACCAAACCACATTCAATGCTATGGATCATTCACTGAATCAAGTATTAAACTTACTCTTTGTCTCACACATACACACACACACTTCATGTGCTACATCAGATGATAGTTTACATTATACATCTGTTTTAGACAGAATTTTCAGCTGTAATTATCCCATCTCGTCACATTCTGATGCTTTGGTGAAAGGCCTCAGCATAAGAGTAAACAGATGCACTGACATCTTAGGCACAAGAAATTTTAGGTATTTTTTTGTTGAAATATTCCAGATTCTTAAAATGGTTTGCATTTGATTATCCTAAATTAAGGCCTCGATTAACCTTAATTCCACAGAGGCAATAAATTGTATTGCTATATTTGTTTTGAAAGTCTTTGTGAAGCACTCAAATTTGTAATTAGTTTTCAGCATAACGGACATGAATGAGTGGTGCCACCAACATTTATTCATGAGTTTAGCAGAATTAACATGAGTAGCAAAAACATTTGTCATGAAATGCAGTGTCAGTTGGATTAAACATGGTGTGAGGCAATGGCTAAGACATCTGTTGCACTATTATGTTTTATGAAGTCTTAAATTTGCTTAAAAACACCTTGAAAAAATTATACATTGGCTTCCTCAAACCTGCAGATATCAGAATATTAGAAAGGAGAAATGCTGTACAAAGCCCTTTAAAATTCACAATACCAATAAAAACTGAAAAACTTCAAGATAATATATTTTCAGAAAAGAAAAGTCAAAAACTCACCCCCAGTTCTTTTTACAATCAGGTCCACAACTGACAAGGCCTCTGTCCTCACAGAAGAGTAACTTTTATTTTCTAGACAAAACACCAGGTAAAAAATAACGTAAATATCATAATAAAACTCACCATTTTAAGATAGAAGGTAAAACATGTTTGAGTTGTGAGACCCATACCTAAAGGATATGTGAGAGCAGCACAGGTTTCTGTGAGTATCTGCGACAGGTCGTTAATGTTTTGGCTGCCTTTGTCTAGCAGCAACAACCTGCAAAAAAGTCTTATTAAGTTCAGACTGAAAACCAGATTTAACTTTAGACAAACAACCACACCTGAATCAGACCTGACTCATCTGAGGTTCAGTGTTTTTGTCAAAGAACTCAAAAGTAAGCAGTTTAGATGAATGTCCTTGTTGGGCTCTTACCCCTGGAAATAAGCCTTCATGGACTGCAGAACAGCAAGTTGCACTTTCCAGGTGCTCAACTTGAGCTTTTCACACATCAGACTGCATACTTCCACCTGGAATTGAGCTAAAAACAGGACACAAAGTATTACTTTGCAAGTGTCATTCTTCATATTCTCAGTTGGCCATGGTGCGAGTTAGCAAACTTAAAAAAACAAAACAAAAAACCCAGTACAATTTCACCAGGTCATCCTTCACACAGATGAACTACAAGAACTTTAAAGTCATGTCCAGATTGTTGAGCTTCATCAGGTGGGCAAAGGAAAGTAATGAATTTATCGTTTAACTCAACTCAGTAATGTACAATGTGGTTTTCTTTCTCATGGACTTCACCGATTCCTGTCGCTTTTCATGTTCAGCACTGGATGGATACAAACTATGACTTACCCTGAGTCTCTGGCTTATTGGGCCAAGCTTTTCCAAGTGTCTCAAAAGCACAAAGGAGAGCCTCTCTCTGCATCTCTTTCTCCTTTGCATCTCTATCGTCATCATCCTCCAGTGACCTTGGGGAGGCACCACCACTTACTGGGCAGCTCTGTTTAGAAATAAAGTAATCAAAACATTTCAAAGGCCTTTATAAATGAGCAGCAACGCTTCAGTGATGATCAAAACATGGCATAAGAAAAACTATTGCATAGAGGTTTCATTACCTTCTTGATAAGAGGGAAAAGGATCTCAGCCAAAGTGCTGTAACGGTCCTCTTGGCTGCTGTGAAGCACATCTCCGGCGCAGCGCAGAGCAGCCATTTTGTACACCAGGCTCTCTTTACGGCATTCTTTCAACACAATGTCCAGAACCTCATTGATGGTGGGCTGGCCGGTGCAGGGTTTCTTTAGCTCTGCACTGTAGCCAGAGAAAAGGAAAAAGAGAAAATTATAATAAGACTACATGTTAACAAAACTGAAATTAACAAGTTGTGCAAAATATACCTGCACTTAGACACCACTGATCCAATGGCTTTCAACAGCTCCTCCTGGATCAAAAAGAGACAAAAAAAAACAAGTCACATCTGAATACAACTGTTTCCTTCTAAGTTTGTGGTCCACTTCGGTGTACCCAATCGTTACCTTTCCAGCCCATGTGCGTCCAGACAGTCCTTGTATTAAAGCTGTTAGCACCAAGCCAAGGTGCGGTGCCACCAATGAGCCCGTCTGTTCCTTAGCAACAGTTGCCATGGCAGCTGCACCTTGAGCCTTCATCTTCCAAGACTGGGATTGCAGTGCTTTCTGTGTAATAGCGATCAGCTCTGTCATGTAGAGTCTGATGCCTCCAAAGCTTCCTGTTAAAGTTCAGAGTTATTAAAAAAGGTTATGAAAAAAGTAGAAGTCTATTTTTTTTTTTAATTTATTTTGGGTAAGTCCTGTGCAACAGTCCACCTCTCAGAAATATGTACATTTATATAGCCTACATCTAAGATCTTTATCTATTTAATTTCATTAAATAGATCCATAAGTAGTCTCAATTTTCTTTAATAAAGACAATTCAAATTTTTTCCTTTTTCTGTCACTCATTTCAAAAGTTGTTTGTGTCAGTTTTTCACCTGGTACATTTTCCTGCCACACCTCTGCCCACAGTGAGGCATCATGGCTTTCTCCTTTCTCCTCATCGGGTCCTGGTTCCTGGTGCATGCCCAGGAAGGCGAGTGGCAGCGCAACACCTGCATGACCCTTCAGAACATCAGGACTGTAGTGGCTGATGGCATGCATGGTCAGGGCACAAGATGACCTGTACACCGGTTCTGGGAAAGAACGTGTGTGAACAGACAAAAATGAGAAAGATGACTGAATACCTACATTTTTTTTCCATAATTCATTAAAGAAAGGAAATATTGAGGACTAATTGGGCTCACCTTCTTTTTCTAAGTACCAAGAGTTGAGCTTCAATAGTAGTTTTTCTACACTGCTGTCTTTTGCTGTCTGATGGGAGAGCAAACAAACGCCTTCATGAAACATTTCTGTCACAAAAACAAGTCAAACAAGCTATAGGTTGTAAATCACCAAGAACATTCAACAGCGCAGAAAAATACACTTACCCTGACAAGGTGTCCCAGAGCAAAGGCAAATGATTTCTGTACTACAATGCTTCTATCGTGGAGACCATTCAGCAGAGCACTCATCAATTTACCTGGCAAAACAAAATGTCACACTGGTGTCACAATTATTACTGAACTCATTACCTCAAGGAACACAAGAAAGAGATTGAAGAAAATGACAACTATTTAGATTTTGTCAGAGTAAATGCCAAATTTGTGGAAATTATCCCATATTATAGTTGAATCCAACATGTTCTTTACTTTAGAAAAAGGTGTCATGATGATTGTAATTATTTTTTTTCTTTGTGATTAATTTGATTGATTTACTGAGTCTGATCAAGTCTTATTTAATTAACTGTAAAAAATTAATGAATGCAGCTCATTAATATCAGATTAGATAATATCTCAGTTATTTACTTACATAACCATAACTTGTACTGTACCTGAGTAAGGGGTGAGGTCCTGAGGACACTGCACCGTTAGGGAAACTATTACACTGGCACAGCCACCCTATGAAGAGTAGAGACAAATAAAAATGATTTATGTACTTGACACACACACATGTGCAATGAGTGACTTGATGTCCCAGACACACAAGTAAACCATCAAATGTTAATTAATGACTATAAGAGATTGTTTATTTTCTTTTACCTTGGTGCCCAAACCAACTCCACTCTTTAGCAGCTCACAGAGTCTGGGGACCAACTCTCCCAGCACAGACACATCCAGGTGCTGTAGACACTGAGAACAAATACCACAAAACATTAACACATCATGTCAGGCTTTTTAAAACATCAAGCATACAATTTATTTTGCTTGGGATGCTTTAATAAAACAACCAATGGAGGTAGATGAGGTGGGAATTTTCACCACCACTGCCACTGAAAATATGTCTGAGATGAAGAAATGTTAAGAAAAGTGTCAAGGCGATCCATTTTTTTCTTACCATATTAACTGTCTCCATCATTGGGGAGGACTTGGCAGCACTGAGTCTGGCAGCATCCATGGCACTCTAGTGACAGAAAAATCTCAACTCATGACAATCCACCTCATACAATCTTTGTTGTGACGCTATATACAGGCTTTGTTTCTTGTAGACTTCGTTGAGGTTACCTTTTCCTGTTCTGTGGCTCTGAGACTGAGGTAGTTGAGGACCTGAGGCTCCAGGGTGCTAAGGGCCTCCAACAGGGCTGGGATGAGTCGGGAAGCATGAGGCTTTAGTCTGGCACCTGCCGTTTTACTAATCTTCACCAGGGTCTGGATACTAATGATAAAGAAGACATCAACTCAATTAGCATGTGTTAAAGCTTTCATTCTCTTTAAAGAAAAATAAATAATTTGACCACTCTGGGACTCCCTACTAATATGATAATGGTGATGACCAGACAAACTCAAGACAAAGTTAAGCATACAGGAAACATTCATTACCTGAGGGAGCGGACCTCTGAGACATTGCTAACAATGCCCTTTTCCAGTAGAGTTGGTAACAACACTGCCACAGTTCTCTGAGCTGCAGACCCAGTGGACTCACACATACGAGTACAAACCTGGACAGACAAAGTTGATGAACACTCATGAGTCCTCACACAAACAAATGCAGACATATGCAAACAGGCCAGTGCTTGGACATATGACCTGACCTTACTGAGTGTCTTCAGAGTCAGGTCTGCTGCCTTCCTCACAGACTCCTGAAAAACAAAAACAAAAAGTACATCACACAAAAATCTGGAAGAAACATGTGGTGAGTCTTGCTGCTTTTTAAAATTATTTAGTCTTAATCTATATTGTCTGTCAAAATCAGTAACAACATCCAAGTAACATTTACTGAATTATGCAATAAATTAATTTTGCCAACACTGTTCTCTACAATTCTCCTTTGCTCACCTTGATGTCATCAAGGACCCTAAACAGCGTCTCCCACATTTCTGCCAAGTGATCAATAAGATCATCAGCTTGGCGACCCCGAATCAGATCATTCAGTGCCAGGCAGCTAGAAGGAAAATCAGTTTTATATGATTAATTTTCAACTTTTGACAGAACAGCACAGGCCAGTTCAACCATCTTTACAAGAAATTGTATCAACTTCAGCTGGGCTAAGAGTGCATAAATACAGTGATGAAACTTATCAGGAATTATTTTAACTGTAAGACTGATTCTGAGCCCAAAAAATATATAGGAATTTTTTTGCATAATAAATAAATACTTAAAAAAAAAGAGTGCCATGACAGTTGATGAAGTGCGCTCAATTTTGCTAATACGCATCTGTTTAGGTACCTGGACTCACGTACTCTCCAGGTGGGACTAGTCAAGTTGGAGATTACATCCTGCAGGATCTCCTTAAGGTATTTATCGACCTGAGACACAAAAATACAACAAAACTCTTTATAAGGCATTGCATGCTAATTTGTATAAGAATGAACAAATGCTTTTGTTTCTGTTTTTACACATATATTTCCTACCAAGGTCTTATCAGTAACCAAGGCATCCCAGATGCTGGTCATGGCTTGGCGAATGCTCAGGTTAGGGTCAAATTGGTAGCGGTATAGACGAGGTACAAGCTGTGGAAGAAATGGGGCCAGTTGCTCCCCTGCTTTGGCTGCAATCATATGGAAGCCAAAGGCTGCTCCCTGATAAAAAAGAGATGCAGTGGGAAGAAGGTTAGACAAACCCAGAAATAAATTCTAACGAGTGAGAAAGAGAATTAATAATGTTTCTACCTTGCGGGAGTTCCACATGGCATGGTGATTGGCTAGGTTCATGAATTTGTAGACAAGATCAGGTTGGTTCAGGTCACTGGCCAGTGAGCAGAGTTCTTTGTAAGTGGATAAGCCATGGCTGCCACAGAATCAACGAGACAAAAAGAATAACTTTAGTTTGTGGAAAATGTTGCCACAGATACAGAACCAGTCATTCAGTTCAGTTGCACCATTTTCATAACATCCGATCTAAAATCCACAAACATGTGTCGCAAGATGATTATGACTTACCCATCAGGTGTTTTGCCCAAACCCTCTCCTTGGAACACTTCTGTATCCTCCAACACAGCATGTTTCACCCTGATCGAAAGAGCATCCAGTATTTACCCTCAAATATTGTTAAGTCCTCTCATGTAATTCCTTGATATAATGTGACCACCACCACCACCTTCTACTCACTTGTTCATATTCTCTATTGTTGCTGAACCATCCACTCACCTTTTTCCTGTCATGAGAGTTTCTACTAGAGTGGACACCAGTTCCTGCTGATCACCCTCTCCTCCCATCTCATAAACCAGACCAAGGCCTTTAGATGCCACATCCTGACTCAGCTCTGGATTCAAGAGGAGGACCAATCACCCAACAGGGACAGAGTTAAAGGGTCTTAGTGACATCATTACATAGTCATATTTGAAAAGGATGGCTGATATTATTAATTTATCAAGTAATAAAATACAATCAAATAATTTTACCATCAGGGTCTGAGAGAACAGAGATGAATGCAATCTGAATCTCCTTCAAATGAGACTGGGTAAAAAGGAGATGAAGACAATGATTAAAATTACAATGTTATTTCAAGACAAATTTCATCCAACCATGTCAGATATAATTTCAGTTAATTCTGTGTGAAAATGTACAGTATTAAAACCTTTGAGGATTCTTCAAATAATATGTTAACAGTATCCCTAAACAGCTCCAGGAAAGTTAAATATGCATGATTCAGAAACACAAATTGTGTAACGATAAATGACAATTTTAGATTTATTATAACTAAATAATTAAATGTTAAAAGTAGATGCATAAACAAGTAGCAAAGCACATGACTTTGAATCCAAATGAAAGACTAGCCATAGAAATTTGTTGCAAGTAATACAAGGCTAATTCTGCAGATATTATTGGAGTGAATAGAGAGGATTGAACAGAGTTTACTAAATACACACAGTGATTTCCTTGTGTTGGCTTAGTTTCTTGACGAGGGAGAGAAGCCAGATACAGGCTGCCTGTCGGACATGGGGGTTTTGACTGGGTATGTATCTGGACAGGATGGAGCTAAGGACCCAAGGCACCACATCATTGTTTTTCACATCTGAAAGAAGAAATGAAAAAATAAACAATTTAAAAAAATATATATCTTATGTATAGGACTCTTGAAATAAGTTTAAAATGTGACACAATAGTTCATCATGACCTGTGACTAAATTGTAAGTATTTTAGTAATATTTTCCCCAAGTATGACCTGCCCTACTCTACCTCTGATTGGTTCATCAGTCCTCATAAAGTTAACCAATCTAAACAGTGAAGGGAGCAAGTAGTAGCCAATGAGAGGCAGAGGAGGGCGGGTCGTGGCTTCACCATCCTGGGTGAAACAAATTAGCTGCAGATATGACTGAATGGTGCACATCAGGGGGGATTTAGAAGTGGGTATACTTGGGGTATATGCTGAGTGAAAATGGGTGTACATCATATATCCCTTGACTCCACCACTGGGTATAGCTTGACTGAGAAATTACTAATCCATCAGATGTTTAAACAGAGTTCTGTACAGACATACTTGCCCAATTATATTAAGGATGAGCTGGAGTTGAAGACCGTTTTAGATTGGTATGTGTTCATTTAAAGAAGAGCCTCTGTTGCCCAAATCAATAATAAAAGCAAAAACAGAAAACCACAATACACCGATTTTCATGTTATGAACTTGGGTCAGGTCTTCCAAGCAAATCATCATGATTGTGCTAGCCTTCTTCTTTGTCTGTCTTCTGCTCCTCTATAGCTATAACAGTGTACAGTACAGATGTCACAATACCAAAAATTCAGTAGTCAATACAGATACCACTAAAATTGCACGATTCTCAATACCAAAGGTGATTCCACAGTTAAAAAAAATAAGAACCCATACATTGTAAGAAGAAACACTAAGTATTTGCATATAATTATTAAACATTGCCATTACTTTTAACTCATCTGTCTCTCACGGTTTACTGCTTTGAATGCAAAGATGTGATTGGCTGAGTGGCATCACATGGGATGGGTCTGCATGCCTGAAAATGGTCTGTACATTTTGTCATTTACTCTAAGCTGCGCTAGTTAAAATAGAAGCATTCCACCAGCGGTTGTAGGTCCATACGGGACAGCTTCAGGGTCCAGACCCGGACCATAGTTGGCCTGTTAGTAACAACTGGTAAGAGCAAATGGAACTCCTTACTGAATGGTGGGCTGTACTGGTCCTCAGTGCAAGTCCATGGGTCCCTGGCTGCTCCAGAACTGGTTCCTATTGCAGCACTTGTGATAGCCTCTCCAACAGTGAACTGCAGCTCCACCTGTTTGGCCTTGGACCATGAAGAGAAGAATTATTCTTTGTCATTAATGCCCTCTCAAAGACATTAACAGGAGGACAAACTGGTGCTAAGCAAATAACCTACACCAGTAAAACCAAGGAGATGGTGTTGGACTGGAGGAGGACAAGTGATAATCTTTCACCACTGCAAATAGATGGGGTCTGCATGGAGCGAGTCTCCTCCAAGTTCTTGAGAGTGCATGTTAGTGAGATCCCAACACAGCTGCGTTGTTTGGTGAGCCTCAGCATAGCCTGCATTTCTTCAGGCTGCTGAGAAAATGCCAGGTGGAGGCAAAGCTACTGCAGACCTTTTATTGCTCCATGGTGGAAAGTGTTGTGGCATACTGCATCATGGTGTGGTATGCCAGCTACACAGATGGGGACAGAAAATAAAGGTAGTCGAGAAGATCACTGCCTTCCCTGGAGGACACTGGGAACACCAGAGGGCTGAACAGGGCATGAAGGATTAAGAAGGACTGGTCATATCCAGGGAACAGACACTTCAATCTCCTGTCCTCAGATCCCGTGGGAGCTGGACAAATAGTCTGTGGAACACCTTTTATCCATGGGCTGTCTGGCTCCTAAATGCCATGAGCACCACACCACTCTTACAGTTGTTTATAATGCTGTTATTTATGTGATATCAAATGTCCTGATTTTATTTTATGTGAAAGTTGTCTGGTCATAAAACCCAACAGTTACAATTTTTACAGCAAACCCTAAAAAATACAATTAATTTAGGTAGTTTTAATTTGAAATAAACTAGTATGCCTCACACCTCCACAGAGTCCATGAGACCATGCAGGAGCTTCTTCTGGTGGGGAAAATCTCCATCTCCCACTGGTAGGTAGCCTAAGGTCTGGATTGACCGCTCTTTCATCTAGACCACATACATATGAAGACACAATCACAAAAGAACATGGGGTTGGTTTAAGCTTGAGGTATTCCACTTAAAGTATGGGACATCATTAACATAAGCAATATATTTAATTACCTTAGTGCTCTCCTTGCCAGAGGGAATGCGAGCCAGCAGGTTATCCACCGCTGACAGTTTGGTGAAACCCTCACCGTCTGCAGGGATCAGGAGGGCCCCACTCCGTCCTATTTCTCCAAGTGCTGTGCAGGCTGCAACTGCCAACAGAGCACTACTGCTGTCCAGGAAGGAACCTAGATGGAGACACAAACACAAATAGATTTCACTAACTACAATGATATTTGCAGAATAGATGTTATCTCATTCTAGAGATGAGATCAAAGAAAAGAAACAAAGGCAAACTGATGACAGACAATATAAATGGTTAGATAATAGAAAAATCAAAAATGACTTGCTTACCAATTGTTTTGGTAGCCATGGCAACAAGTTCATCATCCTCTTGGGAATTGATGTTCATTTGATGACCCTTGTTCTGGGTAGTTTCTCCAGAGGTGATTGCTTTCTTTTTGCTCATATACCGGCCCACCATGAAACCAAGAGCCAAAATTGCACCATGTTGGGTCTCTGGACTCTGTGGACCAATAAAATGACGATATACTGAGGTGATGTGTATTTGCCATGAACAAACATACATTCTGCTGAGGCAAAAGAGCTTACGTGGTTGTCTTTGGTGATTTTGACAAGGTTTTGTACAGCCGTTTGCAGTTCATTACCCGTCATGGTAGAAACCACCACGGCATACAGCTGCGCTGCAAGTTCCCTCATGTCTTCCTTGTTTGTGTTCATCAGATTCTGTTGAAGAGAGATCTGTTACTACCGCTGAATGCAGACACTTCTATGATATAAATAAGGTTGATAATTCGCTAATATTGACTGTTAAGACATATTTTATGAGCTGCTCATATTCTTTTTCATTTACAGATTAGAAGTGAGTTTCCCACTACAGATCTCAACGTAAATACATTAAAAAATGAAATAATACTCACTTTAATCCAGTCAATTTTATCAACAAATCTTGGAGCCAGTTTCTCTGGGCAGACAGACACCACCTCCAGTAGACAGTACATAACTGGGATTCCTGTTGGGAGATTAATGATACATGATACAGTCGTACACTAATATAATACTCCTAACACATTCAAGTGCTCTCCCATTTTTAAACTTTACTGCGTGAATCGTCATCAAATGCAAATCTATGCTAATGGTGTTCTGCTTAAGACAAAAGCTTCTCTTTTATTTTATTTGTTGGAATTGTCAAACTCATGATAACCTTCCTCTCGCTGAAAGGTTAATTTGTCTTACCTCCTACAGCTGACAACAGCTGCTGCAGCAGATCCATGTAAACATGCACAGGGTTTGCCTCGCTACCCTTTGACCCTGAAGGCTGAGACTCAGAGGACAGAAGTGTTTGGACATAGTGACCAATGGCTGGCGCATCATCCTGCATGTCTGCCAAGCGCGTGGTCATGGGTGTGGCACCTGCACTGTGAGCTAAACACATTCTCAAGTAGAGTACAATCTGGAAAATAACAACAGCAAGAAATGAAGATCAGTCAAAAGCAAGAGTGTGATTTTATAGTGATTCCATTTGACCATCATGGATATAACAGGCTAATCATCACTTAGCATTTACCTCTCCAAATGCAGATGGATTGAAAGGTATAGTTGAGGTTCCAACAATGTACTTGGCTGGAGTTTTAATCCTCTGTGCTGCCTGATGAGAGCAATGCCAAAACTGTATGAGATTATATATACAGTATCCTCTATCTAAAGAGTTGCATGCATCCATTGTAGTTGTAAAATAGCTATATGTCCTGAGTAAAAACAAAACTGATGAAAAATCAAATATGCAACCACTCACCTTTTCCTGGACATAAGCTACCATGTCAGGAAATGAGGGCATTGGCTTTGATCCCTCTTTCTCTGAAATCTTGATTGGAAAATTCCTCAGCACCCTCTGGGCCTCCCCACATACCTCCTCCCTCCTGAAAAAGAAAAAAAACAGCATCATGTATGTTCCAGCACTATAAAGGAAAATAATAATAATTTAAAAATGTGCCTAAACCAATTAATCTTTTGTTAAGCAATTTTTAATCATCTATTGGGTGGAACATTTCTGACTGGAACTCACGGGTCTCCGGCAGCCAATAGAAGCAGGTATCTTGATGGTACATGATCAGGAGCAAATACTGTACTTGCAAACTTCATGGCTACCTGGCGAACTTGGACCTCCGGCTGTACAAAAAAAATGACAAAAAAAAAAAAAAAAAATCAGATATAGAGTTTCTTTATTAAATTTTAGACCAAGAGTAGCTGATTGTAATGTTTACTTACGATGCAATCTAAATGGAGTTATGTAAAACAGCTTTTTTCCCAATGGTACACAAACCTTTCCGATATATGCAGCCACCAGGGCTTCCATCAGGTTTAGCAGTGCTCCCTGTAGGTTGGCAAAGGCACCAACCATCATTGATAAAGCCTCCTGAATGGCAAGACGTACATCAGCCTCCTCCTACAGATGCCAGACGAACATAACAATTTCAAGACCAGACACAACACTGGAAAAAGGCTGAGAAAAAGATAACATAATAATCACAAGTACTTATAGTATGTGTGGCATGTTTTCAGTGAGATTACCTGGACAGCCAACACATACCTTGCACATGGATTCGAAAAACTGCTGAACAAGAGCAATATCTTTTGTGAAAAGCTGAGGCATCCGGCTGCAGGAGAAGGTGTAAAATAATATATTATTGTAAAATTTGCTAATCAAGCAGACAATGTTATTTGAAAAAAAAAAAGGGGGTTTTCAATACCTTGATAGTTTCCCAACAGCAGAATATGCAACACATAGCAATTTAGGATCCTAGAAATGCAAATTATGTCAAATTAATAGGAAAAAAAGAACAATAATTAAACAACGTGAACTATATGTGCAGTGCTTTTTTTTTTTTTTTAAATTAACCTCTTTGTATTCATTGATGAGCTTTGTGAGACCATTCAGCAGCATCAGGCCCAGAGGCTTATTTGTGTCAGGGCATCTGAAAATAGAAAAAAAAAAAAACCCAGACAAACTCAATTTTTAAAAAATGCATAACAATCACTTTATCAGACAAATAAAGGATGTGTAAATGCAATGACTTACACCATGCAGATGTGATGGACAAACTGCAATGTAAGAGACAACAGTTTGTTGTTGGTGTTGGCTCCAAAGAGACCATCATACACAACCTGCAAAAGCCAAGGGAACAGATGAGGATAATCGCACAGCAGACATACTTTAGCATGACATTTAAATACGCTATGTGAAACCAAAGACTGGGTTACAGACTCACTGTCAACATCAAAAAATCTGATACGAAGAAAGAATATACCATTGTCTCTTCAGCATGGACAAAAGCCTACCTGGATATTAGCTGGGAAGCACTCAGCTGCAAGACGTGACCGAAGCAGATGAGGCAGGATCTTCAGTTTGACTCTGGTGCTTACAGGCTCATGCTTAAGTTCTTGTTTCATTGTCCCCCCCTATAGCACACAAGTTACAGACATTAGCATATATCTAACAAAACCTGTCTCTGCAATTGAATTCAAGTTAGTTTTGTTACAAACCTTTGTTTTAAGTGGAACATCACCCAGATAAACCTTGTACATTTTGTTGATAATTAGAGGATTGTTCCAGTCGATGATACTAGAACATAACAAAATATGTCTTTATATGTATTTTCAAGCAATCATCATTGTATCAGTCTATCTAATACACAAAGCATAAAGAAGGAATACAAAATAATAGTAGTTTACATTTAATGGTAGTTTTTTTCATGAATAACTCTAGAGGATACTGATAATGTACTGAATTTTGGAAGCCTGTTTATAAAATGACTGACTCCCTTTCCTACCTCTGTTTGCTCTTTAGCTCCAGATCAGCTGCAGTGGCTACACTGTGTCTGGTATCACTGGATGCCACCACCAGATGCACCACTGTCTCCACTTCTGGGACCTGCTTGGCTTCAATGAATTTCACTATGCCTAACTTACACTGTTGAAACAATCACACATGAGAAAGAGTCATTAGTTTGACAAACAACAAACTATCATCTTGCAGCTCTTAAAAACTCAAACGCTTCTAAAGTACAACATTGACTGAACCATGTCTGAGCTAATAACACATGCTCAAATTAGATGAATAAGTCACTTAGGAATAAAGCCAAATGCATACATTTAAATAGAAAACAGATCATATGCTAGCTTTGTAACTGCACCTGCTCTAGCTGCTCAGCACTCCACTGTGCCTCTCCAATCACCCTCTTGGCAGCATAGACACTCATCCCTGGGGGAGGCTGGGGAAGACCCTGCCCAGCACTAGCCACTGTCCCATCTCCAGTACTACCTTGGGAAGAGGAGGGCGCAGGGCGAGTTGGAGATTCATTTAGCACAAATCTAGGAAAACAGAGAGAGCAAGTCAAAAGTGTTGCACAAATGCAATAAAATTAAACTGAATTAGTTCTTGTGAGCTCTCTGATGTATACAATTTCCAAACCACCAGAACCTACCCGTAAGGCATCAGCAAAACATCTAACATAAACTCCAGCAACAGCTGCACTGTCTTTGGCCTCTCGGTTAAGTTAAATGGAGATGCAATCTTGTTGATGTCTGCAGGGTATTTCATATGGTACAGGGTAGGGATAAGTAGATGCATCAGGCTGTGAAAAGAAAGAAGATTGACTGGAGTGAAATGCTACAAGTCAAGAGAAAATAATACGTTATAGTGCTATGTATTCTCTCACCTGTCCTGCTGTGGCTGTGGCTTGCCTTCCATGGCAGTAAGTAGGGTCGGGGCCAATTCACACTGTTTTCCCACTTCCAGACGAGGGTAACCCATTTTGATGTAAATAATTGTGAAGTTCTGCAAAAACACATTGTACAATCAAATAACCACATCTACTCTCCTACAAGTTTTGAAAAAATACATTTGCTTAATTCACTGCATATCAAAAGCTGGGTTCATTCAGTTTCATTTCTACTAAAGTGTGAAACTTCTTACCGTAACAAAAGATGCAGCTGCAGGATCTTGGTACTGGACCAATAATGTTTCCACTGGCAGTTGAATCTTACGCCGACTTTTAATCCTTTTGTTTAGGTGAACCAATAACTCCATAACCTAGCAAAACAGTTAAAATTTTAAATTATGGGTTGCACATGCTAAACTTGGAAAGAGAAAATGCATTGCTCATATACATTTTTTGTTACACCGCATAAGAGCAGAATTTTTTTGATTTTCTTATGTAAATACCATGAAAATAATATTAATTTTCCCTTTTGTGGAAACCATTCTTTAAGGTCCAATTTGTAACTGGTTGAGATGATTCCTATGATCGTCCACCACAGAATAGATATTAAACATATAAGTAATTTTATATTTTTTACACGATAGCAAAAAAAATGACACACTAAAGGGACCTTGGGAAATCAACTTGGTTAACAAATCAAAATGTATTGTGCATAGAAGAAAAGGGTATTGGAGATACAAATCTGATTCAACTAATTTGTATTCTTTCAGTCGGCATAACAGCCTGCATGAGGCAGAAATGTCACACTACCTTTTTAAACTGAGCATTTGTGGTCTCGAGGAATGACCAGTGAGAAGTTGGGTCAACAACCCTTCTGTGAACTGACCAGACATGTATGTGTACTTGGTAGAATCTCCAGGTAAGCTCAATATCACCCACATACAATGTACATTAGGTTAATGTACATAGGGTTAACCACTAACCTCATATATATATATATATATATATATATATATATATATACACATATAAGAGGTTTATATATATATTTTTATGGCTACAATCTTATGGAGGGTAACTGTTAAACAAAATGGAAGATGGTGAAATCATCCTCTGGAAATCTGGAAAGCATTAGCAGATGTGATAGTCACTACCTAACTTCTGAATTGGATTCTATGGTATACTTTACAATAATACAAGGGAATAATTTTTTTTTTAATCACAGTGGAAATTTGTGACTAATAAAATGAATCATTTTACTCATTTTTCATTGAAGATATATCTGAGATGACAGTAATGATTATGACCATAACTACAATCATTTTCCCATACTGTTATGGTGGCCATTTTGCAGAAATTTGCTCAAAGTTAGATCTTGCCGTCGAGTAATTTACAAGACCATATGGGTTTGTTTCCACCAAATGCACCACAACAATATAAACCTCTGGGTTTTCAGCTGACCAAAAGAATAAGTCAATATATTGTTCTCAAAAGAAGAAATTATATGGAATTGCAAAAAGGGAAATATCTGGGCTCTTCTGCTGCAGGTTAGTGTATGGCTTATAACATGACATAGGACCTGCTGACTTAGTAACTAATGCGAAACTGAAAGACAGATATCCTTCACAAACAGGAACAAAAAAAAACAGGAATAGAAAAACTTGACTGTTTGACATAGTAACAGTCATATGGGATAGTATATCTTGTCCAAGACAACAGGCATTTTAATCTACTGAGGTGCAGACACATGCACCACCCTCCTTACTTTCTTTCGCACACCCTCTTGAACACTGGAGAGTTTGAGGAGAACAGGAGGGAGGAATTTGGAGATAATATCCTGTAGTTGTTCATCAGTTTCTGCGTGTCCCAGGCGAAGGAACACACGTTCCAGTTGATCTGTCGAAGAACACGTATATAGTTAATTTTCTGGTTATTCTAATCAAACTCCAAAACTATACATAAAAAAACTGACCAGGTTAAAGCTGTAGATCTACATTAATGTTGCGCTAATATGTGTTTGCTCATTCATGACATTATGACCTACTGGCTGTATACAACCACATCCAAAAAACAGTCTGGGCGTTCACCCTCATACAGATTGGCTGAAATTAACAAATCTAAAAGAGGTGAATTAAAATCAGTTCCTGGTGCATATAGTTATATGCTGGCTACATCCAACAGCTGCTGTTGCTGCAAACATCGCCCAGCCCTGCCTTCTTCTGGCATGGCTCTCAACCAGCTAGCTACAACTGACTGACCGACACTCCCCGCATTTCATCGTTTCTCTAACACACCATTGTGTTTTACCAGCCAGTGACAGCCTTCATAATTAAACCTACAGAACATAAACATTCATATCTCAAACCCACACTTACAAAGTGTCACATATGACAACGCATAAACAGCTACGTGATAGTTTCATTTTGACCATGACTGTGCAAACGGCCTCCTGACGTAAATGTAGCCTTGTAGCTAGCAAAAGCACTGTAGCTATGTCTGTCTTAACTAAATACAGTTTTAACATCCAGCAAATTGTCCGGATATTTAAAATAAACCAAGCCTGTTAATTAATGTTTGTTTAGCTGTCTCAAACGGACAAAAATCAGGCTATATTAATGGCCAATAACGCAGACAGAAACTTACTGAGTTCATCCTGGGCAGCCATGTTTGCAGAAAGTCATCAGCGACCCCTCAGGTTACTGTTCGTCACTGCATTCAAGTCTTCTTCTATGAAGGTTGTGTTTTGGGGGGGCATGCAAATATATCTCCTTACCGTCACCTACTGGATTGTTGTGGTATCACCGTGTAAAGTGTCAGCGCCCAGGCAAAGTGCTGGCATTCAGTTCACACCAGAGCCAAGTTTCAGACTAGATAAAAGGCCGGCGTTAGGCATAGTCAGACTAGTCGGTCGCCTAACACACCAGATGTCTTGGGGGCACCAAGTTCCACAGCATTAGAATATTATGCTACTATTATTTTCCAGAATATAAACACACGTAAAATACTTTAATTTTCTCACAGTGTGCTTTATATATGGATTAATTCTGGTTGTGCTTAGTGACTTGAAATTTTGACTTTTTAACTCTTGGTGTAGCCTTTTTATCTCATAATTTTTTATCTAATATTTTAGCCTTTTAACACATAATTTGGACATTTTGCCACATAATCTTGGCTTTATCTCATAATTTTGACTTTTTATTACATAATTTTGACCTTTTGTCACATAATTTTGGCTTTTTATCACATAACTTTGATTTTTTATCTCATAATTTGGCCTTTTTATTCCATAATTTAGACATTTATCGGATAATTTACACTTTTTGTTGCATGATTTGGACTTTGTATCTCTGAATTTGGACTCTTAAAGTTTGTTTTAACAGAATAAATATGTGTGTTTTGTTCCATGTTACAACTCAACAAGGTTGAGAGTTATTGTAACTCTTAAGGTTCATATAATGTGCCTTATATATGAAAAAATTAAAATAAACCATTCATTGACAGTAAATTCCAGTGTGCCTTATAGTGTGAAAAATATGGTAAATAAAGCATTAAACTTTTACATTGACAGTGATTATTCATGGGCAGTCAATTTACAGATGCTAATTTCTAATTCCACAAAAAGGAAAGAGGGGTGCTCGCCTAAGGCACCACATTGACCAGAGCCGGCCCTAGCTAGATGTCAATACTTTCCTCCAACTAGTATTTAGATATTGTTTATTTTTGTACTATGGTTATTTTTTGGGACTTTTTCTTTATATTTCTTCCCTGCTACAGTAACATTGATGGCAAACACAAAATAATTTATGCAAAAACCCTTCACTACCTTACTCACCCCTCTTGTGGTTCAGTATCTATAGACAAGTGCAATCATTTTTGGTCACTTCTGTGAATAGGCTAGTTCATTTGTTTTTTGTAAATTGGTGGTTCAGTGACAGAATTCTCACCCAGATTCTTGATTTTCAGCTAAGCAGTTCCATCTTCCAGATAGACTGAAAAAATAAATAACAGATACTGTGTTATATTTCCTCTTTCACAATGTTGCGTTGTCTTCTACGCCTTGTTAATCTTATTTTTATCCTACTTTATCTTATTCTTCCCGATTTCCCCTATAGTACAACATGAATTCATCAGGACAGTTTATAACATTGACAACATATGGCATTAAATCTATTTTAACCCATTTATCTTCCATTCACTTCTTGCTGCAATTCATTCATTCAGCTTCACACATTATTACATTAATGATTTCCTCAACAGTGCATTCATTTGTTCATTCTTCACATTTTTTGAACTTCTCTTTATACCATCAATTTATGACTTTCTTAATGTTAAAAATATGCATGTTCACTTGTCATAAATTTAGCTGTAATCCTATTCACCTTTAAGAAAACACAGCTTGTAGTTGCTGCTGAAATTCATTAATGGCTGAGTAAATAAATACATAGTAACGCAACCTTTACTTTACCCTAGCATGTTGTATAACTTGGTAAATAAATACACAAAATTTAAATGATATAAATTGCAGCATGTGTGGGCTAAACCTCAGCTCTTCAGGAGTCAGAGCCAATAGCAGCTGTTCAGTGATGACTCAAATCTCTGACAGCTGCAGTGTCTATAATGGCCTATTCTCACCATCTCATGGACTTCTGGTTGACTCTCTATGACTCATAAGTAAATCCTGAATAGTTAACAAACTGTAAAACTTGACCAAGTTTTGAATCAAGAATACTGAACAGTTTTCCATACTTTGGAAAAATTTATATTTTGACCACCACGTTAATTTAATATTAGATAGTTTTTGCACATCCTGAAATAAAAAAAATCCATCTCTTTATCTCAGTCTACACCTAAAGTTTCATAAATTGTGGCACATTAATTATGGAGTTATCCTTCTGATAGACAAATATCTTCATAAAGAGTCATAAGTGAAAACATAAACTTCTTGTTAAAGGTAACCAACAACCTGAAACAAAAAAACCCCCAAAAAGAACCAATTCAAATTTTTTTCATCAGTCTTTCAGACGTTTTCAGAAATGCAGACATTTTCAGTTGATCAATGATTCCGGAGTTCAGAAAGACCAGGATCAATGCAATTTGTAGAACACTAACAAAATTATGGTGTCATAGCAGACTCTTATTTACAAAGAAAATTCAAATATAATATAATTATAAAGGTGTAAATGAAAACATTGCAGATCACAAGTTCACAAGTCTGCTGTGACTAGTCTAATATTCTTTACTACTTTCTGTGGACAGAGCAGAGCATCAAACTAATCAAAGAGAGGAAGGCTAGCTTGAACAGTCTCTTGACAAGCCTATACAGATAAAAATGGGAATCATTATACAGTCCAATGGCCACTGGTAGAAACAACTTCCTGTAGTGCTATTGATTTCTAACAGAAAACTATGATTTTATTTGCAACTGCATATTTCCTCATTGGAATCTATACTAATAAATAGGTAATAACATAAATAACTATCATTTGTTAATCATTATCATCATTAAGATGATTATGCCAACATAATTTATCTTGAATGTCAAAGGAAGCAATTTCTTATTCTTTTTTCTTTTTCTTTTATTTATATTGTGTTTGCATTTGTAAAACAACTCCTGGGCAACATTTGGGTCTACATAATAAAAGTACATATGTTTGGAAAAGGTTGTTGTCATACTAATTAATAAAGCAACCACAACGTGCACAAGTTTAGATCAATGTATCAGGATTTAAGAAAAATATATTAACGGGAAACCAATCTTAATAAAGAAAATAGGATTTTAAAAAAAAATTTCGAAATACAAGCTACAATGTTTGCATTCTATTCATTCCTGATCTATCAGTTCCGGTCAGTGTTCAGTGTAGTTTGTCTTGTCCATCACAGTCCTAGTGTCACGTGTTCACACGGCTGGTTTTATTACAGTGCACGAGTTGGATTCGCAGATCTCACAGTGCATGGATTAGTCCGACACCCATCAGCCAGTGCTTCTGTGACGTACAGGACCCGGATCCATGGCTGATACAGAGTAGATGGGATCTGAAGCCGCTAGGCTACTTTCCACGGCACGAAGCAGCAGTAGCAGCTTCCACAGCAGCTGTCATGTGAATCAGCTGGACGAACAAGGAAGGAGATAAACAACAACAGGACTTTTTTTCCCCCGTATCAAGGTAAAATACTACATACTTGAGCTCTAATTCCGTGTATATTACAGCTGCAGGTGACACATGGGATTTGTTTGGTACCCGTTTAGATTAAAAAGCAGTGTGCATTTCGTGATTCCTGTGCAGATTTAGCCAGGCTATCAACAGCTAACATTAGCACTACCTACCAGGAGTTGATCATGCCAAGGGACATCTTACATTGGGTGCTTTGTCAATTTCTATGTGCCTATGTCTAAACATGCAAAATAAGGAGACATAATACTTTATTGTTGATAAAATATCAGATTATGAGTCACGGCACACAAAGTCACACAGCGTACTAGCCACAGGCCTGTCTGCAGCCACTTTGCGAGGGGCATTTAAATCCCATTGACTCGTATATTAAGAAGTTAGCTGTGTTGTAGCTAGCCACATATAGTTAGCAGTGTTTTGCCTTTCCTAAGTGCTAACTCTTGCTCCTGTTGACTTTGGTGACATGGACTCTAATTGAATTCCCTAATTTAATAGTAATAAATGAACCTAAGCTTTAAATATAAGTCAGCTAGGCAGGTTAGCTAACGAGCTGCGCTGTTTGTTCAGCCATTACTGGGCATCATAACAAAACGTAGGCTAGTTGGCTAGTTAGCTGTTTTGGCAGACAACAAAGATCAGCTAAACTACAGACAGGTTCACGCAATAATAAAGTGTAGTCTGCAAACAGCAGAGATTAGTTATCCGATGGTTTCAACATGTTGTTTTTGAAATTAGGGAATTGCGATAAAATGCTCATTAAACAGTATGAAGTAACGGTTTAAATCTGGACAAAGAGTGATGCTTTATCTTAGACAGCAGTTCAACACTACAGCATTATTTTGTAAAAAAAAAATAAATAAATAAACCAACTTATTTCTACCTGTAATTTGAATGTTACATAATCAGGCCGTACGCCATTGTACAGTGATTTGTAGAGAAGGAACGGTATGGAGTAATGCATGTTTTTAAACCTTAACAGCCTGTATGATCCTTTGTTTGGTTGCACAGTTAAGTGAGAGTTGGGAGTGGGATGGGTGGAGGTGGATGGGACAAAAATCTGAAAAGGGTTGTTGGCATCAGGAGGGATCAGAGGATCAAATCTGTTAAATCTCTGCCTCCATCTAGTGGTGCACATATAACAAGCAGAACTGGTTAAATCCTGTTGGCAAACCTGTAACACTAGAAGGTGCTCAGATAGACTGTTCATTAAAACAATTTCACTACTTCTAAGTCTAAGCTGTCACTATGCAATTCCAAAATTAACAGGGGAAAAAAGTAAAGCAGTTTCATAATATTTTAAAATCATGAAACATACATGTTTAACTGCAATTACCTGTTACAAAGGTCTACAAGTAAAATGTAAACAGTAGTTGCACTCTCCCAAGTTTGAGTCATGATAAAAGAACATTTAAGTCTGGTCGGTTGTAGTTTCCAAGATACAGCCCTGAGTGAAAATGGGAAGTTTTGTAAATTAATGAAATAGTTGAGATTCAAACAGTATGTTTGACTCCGCTGCAAGATTTATTTCAAAACATGATCTGTATATTATAGTATAGTACATTCACTTCAGTTTTGTTTTTAGTATAACACGTGTAAATGTACATAAGAAAATGAAATTGTGTAATTTCACCTATTATAGGTCTATGCATTGGTTATATCAGTTAAGCAGCACTTTTGTAATTCGTCTTATTAAAGTGAGTAAGATTTAGATTCAAGATGTCTTTATTGTCACTGAGCATTTGCATGTCAGTGAAATTTTCAGTGCAACCCCCGTGTAAAGATAACAAAATGAAACAAGATAAACCAACTGGCATGCAATAAAAACAGAATAAAATAAGATAAAATAAAAAGAAATAAATACAATGAGATAAATAGAATTATGTGCAGCACATATAATCTATGATGTAATTTTTTAAAATTGTAAAATAATGTTATTTATATAGTTGATCTGTCAGTTCTTGTCTTGATTAATCTTTAAATTGTTTGGCCAATAAAATATGAGAAAAACAAAATTAAAAAATAGATGTAAAACTGGTACAAGTCGTAAAATGACATACTCCGATACTTTCAGTTTACTTTCACAGAGTAGGAAAGATTATCGTATGTGATATAATTTTCATATTAAAGAATCTACAATTGGTAATTTGTCAAATTAAATATTTTCATACAAAATACATCAGTTGACAATTGAATTAATAGCTATACATATTATATATATTAAAAGTAGTTTTTTCACATCTTTGCAAAGTAGGTGATTTTTAAGTATTTATGTCTCGTGTGCATTAATATTGTTATTTTTCAGTGCAGATCAGGTGAGGCGGCAGGATGGCGGGGGCAGAGGTGTTCACCCCTGCAAACCCCAACTGCAAGATTATGACCTTCAGGCCCACCATGGAGGAATTCCAAGACTTCAACCAGTACCTGGTTTATATGGAGTCTCAGGGTGCACACCGCGCAGGCCTGGCTAAGGTCAGTGATATTTTCTCAGCAAGGACAAAATTTAACTAAAAATGTCATCTTTATGTCTTAAAACAGAACATTGAGTTAATTTATTATTTATCCCCTTATCTATATAAATGATTTGCATAGATAAAAACCTATGGAATGAGCCTGGAAATATTTAATTCTGGCATGTTAAGTCAATTTTGATGTTTGATGCAAGCAAGTTTCCGTTGATCTAATTTTTGACTGTTTATTTAGCCAGAAATAAAATCATATAAAGCAAACACATTCAAAGTACTCTGCAGTTTATGAATTATATATTTAAGTTGGTTTGGGCTTATAGATCTTCTGGATGTGTGAAATAATGTAACTTGTGTGTGTGTATATATACACATTTTAAAATTTAGATGTTTACATGTCTGTGTTTCAGGTGATTCCTCCTAAAGGCTGGAAGCCTCGACGCACCTATGATGACATAGATGATCTGATGATAGATGCTCCCATCCAGCAGATGGTGGCTGGCCAGTCAGGGCTCTTCACTCAGTACAACATCCAGAAAAAGCCTCTAAGTGTTCAGGAGTTCAGGCGTTTAGCCAACAGTGACATGTGGGTATTGGACTCGTTTCTTTACTTTACATGTTTTAATTACATTAATTATTTTAGAGGATTTGATGATATTTTTCTTCCAACATATTTGCAGCATTTTAACACAAAATGTATTGTAACACAATTTCTTAATCCCACTTTTGACTGAATGTTGTGATGTAAAAGCATTCTTTTCATAAATACACTGTATCCCATGAAGTTGGAATAAAATATCTTTACTTCTTTTCATGAAATGAACATGACAATTTGATTTATTCTTGATAAAGTGTAATGGACTCAGTATGTAATTAATGCACAAGGTCAAAGGTGATTACCTTTGTGTATACATAGGAATAATAAAAAGATCAGTGTATCTGATAATGAAACTATTCCAACATTATGGGTAACAGTGTATGCTGTGCAGTCATTTTTGTGCAAGGTTTAAGGTGCCCATTACATTGTGATCAACCTAAACATTTTCATAATGGCAGGTATTGTACACCACGGTACCTAAACTATGAAGATCTTGAGAGGAAATACTGGAAAAACCTGACATTTGTTTCACCCATATATGGTGCTGATGTCAGTGGAAGCCTCTATGATGAGGTAGGTTTTCTAAATCCTCCATTTATTTTTTGTTTTTCCATATTTCATACACAATTTTCCCCCCCTAATACACTATTGCTAAATTATTCTTAGATCAGTTCTGATATAACTGTTTAATCAAATCTTAGTTCAACTTTAGTTTTGTTTGTTTTTACAAATTTAGCCTAAATTTTCACAGCAATACACTTTAAAGACATCTATGCTAAATAGGTTTTCTATTTCAACAATGAAATAATTTTGAAATTAAGTATATATTTCAGTACATTTTAGGTACAATCCTAATTAGGTACTTTTTCACATTTCAGTGGTAGATTAGTTTTACACAGAAATTGCTTCTAGAAATTTAGATTTTACTGTTGAGTACGTTGACTTAAGTTGACTCAGTTTTTACCTTTAACAAGTACCTGTATATTTACTTGACTGAAGGACATGTATATTTTTTTCTACTTGTAGATAATTCCCCACAAATCAGTACAATTTACACAACTGTCAAATGTGAACCACATTGTATTAAGAAATATGGCAGAAAGTGGGGAAAAAAAAGGGATCCTGTCCATGTGTAACTGCTGGTTGTAACCTCCTAGGACGTGGAGGAATGGAACATTGGCCACCTGAACTCAATCTTGGATGTTATTGAAGAGGACTGTGGTGTATCGATCCAGGGTGTCAACACTCCATATTTGTACTTTGGCATGTGGAAGACCACATTCTCTTGGCACACAGAAGATATGGACCTGTACAGCATCAACTACCTCCACTTTGGAGAACCCAAGTCCTGGTTAGTCTGAGGCAGGGGGGGTTGGTTCCAGGGGGAGGATGATAAGATATTCCTTTATTAGTCCCACTAGGGGAAAAGAAGCAGCAATGGTGCAAAATAAAACAAAATCACTACAGTGATACACAACTTTAGAACAATTTAAACTAAGAAACTTAATTTAACAGTAGTATCTGCTCAACATGTTTGTTGATAGTGGACCTTTGTCCCCTCACATCCATCACATTCAGCTTTTCTCTACAAATGACTAATTGGTGTCAGGATTGCAACAAATGTCAAATAAATAGTTTCTTCATCCCCTCTATTCTGTTTTTGTTTTTAAAGATGAAACAATCTCTGTCCTCTCTATCTTTTTGGCAAAGTTCTTGGAAATAATCTCCAAACATTTTAATGTGCTTGAAATGCATGTCCCATAATAAGAGGGGCTGCTAACACTTCTACATACAGGAATGAAAATAACAAAAAAAAAAAAAAAAAAAAAACCCAGCCTGTCTGCTGACACTGTAGTGAGTAGTATAATGATAGAATGCAGAATTTACCTGCACACAAGTAGTTAATGGGAGAAATCCTATTCTATCACAAAATCCAGGATCCATCTGGTATTAAAAACTACAGTCATATAACACCATTATTGGTATGTGGCGTAATATATCCATGGAGGTTAGGGTGATGTCTTGTGTACTTAAGGAAATGAGAGCGGTGCAATGAGTTAGAGTAACTGACAGAACCAAACAAACAGCAGGCAGATGTCTGTCAGTGTTTCAAAACTAAAACGTAAACTTTTAAAGCGCAAAAATAGGAGAGGCAGTGTGGATGCAATTAGTGTCGACAGAGCATAAAATGATCCCTGCAGCATTTTTCCTGTTGATTGATATTTCTAGGTTGTTACATGCAGAAAACAACAAAACACCAACAAATAACATGTTAAAATGAAAAACACTTATTTAACAGAGAATTAAAAAGACAGAAACATCAGAAATTCAGTATAAAACAGAAATGTAAAAATGCATCACTGCAATTAATAAAAAAATATATCCCACACTTAAAAAAAAAAAAAAAAAAAAAAATATATATATATATATATATATATATATATATATATATATATATATATATATATATATATATATATATATATATATATATATATATATATATATATATATATATATATATATATATATATATATATAAATAAAATAAGTCATAGTCCTACTATGACTTATTGTAAAAACACAGTGCAGATCATGACAACATGATAAATCAGAAACAAGTAAATCCATGACATAACCTATGTTTAACATATTTTTTGTATGAATTTATAAGATGACATGTATAACAGAAGAACTGACACCTTCTTTGGATGTACTGGCTCTTGGAGGTTTGCTTTCAAATTGAGGGAGTGATTACCTGCAATAGGTGAATATAATTTGGCAACTCTAGAAAAATAGTGACAGAGTGGGTTCAGCAGACGCAGCAGCTGAGACCAGATGGTGATGATTTCTTGATAATTTCTCTCCACATGGTGGAGCAAGACAAAATCTAATATTTCAACCAATTAACCAATAATGAAGATTGTTACTCGCTGAAAGCCAGTCAGATGTAATGTATCCTGAATATTTTTCTGAAGATGAGTTTGAATAAATTGCTGACAGAGCAGGATTTGTCTTGGACTTAGTTTTTTAACTTCCAGTCCTGGTTGAATTTAATTGAAAATAGTTGCAGTGATAGAAGGCGAGATAACTTTACTAGTTCCTTTTCTTTTTGTGTTACATAGGTCTAACTAGTTGAAAAAGTTTGGCAGTTTAAGAGAAATGGTAAATAGTTAATGGATAAAATGAAACAGGTAAAGAATGCAGGTAGATCAAAATAGTTTGCTTTTTATTTCTTTGTCTGCTCGGCTTGCTGCATTACTCTTTCCCTCTAGCCCTAGAGGGAGTTCTGCTCATTAGAGCAGTGAGCCCTGGAACCCCACAGGGATCAGTGTCATACTCAGACAGCAACACACACATACACTGATGCACACATTCACAGCAAGCTACCTAGTGCTTCACGTACCTACACATGCATACTCTTATCATCTCGTACATTCTCTCTCTCTCACACACAGACACACACACACAGACACACACACACATATACACTCTTTCATCTTGCTATTTTGACATCTCATCCCTGAAGGGGAACAGCTTAAAGATGCACCTGTCTCACCTCTACTCAATCCCCAATCCCCTCCAACTCCTTGTGTCACCTCTACCTGAGGTTGCCATCCCCTCTCACCCCGTCTCTCACTGTTCTGTTAAGCTGACAGGTGATATGATGATAGAAATTCTACAGACCTGAGGGCGGATGGTGCCAGTCAAATGGAATGCCTAGTTAGACCTTGAGGGAATTCTGTCACGCTCCTTGGGTTTTTCTCTGGGAATTTTGGGAATAGTTTAAATTCTGATTGCATCAACAGTGTGGCAAAAGAAAATGCAGAATAGGGTCAGTCATGATTCTTTTGTCTCCATCAGAGACAGGGTTAGACATACCACTGTAATAATGGCTGGCAGCTTACGACTGTTAAAACTCACCACAAACCGCTTATATGTATGCATTTTGTTATATTTAGTGCGTAAATACATCCGTAATTTACTTCTTTTAGTTGTAGATATGTTAATGTTTATGTTTGTTACAACATGAATCAAACTCAACATACACCATACAATCATTCACCACACGATGGCAGTCTTGAAATTGTAAAACATCCTCCTGGAAGCTTGTCTGACATCAGTGTGTTCGACTGTGCAGGAATAAAGAACAATGCATCTTTAGAATTTCACATAAAGAGAATTTCACAAAAATAATAATTTCTTATCTTTAACAGGTATGCCATCCCCCCTGAGCATGGGAAGAGACTGGAGCGTCTGGCTACAGGTAACCATGAATTATAGTTAATTTTTGTCCTCTACAGAAGTGGTGGGAAGTAATTAAATAATTCAATAATAGTTGCAGCATACAGAAAACAGGTCTGCTATAAAAAACAAAGTGGACACAAGTTAACGACAACACTGAAAGAACTTGAGGTAACAGAGATAATAGTGGTAAAGACAGTGGCTGCCTGTCTGTCAAGAGGATAGACTTTAAAGTTCAGCTGCTGGACTATAAAGTTCTGAATGGTTTAGGACCTAAATACATCACAGACCTCCTGGTCCACTAGTAACCTATCAGACCCCTCAGGTCATCTGGATCTGGTCTTTTGTCAGTCCCCGGAGTCAGAACGAAACACAGAGAAGCTGCGTTCATCTTCTATGTTCTGCATGTCTGAGACAAACTCCCAGAAAGTCTCAGATCAGCTGAAACACTTTTTAAAAAAAAAAAAAATCAAGGTTAAAGATCCACCTGTTCTCAGCTGCATTTGAATAACATTTATTCATCAGTTTAGATCTGCACTCTCTTTTACAGTTTTTGTTTATCCATTATATCTCAACAATGATATGAACAGTGAGATCCTCAACTGTTTCAAGTATGAGAGACAACTGAATAAATGCCACAACTGTTTAACCCATATAATGATGTGGCAAAATCTAGTAATTAGGTTTCCAGTGGCAATGCTAATAATTTTCCAGATTCATGAGAACTTCTACCACATGTGTAATAAAATTGTCGAAAGCAGTTGTCCAGTTGACGCCACTAAAATAAAACCTTGTCTAACAAGTCTAGATCTTGCTGCTCTTAAATCTGTTGTGCTTGCAAGATATTAAAAGGATTGCTCAGTAAAACAATAAGATAAGTGACACCTTTTTAAGTGTGTGTTTTTTGTTCTGTGTTGTGCATTGTCTATTTGTATGGTAAGCAATATGACAAAAGCAATGCACATCATTTAGTGCCATGGTAACTTGGTGGTGGGTACTTTTTCTTAGAATAAAACAGTAGATCAGTAAATTTAAGTTGTTTTGATCATAAATGAAAATAAAATATTCCTGTAATGAATAGTCATAAAGGTTTAAAAAGCAAAACCATCTGTCACCAGTATAGGTTTGTTTGTATTTATTTATGATTTTTTTTGTTTTGACTGCTTTTGTTTCTTTATTAATGGTTTGTGCATGTGCACATTTCTGTCAGGTTTCTTTCCCAACAGCTTCAAGGGATGTGAGGCTTTTCTTCGTCACAAGATGACTTTAATCTCCCCTTCCATACTCAAGAAGTATGGCATTCCCTTTGATAAGGTAGGCTCTTAGACCCTTTGAAATATCACTGTTAGTTTTACTTCACTCACCGTTTTTACTTTTCAAACTTTTTACACAGCTTTTTCTACCAATAAAATTATCAAATGAACTCATTTTCAATGAAAAAAATAAACTAAAGGTTGGCTGTCTTGACTTTCCCATCTTTTTTCTCTTTCCTTGACATACATTTTCAGATTACTCAGGAAGCTGGAGAGTTCATGATCACCTTTCCTTATGGCTACCATGCTGGCTTCAATCATGGCTTCAACTGTGCCGAGTCCACCAATTTTGCCACTGTGCGTTGGATAGACTACGGAAAAGTAGCCACACAGGTAACCTCCTGCCTGATTCCATGTGATTTGGGGTTTGATGGGAACAGTACTGGACTCTGTTAATTATGAAAATGCCTCAGACCTCAATGAAATTACTGTTGTTATCATCTTGTACTCAACATGTTATTGAAATTAGTGCAGTCTTGTGTAATTTGTAAGCCTATTTATGATTTTGAAAATATGCTTAATGTTTTCCCTCTCCCTCCCTTACACTACTCTAGTGTACATGTAGCAAGGACATGGTTAAGATATCCATGGAGCCCTTTGTGAAGCGTTTTCAGCCTGATCGATATGCCAGTTGGATGCTGGGAAAAGATTCAACACCTATTGACCACACACTTGCTACTCCCAGTACAACACCTGAGCTGCAGAGCTGGGTGCAGAGGCGCCGAAAATCTAAACCTACTAATAAAGGGTACACAATTACTGGTCTTCATGTTTTTTTGTTTTGTTTTGTTTTTTTGTTCTCTACAGACATGAAGTCTGCTGTTATTAGTGATGCACCGATCAGCATTTTTTGGCCCAATCACCGATATCAATCACCAAAAAACTTGTTCTGCCGATTGCTGCCGATCACGGAAGGAATTTTAAAATGCCCATACCTTTCATCTAGGTATGGATAGTTACAACAATCAATAAACGGGGATGAGAGAAGACTGAAGCATTTTGAGTTGTGTGCGCATGCATCTGCGCACACGCCTGGATGTGTGAAGTACTTGTAGCCTAATAATTACACTACCTTAGTACATTTGCTAAAAAATAATTACAAAACTGAGGTTACATGCTAACAGATGCTAGTACTCACCAGTTAGCAAAACAAGCTCTAAGTCCGCTTTGACGAAGTGCTGTTGAAGTGTGGATGCGTTTAGGTGTTGTAGTAAATGAGGTAGTGCTAGGCTAATGCTAATGTTATGTAGCTGTGGGCACACCGTTGTCTGCCTTACGCAGTGTAAAATGGTCCCAAACTTCTACTATATTTTAAAAAGCACAGAAACAGTCAAGACTAGATGCACTTGTTCTGTAGTGTGTTTGAAAATGGTCTAGTAATTTACATCATGTGATCGGCTTTTTAATCTGCATATTTTTCCGATCACCGATCAGGCTATTTTTAGGTAATATCGGCCGATTATGATCGGCAGCCGATCGATCGGTGCAACACTAGCTGTTATTGTACTGTGGAGTGGAATTGGGTTATATGCACAAATGTATGAGTATAGTGCAAATTAAATTCTCGTTGAACATAATAAAAGTGAAAAGCTAATGTCCTGGGATCTGCGGTGGTCAAATCAAATGTTCAATTTTTTCTAAGTTGTTAAATTCCACATTGCCTTTGATGATAATTATTTGTCCTGTCTTTTTTTTTTTTTTTTTTTAAATAACAGCGGTGCCCATTCTCGTATGCGCTCCAAGAGACTCCGAACAACAGAAGAGCCTGTTGGACTGGATGGAAACTCAGCACTGAGCAGCAGCAAGAAGAGAAGCCCAAGTGGTCCACTTGGGCCTAAAGTGCGAAGGTCATGCAAACCAGGAAAGGTGGAGGAAGACAAAGAGAAGGAAATGGAAAGCAGGGAAGCTGAGTCAAAGCACAACCAGAGTCCGAGCTGTGTTCAGCTTCCTGGTAAGGGACTCATTGATGTCACTAAAAACTGAGATTTTCAACTTTGATCTGAGTATAAACAAATGGCCATTAGAGTAAGTGCATGATTGATAAAATCTATAAATAATATTACCATTCCTATTTATTTGTCTTGGTAGATTATATTTTTTTGTCTTTAACAGGTCCTTGCAGGCAGATGTGTGTGGTCAAGGTAAATCGAGTTGAGAGTGACAGGTTGAGCTTTTCTGCTATTGCTCCCAAAACCAGCTCATTGCTTTCTCCTGCTTCACCAGTAAAGAAAGAAGTAAAATCAGAGATGGTTTGGAAAGGTGACCCTCAACACCTCCCAGAATCAGGGGTTATGAGTGGGACTTGTGAAACACTCAGTCATTCTCCTGAGGCTACCAACTCTCATCAAGGAATTAATGAGCCAGGGCGGTGCTCTTCTGAACCACAAGAATCCACAACCTCTCAGGACTGTCCTTTCAGGATTTCTTCCCTGGAGGCCAGCAAACCTGGCTCACCCTCCCACACAACAAGCAATTCTGCTGAGACTGAGAGGGGCTTGTGGCCTCCTGACTATGAAGTTTCCACATATAGAGACCCTTCAAGCCAATCACCAAAGACTGGCAATGGAGTGGAAACTGGTGCTGAGAATTACAGTAGGAACGATGCTAAAACAGACAAAATGGACACAGCTGACCCCAAACATATCAACTCACACTCCACAACAGAAGCACTTTATGTTAAAAAAACTGAGCCAGTAGAGAGAAATGGTTCCACATTATGTGACTCCTTTCCCCATCAGGACACCACTGCAGTTTAAAAAATTAGCAACACTGAAGAAAACACTTTCCCTCCTTTGCTACAGAAGAATGCGGTGGATATGCCACATCTCACTCCTGAGCCAATGGATAAAGTTGGAATCTGCCCTTTGCCACCTGTACTGACCCAAGAAATGCCCTCTCTCACACCTGCTGATGATGGACTGACAGATGTCCAAAAATGTAGAGCTTACACTCACCAGGTTGCACCTGTGCTTCAGCGGGAGACACTCAGTGGCTCTTTATCTGTACATGGAGCCAAACAGGAGGATACTGATGGGTTGATGTCAAAACAGTCTCTTATGAACAAAAATGCCAACAATTGGCTGTCAGATTTTCCATGTAATTGTGAGGGGCCAGTAACATCAGGTACAGGAGATAACACAGTTCATCTAACCACCAGTGTTATGCACCCTCTCACATCTGGTGGTGTCCACAAAATGCCACTAGTGACAGATTCTGGTGCAGAAAGGGATCATACAAAGCTGGAGGATCCAACCCCCGGACAGGGTGGTACCAGCTGCAGGCCACACGTTCAGAGCACTACACCTCAAATAGAGCAACAGCCCAACTTAGGAGAGTTGTCAAGTAAAGGTAACTCAAAGGGTTCTACAATAAGTGAGGACAATGATTTCAGCCTGGGTTCAAGCTCTCTTTCAACTGATATCTCGCACCATTCGACAGCTTCTGTCCCTCCACTGTCTACTCAAACTGATAGTGACTCAGCATTACAGCTCCAGCACACTACATATTCTTCTACACAGTTTTCTTCCCAAAACTCATATATGGTGTCCAAACCGTTCTCCAGCAACAGCATCTGGAAAAACTTCAATTCCCAGAGCCCTGCAGTTCTCATCCAGAGTCTCCATCCAGAACTGCCCTCTGACTTCACCCATGATCCCCTACCTTATACTATGTGGACTGAACCTCAATGCAAAGAGGTGACAGACCTGGAGGACCCCCAGCAGGACCTTCATGAGTCAGAGAATCAGGAAGGGGAGAGGGGCACTCTCACCTGGGCCCAGCTTGAGCCCACTTCCCTAGTCAGTGCTGTTGAGCCCCTGGGACTTTGTGGAGATTATGGGTTCCACAGAGGAGAAACAGATGGTGCTGAACCACTTTCACTGTGCAGGGAGTCTGGGAGCCCAAGAGAAGCAGAGGGCAGTACACTCACAGATATTCCCGTTTCTCCTCTTGGAATAGGAGGAGAAAGAGAGCATGATGGGGTTTCTGATATGGAGGACGGGGGGTCTGATGGAGAAGAGGGAGAGAGGCAGAGTAGTGCCAAAAGCAGTAGTGATTCATCTGACGAGGAGGAGGAAAATGATCCAAGTAACGACGAGTGTGATGAATCAGGCTTGGAACCTGGGGAGGTTTGTGCAGTGAGTGTTCACTTACACACAATCAAAGGTATTGTCTGTGTGAGTTGTGTACAAATGGATATCTTTATTGGTTTAATGCTTGCATTTGTATCTTGTTCATTTCAGTACGCAGCCCTGTCAGTCAAGAGGACTGCCAAAAGCTGGCGGCATCCACTCAGGAAACCTACTGCAAGGGCTGTACCCACTGCTGTGAAACAACAGGCAGTCAGTGATGATGGTGGGCACATACACAGAAATAGGCGCGCACGCACACATGCACACTTTGTTAAACTGTTGAGTGTCAGCTGTTAAAACATTCAACATTCAAAGAGTGACACATGAGCCTTATTGCAAGCCAAAAGCCATGAACTTTTTCATAAAAACCCAGGGACATTTCCGCTCGTGGTTTTGCTTCATAGTGGGTGGCACCAGTCCAGAAACCATGATCCTTTGACTTCTGTTGCAGTGAACCAGAATACTGCTGCTATTGGTTTTTTCAGACCAATTTAGTTTACAGACCAAAACCAAATTTTCAACATTGTTAAAAACCATGAACCTTTGTAAAATGTTACGCTGGGCATCAAGTAAGTAATCTCAGAACTGGTAAACTTATCAGTGTTTTTCTGTTATAGATGATTGCAAACTTGACTTGATGTCAGGTAACGTTTATTTTCTCCCATGTTGTAGCTTTTTATAACCTTTCCAATCTGTGGTCCCCTCTGTTCCCCTCCTCATTTTTCACATTTTATGTCCCCCAAAAATGATTCTTCTGACGTCAAAGCACACGTAAACCAAACAGACTGAACTCTCAGGCCTACCACAGTAAAATGAACCAGTGAAAAGATACTAGATTTGTTTTCTGGAGATGGCATTTTTGGCTCTTTTGGGGGATCTGGATCTTTAGGGCTCATTCCTTTCAAAGATCCATTAAAAAAAACGGGCTCTTTGGCACAAAAGTGTTTTAGGTTTAAAGTGGGTCCCCATGGGCATTCAAGCCCATTTATGGACTGCTGCACTACAAACCTCTTTTGTAAAAAAAAAAATAAAAAAAATATATATATATATATATATATATATATATATATATATATATATATATATATATATATATATATATATATATATATATATATATATATATATATATATATATATATATATATATATATATATATATATATATATATATATATATATATATATATATATATATATATATATATATATATATATATATATATAACTTTTCCTTTTGCCCTGGCTCATTTTAAATTCTAAATATTTCTTTCAATCTCTGGACAAACAAATGCCCTGGAAAGTTGTGACAGAGAACCCCCTCCCACTCTCGGACCCTTGCTGCGCTGTGATTGGTCAATCAACATTCTAGGGCGGAGAATACTCGCATGTAAAGTAGCATGTGAGTATTCCCTGCCCTGAAGTACAGTTACTTATATGAAAAAAGTTGAAGTACTGATTAAACTCCTCTACTTAAATAAAAGTAAAAAAGTACAATTAAAATAAATGTTTTTTTGCCATGAATGCAATAATACTTACTTAACCAGGAAAAATCTGAAAACTTTCAAAAGTATCAAAATTAAACCCTTTAAAAGTGAGTTACTGTGTTCATCTCTCAGTACTCAATTTTGTGGGTCTGGGCAGGAAATTTATGAAATAAAAAAAGTCACAATTCAGATACAAAGTCATCATGAGATTTAAAACAAAAAAAAAGTTATAAAAACGAGATTAAAAAATGCACAATTTTAATATGAAATGTCGAAATTATCAGATAAAAAGTCAAAACTGAAAAAAAGTCAAAATTATCAAATAAAAAATTCAAAGTTGTGAGATAATAGTAATAACTAATATGTAAAGTCACAGTTTCTCTCCTCCACTGATTTTCCCTCTGAAGGGACTGTACTGTCACGTCTGTTTAGTTTGAAAAAGTAATGCATATATTCTTAGAATATAAAGAGTATAAAGTATAGATATTTATGCAAAAATGTAGGGAGTACACTAAAAAGTTGCCAGAAAAATAAATACTGAAGTAAAGTACAGATACTAAAAAAAATCTACTTGATTAATAGTAACAAAGTACTTTTACTTCGTTACTTTCCACCTCTGGGAATATTGATTGACCAATCACAGTGTAGCAAGGGTCAGACAGTGAGAGGGGGTTCTGTGTGATTCTGTCTGTCTCTCGCTGTGGGGGGTTGAAGGTACAGCTTTTGTGTGAAATCTAACATCATAGGGGGAAAAAAGAACAACAAAGAGAACGGCTCCCACTCAGCCATGACTCGGCTCCTTTAGTTTGCTCCTTCGCGAACGTCACAACACTATTGTTTTCATAGTTTTAATAGGGAGAGAGGCACTAACTTCAGTTAACAACTACCAACACTCACACAGACACATTGATCATGTCCTCAGTTGTGAAGAAGTATAAATTATTCAGCAGCCATTTTATTTGTTTATCCCTATGAGAGATACAGTATCTCTGTGAAATGACCATGGGTCAGAAGTCTGTTTTATGATGATGAGAACTCTTTCTCATTTGGGGAATTTTATAAACAGTGGCATTCCTGTTTAATGAAAATGTTTTCACATTATGTGAGAAATTAGATTACATTAGATGGATTTTGTGAGAATTAAATTGACTGCATTTTTGATATTCAGTGCACACATGTCTTGGACTCTGAATAGACTTAATTAACATACTACTATACATGTGGTTTGCATTTGTGTTTGCATAAATCATTATGTGGGTCACATAGCAGGGACATCTGTTGAATACATAAGTAATTGCAAGGCTTATTAAGTTTTGATTTTATTATCTTTTTCACCTTAGAGCCCCCTGAAGCAAGCTTGGCAGAGGAAGAAGAGGAGGAGCAAGAAATGGAAGCATGGGCAAAGCCCCTCATCTACCTGTGGCAGAACAAGAAGAGCTGCTTTGCTGCAGAGCGGGACCACAATGCTCATGCAGCCACCATGCAGCCATACTGCGCTGTGTGCACGCTCTTCATGCCCTACTATCAGGTAAAGAGGAGGTTAGCACAAATGGAAAAGTAGTGCCTCTGGGTAGAGACACCCAGGCCTTCCAGTGGATACCATCTCTGGAGCTTTGAAGGTTCACTGAAAATTACATGTGAAATATGGCAAGCAATGAGACACCAGTCAGACAAAAAGGCTAATTTAAAATCCTTTTTTTTTTTTAACCTTGTGTTAATGTGCCAAGAGGGAAGAAAGTCAAATATTTGTAAAGACAGGTGTGATTACATGGAAAGTTATATTTTTGTGATGTTTTCTTAAAATCATTGTGACATGCTAGATTACAGTTTTTCAGAGTTGTGTGCCAATTTTAATTTTTTCCAAAAGCCTGAACTTTTTGACACCTTGCTAATATAGTTACAACTTGTAGCACTGTTACATGTCAATTAATATCAGCGCTTTTAAAGTAAGATGGCAGCTATGGCAGATAAAACTATCACTACCATTAGACTGGTGTTTCTTGTGAGAGAATAATTGATGCCCATGTATTGGTAGTAATTACAGATTTTTATTTCATTAGTCTTTGTACTATTTTGTTGGACAGCCTTTTGCTCTGTTTATGGCAAAGCGAAAGGCTTTTTGAGAAACTTATACAATGTCAAAATATTTTTCCATAATTTCTTTAAACACATAATATTGCTGAATGTACAACTGAAGCAATCGTAGATCATTACACCACCCCCACAATCTGGACATATCAAACCACATGACCTTTTTCCATGAATGAAGTCACTTGCTGGTGATGACTAAGGTAATTACTTGTGACTGTAATCATCCAATGAATGGTTCTTACTTAAATCAAGACTATTTTTTAGCCAAGCTGTGTATGACAGTAGATAAAAACCAGTATGCAAAAAGTGATGGTCTTTTCCATTACGACGACAATGGAAGAAACTTCAAAATTTTGACACATTTAGATTGGCCATACATGCATCTGTCCAAAATGCATTTACATTCTTTACATAGACATTTCTTGCACATAAACACACCTTAAAGTGACCACTCACCAGCAGCTTATATAATACCTTTGTGCTCTTAACAGTATTGATTATTTTCATCTACAGGCTGAAGACAAAGCAGAGGACAGTAGCCATGTTGTTGCCAAGGACAACACTACACCATCCTCTCCCACACACCCTTGTAGAGATCTAAGGAGAACCAAGCCCCTGATTCCAGAGATCTGCTTTTCTTTCCGTGAGCAGAACTGTCCTCCAACTCCCACTAACCCTCTGCTGCAGGAAGATGGCACCTCCCCTCTGCTCTACTGCCAGGGCTGTTGCCTCCAAGTCCATGCAAGTATGTATGCTCAAGGGACAGAGTAATAAGTGCATGTCAGAGAGAGAGAGAGAGAGAGAGAGAGAGAGAGAGAAAGGGAATGAGAATGAGATAGAGAAGGCTTGATATTGATGGTGTGAATATATCTTCTATTTTCTAACCTTCATGGTGACTCTTTACATTTATGTACCACCTACCACACTGAGCCACATTGTTTGGTTCTGCATTTCGTGCTTGTCTTTCTGGTGTCGTAAGAGGGTCAATGAGTTTACATCCTGACTCACTCTATCTCAATGTTCCACCTCCTTCATGTTTCCCCCACCACCCCCCTGCTCCCCTCTGCGGTTTGGTGTATTTTATTTCCGTCGTCAGTCGAATGAGGGTGAATCCTCTGTCTTAACCACATACACTTCCTGTCCAAAAGCCCCAAGCCTGTGCAACAAGCCCCCCCCCACCACACACACACACACACACACTTTTAATAACCCTTGGAGCCTTTCTGTTCCACTGGACTTAGAGATGCAATACACCGTACATTATCTTGATCCCTCATTCACACTAACAGCTTCAGATCTTTCCCATATTCACGTACATTCAGCCAATATTTTTAGCCTTCAGCCAGATTTCATGCCTTTTCAAAAGCTACCGATTATTCTTACACACTGTCCTGAATCCACAGCTTTAAATGACATTGCTTCTCCTGAAGTAATTTTCAATCCCTCATACATTTGCCACTACTCTTGATCCCACCTCATTTCATACTCAGGCGGGTGTAGCAGACATAGGGACATACATAACTGTGTTCACATGTTACGTGAGTCTGAGGAGGTGGGGGTCTTGAGAGTAGAAGATGAAATATATGCCATTTGACACTGATGAAAAAGCCACAAGTTTGGTTTTGAGACCCAACAATAAGTAAAAGTTAATGTTGCTTCCCTCTGTTCTGTTATTTAATCTGTGGAAAGGAAAGAGAGGTGAACTCAAATTTTATATTTGGTTTGGTGATGGATAGTTGAGGAAAAGAACAGAGACATGATCACGTATACAGACTCAAAGTGTTTGTTACAAATAAAACTTCCCTCAGCTTGCGTGTCTGAAGCTGCTGTTCTGTGTATTTTACCGAACTGCCAACTTTGAGAAGAATCACATTTGTCTCGCTTTTTAAATCAAAATGTTTTTATGTTGGTGGCCACTAGCATTTTTGTTTTTATAAGGCCGTTATGCTGCACTGGCATACCAAGGACATGGACCAAAACTAAAGAAAACAAAGTTGGCTGGCTTGTCATAATGCTTTATGTTTTGAGGTATCCGTCAGCAGTGCTACGACGGTTACAAAGACCAAGCTCTCTAAATGTCTAAAACTGGAGCATATTGTCACACCGGTGCTGTTCTGGCATCGTTGTGTCTGGCCTCTGTCGTACAAAGAACTCTTTGATGCAGAGACGAATACACAAACAGACACATATAAACCAAGAGACAGGCTTGTACCTCTCCTTATTGTCTTTTTATGCCTCTGTACTGGCAACAGCCATGGCTGGAGGCATAATTTTTTCAAATGGTCCATCTGTTTGCGTCTTATTTTTGGGACTATGATATCTTAGGAGTTCCACGTCAGAATTTCTTCATAGCTAGCCCAGACATGCATTGTGCACCCCGCGATGAACCGTTTAGACTTCAATGGTCAAATGTGAATGAAATCACAAAATAAATGTTTGACCATAGTCAAGAATTCATATTACCATTAAACCATCACGATATTTCAAGACAAGTGTTTAACGGAATAAAATGATGAAATGGCACCTCATTTCCAAGAAGTCAGCCTTCTTTAACCATGCTAATCTTTGGTTAAACATTTTTCCAGGCATTATTCAACACTGTACTCCTTTGTTTAAAAAATACAAACAAACTAGTTTTACATGAACTCAGCATGTTTATAACTTGAAATGTTTTCACTCTGATCATACATGCCAACGGTGAGAACTCCCATCACACTGAATACCTTTTTATTAAATTCCTCCAAAGTCTTGAAGTCTTCACTATGTGAGTTTGAACAGGCATGGATGTAAAGTGTAGAGGCATATAGCCGTGAGGCGGTAATTCTAGTTTACTTGTTAAACCACAATCGTTCTCTGACACACAGACACCACAGACATCCTCTGTGGAAACAATGTAGAAGTTGCATTGTATTCTGTTCTGTGTTACTGATGAGAGGCTTACTGTTTGCTGAAGTTACTAGTCCCAATGAATTATTCTGTGATACTATAGGTTGCATCATGTATTAGATTATAACTGAGGAAGAGGTCAGTTTTATTGATGTCTTATCTCATAATTATTTACCAATCCCTTCCTGCTCTAGGTTGCTATGGTGTCGCTGCAAATGATGTGAATGAACAGTGGTCATGTGATCGTTGTACCGGAGGAAGCTTGACAGCAGTAAGACATTTGACCCTTTCACCTATTGGATATCTGTTTGCCATTACACATAGATGCTCATAGGCTTAGATTTGCATACAACAAACTATTTCACAGTTTCCCTTCACTTAATTAATTCATACATATACATGGCAAAGAAGAGTTGCGATGTGCACTATAGAACACTGTGCTATGAGAATTATAGAGGCATTATGATTATTTAAACAAATGTGACCATATTCAGCAGATTGATGACCTTTGTCTTATTTGTTTATTCAACACAGTGGAGCTTAAAACAAATGATAAACTGATATATTGGCTGACTGATAAAGTGGGCCAATATTTAAGTTATTTTTCTTGTATCTGTTTTTTGGTGTAATAATATTTATGATGTCAACTGTCAAAGTTTTTATTTTCTAATTGTAAGTTAAGAAGATAATCTGATATTTGTTATCATTTGACGGGGGGGGGGGCTCTATTGGTCATCGACTAAGACAGACAATAATAAAAAAAAAAAAAAGATCCAATTGGGTTGATCACTGATTCAAAAACGTATTGACAACACATAATGCAGATTAAAGCCTCTACGGATCATTGCTTTGTAGGTACATTATCTGGACATTTTTGGCTCAGCTTTCTCTCCTTGCATTTTTTTTTTCAGGAATGCTGCCTCTGTAATCTCAGAGGCGGGGCTCTGAAGAAAACCCAAAACGACAAGTAAGACAAGCTTTTGTTCTGTGATTAACTCTGTGTACTCATCTGATCTCATCTCCAGAGCCCAGATGGATGAATAGTCTGTCTCTTAATCATCTCAGTGTATTAATTTATCTGTTTGTGTGTGTGTGTGTGTGTGTGTGTGTGTATAGATGGGCCCATGTGATGTGTGCAGTAGCACTGCCAGAGGCAAGGTTCAGCGATGAGGCCAAGAGGAGTCCCATTGACACCAGCAGGATCCCCATGCAACGATATAAGCTGGTAAAGATACACACATGCTCACACATACACACAGATGCAGTGCTGGAATTCCCCAGGTCCTTGAGGACTGGCTCGGTCTAATTAATGAAGTGTTCACAGTTCTAATTAACAATGTGAGACGAACATGCCCGCAATCAAAGCTAGATAATTAACCACTGGTGGGTGGGAGTTGTGTGTGTGTGTGCGCGAGACTATGCCTTTATATGGGAAGTTTTGTGTCTCTGTGTATATATGTGCAATTATTTTGTGTGTGTATGTGAGTTTGTGTTTGCTTAATGAGAGAGCTGGAGTTTGTCTCAGCAGACCTGACATGCTGCCACTATAGTTAGCTCTCTGCTGCAGGCACCACGATAGCTCAGCACAAACTAAAGTGTTGGAGAGGTACATCCTAACACAAAATGCATAACAAAGACATTCTTTTCTGGAATGCATTATTATTTAATGGTAGGTAAAGGGGAGCTTCAGCTATTTAACAAAGATGAATTTCATATTAAAAGATGGGCTCAGAGTCCAGGAAATAGCTGAAGCCACCCTGAAAATGAAGGTGATTATTACATGAAGTTCTAATTAATATTTGGTGGATTATTTGGTGTTTTTAATTTAAGTCTACATAATAGTAGTTTAGGTCAAAGTAGCTGCAATATATTCAATGTCATCAGTATGATGTGGCAACCATTACGGGGTGTACAATGTTGTGCAAGGTAAATTAACTGAAACGCATCATGCTACAAGTTTTTGGTCACTTGACACAAAGGTTCTTATTTTTCCAACTTTTTTTTTTTTTTATTGATGGGGGCAAAACGTTCATTTCAGTAAAATGTATTTGTAATCTAACATAATGCACTCTTAATTTAAGGGTTCCATGATTATTATTTATACTGTGGTGTTCCACCGTAGTCTATTTTTCCCTCTAGTTCCATAATGAACTGAACAAACCTTTATACTCTGAATAACAACAGCTTTTTAATGTTGTGTTTGCTGTTTCTTTTAGACAGCATCTGTAATTATTGCACAGTTAGATACCTCAAACATCTGCAGACCACTCACAGACTCTAATAATCACAAGTTGACCCCCAAAAAAAACTATTTTATTTTAGGACGATTCAATCTCAATAAATGTCCTTAGAGTAACTAGTATTTTTTTTTCAGCTTTTAAAATTTAAGAAGCTATTATTATGTTCTGTGCAGATGTACTTCTACAAAATCCCCTGTTCCATAAAGATTAATTCTTTCTAAATTCAGTTTTTAAGTCCATAATATATATTTAGGAAAAAATACAATCTCAGTTTCCCAAATTTATGTAGCCCTAATATTAAAAAGTCTTTTCAGGATTAAGTCCACCCTCATTTATATAAAGCAGAGTAGACCTAATATCAGGATCACTTCATAGTTTAATGCTGTACCAATAATAAAATGAGGTGTAGATATAAAATGTCAGCTCTCATTCTTCACAGCAGAGACTTATGCAGACTTTAAACATGAGTGATTAACCGAAAAATAGCTTCAGAGGATACCACTGCACTGTCACCGACATGGGACACTAAGTTTGTGGACACAGTGACATTACCCACAGGGTATTTACAGGGATATGGTTCATATCTACTCACACCACATGCAATTAAGCTCATTTGGATGTGAAAGCACAAACCACAATATTCCCCTTGCACCGTGCCAAGATCTGAACAAAATCAAAATTGTGTTCCTGACTAGGAAGGGCAGGACAACTATAAAAAGGCCTTCACATGGCCCCAACATTAATGATCTTTCAAAATCTTTCAAAAAGTTTTTCCTTCCTATAGCTGTTAAAGTTTACCTCATATTTGCTCAGGACATACTACATGCAGGTTGTACTTTGAGCATTTGAGCAGCACTAAATGTTTGAAACTCATGCAATATAAGTATATAAAGTAGTTTTCGTCCCTCAAAGATGAGCCTCTGATCTTTAGATGTATCACTGCCAACAGACTGTGTAGTCACTCTGCATAATTGTAAAAGCCCATAATTCCTGCTGCCAATTTTTCACTAATTACGTGCTGACACAAGTCCTTTTTGGACAGACCTGCGCTTCAGTTGATGATAAAACAGATGGACGTCTTTTAACAACCCCTGTGAGGGCTAACTTAAGGTAAAACATGAAATACAGTGCATCGTGGTTTTAATAAATAATAGAGTCCATCACACATGCTGTAGCTTGAAAAAGAACATGACATCTCTTTAAGGAGTCCTTGGTGTTAATGATAACACAGACTAATTAATGTTTACACTGAGTAATATTGGGTTTTGTTTTGTTTTTTTTATATACATTTTGCCTTCTTGTGTTCATCATTTCAGTTTTGTGACATGTGTTTTCAGGTTTGCAATGGACCCATTGCCCCAGCAGCAGCTCAGTACATTTATAATTTACTCTCACACAACACACGCACACAGCAGTGCACACATACACATTCATAATTTACTGTGGGAATGTTCTTAACGCATGGATCAACACAGCCCCCCCAAATACACCCAAGAGAAGGCTGCAGCATGGGGAAAAGTGGGTTATACTTTCATATATACAAGTGTATTAAACATAAAACTACAGAAATCTAATAACATGGAGCAATGTTCTCTTAAAATTTGGTTTGCAATCAGTGTTTATGTAAAAATACTCCCTTACAAACATACACTTCTGGCACAAACCGAGTGTATTACATGCCAGTCAGAATCTTGTCATGCTGGCCTCAATATGTGGACGAGACAGTCAGGCCAGTTCACCAGTGCATTGCTGTCCATAATGCAAGAGGTACGGGGGAAAAAAATACTTTAGGAAATGTAGGCCAAGTTAGTCACTAAGAAAAGCAGCGAGTGAATGTGCTGAAAGGAAGGAGCCGTGAAGCCACAGAAACTTGATTAACAGAACAAAAGAAATGAAGTTAAGGATTTTCATCACCCTTTGAAAATTAAGCATCCAGTTTGCTTTTTGTGGGATATTGCAAGAAGAAAAAAAGGACTTTTCTGAGTTTCACTGTACATGGTACCTTTTGATCCTCTGCTGCTATCTGAATTAAGAAGGCTAAGCTGATAATTGTTAAGGCGAAATCAGTTCTCCTGTAGAGGTTAAATTTAATTAATGCAGCCCTGTTTTACTAATTAGATCAGCTATTGATTTTCTGAGAAATGAGCAAAGGGCATTTATTTCAGAGGATTAGACGACAATAACTAATGTTTAAAAGTTTTGTATTCTCACAGCGTCACCTTTTTTAGCCGCATATCAAAAACTGTTATCCTTTCAGAGGATTAATCGGTCCCTATTATACATATATAGATGTACACCAGCAAAGTGAAATATCTTGGTATCTATAGCCCTGCTTAATGCTGTTTAAGTACATCAAACATTTCCTTTGATATAAGACATTTGTACGATGGTTAACATGTGATGAGGATTTAAATAGGCTGGAATTCATCATATAAAGCAGCCAAGTCTCACTTGAGCTCATTTACCACTGAGGTATATTCTAAAGAGAATTCTATAAGCATATTATCTGTCAACATATATGATATTTCCATATGGATTGCCTGGAATTACATTAATGAATAAATTACCTTCAGAAGGATGTGATACATAGAGGAAGACAGGGCTGGGAAGTGAAGCGAAGAAAAGAAAAGAGCATAGAGGGAGAAAAAAGGAAATGGTATGACATGGGAGATGGTGAGGGGTGAAAAAGGAACAGGGTTATAATGGGAGATGTCGTCATTTTCTCCCGTTAGTGGGAGAGCAGAGGGTTTGTGGGAGAGGAGGAGTGGGGTGATACCACAGCAGAGGAAATGGACTTGATGGGCTGTTTGGTGCAGAAAAGCCACGGATCGCCTTAAAAATATAGGTGTGAGTGCGTTTGTGCTTGGATGCAAGGCAGTATTTGTGTATATGACGTGTATGTGTGTTCAATGTCTATGGTAGTACCCTCAGACCTCAAAACGGGGGAAACAATACCACAACAGAGACGCTGTAGCTCCGGTTTGTTGTGGAAACCTCTAATGATGTCATTGTACTAATGTTATTTGAGGGTTTTCTTGTATTGTAGCGGAGAAATAACATGTTTCTTGTTGACTGTTACAACTGGCGTCGTGTTATAACACTTTCTTCTCATTTTATTCTCCAGTATCTCTATTTTGTTTACACCACTGTCTCCAATAACAGAGTGGTTGAGCGGATTTTACAGATATGATTATTTGGAGCACATAATGGTTTTAAATGATGTTAGAGAGGTTTATGGCACGACCAAGCGATGATTCACTTAGTGATATTATGTCTTTTGTTCACCACAGTTTTTCTTGAGCCCGTATTCAAAGTCTCTCAAGTGGAATTGCTGATTTTAGAGCACTTGTTTAGATCTTTCTCCAAGGGCTACACTGTTGAATAAGATCTGGTTTCTTTTAATGTCATAATGAAACACAATGTCAGTCAGTTTGGAGGCGTTTCCAATGAAACACAACCAGGGAGATGGGAAGATGACTATAACAGAAGATCTTGCGCTTTGATTTTTTGGAAAGTTACTTTTCTCACTGATTTATGTAAAACCCAGGCAGACATCCCTGATTAGGGAAGTTTTTAATTTATTTTACACACAGTATTTGCATACTCGGTGTGCTGAGGAATACATCAAGCAAATCTTAAGACAATTCTGTCATTTTATGCTTCACTTCTTCTTGGTATTTCTACCATAAGTGCGCCTTTACATCCTTTATGTTATTGATGTGTTGTGTAAAGTATTTGTTAGTCCTTACCAGTCGGCTTTTGGTGTTGACAGTTTGCTCTGGTCTGTATGTGTTTACAGAAGTGCATCTATTGTCGTAAGCGCTGCGCAGGGAAGCGGCAGGCAGGTGCTTGTATCCAGTGCTCATGTGGCCGGTGTCCAACCTCCTTTCATGTGACCTGTGCCCATGCTGCCGGTGTAATCATGGAACCGGATGATTGGCCATATGTGGTGTCAATCACCTGCCATAGACACCAATCAAGGAGTTCGTCAGCTGTAAGTTATTGGACAGGTGTTGCAGAGTCGTACTTAGAACAAATGAATTGTAGGACACAGACCAAAGTTAGTGTCTACTGGACACATTTAAAGCAGGGTGTGCATTAAGAGTCATGGTCATTTTTAATATAGAAGGTAAAAATTGACTATATTGTAATGCAACTATGCATGTTTTTGGAATTCTTGAAGATCTTTAAATATTCACCACACGGGGAAAAAAGTATTGAGGCACATTGAATCACGCGTTTCACCGACTGTTTACGTACATACTACTGCCCTCTCCCCTTCCCTCTTTTCTCCAGACAAGACATTCTGAATAAGCTTGCTCATATGGCCAGTCAAGATGAATATTTCTCTAATATTCCCGTTTACATGAAGTCACACATACCTCATTTAAAAACAACGCTTTTTCAACATGCTTCACAGGTAGAATATGTTGGATTATAGGCGCTTCTATAAAACTGAACAAAGGGGCAACAAATTCAAACAAGATGAAGACTGATGTTATGAAGCAATTTTGGAAACCCTTTGGGTGTATTGTAAAAAATAAATATGTATTGAAATAGAAAAAACTATTTTTCAGATGTCTTTTTATGTGATCTGCGCATACAAGAATCTGCATGTAACATGGACACCAGGTTTCTATAATGAACTCTCCGTCTTTTTCTTAAAAATCTTTTTTTCCCCTCCAATACCCACACTATTCCACAGACAACTTGGTAATATGAGTTTTCCCCTGAAAATAAGATTAGTCAGTATTCCAGCAACGTGTGGATGAGTCTGCATATGATTACCTCGACATAACTAAAAAGGACATGAAAATTACTCGTTAGTATTTCTTTATTCTGTCACAGGTACATCTTGGGGATTGAAGTAAATATGCAAGGCAGAGTGGTTATCAAAAATGACTGCTGTTGCAAAATCATCAGTAATTTTTTTTGCTGAAATTTCATATATATATATATATATATATATATATATATATATATATATATGCACACAGTATATATAATCACAAGTTGTATTTACTTGATATGTTGCCTTTTTTTCTTAAATTATTACAAAGAAGAATCTTTTTCACACACGTTAACATGAAACTACACTGAAATTTGTCCTCTGCTTTTAACCCATCACTAGATCATGCATCACACACACATTACAGAATAGGAACGGCTGCCATACCAGGCGCCTGGGGAGCATATGAAGGGGGTGTGTTAAGTGCCTTGCTCAAGGGCACATCAGCCAACAACTCTCCCAGTCCAGGGAATCGAACCAGCGACCCATTGATCACAAGCCGACTCTCTAGCCGACTAGGCCGTGGCTGCCCCCATTTTTAATCACAGTAATACGGTACTTAATCCATGGGAAGTCTGTCAAACTGCAGGGAGATGTATCACAGTATTGTTGTCTATATAGTGTAAGACTGTATAAAAGATTTTTTTTTCTCAGCTGAAAAATGCAGACTCAGCTTCACCGACATTAAATCATACAATCTTTCTGTGATACTTTTGGTTTTACGTTCCCTTAACAGTTTTGCATAGCAAGGCATTTTGAAGATTTTACAGCTTAACTGTAAGCTGTGTTATGTATCTGAAGAAAATCAATAGAAAGACACATTTCTTGGTGTTTTTCAGTGGTGTGAGCATCACATACTAAAGAACTACTGCTACTGGATGACACCTGAAGTGAGAGATTTCACAAACAGCAAGATACTGTATCACCACAACCAAATAACCACATGCAGTACATTTCCTATAATTTGGGTAAATTGAGTTATAAAATACAAATACCCACTTAAGTGTTTGCCATTTACTGATGACTCGTAGAGACGTTAAGTTAAAATGATAGAGTAATAATTTCGCTTTGTTGCGCTTAATGGCTACTCTCTGGTTTCTGTCTGTATTAGAAGCAGCGAGCATGCCAAGCATCCATCTCACTGGGTCAGACGGTGATCTCTAAACACAAGAACCTACGCTACTATAGCTCCAAGGTCACCCAGATCACCTCCCAGACCTTCTATGAGGTTATGTTCGACGATGGCTCCTTCTCCAATGATACCTACCCTGAGGATATAGTGGTGAGGATGTATTTAATTAGACTTCTGCTCAGGAGGTCACCTCCCTGTTGTACAAGGTCATGTTAGATTTTATGTTTTTAATTTGAAGGTGTTTTTTTTTTTTTTTTAAACAGTAACATTTATTAGTTCTTAAAATGGCCTGTTATGTAGTAAAATCTATGACTGTATTTTTGCATTTTATAAACTGATCACACAAATCACTTTCTTCAATGTAAGATGTTCGACCATCAATGTTAAACACAGATTACTAAAAGGGCCATTCATATTTAAGTAGAACATTGGAGGACTGTTGAGTGGTCTTGGTGGCAGGAAGTGATTACTGAGATGAGTAACCCGAGTAGTTGAAATGAATGGGTTTTCTCAAGTGATTATAGTCTCCCATGGTGAGCTTAACACTATTAGAGAAATGTAGCTGTGACGACAATGCACAGTTAAAAAAACAAGTACACAGCTTCATTTGGCAATTAAAGTATTAATACTAACGTTGCACTGATCGATGCCGATGGCTGTGATCATCATCAGCCAATTATTGCCTAAAAACAGCTTGATCAGTTATCAGAAAAACATGCCGATCAAGAAAACTGATCACATGACGCAAATTACTAGTGGCGACCATTTTCAAACTGGCAAACACACTACAGAACAGGTGCATTTCATCTTGACTGTTTCTGTACTTTAAGATATACATAATAGTTTTATTTCTATAAACAATGCACCCTCTGTTAGATGAAAGGTATGGAAATGTAAAATTCCTCCTGTGATTGGCAATCGGCAGATCAAGTTTTTTGGTGATCGGGCCAAAAATGCTGATCGGTACATGACTAATTAATACTGTTAAAATATTTGTTGAATAGAGATAAATTACGCTTGCATATATAATGGATCCTCAAGTTTTTTGTTGCACAAGAAGGAATCAAACTAACGAACAACTATTGGAATTCAGAGATGTAACAACCATGGAATATTAACTTTAGTGTAAGATAAATTAACACTTTATATTTACTTACTAACTTCTCTCTTTGTTCTTTGTCTGGAGGTTAAAAAGGTGGGTGTATAATTCTGGTCTATAACTGTGGGTGTGATTGAGCGGAGATGGAGACGTCACCTCAGGTTGTCATTTAACAATTATCTTGTATTTAGAGCAGAGATTGTCTACATGTGGGTCCTCCTGAAGTGGGTGAAGTTGTTCAAGTGAAATGGCCTGATGGGCTCTTCTACGGCGCCAAATACCTAGGATCCAATGTTTCCTACATGTATCAGGTACGCATATACATAACCAAATGTGAAAAAGAGTAGAGGGTGAAGTGGGGGATTTACTTCTAATTAGAATTTTGTAATAAATGTAGTTAAGTACATTTTCTTTTGTCAAAGTTCAACAGCAAACCTGAACAGCTTCAGAATGATCATGACATGAACACTGCCAAGGTCCTCAGATTTATGTTTAGAGAAATGGCATTTAAAAAAAATAATAAAAAAAAAGAGGGGGCACTTGAGACAGAGAATGAAGGAGGTGCTGAAGTCATGGTGACTGAAGGAGAGAAGTGAAGAGGAGATGGAAGATGATGGCCGGATGAAAAGAGAGATATATAGGCAGCAAAAGCTATTCAGACACAAAGTGAAAACAGATGGGCAGAGAGAAGACGGACAGAGGGAGTGAGACAGAGCGAGAAGTGGAGGAGGAGGTGACAATCTGCATTATTCAAACTCAATGAAATATTCACTAAGCTAAGAGTCATGCAGTTTCCACTTAAAGCTTTATTTAGTTGAGCTGGGCGTCAACCATTAGTTATGCATAAATGCATCTGTGACGCACATGCTCAGTTTAAGATAGGTCAGATTATAGAGAAAGATGAACACGAATTTTCCATTGTCAAGGTGTGTTAGGAAATAAAAGAATTTCAGGTTGAGTTTCACAAAAGTAACACTTTCTGTTCATTCCTGTGGTTAAAAGTAGAATATGTTTATATTTTTATTAATCTGTTATCTATAATATATATTACACTGTAGGGTGAAATGACTCCCTCAAACTTTAGGGGTAATAACACATTTTTTTTGGTGTCCAGGTGGAGTTTGAAGATGGATCTCAGGTGCTGGCAAAGAGAGAAGATGTCTACACATTAGATGAAGACCTCCCTAAAAAGGTGAAGCGTAGACTTGTAAGTATTAGACTTAATGGGAACATTTTAACTGTTTTAATAAAGGTTAAAACATACATGTAGATTGTAAAGTTGAGAAACCTTGTTCCCAGTCTTGACTTTTTGTCTTGTACTGGCTGACGTTCTCTTATGTCCCCCCCTTCAGTCCACGGCCTCAAGCATGCGTTTCCAAGACGCCTTCTTTACCACGCAGGGAGAGAGGAAGCGGCAGAGAACCCCCAACTCACGGTTCCAGAAAGACTATGTGGCCCTGCCAGGCCTCCGTACAACTGCCAAAAGCACATGGGAGCAACGCAGCCACAAAGGGAAATGAAGTCATGGAGAAGGATCAATGACATACGAATGCACTGAATTAGCAGAGGATGTAGACGGGAGGTTGTTTGTGTGAGTGCGAGTATGCCTGTGTGTAAGCTTTTTGGATCTACTTCCATCTTAACTATTACCCACAAAACGTACCTGTAAACAGACCAGGGAACGGGTGATGCGCTTTAGATGGATGCTGAATTGTAGGTGCTTATACATTATAATTCAGTGTTAGCTGGTATGGACAGGCTCAGGATGGTTTGTGGTTGGATGGCGGAGGGCATCGTTGCCTCAGTTGCCTAGTGCTTTCACCTCAGTCAGGGAAAAAAATGTGACTCACATTTTGTCACTTCACCCTTTTTGAAATAAACTTTTTCTTTGTACATGGGAAATTTAAAATGTGCTGCGATTTTTCTAAATAGCTTGACTTCGGTAGCTTTTTGGAGTCTGTTATTTCCAGTTTTATTTTCAATATTTATGCACTTTCCTTGTATTTTCCTCATGTCTGAACTGTTTCTCCCTGCATGTTAAACATCGTCTCTTATCTGCTTCTGCTGGGCCATATCTGACCACACGACTGTCACTTCCTCTCTGCATATTTTTGACCCACGCTGGTAAAAAAAAAGTAAATTAATGTTTGAAATGGGAAAAATAAGTAATAATAATTCAAATGAAATGGATGAGAGTCATAAATACATTGAAAAGTGAAGCATAAAAATCCAGACAGGAAGCCATGGACTTGTGTTTGATTATGTGCCCAACTAATGTGAAATGCTACTGTCGCTCTGTCGAATGAAACACATTGTTGAAATTATTTAAAATTTGTATTTATTTTTGGCTTGCTATAGTTAAGCTGTTGCTAACTGCTGTAAGGAAAACAAAATAAAAATACATATGTTTTTGTTATTTCAGTGTCAGTGTCTAATTGTTAAGAATGAAATTTCCAAATGCAGCAGCATTAAGAAGAGGTACATAAGTCTTTGACTGTGAAGTTCTTTTGGGTCTTCACTCTATAGTGGGGAGGCACATAAGTCGCTTCCCCTCTGGGCCATGACCCTGTAATTTGTAGTGGCAAAAACCTCATCAATGCAATAGAGTGTAGCAGTAAACACACTGAGACCGGGAATAATGTGGAATATAAAATGAAATTAAGGAAAACAGGACTCCACATGGATCCGTACGAGCTACCAAAGAACAAGTGTTACACAAACATCGACATGTAGCCTGAAATTACATATCCTGACATCCAGGGTGCAAGGAATCATGGCTTGTTTACTACAAACAAATATAAGTTTCATCATTATTGATACCCAGGGTCCAAAACTACAGCAGAAGCAGTTGATCCAAAGTCCATCTACAGGAAGACAGTGAGCTGACCCAATAAATACGTAGGATATTTAAGTCTCATTCATATCATAATTTATACATCACCTATACTACTGCTTTGGACCAGCAGGATATGACTTTATTCTGGTAAATTATGAATTACTAAAAATATTACATTATTTTCCGACCTGGTTTTAAATGATATTATTGTCGTTATTGCTTTATTTTCAGAATATGATGACTATATTCTCATAGATTTATGGCTTTATTCTTGAAATATTATGACTTTATTTCGGTGCCTCTAAAATAATAGAAAATAAAACCTGTTCATACTATCAATTGCACAACATATTGTTTGTGTCAGTGGGCATAACCACGGTGACTAGTAGTACTGTGACGTCATGTTCATGCACTTTATACTGGATAATTTTATGGAGCTGTTCTTTTTTTTTCTGAAAGTGAATCATATTTTTGGGCTTTTGCACCTCTGGGTCACTATACCTTTGTAATAAATGTCTGCTCCAAAACAAAACAACCAAACGCTTAGGTATACACTATATGTGAGGCAACACCAGCTTGTATAACGTGTTAAGAACTGTCAAATTATCTTAGTTTTGAGAAAATGGTTATTACCTCTGCCATGGAGGTATTAAATTCGGGTCTGTTTGTCCGTCTGTCTGACTTTCAGCAGGATTACACAAAAAGTTCTGAACAGATTTTGATTAAACTTTCAGGAATGATAGATAATGGGTCAAGGAAGAACCCATTAGATTTTGAGCGATGAAGGTCAAAGGTCAAGCTCACACTAAAGGTCAACAGCTAAAACACATCAGCGGTAATATCTCAGGATTCAGACACGATAGAATCTGGTGTTTTTTTGCATTCACATCGCCCCACCTTCGGACATCAGATGGGTCAACACCTATGGCTCCATCACATCACATTTTGACGCCATATCAAGCCTTAGCGGGGGTCTGCTGTCTCTGACTACCTTGTTAAGACTAAACTGAGTTTATTTTAATGAAATAACTTAAGTTTATTGCATTTCTGGCAGGTCAATAACACACATTACTCAACTTCTGAAACAATGCATTACTTTGTCCTGACGCCCACCGTTAACCAACCCACAGCTTATAGCTCATCCAGCACAGCCTCAGATGTTCTGCCTGAGTCCCAGAAGCGAAACAGTCTCTGCGCAGCCTGGTGGAGCCAGTGGGAGATAGTTCATCCTGTCTTTACAATGACAAGTCAGACATGAACAAGCAAAGGCCTTTCAGCCGCAGCTTTCCACTAGCTGCAGTCTGTAGCCTGGATCCATTTCTCAACATGGACTTAACAGGCCTAAAAGTTTATGGCCATATGAATGCCTGTGAGACTAAAAGGCTCATTACACACCCCCAAAAAACAAAGTTGTCGAAAAAGGCTGGATTTTCAGCTTCATGCCAAAAGTGTTTGTTTATAGCGACAGTTTTAGACTCAACTCGACAGCCTCGACTCTATTATAGATTTTAACCCACGCGTACAACGCTGCTCCAAAGCATTAAACCACCTTTTGCCTTTTTGTTTATTAAAGACTTTTATGACCCACACATGCATTTATTACTCTCGGTTAGGACTGAATGGTTTTAAGAATAAAACGGTGAAAGTCTGATTTATTTTTAATGTCATTTAATAAAGCTGCATTTAGTGTCATGTTTGAGCAGGCAAATAAAAATAAAATAAAAAAAGAAAAGAAAATATGGCCACTAATCAAATATTGGAATGAACTGCCTATAGCCTACTTTTAGACAGAAACAATCTTAAAACATGAAAGCACAAGACATAAAACAAAACAAAATGCCTATGTCTCGAGGAGGATCAACATGAGGAGGACGAATTAAAACAATGGTGTTGGAATGAACACCAACATTGCATATACTAGGCCTATATAAAGGGCATACAGGTTGTCACCCCCCTAAAGTGAACATAACGCTCCGCCCTTGATGCATTTTTTTTTTCGCCTTCTCAAAAAAAAAAAAAAGAACACAGTGGGAGGACAGGGCCTGCTGCGACCTCCTTTCGGTCTATCCACTACAAAAACAACCAAATCAAGCATAGACTAATTTGTCTCATTTCCACTGACATAATGAGCTACAGTACATGGCAGGCCTATGTATGATTTGAAAAAGAGTCTGAACTCAACATGTAAAATAATCAAACCTGTTCCTTCTCTTCCTCTTGGTCCTCCTGCTCTTCCTGTCCTGACCCACGTCTTTCCGTCTTTCCACTACAGAAACAACAAAATCAAGCATAGATTAATTTGCCATATTTCCACTGACATAATGAGCTATATGCTACATATGATTTTTTTCTATAAAAGTGTGTAAACTGAAATTCCCCATTTACATAACCCCTGGTTTAAACCCAAAAGGTTTAATAATCAAACCTGTTCTTTCTCCTCCTCTTCCTGGCCTTCCTCTATGTGAAAAAAACAACATGATAGGGTTGAGGGTTTGATAGAATGAGCAGACATGTCATGTTAATAATTTCACACATGATTAAAAGCACATGAGCTTGCTCTTGGATAATAGACAGACTGTAGAGTATAGAGTAAAAACACATTTAACATATTCACTATCTGTAATATTAAATTCCGGGCCACAGCGGCAGGCCCCAGAAGGGGAAAAACTCAGACTCTTTAATGTCACCTGCCTTGAACGTCACAATTTTAGCTAACATCTCCACTTATTTTTGTTGCCCGACAATTCCTATTGGTGAAAATAATATAGCCACGTGAAGAATATTTCATCATTAATAAGGTAAAATATTTGAGACAAACTCATCTAACATCAACAGTAAATATAAGTTCCACGTTTTCCACAATCATAAACCCAAAGCTAACATGATTCAATAGCAGTGTTTCCATTACCCTTGGAAATTCGCAAAATGTCGCTATAAAAACTGTTAATGGAAACCACTGAATTTCGAAAAAACACTCAAATAGCGATAACGTTTTCACGCTTTCATGGGGTGGTTTTTCAGACATTTCGATATTGTAATTTATCGCAAAGGTGCAATTGAAACACTTTTTCCGCAATTATATGTCACAGGATGTGACGTACATGGTCACATGATCACTTCTCTCGAAGTGAAAATGGCAGCCGCAGTAACCATTAACAACCAATGGCTGCTGGGATGCCAGTACTAAGATAGTCCTGATCACGCTCTTCTAGTGATGATCAGAGTGATTCATACAGGAGGCACAGTGAAGGTTTCATTTTATTATCCGTTAGTTTTTTAATATTTAAGTTGTTCTTTTAAAAATAAATATATTCTGTTCTGTAAAGTGTCAAGTGCAGAACTGTGTAAAAAACACTACATACATTTAGAATTTTTTAAGTGCTGAGCATATTTACACTTGATCTTTCGACCTGACAATGTAGGGTCCACATGTAAAGACCAGTATAACCTTAACCAGCTGGTTTGTTTGACAGGTTAGTGTATTTAAAGAGTTCGCCAGAGACTTTTACCTACGAGATAATTAGCCTATTAATTTGTGCTAATGCTATAACATGCTAATTCGCGGTTGTCATTTAAAAGCATCTAAAGCACATTTACACTTAATATTTTGACCTGACAATGTAGGGACTACATGAACAGACCCTTATAATGTTAGCTAGCTACTTTGTTTGACATGTTAGTGCCTTTAAATAGTTCGGCAGGGACTTTTACTGACGAGAGAATTAGCCCATTCATTCTGATTCTATCAGGATGATGGTCAATTTGAAGCTCTGAAGGTGACAGCAGTGAAATCTCTTGGGATGACATTTCAGGAAAGTTACGACCTGCCTAGAAAAACCAACAATGAAAACACGTTCAAAGCGCAAATATACTTTGTCGAAATTGTAGGAATATCGATATTGTTTTGCGAAAACCTCTAATAGAAACGCAGCTAATGACAAGTCCTGTGTTTTAGCAGCAGCTAGCTAACAAGAGAGATGAACTACGGCGACCATATTGTCCGGCTTTTCCCACCACACGGATCTAGAACCGGACTGTCCGGCATCTGTCATGCATCTGCACTTTTTACATTTCATCCTAAGGACCTATGGACAAAATGTAAAAAGTGCGGATAAGTGACAGACATCCGGGCAGACCGGTTTTAGAGACGTGTGTCCGGGAAAAACATGAGCTAGTTTCTGCTAGCTTGAAGGCTACACGGCTAGCTGTGTTATTGTGCATGCAACCTGTGGCGAGTCTGGCGACTTTTGTATAGATTAATCAAAAGTAATGACTGGGATAAATTAGTCTTGATATATATAGCTCACCTGTAATTTTCGTGCTTTTAAAATAATCCCTGACATCGCGTTGTCCAGCTGCTGGTTTGGCCATGCTCAGTTGCTGACATTGATTGTTGTGTCTGCAGCTGGTCCAACTCCCTCTGACATCAGACATCAACCAATTGAAAATAACCATCATGTTCATTGCATGTTTGCGCTCCTGTGCCCTCAGATTTTATTATTTATTTTAGAAGGGAGATGGCAGCAGGGTGGTTTTGATCTTTTTTTTAGGGGGTATGTCATCTGCCGCCCCCCCCCCCCAAACTTTAGAACTGGATCATAAAATTATTTATGCACTGTGTAGCAGCCATTTATTTACTTCTCCTTTAAATTTATTTAAATGTCTAAATGGGAGAACAAAATGATGCAGTGTTTTAAATCATGATACTCCTGCCTACAATTCAGCTGGTCTGTTACAGTGTTACAGCCAAAGTAGTGAGGGTTAAAGGGGGGAAATAAATTACACACACACACACACACACACACACACACACACATATATATATATATATATATATATATATATATATATATATATATATATATATATATATATATATATATATATATATATATATATATATATATATATAACTTATATAGTAATAAGTAATTTATCAATAAATCTTAAATTGAATAGATTTAAGAATAAATGTTATGGTATTTAAATAAGGTACCAATTTAAAGGCTTTAATGAACTGAATTTTAAACTTCATTACATCTGAAATAACTGCCTACAGAGTAAAGATAAAATAAATAAATGAATAAAAATCTCCCTGAACTATGAATCAAAAGAATGTGTATATACTGCATAGAGTTCACTCCAGGTAAGGGAGGACTGGAGTGTACTTTCTGGCTCATTTGTGCTTCAGATAAATACTGTCATTAGCCGGCTGTGATTTAGTGACTTGGCATGGTACTATGTTGGCATACTATGTCAGAATTAATCTCAAAGTAGAGGTGAGAGCCATGGAAATTCAGTCATTGCTTTAATTTAACATGTTGGACCAAAATAAATGCCACCTGTTCTGTTTTTGTGTGTTTCATTAATATGCAAATGACAACTTCTTACATAAGACCAACATAAAGCATTGCTGTGATGTGCACCATGGCTTTGGTTCTTTAAGTCAGTGAACTCTACTGATCAGTCTTTCTGAAGATATGTGTTTGGAGAGTGCTGTTCAACATGACGGTCCGAACTCTCAGTTCACTTGAAAATCCTGGGACTGTGAAGGTGATAGCATCTGATTTACATAATTTTCCCACTCATCAAATGGTTCAGTGACCCATTGTGCCCTTTGGATGGAGGCGTTTTCATCCTAAAATACTCCAACAGCAGTTCTTTCCTTTAATTTGCTCAAATAAATTATATTCCATTTGAAGTTATTCTTACACTAAGACTGTTGGAGTTTGTACACCAAGAATCTCCAACCTTTTTTACTTTGACAAAATCAAAGTGAGGGCGGCACGGTGGTGCAGTGGTTAGCACTCATGCCTCACAGCAAGAAGGACCCTGGTTCGAATCCCGTACCAGACCTTTCTGTGTGGAGTTTGCATGTCCTCCCCGTTTTCGCGTGGGTTTTCGCCGGGCACTCCGGTTTCCTCCCACCATCCAAACACATGCACTGATAGGTTAATTGGTTAATCTAAAATTGGCCATAGGTGTGAATGTGAGAGTGATTGTTTGTCTATATATGTTCAGCCCTGCGATGAACTGGCGTCTCATACGGGGTGTACCCCGCCTTCGCCCATTGTAGCTGGATTAGGCCCCCAGTGACCCCCGCGACCCTAGTGAGGATAAAGCGGGTTCAGATAATGAATGAAAATCAAAGTGGCCAAGATCTGCTTGTGTCTTATCCATCACTTATTATCCATATTTTAGACAATTATGCTTTGACGCCCCTCAAATCTATATTTATTTGTAGGTTCTTGGACTGTTTATCTACTAGTAAAATATCTCCAGAATCAAAGTAGTGAAACTTTACCATGTTTTTAAAGAAACTAATAAAGTAAAATTAAGTAAAAAAAAAAAACCCAAACAAACAAAAAATAAACACTGGTTGGGTGTAGTGTCCAAGATACAGTCTTGGTCAAAATGGGAACTCCTACAAATTAATGACAGAAAAGTAATATTTGTCTCAAAATTACCAGATCTACTTAATTGTCTGCACATTAAAACACATCTTTTCTAGTGGAGTATTTATAAATCTATTTTATAAATGGGAACAAACTAATATGTGTAATAATTAATGCTGTCAATCTATTAAAATATTTAATTGTGATTAATCGCATAAATGCAATAGTTAACTGGTTATTAATTGCAGTTTAATCACACATTTTTATGTCATTGAAATTGTAATACTCTTATCAATATAGAAATACAAATAGGCTTGGTTTGTAATTTTTTTTTTTATTATTAAAAACACACAAGTAGTCTTATCTGCCATGATAAGATATGACAAAGGGGGGGGGGGGGGGGCTCCAAAGCAGCCCCTGAAAAAAACAAAACATTATTTGCTTTATTTAACATAACATAATACTGTGGTGTAAAACAACATGTATTTGTAAAATGACAAAATACTTGGGAACTCTAATCACGATTAATCATGATTTAAAAAAAATAATACTGATTAAAACAATAAATAGTTAATCAAGATTAACTCGATTAATTATGACAGCCCTCATAATAATACTTTATCATATTCACTGAAAACATCAGCTAACCAGCCCTTTGTTATCTTACTAAAGATTAAGTGCCATTAAGCAAGTAATTTCTAAAAACAAAACAAGAAAACAAAATGAAACTGTAGATTGTATTTTTTGCAGGATCCTCTGGTGTGTCACATGCACACTCACCTGTCAAAACTGCTTAGTATTAGCAACATCACTAACTGCAGCAGAAATTATTTAACTGACAGGTGATTGACAAATGATGGTGTGGGAGCATACATTTGATTGGAAAGAGAATGAAACAGGTTTACCTCATGACATTCTGTGATAAAACTCTTCGTAAATGTACATATTCTTAAACAGCAATTAATATGGGAAATAATCATAGAGAAAAAGAATGTTCTGGCACCACTCTTAGGTAGGTTATTTCGGATCATTTTGAATGTTTTTTATATGCCTTTTGAAACATAATGTTTGGTCCAAAATTACCCCAAGATATTTAAATTCTGGTACTACATCCAGCTGTGCTCCATTCAGGAAAATACTAGACCTAATTGGCTCAAGTTGACATTTTTAAAGGTATATGCATACTGTCTTCAAAGGTGTCACGTAAGAAAGTATAAATGCTTCATTACCTTATGTAAAAAGACATTGCATTATCTATAATTTACTGAAGTAATTATTTTTCAGCTGATTTTTTTTTCACTTCTACTCCTTACATTTTCACACAATTATCTGTACTCTTTATGTTTAAAAATAGTCTACTCACTCTTATGTCATTTTGGCCTCTTTCCATTTGTCATCATCATTCAAATAATAAAAATAATCCAGATAAATCATGTCATCCGGCTAAGGTGAATTTGATTGTGGTTGGATGAGATATATAAATATATACCATTCCAACACTATTGGCTTGTACATGAGCCATCACAGTTGACTTTTTACACCATTTCAATGCCATTCAATACCATTCAACTAGTCATTCATCATCAACGGGACATATATGACACAGGTATTGAATTTTTTGCAGCTTATTTTTTTTATTCTAAATTTATGAACAGTTGAAATCAGAGAGAAAAAAAAACTGATTATCAATTTCAATGCAAAAAAAAAATAAAAAATCAGTGTTAAAAATGTAATGACTTTTAAAATTCAAAATATACTGAAACAGATTTACTTCCATCAGCAGCGACAGGTCCCAAAGCTGAATTGTAATGGATGTAATAAGAGTTCCCATTCTACTGGAACTATGGAATGTTTAGAAGATGTATTGAGCACATGGGTAATTGGTCATCCAACCAGGGAGTCTTTACACCAGTGTTTTTCAACCTTGGGATCAGAAGGAAATTTCAAGTACTTGATAAAAATAAAAACTTTCTACTAAAAATATATTGTGAGTTTAGTTGACAGACAATAATAATCCATAAGAGACATGACAACCTGTGGTACTGTTTTATCTGTCAAATGTTCATTGGGTTTCGGATGCTGCAGTTCTTTTATAATTCATAGTTTGAGTTATTGTTTGTTCGGTATTAATTATCAACCGTGTAAATACAAGCTGGACTGACTGAACATACAATATGATCAAAGAAAATAAAATTCTCCCTTTGTGCAGTAATTTACACCTGACTTTTCTGCCTCCGTCCATAGTAATATACATTATACAGACTTAAATGTTATCTAAAATTAACCTTTATTTGCATATTTTTACATGATCAAAACAAAATTTGCCAAAATAAATATCTCCCTTTTGAATGTCTGGGGTTGCGAGAAATGTGTTAAGCTAAAACAAAGTCAAAGACAAACAAACAAACAAACAAAATATTAACTACTGTCTTATACTAGTTCAGGATGTTTGTATTAAAATATTTCATGTTGAGATATTTCAGTGATCCTGAACATTCATAATTGGTCAGGATCAATTAGATGTTCACAATAAATACATGATGTACAATTTTTTATAATCTCATTCACAGAATTTATTAAGAAATTGTTGAAATTGGTAGCTACAGAAACTAGTTTTCTAATAATAACATTACTTTGAAGCTTAATTCCACTAATGTTTTGCCATATTAAACTTCCATAGCTCAATAATCCCTGAAACAAACTAGAAATCACCAAAACCTATTTCACTTATATGTATAATAAAAGTATGGATGTGTGAATAAACCACAAAAATACTTATTTCACTTGAGTTTATTTGTAACAAATGAAACTTGTGTCGACAAAGAACAGAAATCCATACAGACCTGTTTTTCGTTTTTCACACGCTCTGAGAACCAATGTAAGAAAATAAAAAGCACTTGTTGACTCGGAGCAGAAAACAACAAAAAAAGTTTACATTTACAGACCAATTGGAGGTAACTGATCCAAGTAACACACCATATTTTCGTTTTTATACAATTTATAAACTCCAGTTTTATCCATCTACATGATACATCAGGGGGGTAAAATAGAACACTTTTTTTTTGTGAAACTTTTCTTTTGTGGTACAACAAATCCACAAGGTGATGTATTGCACTTACTGCTGTGCCATAAACTGTGCATCAGGTGCATCCTTTTTAATTATATCACTCTGTATATCTGATAGATATTAATTGACTCTTTATTATTTAATCATTCATTTACGTATTCATTTATTTATGCAATTCATTTACTCTCTGTGTTCTGTGTTATTTACATATACACAACCATGTGAGCATTACAGGGTCCATCTTAACGGAGTTCAAGTAAAATTCCTTTTAGGGGGCTATCAGAGATAATATGATACTAGTATTAGTGCATAGTACAAAGAGAGAAAGTGCAAGTCTTCCCATAACAGGTGTGACCAAAGGGGCATCTCAAAAGTGGTACCATGCATACAAAAACGACAACAGGGTTACTGCAAGATGGTGGAAAACTGTCAAAGATTCCTTACATGGCCAAGCGTTAAATGGAGATAGAAAAACATGATGTAGGTTCTGTGTCGTTAAGAGATGTAGCACCTGAACTTCTCTCAGAAATAGTTATTAAATGAAAAAATATAGAACTGTAGACATCAGAACGAGGAACATAGATGACAAGTTTAACTGCTTTGTATGTGAAGGGCTTCAAAGTGGGATACATACAGGTATCCATATGTTTTGCTTTTTTTTTTTTTTTTTTTTTTTCCTTCTTCAAGTTGACAAAGAAAGCCACTGCTGTTTAACTTTACATCTAGATTTCTACGAAGCTGAGCAAGTGTGACATATCTGAGCCAGCTCACAGTCGGTAGTGTGGCCAAGATTTCATGGCAGGCAAACTGAAGTCTCCATGACGGAGTATATACACAAAAAAGCTTGTGTAAAACAAAACAAAAAGTAAATAAAAAATTTGCTGACGTAGAAACTTTTTTTTTTTTCCCCCCATCCAAAATGATAAAACCATCCTGCTTATAAACTATTTTAAAACCACATGTTTTTGTCTGTAGTTGAGTCTTGGGTAAGATTCTTTTACTTTTTGGATTAAAAGGAGATATGATGATGTTGTTGCTGGGTTGAGACTGATGAGTACAACTATCCAGCCTACACAGAGCCTTCCATACAAAATTTTCACAGCCAAAAACAGAATACACAATATACTTTCACATACTATAACAGAACAAAATAATAATAAAAAAAAAACACAGACATTCGCTTCACATACATACTGGCACACTTACATAAACTACACAAAAAAAACCCTTTAAAGTAACTTTATCAAAATAGGCGTGTAATATAAGGCACTAGAAATCTAAAATCAAAATACTTATTAGATGCTGCTGAAATATGCGTTTTTGATCATTCGTCTGTTGCCGTGACACACAGGATGACATCATCTACTCAAGACTGTGACATAACGAAATATATATATTTCGTAAAGGTCAGAGGTTACCCCTCTGTTTGGATACATTGAACAGTGGCGGGAAACATATTGATCGGAACATCCTTGTGTCTGGAAAAATTATGCACCGTCATCAGTATCATCATCAATATCATTGTAATGGCATATAATAACTGCAGTTAGTGACTTGACACAAAAATATATAATACATCTACTTATTGCACACTGAATCAGACAGAGAGAAAAGTCATAGGTGAGCATTCCAGTGAGAAAAATTGTTCCCAAACACCCCCACCCCCCACCCACCCACCCCATTTTTCTACATCCCATTCTCGCTCCCTGCTTGAGAAATCTTTGTGAAGCTTATTTGGACACATAAATAGATTTAGTTGTATAGAATCATCCTGTTTTCTGTGCATTCTCTGTCGTTTTGTTCTACTGGCTTCCTCTCAACATGCACACATAGAACAACTTGGCGGGATTATTCTAGTGACTGTCTCATAATACCAGGGTTAATACTGTACCTCTGTGTTTCTGACAACCAAGGCCAGACCCAAATGAGGCTCAGTGTCCTGTGTGCATGCCAATATGCGTGTGTAGGTTTTTGTTTTGTTTTGTTTTTCTTAAAAATGAAAGTGGGTGGAGAATAACAGGAGAGTGACACTCTGTGGTGGTGTTTTTCATAGATTTGTGAACACTTTCCACACTAGATTTGATTGTACACTTTAAAACAGTACTGTACTTGTATCACTTGAAAAACAAAATTGCTACAGCTCATTGGATTACACAGAAAAACAAAAGAGAAAGAAAATAAGAATAAGACCTTGCCTTTGTATGGCCAGTGGGGGACAAAAGTCTTACATCGGTACAAAAAAACTCAAATAAGAAGGATAACGTGCCATAAGTAATACCCAGTTTTTAAAAAACAAGATAATCACATATCTATATTTGTCTAAAAAACTAAATTAATGTTTTACTTTGTGGTATACATTTTAAACCTCTCTCAAATTTCCCTTATCTTAAATTGTGAAGCATAAGGTTGAACTGGTGGTTTTTATTACTGTATAATAGAAATACATATATCTTCTTTGTCATTCACAGGAAACGAAAGTCTGTTTCCAAAACATAACAGGAAAAAAAAAAAACACACTTCTCTGTGTATTTTTTTTTTTTTTTTTTGGATGCGTGTTCTTGTCTTTTTTAATACTGTGTGCTCTGTGTTTTCAGTCTCCTGTTGGCAATGCTCTGGTGCTCGAAAGTCCCAGTTCTTTTCAGTCCACGAGGCTTCCATAAGATGGATTTGTAGACTCCTTCGGTTCTCCTGTGACAGTTAAATACTGTAGCTGAATCCTGTATTTAGGTTGGTGATGCTACACTGGTGATGGACGAGGTGAGAGTTCCACACCCAAACAATGTAAAGCAATCTGGGTGCTCACAAAAAAGCACAGAAACTAATAAAATCTATATTTGATCAAGTATTCTGATTGGAACAGTGGTTGAAGTTGCTTCTTCAGACTGACCAATGGGTGTGTTTGGGCTGAGGGTGGAAGGAAACACCCTTGTCAAGCAGGTTGCTATGGCTCAGTTAGAGGTGCTGTTTCTGGGTACGGGATAAGCCGATGGTCCCCCTTCACTCTGCATGTGGTGGCGAAATCTTCAAAGACACATCGCAGCCTAGTGCATTTATGTGACCTTAGAGAAGTGCACTAGGTAGGATGTGATAAAAGATGTGGCCACTGGGTCTATGTTGCATAGTGATCAAAGCTTCCCAGGTACTCCAGACTGGCGCGGTAGCAGAACTGGTACTGGTCCTGGATGGATGCAAGATTAGAAAACATTACTAAGAAAAATGTCAACCAAGCAGAACATTTACAGTTTCAGGTTCAGATCAGTGATGCATGGGCTGACCCGACAATTGCGGATCATTGAGAAATATTTGTAATGACATTGGGGTTGCGGTCGGGTCATTTGTTGTTTGTGATAAACATTAAAATAACTTGGTAAATACACTTCATTAACTGAGTTTCCGTGAGGGTGATGTACACAGTCGGACGGAGGGAGCAAGAGAGAAAGACAAGTTGGGAGAGTGGAAGCTCCGGAAACATACAAACAAAAAAGTAAGGTTTGGGACACATTCACTGAGGTTATTAAAGATGATGAGCGGCTCCCAGTGTTTTCTTTTCCGTGGAAATCGGGTTCAAATGGCTCTTTGGGTGTTACAGTTTGTTGACCCCTGGTTTAGATGCTGCGTGTTAATAACTTTTTAATGCTGAAGCAGAAAAAAATATTCTCTCAACATATTAATTTAAAAGCAATGACATCAGATTTGAACATGGAAAAAAATATAGGTATGTGAGTAAGGTCATGTGACATTCATAAAGACCAATGACTACTCTGTGGGTTGGGTCCGTCCTTTTCAAATATATTTCTTGCCGTCCGAGTTGCGGGCAGGCTAGTTACGTCTGAACGTCACAGAGAATCTATGGAGAAGACTTAACTCTGTGGTTTGGCTCTCCATCATCAATACAAGATCTTGGCCAAAAATAAACACAACTCCAGAGGAAATTAAATATTATGACTTATATTGTGACATTGCAAGGCATAAACAAACCAAATCAAATTAAAGCAAAAGGCGGTCCAATGACATGTAATATATGTGTGACTGTTTTTGGCTGGGCAGTGTATAATAAACATGAAAACATTAGAAATAAGTTTTAACATTAGACTTTTCTAGATGTTTTTCAACATGATGATGTATGAGTCGATTAGAATGATGGGGACAGGTTCATACACAGAGATGATCCTCTGTATTTCACTAAATATTGTTCAATGGAAACTCAAGAAAACAGGATTTTAAAGTCTTTAGTATAACTTGTTGAATTAAACATGAAAACAAGCACCTAATGCAAAAAAAATGCTATTTCCTCAAAAGAAGGGAGACAATCAATGATTGTGTTTTAAGCAAAATCTTAGAAAAATATGACTTAACAACATGGTTATATAGCAGAGGTGGTAAGGATACAATTAGACATAATAAAAGGTTTAAGTACTGGTGTAATTAGTGTTTACACTGTGGTGTAATACTATATTTTGGAGTTGTTTTTTTACCATGCATTTCAATTTTTTCTTATTTTATCATTTATCATATATTTTATTTATCATATAAGATCATGTGTAAAATTTTACAGATGAGGTGAATTATTCATGTATGACTGACATGTCATCACTAATTCACTTTCAACATACCAGCATGGTGTCGTTTTCATCACCATTGCAGGGTGATGGTGCAATATCCCTAACCTCAATTACTTTAAATCAAAGATCAGAAAAACAGAGCAAACTCAAATGTAGATTTCCATTAAAAAAACAACAGCAATGATATATTATTTTATTTTATTATTTTGTTGTTATTATTTGTATTATAAACCCATAAAGACCCAGTTCTACTTTTATATTATTTCCCAATGTTTTGTGCCTATATTTAACTTAAGTTATTTATCACCATTTATTATTTCATGCTCAGTATTTTTTTTTTTTATTCTTATGTGACAACAAGGTATTTTTCTATATTTAATTTACAGACAATGATTGATGTCAACAAAACCTCAAATTAAAGTTGAATGTTATTTTATCAAATGTCAGATCTTTTTCAGTAAAATATATCATCAACAAAACCACTGTCATTGATCCAACTCCATGGATTTTACTGGTGAATCAATGTTTTAGAAGATGGTGGTGTTTCCATGTTCATTATCTGATATCAAACTGCATTTTCCACTAATTATTTACATGTATTAATATAATTTTTGGATAAGCAGCTTGTCAACTTTTTTTTTTCCAGCAGAGGTTTGTGTCTATATGGTTTAATAGAAGTAATGACAAATAAAAGTTAACTGAAGTTCTTTAAAAGAGTGACATTTTGCTTTTAAAAATGGAATTATACATTTTAAAACATTTCCCTTTGATCGAGATAAACTGTAGATGCTATGCTTGGATTTGAATTCTTCATTAATTCATCTCCACCCCTGTTTCAGAGTAATGACACCATAAAGTTGTTTTGAGCGCTGGTCCTTTAAATGCACGTGAAGAACTTCACGTTCCACTCCCTCTAGGTTGTTGGACTGAACATTTTCGGTAATTGGCTCAAAGTTTGGACATATTTTCAGTATGGACTCCAACCACTCCTGCTGACAACCAATTCTAAAATGTTTGTGGGACGTCTCGACCTTATTTGTGCAAATATCATGATGTAACTAGTTATGGATGTAACAAATGAAGCAGGAATTAAAACCAGTGGTAGAAACTCACTTAATTTTTGTCAAAAATTAATATAGAGATAGCTTTTTAGCACCTGGGGGAGATTAAAAATATTATTTTATGAACTGTTAAAGCTCAAACACACAAATAAATGAAACAAAGACAAATAAAAGTGGGTTTAGCATACCCCAAGATGATCCCTTTAAATCCAGGAGTGACTTGTTTATTTGTGGTGTGTCCAAAAAGTACAAACTCATTTAAGTTCAGGAGTCCAGTAAAAAAAAAAATTAAAAATAAATAATATATACATAATCTCAACACCAAACTTTTCTTTATATTTTAGGGTGTAAAACAAATGTCCAAATAAATGTACCAAAGACTAATAATACTGGGTTTAGCAAAATATAATCCCTTTATATATGTTATTTGTGATCATTCAAATGTGAAAACTGCACTCCCCTTAAAGTCATGGTAACAAACAATGCAATAGACAAAATAGGTGAATCTTTTATTTGTTGCAGACAGTAGAGTTCAGGTGATGCAGAACAGTAACAGAAGGAGTGCTCACCTCTGTCTGAACGGTGGCAGGTCTCTGGGTGCGCAGCATCTTGACAGTCTGGAAAATATCAACTACCCCCTCATACCTCATCCTCTCCAGCACGATGCTGAGGGTGATGAACACACCAGTCCTTCCCACTCCGGCGCTGGTTTCAGACAGGTGAAAAAGCATTATTTAGAGCTGAACTCATTAGAAACACCTGCCTCATAAACTGAACTGAGGTCCCATGAGCAGAATCATCTCTAATCGTTTCCTCTGGTCATTGGTGTAAGTAGATCAACATGAATTGCATAGTTTCAGTTTTTAGAGCAAGAAAGAAACTAAGTGTTTTTGGTCCATGATACATCACTGCCTTGGGTGACGTTCAAGTCATGTATCAAGCCTGAAGTTTTAAGTGTTACACTATTTCTTCAAATACTGACAGAGGTGCATGTATCTCAAACTACAGAGAAAGATAATATGTTTCTTCCATCAAGGCTGGTTTATAACTGGGTCACATTTTAGTACCAAGACTTGTTTGGAAAACCCAGTGATGGCAAGGTTCATATACACAACATATGAAACTTTGGAACATTGTTATCAATAATATCATATATATATATCAATCAATTTTCTTCTTTTTCCCACTGGGTTTTTGAAATTTTTTTCTTGCTGAGAAGGAGGGTCTAAGGACAGGGGATGGTTGGGACTATTCATATATTTCTGTAGTCGATTGTGTAAAGATCTGTGAGACAACTTGATTTGGGGCTTTATAAATAAAATAGAAATTAATCAAATAAAAAAGATATGAAACACACATACATCAGACAGTAATGTTTTAGCTGAATAATCCACAAGAACAAATGTTAAGAATTGTATGATAATGCATGCTGACATTATTAAACTGATGCTGGTAGAAAACTGTCCAACTCTGCTTCTGATATCAGTGAGTTGTGCAGATGGCAGTTTTTGGTTCTTTCCATTTAAGTCTTACATCTGGGGTTCAGTCTCTCTCAACATGCAATCCCACCAACTATTCTTGAAAAGGAAAAGGTAAGTTCTGGGTGTTTATTCCACTGTGATACTTTCATTGCTTACATGAAAGTATGCTGTTCTTTGTGACAATGATGATCGTGTACTAATCACGTCTTAGTTTGAAACATATGTCTCACCTGCAGTGCACACTTATTGGTCCATCCTGGCCAAACTGTTCTTTAGTCTTGTGCACTTGGCCGATGAAATCAATGAACCCCTCGCCTGACTTTGGCACTCCTTGCTCTGGCCAATCAGTGAACTGGAATTGACGAACTGTTCGTGACTGGCCGTCCTAGAAAAAAAAAGAAGATGTTAGCTCTTAGTGTTCTTAATTTAAGCAACAAATTTGACAACACATCAGCTGCAGACTGACCCTGGCATCGGTGACTTTGAACTCTCGGAGGATGTACTGGGGCATGTTGTACTCAGCCATGGGATCCACTACGAAGTACTGGTACCTCGCTGAGCGCTCAGCAGGCCAGTACTGATGACACTTCTCCTGCAAGATGATGGTACAAACACTTCTGTTTAAGTTATGTCTCTGCAATTTAATGTGGAGGTGACCAATGATTTGCTACTTCATCACAAAAATGCCTCCCTGCCTTCTGTTAGATGAGATAAAACTTTAATAAGATATAACTCAGGTCACTGTGCTTTATGTCACTGTGGCTGTAACTTCAGTACTCCACAAAGCCTTTCATAGCTTCATTGTATTTAGTCATGATATTTAATTTTCATAATTCTATTAAAGTTTATAATAACCATATTTAATCATATTTTTGGGCAGACATTAAAATGTTGCTTTACTCAGTTCATCCAGACACAGTTAATGACTGTTCACAATACAGTGTCCTCTCCCAGTGAGCTCTATATTCATGTCTGCTAATAGAAAGTCCAGAGATCACGAGAAAAAAATTAAATAAATAAATAGCAGCTCATTGTGCTGCAATTGAATCAGTCCTTCAAAGCCTTAATTTCAAGAGGGAAAAATTCAACTTTGAAGAGTTATGTGTGATCCCTAAAAAACTTTATAATATTGAACTGTTAAACAAACACTGACACAGAATATCAGGCATCTGATCGGATCTGGTGTACACCAAGTGCAATAAGATAGCAGTAAAGACACTATACTTTAATTGAATGGAACTCAACTGTCTGTCTGCTTATGCGTATATGTCAGCCATGTGAGGAACTGACAATACATGCACCCTGTTACCTAAGTGGTTAAGAAAATGAATGAATGAATTGCCTTCAATATTATTGCAAATAATAATAATAATTACTATTATTGAAAATACACTGATCGACTCAGGAGTACTACTCTAAGTGGTACACAGCATAAATACAACTCTAGTAATGAAAACAAAAATTTTGCTTGTTGAGAGTGACTGTTGAAATTGTATTGTAATCTGATAGCTGTGTATTTGATAGATCTATAACATTTGAAAAGGTATGCAGACCATACCAATGTCCCTGCCTCACTGCAAAACACTTTGCTCTTCCTACTCACTGATACCCTGTCTGGTCTGGGATTAACTTTAAATTAAAGATAACTGTAAACTAGATTAAACTAAATCACTGCACTTTTTGGGTTGTTCAGTCAAACCAAGATAAACATTATTCTAATCAAGCCTTAACTTTAAATCTGATCACAGATCGTCTGCTGAACTAAGTGCTGAACCAACCAGTTGGACAAAAATCTCGGATGGACAAAATTCCTGGTACTACTATATATTTGATAATAAAAAAGTGAATATAATCAGTCATGATGTTACTTAGTATTATTTATGTTATGGTGTATCTATGCACACGTACCCGTCCCATTTCTCTCAGTTTGGTTAGCATGACCACTATAGTGGAGTTGTGTTCCCATAACATCCTCCAATAGTCCTCTGTTGTCTCCGCCAGTGGGCCTTGGGTTGCTATGTAGGCCTTCTGCTGCCTACACAAACAAACTAATTAAACACTGTCTGTAACCAGCATTATATGAAATGCACAGAATAAACCACAAGTATAAGGAGAGAAAAGATAGTTTTTCTGACCTGTAACCATCAATGAAGCTGGCGTTGATATAGTCAGATCCTTCCACTCCTCTGATTGGCTGCAGACAAACACGCGTTGTCTCATATGGCATGATGTTCACCAGTCGGTTCTTGAACTTGTTGCAAGGCAAGTTGGCACTCACAAACCGGGATGTGTGAGCCTTGGCACTGGCCAGGCGCTGGGACAGAAAATAAAAGAACATTTTGTAACATCATACGGATATTATGAAGAATTTGAGTGATCTTCAGATATGGACAGGCCTCTGTGGTGTTGGCCAGGGCAAAGGAAATAACTAAAAACAAGAGAGAAGGAAGTTCATATGTATTCAAGGACAATATTCAGATGTTTTTAACACAATCCTTGGTTTTCCTCTGGGTTACTGGACAACTGAAATAAGAAAATCAGCCTCAGACGGCAGGCCCGAGGATATTTAGTTAGACATCTTCAATTGAATAAACAAAGGAGGGGCAATGTAGGGGGAAGGGGGCAGTGGTAAGGAATGGGAGAGGGAATATAATAAGTTGAACGAGAGAAGGAAGAAGAAAATCAAGAGTCGAGGCCCACGAAACCACAAGGCCCCACACTGTCTCAAAGCACATATGTGAACCACAGTTGATCCTGCACCAGCGAAAACCCCCTGGAACACACACATTCATACGAATACGTGCAGACGTGAGCACATACTGTACACTCGACCATTGGGTGACATAACTTAAAACGAAAGACAGAACAACAGAGAATAGTCAGACGGAAACCGCAGACTTGAGGGAAACAATGGGGTCTCAAAAACTAAACCTCAACCATCGGCTGCTACCGGAGCGCTGTGGGAGAAACAACAGGACTGTATTTTCTTACAGACAGACCAAGGTTGGAAAATCCCACACTAACCACCGGTTCACCAGTTCATTCGGGTACTCTTGAGCTGCTTTCCAGTATCAACAAGAGTCATTCTTCTTGCCATTTGGTTCTAGTTTGACTCTGGTCTTATCGATGAAATCTGGCACACACAAAATGTTCTATTCCTTGATACATGCTGCCTTTGTCACCATCTGTTAAGTTTGGAAAAAACAGTGCCCCGCTGTCAGCCTCTTTGAACTCAACCAGTGAACCCTCCATGAAAGGAAACAAAAACAGTATGTCTTAATAGAGTGACAGCTTAACAAAAGCTGCCAGGAGTTCTTTTTGCTCTTGCACACATACTTAAAGTTTCTGTAATTTTATTTGAGGGATTTGACACCTCTTCCATGAGAAATTCCATCCTTTGTGGTGTTTTGTCAATGGAGGTGGAAAGTGCTGTTTCAGACGGTGTTCCAGAATGTCCCGTAAGTGTTGGACTGAGATGAAATCTGGTGACTGGGACAACACTGCCATATGTTTTACATCACTATGAGGCTGAACAAACATTTCACCAAGCATTTAGTTCATTGTCATTCTGTGGAGACTGCTGCCATTAGAACAGGAATCCCAGTGAATAGGAGATTGCTTAGAGTGGCTTTGTGTTTACCTTGCCCTCGGAGTGTCAGAGCAGACATAAACCATTCCAGGAAAAAAAAAGAAATCTAGTCCACCTGCTTTCAATATATACCTGGTCAGCTAAAATTGGATGCCTTTTCACTCTGCCAGACTAGACAACCTGGAAATAGTTAAATATCAGAGGAAACAAAATAAAAAATAACATGATAAATACCACTATTTGATATCCCACATATCCTCGTACTTGCATGTATATTAATGCTGACCTCTTGTGCTCACTTTGAATTCTGATGAGCTCTTGAAACATATAAATACACCCATACATCCTTTATCCAACATATTTTTATTTAGTGCAATTTTCTGGCCTACATTACTGGACCTTTGCAGCCTTTTCAGGGTATGCCCACTGAATATACTCTTTATTTGGATTCCCATTATCTGCCATTAAAGTATCAGCTACTCTCCCTGGAACTACTTTGCTCTCAGTATAGGACACTTTTACCTTGAATTCATAAAGTAAATGACATAATCTAACCATCCAGTCTGATTTGGTAAAAGCCTCTCAAAAGGCACTTGAATTCTAGGAAGCTCTCACTACCTCAGGAAAGATGTGTTGACTACCACATTAAGTTCCCGCTAAGAATATGTTCTTCCCAAGTTGAGTTGGAGAAAAAAAACTATCCTCTTGTGCACACCTTCAGCATCTTGAACAGTGCATTAATTTTCAGATGATTTGCCAAGTGTTGTTTCCATTTCAGGAATAGACTTGAAATATCCCATTTGGGTCACGATAAACAAAGGACAAATTCACCACCTGCTTCATCCCTTTCAGAATCCAAACTTAGCCTATTTTAGTATTTTAATTTGCTCAACATTTACCAAATACAGATGTATATAATATATGGATGGACCTTATATTTTTTGAAGTTTGATTTTAAAGCTCTCATACAGTATCTCCAGTTGTTGTCATCTTAGCAGTATTTAAGTACAGCAAACTCCACACATTAGGAATTAGGTGAATCATTACCTAATAGACATCCAGCACTTTGCAACCTGTTAGTCAAGGTCAACAAGTTCTTAACCCTTTATAGGGCAAGTTGCAAATTTTGGTAGTTTCCACATGCATCACAAGACAGTGATAGCAGCAGTTACGGCGAGGCAACAATCTCAGGTCAAATGTCTACAGGGTCTATAAGGTCCACCTCTGGGAGAACAGTGAGTGTACCTGCTTTCTTAGGTACCATGAAGTAATGGTACTAATGGTAGTAATCATGTTCAAAGAGATAATGTAGATGTGGACAGGGGTCAGGATCAGCACTTATGTTGTAATGTTCTAAAAGTGATGTTCTTTTCACCATACTTTTGATTTTCTCGTAGTAACCAAATATGGTAACTTCACTAACCTTGATATTCCACATAGTAATACACACACACAAACACACACACACACACATATATATATATATATATATATATACTGCTTTTGATATAAAGACCCAGTCTGTAGCCTGCTGAAATTATTGAATATCAATAGTACTTCAGGGATGCTACTGTACAGCTGACTCTGACGTCAAAGCTCCCTCATGGTAAGAAAAATGTAACTCTCCCTTTCAGAGAGTGGTAAAGTGTCATAGTGTCATCATTAAGGGTTTTTACGAGCCATCATAAATAAGTTTATACTCTTGAATCTTGATCATTTTATAGCCTCAAGGGTCCTTGAAAACAACCCTCACCTTGAACTCTAGCTCCATTCCAGTTACGTTTTCTCCTGGCTCAATCTGCGTCAGCCTCTGAATGTACGAGTACAGGTTTCTAGCAGGGACCTCTGTGTTCCCGCAGGTCACGGCCTCTAGCAGTGCATCATGAATGAAGATGTACTGGTCCTCCGTCTGGACCATGTAGTTCCTCTGGGAGCGCATCAACGTGACATGGCCGTAGATGTCGATGGTCTTCTCATGCTTGATTCTCTCTGTCATGGCATCGATAACGATGAAGCAGCCTGTGCGGCCCACTCCAGCACTACACCAGAAAAGGGGGAGCAAAACAACCAGCGTGAGATGTGATTTCATCATATAATCTGAGGTATGAATTCATGAACGAATGTGGTTGCTGTGCATGTGCTGTTTTTCAACGTGGTAAAAATCTGGTCTTGTTACATATTGCCAAAGCTCTATACTTAAATCAACTAAGTATCACAAAGATGCCAGGCAGCAATATTTCGAACAAAGGATGTAAAAATTGACATCAGCAATGACTCAGCATCAGTGTCTCACTGGCATTAGGAAGATATCCTCTCCTATCGACATATAATCCAGAAATATAATACGTTTAGCTGCCCACCCAAACACTTCACATTTTTGCTGTGCTAGTACCTAAACGGTGAAACACCCTGACCAAGCAAGTTTCGGAGAGTGAATAAAACCCTCTTTATATGGTTAAATTAATATAACTGTATAAGTGTGTGTATGGGCTTAGTGTGTGTGTGTTGCTTAGGTGCAATGAGATTCAGTCCATTGTTTGATACAGAGGCTGGTTGATATGTTAAGACACATTATGATGGAGTCTTGCCGGTATAATTAAATTTGACTGATAATCCTGTTAGATACTCCATCTGACTGCTTTGGAAGATTAGGAAGAGCTCCTCTCCTGCCAACCTTTTCACCCCCTCCCGCCCTCATCTCTGCGCCTCTTTATCTTCCCTCTAAGTACCTTTCCAACGTTCTCATACCAGCCCCACCACTTTTTCACTCTCACATTTGTAGTTTTTTTAGACTCCATTTTCTCTACACCTTTCCTTTTCTTTAATTCATCATTTCCATTCACTGCGTCCTGGATTTGACCTCACCTTCTCTTTCATTCTGCACATATCTCTTCCTCTAACTCCTAGTCCCTTACTAACACTCCCTCTCAATCATTGTCTCAATCCCCTCTTCATCCAGTCCCTCTCTTTCCTCCACATCTATGTACACCTCACTAATTCTTCCTCCCCAGAGCTGCTGCTCCATATTGCCTCTGCTATCCTCTATCTCCTTTCCCCCCTCTCTTTCAGTCCCTGGTAAGAGCAAATAGCTGCTTCATTCCAGCACTGGAGCTCAAGATTCTGCCAAGTCCATAATGACATGTTTCCAGAATCATCTCCCATCCAATGAATGGGGCTTCTGCTGCTCAGACAGCAGCTCATTTGAATATAAACTTGTGAACCCAGATCTATCACCAGCTTAAATGGTAAATAGTCAACGCTAAAAGCTACTTATGGAAATAGGGCCAGTTTGGAGGCTCTTGCTGTTAAACCTGAGAAAAGATTGAGGTTGTTAAGAGAGGAATGTCCGTTTCTAGACCAGAGAAAATTGTTTGGGGTTTACATAATGGCAGGCCACATAAAAAGCAAAAATAACACATAAGTGACAGATCACACATACAATCCATGGATGTTTTTCCAGTTTTTGTTAGGGGACCACCCAACTGTCTTGGTAATTTAAAATCTAATTTGGTACACAGATACATATGTATCCTATATTACATGTCTGAACAAAACCAAATGGATCAGTTATACTGACAGAAATATACACAAACCTGCAGTGAACAACCATAGGTCCTGCATCTGGAGGGTTGCAAGCCTTGACTCTGCGCAGGAATGCTAAGAAAGGTGTTGGGTGCTCAGGCACCCCATGGTCAGGCCAGGCTGTAAACTGGAAGTGACGAACTTCACGCTTCTCATTGGACCCACTCTGAAAGTGCCAACAGAGACAACATTGAAATCTATGACAAACAGACCTACATGTACAGACAAATCGGTAATCGTTAATACGTGTCAGAGTGAGGATTTTTGAATGAAAATAATATTTTAGACTTGAACCGAAATTGACTGATTTACACATGATAGGCCATGGCTTATGACCAGGCAGTCAGTCTGAAATTGACCAATTCTGAGTGTAGGTCAAATTCATGCCACGCCACATAGCCAGACCTGGGGCCAGTTTCATATACATATATTATGAGGCAACAATTAGGAATGTAAAGGGGGCAAATGCTACTGATAGAAGCAGTGATGGGGGGGGCATTGTGTGTCATAAGTTCCTCATACTGACTATATACACACACCATACAACTGTAGAAAGTGAAAGTGAAACTTAAGACACTTTACTAATTTGTCTAAGTCTCCCACAATTGTGTACCTCACTTGCCTTTTTCTTCTCATGGCAAACTTTTATTTGAGGGGGCAGCATGGTTATTCAAGGGGGCATTGCCCACTCTTGTCCTCCCTAGAACCAGACCCAGCCAGATCTATGCTAATAATCATATAATTTTATCTTCTGTATGATGCATAATCAATAATTAAAAAAAAAACAACCCAAAAACATAATGTAGGATAATTTCACCCCTTCATTACATGACTAAATTAATTCATTACCAAACTGAAATAGGATATGGATCCTTGGCATAGCACTGTACTTGTTTTTATTCATCACGTGCCTCTCTACTGATGAGGCAGGACCTTGATTCAGCCAAAAGTATGTAGAAGTTGTGAATGTGTAAACAGTGTTATGATCCATTCAGTGAAGGGATTCATTTTGTGCTCTACATATGTAGACATTTGCTTTTTTCCAAGGTTCAATTAGATTATTTAAAAGTAAAGCTGGGCTGCAGTGTGTAATATATATGTTTTATGTGTTATGTGTTACTAAAGCAGATGGTCTGGTCACGTCAGAATAAAAACTGGGTGTGTTTTATAATTTGCCTTTAAATATGATTATCTCCAGCTGCTACATGCACACTTTTTTTTTCTGTTTTTAAAATAAATGTTCCAATTTTTGCGATATAAAGTTCAACACTAAAAAAACACTTCAGCCAAAATTTTAGATTGATATATCAAATACATTTGAAGAAATATATTCTTGAAGCGGTCTCACCATTTTTTGAGGATTTCATGATTGTCTTAAAATGCTGTGAAGTTTAGAGTGCAATATCTCTGTAACTTTTCCAGCTAAATGAATGAAATTTTCAGCAAAGCATGACCAACTTACATAGATTGCATACGTCAATTTTCAATAAAATTGTAATTATTGATACTTTGGTATAAACTTGTGAAATCTGGAAAATAAACTCGAAATTTTTATGAACCCCAATATTTATTGTCCAATTAAACACAAACAAAATATGTTATATTGCAAATATCTATACATCATGTTACATAAATATATAGAGTGTTTGAAGCAGGTGAAACTCAGGCCAAATTATGAATTCAGCCACACTAGCAGCCTTTACACAATGGGTGCTCTATTCATGTGTTTAATTCAGATAAGCAAGTACAATATTCAGTGTAGTCTCCATATGAGTTTAGCATTCTACTAAGAGTTAACTAGCATCAACACAACATAGTTTTCTCAAAGCATTAATTTTGAGCTTTTTTTGAAAAAAAAAATATGTGATGGTCTTGCTGTTGGAAAAATCAGGTGATCAACAGGATGAAAAAACTCAGATGAACAGCATAAATAAAAGAACAATTTATACAAATTTATAGTTAAATCTACCTATTTCATAGTCCTAGCTCTTCCTTAAGAATGCTAACTAAAATGATTTAAAAAATAAGCGTTATGTGTATATGGCATGGCTCAAAAATACTAACTCTGTAGGGACTACATACAAGCAGAAACATTCAGCTGACATTCATGAATATTTTAACAGATCAATACGCACACATGTCATCTGCACAAAACCCCATTTCACTCCACTGCGCACAAAATGTTACCTTGTAAAGAGCGAACGTCCTGACAGAGTAGGTAGCTAACTCCACTGTGTCCAGCAGAGTGACTTGGATGAGGCCATAGGTCTCTGTGCCCCGCGTTGGCCAATACTGATCACACTTCACCTAAAAGTGCAGAAACAGGACGGGGTAAGATGTGCATAGTAAATGAGGATCTCTATACATGATATTGTAGAAAAAAGAGGAAGACAGCTGATTGTGCATGTGAAAAAAGGCAAAAAAGAGAAAAGTGTTGAAATAGATCAGAATGTAGACAATAATATTTGGAAAAAAAATGTGCATATAAACCCAACCCAGCAAGTGAAAAGGGTTTTGGCAAATATGATGGGGTAAAGAGTGACATATGTGCTTAAGTGGCTTTTTTATATAACAAAACTGTGCAACATGAAATTGTCATAGGTGGGTGGGCTCTCACAAGGATTCACCAATAAGCCGGGAAAAGCCAGGTAATACTCAAAGTTCACCCCTTACATATTTGGTGCTGTGTATTGGCCTACATTCCAACATCATAAATCCCTACAAAATGACATGTAGCACTTCAAATCCCAGCATCTCTCACCATCAAAACACCTCGAATTCCCCTATACCAGGCAGTCATATTTGTAGTTCTGCAGTTCAGCCTCAGAGACCACAGAGGCGGAGGAGGGGGGTGGGATTCCCAGAGGATAGGAGGGGGAGAGGAGGGGCATGGCAGAATCAGGCCAAACCAAATGTTATGTGCTGATCCTTTCAGTCCTCACATCAAAGACAGCAGGGAGCTCAGCTCAGCTCGTTCTGCATTCCACTGCTCCAGACTGGGGATTATGCGTTTTGGCCCGGGACGATCAGGCTGTAATTACAGCTTTTCAACTGTTGTTTTCCTACCAGACCTTGAGATACTGTGGGGACAGGAATGGTCGTCAATGTAGGGGGGCTAGACCACTGCCAGGGACTAAGTAGGAGCGCAGAAAATTCCTGGTTATATTGCCTATTGATATATTGTCTAATCGCAAAAGTGTGCTTTGCTCTTGTGTGATTTGATTAGTACTAAGAGGAAAAAGATACTGGCAAGATTCCCACAGTAGGACCATCTGTGATCATCTGTGTTGTTAATGCATAAACACATAATTGCACAATGTTAAGAGGTGTTAAAAAAGATTACACCATTTCTCTATCATCCATCCCACCACCACCTCCTCAAACAGTTGAGGCACTGGGCTGATAAAGTACACTTAAACTGAATGTTTTTATTGCTGTATATGCCATTACTGAATTTAGAGAATTTAAAGCTAAGTGGTTGCTCACAGAGATTTATCAGATTTATGAGACAGCAGCTTCATAGTGCATACAGTCTATATTGTTTTTAAAGAACAACTACAGACTTTTTCCATAAAGTCCGCATGTTAATATTTCCAGTCCATAAAAGGTGGCATTTCCACAATAACTACAGCAATACTGCACTGTGTAACCATTAGAAAGAAAAAGACTAACAGTTGAGGTGTGATCATGCATACTGTTGACACTAATGTGCTCTGTTTCTGGACTGCAGTGGTTACAATAAAAGCCATTTCAGACCAAATTTACGATGAGTGCCTTGTGGTGAATTTCAGCCTTCTCATACAATGCAGTGGCTTTTGTGCAAAAATGGAGACAAACATCAGAAAAAAGGGACTGAATAGAGGAAAAAAAGGTAAGGGAAAACCATGTGAGGTGTTGTTGCATTTAAAAGGGGTTAGAAAGGGAGAGAAAGAGAGGTCTTGCCTTAGAGAAGAAATAAGAGGGCATCTGAGGGTCAAACAGACACAACAGAGACAGTTGGATAAGGTTGAAAGGGAAACAGAGTTTTAACACAAGGCACAGGTTAATAAGAAAAGAAGCACAGATGAGAGGAAAGGATCATTTTCCGAATGGTGCTCTGGACATAATTGGTTAGTACTTAATCATGATTCATACCGCAAGCCATTCTTGTTCATTTTATTCTTACATGACATTCTTATTATAGTGAATTTTTATTCAAGCACATATTCTGTTAACAACAGCAAAATGCCTTGGAGCAAAATCATTTTCTAATTCATTACATACCCTAGTTTGGCAGTAGTTGTAATTCCCCCAGGTCTTGATCACCATTAAGTTCTATATTATTCTACTTGGTGTTAAATTCTACTGGATTCTATTCCGCTGATCTACATACTATCTTGTCCTATTCCACAGCCCCATGCTGTCTACTACAGCTTCAGCACTTCAAGTTCAGTATACAAATTACAGTTTGTTCAATTACTCTACATGTTATTAACATCTCACTTGTGACCTGTCCTCCCTGTTGAATTCAGCTTGACTGAAGCTGTCCTCCCACATGGACCATCCTACTTTGACTGCGCTGACAAACAACTAAACCCACTCCACGTCTATCTTTACTTTCCTCTAATGGCTCTCTGTGCATAATTTCTTCCATTTAATCATGCAATAACCTTGCATAATTATCATATTTACCTCTATGTTACTTTTTCATATCAAGCTAAACCTAAAACCTGCTTTTTATCTATTGATTCTCATTTTAATTCACTGGGTGTTAGTCTATTCAATCCCATTACACAAAACCCTCTTTCATTTTCTGTTGATTTACCTGGTCAATTCCTTCTGATGTTAATGAACCATCTATTTTATACAACATGTAATTGTGTTTGTTATACAACATATAACTGTTGTAACTGCTGCTTCTAAAAACACCTGTAAAAGGGTTAAACCATTGATGTATTATTAGAAATTCTTCACGGTCCCTGATATAACACTTCTTTCAAATTGAATTCTGCTTTCTGATGTGTATGTCAAAAAAAGTTTATGCCTTCCAGGATACTTCTGCATTATGAAATCTGTTGTACATGGGGATGGACCAGTGTTTTCACTGCCCCCACCTCCTGCTCCACCCAATGGGAACATAAATTATATATACTGTGACATCACAGATTTCCTAGGCATCAAGAACATTTAACATATGTTAAATATGTTACATTTTCTTCTTTCTTTTGTTCATAAAGTTGGAATAAAATATCTTTTTACTGCTTCTCATGAAGTGATTGTGACAATTATGATGTGTAAGTGGGATTCAGTATGTATTCATTGCACATGCTCCAAGATGATTATTGAAATGGGAATAAAAAGAGGAGCGTGTCTGAAAAGAAAATTATTTGAGCTTTATGGCCAAGAGGTTAAAAGTTGTATGTTGCAAAAACTGACAATAACCAGAGTACTATCCTTTTTCTCCATTTTACAAATGTGTGTATTATCACTGAGGTCTATGGATAATATTCTCATGGGGTTATGGGACATTTTCCATTACAGTCCCGCAAGTCGTCACTGAATTGGTGCTAATAATGAAGGAAGTGCAACACCTCTGACAGCCGTTACTGCTTTGTATTTTTAGAGAGGTTACATTTTGGTGTCATTTATTTTATTTGGATGTCCCATTAAGTATTTTGGTGTTCTAACTTTAAATTATTGCTCCATTAATGACACTATTGGCATGATTCAAAGGTTTTGATCTTTGCTATACTGCGCTGTTAAGAGATTCAGTTGATTGAATTGAATCTGTTTAATGTTTTTTCCTCCTCAGACAGTAATAGTTAGTAATTTACAATATCATGACCATGAAATAACCAATGCTTGTTGAAGTATTTCATTTTACTGTGTCACTGACCTAAATGTAAACTACTGCCGTCAAAACAGGAATGAAAAAAAAAAAAAGGGTGACATCACAGTTACTACACTTGTCTTATACAGTATATAGTCTATGGCACGAGGGCTGATTAGCAATGCCATAAACACAAATTCTCTTAATACACCAATAAATGAACTAAATAAATAATGCTTTGACTGTGATATACACTATGCAACTTCTTTGCTCATACTGCAGCAAATACCAAAGATGTTATGTTAAGTTATTCAGTAACAGCTAAAACGTTTGCACCCGAGATTGCTGAAAAATAACTGATCATTGTTGTAAATTATTTGGCACTTACCAAACATTCATTCAACTTTATTATTATTATCATCCAATATTTCCCCTTTACTTTTGTTTTCACCTGTTCTAGCTCCTGTTTTCCACATCGACCTCACTCCACTTCATTATTAATTAGTTTTAATGTCATCACTAGGGGTGATTTGCTGCTCTCCCCGTCTTACCTGTCCTTTACTCCCATCTTACCCCTCCGCCTTCTTACCCTTGACTTCTCTTCCAGCTTGGTCATCATGATAATGTTGGCTGTGTGTTGCTCCCAGACCATCCTCCAGAAGTCCCCGAAGGTCTCTGGGAGGGAGCCCTGAGTGGCGATATAGGCATTCTGACGGCGGTAGCCATCAATATAGTTAGCGTTGATGTAATCACTGCCTGGGACACCTGTTTAATAAAGAAAAAATGACAGTTATGGAGGGCGGAGGAAAAGAATGGAAAGAGAAGTTTGCAGGGTGAGGAGGAAGAGAATGAATTGTGACAATCTGAAGTGGGAGAGAAAGGTGAGACTAAAAAGAAGGGAACAGATGAATAAAATGGATGAAATACTGTCACGTCTGTGCACTGCAGTGAAGATTAATACTGTTACTGTTGAGTATCTCTGGAATGACTGTACAGAAACATCCCAGATCATGTAATTTTCTTCACAGATGCATCAGATTCTTTGTATGATTCAAAGTGAAATAATCTATATGGATTACTTGTTGCTATGAAAGCAGGTTTATGTCCAAGTAATAAAGGCTGTGGATCATCTAAGGTCACGGTGGATGGATTAATGTTTGCATAGGGCCCAGTGTCCTCTGGTGTTGGATTGTTCAGCCATCTTGTTTTATAATACATGCTAAGACGATCATGGGCCTAATCTGAGTATACTCTGGATGTGTCGCTTTGAATGGCAATATGACTGTAAGGCCGTCTCTGTGTAAGACTCCGCTGACACTGCTTGTCCTGGAAGGGATTGTGTGCATGTGTGAGTGTGTATATGTGGGTGTGTGTGATGTGAGAGACCGTCTGTGTGTGTTTGATTTAGGATCAGTCCTGCTCATCTGGGGCCTAATACCATAATCCCAAAAATCACTGAGTCACAGCTCAAACATGCACACTTACACTACAACACCAAAACACACATACAGATCTACACACAAATGTGCACGTGTACATTCAGCTATGACCCGATTCTGCCTATGTGGGACACAAAACTCCTTTTGAGTCGTCTGATAGCAGTTTATGTTTGTGAAGATCGAAGTCGATGAGCAAACAGTAGAATCCAGGCAGGAAGAAACTCCTACAGCTGATTCGCTTCTAGCATCTTATTTTACAAGCACAGCTATGAATAACCCCATACAACCGTAAAACCCCAAGCCAACATCACATGCATACACACACACACATGCATGCACGCATGCACACACACACACATGCATACACAGCATGTAAATGACAGACAAGTACAGGGTGTTTATACAACTTATTTTAAATGGGATGGGGACAGACGGTAAGTAGAGCTTCTAACATATGTTTATCAACCTCAGTCTTTAAAAGACAGCTTGGCTAAATGCTTTGATGTGCTACAACTTTATTGCAAGGGACTACAGCAGAAGCACAGTGGAGATAAAACCAACACACACATTTCCAGTCACAAAGTGGCTACACTGGCTTGGCACTGAGTGTGTGCTCATGAGCATGCTAAGAAGAGACTGGGAGCAAAAGTGCACGTTTGTGCTTGTGTATGTGTTTTACATCTATAGTCGTGTGTGTGTGTGTGTGTGTGTGTGTGTGTGCATGCTCTAGTGTGTTTGGACATGCTCAAGTGTATATGCGTTTTCTAAGCTGAAAGAAAGACAGACAGCCAGGGCTCCAGGACAGGCGGGGGTGGAAGGGCTGCTCACACATGCTCTGCCCAGATAAGGCTCATCTGTTTGGGCTTGGCCTCCCACAGCCTCTCTCTCCACATTGGAGCTGCCAGTTTCTCTGCCTCAGGTCTTTCCCAGCTGAGGTGGGTGAGTGCAGTATAAAACGCATACAGAGAACAGGATTGAGACTATTTTTCATTCTCATTTTAGACCTTTCAGAAGGACCAAATCCAGGAAAATGGGCGGACCATGAAAATATATATCAGCAAATAGGCTATAAATAAAGTCTTAGCATAATTTATCTGCACAAACGTTAAAGTGGTCAGCTGAGACCAAATCAGCTGCATTATGTTTGGGTGATGTGGGTGGAAACAGCAGTTTGTTTGAATATCCTGGACTGATCATTTCATGGTGAATATCGAAGCAGGAACAGAGCTTTATGCAGGATATGTTGGGGAACTGGCACAAGACCACATCCCTACACTATTAATAATCCATCCTCCATGGATCTAATACATCCAAATGCATATGGTACAAGGCATTCAAACACACAACTGTATGACTATAACTGTTCGAATGCTTACGAATAAATGCATTTCTTAAATGTTAATCTATAATTTCACCCTAATGTTAAAGAACAGGGTGATGATACTTGAGTTTTTCTTATTATTGATAAAGCCCAAAAGAACTAATCCAAGAAGGAATTCAGTCTTCAGAGAAGACTTCTAATACAGGGACAAGAATATCTGTTGTTTATGCAACATTAATTTGGAAGTCAAGTACAATGAAATACAGTACTGCTGATGGTTTTCTCAGGTTTTGTGTTTGTTAATAACATTTATTTTCTTTTGACAGAACCATTAAGGTTGCCACCCCTCCTCATCTTTTCCTCAGCTCCATCCTTTTTGTCTAAATATAGAAACAATCTCCAAAAATTGACGATAGGCAACATTAAAGCATGATGCCTCAAAATAGTCATGGATGTTCACTCCATTAACTATTTATTTATGTAGTCTATTACTTGCATGATTGCTTATGTGGAGTTCCTCATTCTTTTTCTTAATATTGTTGGATGTGAGCACAAAGGTCACATCTTTAGGTAACCAAGAAAGCTGTGGGAGGTGTAATTTTTATAGGCACATTACAATACATTTTTACATTAAAAAAGCAATCAATACACTTTTCACATTGTTATACACGGTGCCTTTAGCCTATGTATTTGTGTCCACTATTAAATAGTTAATTTTAAGTCGGGGCTAATAGGCTTGGGAGTGAAAGCCAGCGACAGGGTAGGAGAGTCAGAAAGAACAGAGGAAGAGATTAACACATTGTTCTTTTTTTTTGGGTTTTATGAGCGACTACAAACCTCGTCTAATCCTCTGAAAAAAGTTAGAGGAAAGCAAAAATAAACCTAAATGAGTCCTTGGAATAATGAGGAGGTGACTCCAATGGTTCCACTTACAAATACATGTCACCGTTCTCAAGATCAAAATCCTAGGTCAATCCCCTGAAAGATATTCACACACACACACACACACACACACACACACACACACACACACACACACTGGCAACATGTCTTACCCTCAATACTGGAGAGTATAACCCTGGAGTGATCATAGGCAATGACGTTAGCGTAGCGGTTCTTTGGTTTGTTGACCTCCAAGTTGGAGTTCTCCCATGTGAACTGCTGACCGGGGTCAACGGACTACAAGACACAAGAAGTAAGTTTAGAGCAAAAGCAAACAGCAACCCGATTCATATTACAAAGACAAATTGTTGTCATTTCTTAACATACACAAACCTAGTACTTTTGGATAAATTGTACAGGCACTGACATCTATCCATTTCTGTTAGTGTCCCATGACGGTTCTTGAAAACCACAATATTAGAAACCAAATGCAAATTGAAAATTATCAAGTCATTATTGAACTTGGAAGCAAATGTAGGCAAACACTACACCCCTACTTAAGAATCAACAGGGATGTAAGGGACTTTCCACCCTTTACAAAAAAAACTAGCTACTAGAGAAAGATGATAAAAGCACAATAAATTCCCCTGGGAGAGAAATGATGGTTGTGTTAGACCAACACATTAAGTTCCTGGAGGGTAATTACAGTGTAACCATTGCTGTTAGCTGGGAGAGGCAGACATGAGGTCATTATGGGGCTGTCAATGGAGAGGGAAGAAGAGGAGAAAGCCAGAGCAATTTAGCAATTCTGAATATTTTACGACACATAATTATGGTTTGGTTGCGAAAAAATGGACAGGAGTGGTACTGGATGAGTGTATGTATGTATGTGTGTGTGTGTGTGTGTGTGTGCTGCCCAACATCATGTGTGTCTGATTATTACACCGCAATCATTTCTGGCCTCTCTTTCTCCCCCAATCCCTCCACCATCCATCTCTATCGTTCCCTCGTTAAGGGTTCAGTACCGAACAAAGCACACAGTCATGCAGAGAGAATGTGAGGCTCAACAGTGTTTCCAACTCACACCACAATTACATACGGCTTCTCCCTCACTGTCTCTTCCACCCTGCTTTATTCTCTCTCCCAAACGCTTTTCTGCCTAAAACATCCACACTCTGTTTTTCTACTCTTTGCATAATGTGTCCTTGTCTTCTTCTATATACGTATCTGTGTCACACACAATTTGTCTCTCTTGCAGTAGCCAATTAGAGCCTCATGTCTTCTTCTTCACCCAGAGGCCGTTGGACTAAACAGAAAAGAAAACATTTTTACCCCTTTAATAGCTCTCTGTGGAGCTCATTGTAATGCTAGCAGAATTTGTTGCACTGCCGGCATGTGCGGAAATACTTCTACTGGTATGTTATTTAGTGACACAGTTCAGCACATAAAATTCAAGCACATTGTTATCTCCAAGCTCATGCCTTCTTTGTTCCACATTAACTGCGCTGCAAGTCGAAGAAAACTAATCAAGAAGTGTCTTTTTTTTTGCAGAGAATACTTGATTTGGTCTTTCTCCGTCGCTTTTACTTCAATCTCTGTAACCCCCTTTTCCCCCAGCAGAACGTAGATAGGAGGGCTTGATAACCATCTAGCTGAAAGCAAACTCTATTAAAGCTTGCAATTTCATTTTCCTTCTTAAGTGTGTATAGATAATGACAAGACAGTAAAGGGAGGAAAATGTGCTTAATCTTGTATCATTCTGAGAAGACAAATCAAAATGTGACTTAACTGGAAACAACATGAGGTTCAGTCTACAACTAAACCTTGAAATGAAAACGGAGGCAAAAATGATGAGTCAAAGATAAAAATATGTGTGCGATTGAATTTCCTGAGTTAAAGATTTTCAGAGACAGATAATCAGCATTCCTACCTCATACTCTTGAGAGAACTTGAGATTGTCGTTTGCCTTTAGGCGCTCAATGTGATCTGCCAGCTCAGAGATGGGGACGGGTGGGTGACTTGCCATGCCTGCCGAGCACAGTAATAGAAAAAAAAAAAAGACCATTTTGATACTTGTACAGCTCAAATCTTTTGGAGGAAATGTTAAGAGTTAGGATTCTCAAAGGAGGTGTTGTTTAGTGTTCTGTCCATGGTCAGCAGAGGAAGCAAATGGAAGTATTTTTTTTTTTGTTAAGTGACCATTTTCTCTCCAGGCAGTAGGAAAGAACAATGTGCGTGTTCTGAAAGTTACTGAGGCACAATAACATGTCCTTAGAGTATGCACACTTGCTGGTGAAGATAAAGACTATGACACAAGCGGTTAAAAATTTAGCATGAAAAGTAACTGGCATTTTTTTATATAAAGTATTTCAGAGGCATTTTGATGAAATGTTGGTATTTCAAGCAGTTTCACCCTAAATGGAATGGAAGGTTAGTTAGCATGATGATGGAGAAGGAAGGAAAGAAAGAAAGAAAGAAAGAAAGAAAGAAAGAAAGAAAGAAAGAAAGAAAGAAAGAAAGAAAGAAAGAAAGAAAGAAAGAAAGAAAGAAAGAAAGAAAGAAAGACAGAAAGACAGAAAGACAACATGATGGCATGAAAAAAAGAGCTGTGGCAGACTATGACCAACTAACTTGACAAACGCCGATAACCAGTACGGTACACTGATACACGGTAGGCTGAAAAGGAAAACAACACTTAAGTTAATTTTATTGGTGTAAACAGAGCTAACATTTGGGATATTTTGTGGTGCATGTGTGTCCAGTCTACCTGGAGTCTGGAAGTTGATCCTCCGTAGCTCTACAGGATCAGTGGGATGGTGGGATGACATGGCTTTGCTGCACGGAAAACTACCTTTCCTGCCTTCAGCTTCAGCTCTTTTCCTGGAATGATGAGCACAGGCTATTTAGATGCCCATCAATATAATGTTCACATGATGAAAACAGCAAGAAAAATATTAAGCTTTACAGCCTAACCTCAATTTTCAGATTTTCTCTAAACTAAACAGAACAGAGCTCATTGTTAAACTTCTAAGAAAAACCAAAATTGCAGCCTGGTCATTTATTGAAATAGCTGTAATTCTGAGGGAATTTTGGTTTCAAATACTACCAGACCTCGTGTTTGACTGGTTTAGTGTTGCTGCTTGTTATGAAATAATGAACTCGCTCCATTTCTGGCATTAGAGTGGGTATTTTTGTCGATTATTTCTCTCTGACTTCCACTACAAAAAGTATCCAGTACGCTGCAGTTACTAAGCAATCATCAAAGAAAGATCAAATAAAATCTCCTGAGGTCCATTATATAAAACATTCTTGGCAAAGACTTTTCAAGGAAAATGCCCCCATAGGACAGAGGAAATGCAAATAAGCAGAGGTTGTTTACCTGTCAGGTTTGCTGGATCCAAACAGGGAGAAGAGCAGATAAAAGAACAGACAGGGATGCATAACATTAGTGTCTGATCAACAAACATCACAAAGTAGTTCTGAGCTTATCTCCTCATTCCTCTTATTTCGAGTTGTGTAATAATATGTTAGATATGTAAAAGAGCGTCTCGTGTAGACACTGATGAAAGATGAACGTAAATAAAAAATGACTAAAACCCATATAACACTTTCATGTAACACATTCACTCACTGTCACCTCAGAGTACAAAATCTATTACACAATAACATAATAAATACACATAAAGTGGGATGTTAATGACTGAGCATTACCATAGTTTTCACTGGAGGGCTTACAAACTTTACATAATAACATCAGTCACAACAGCTACTTGTGTCTATTAACAAAGCTGATGATAATCATGAATAAAGCTAATGGGTGATAATATTTCTTCATCTCCTTGTATGTTACCTAGCATTGCTGGCTGTATATAAAAAAAACTCAACACCAAAAAAAACCTCCAATTACATAAAATAAACTGTATTTCAATGAGACCTTGTCGGCTAAAATTAACTCTGATAAGTAAAACAGATGAAGAGATTTGGATGTTACTAATCTCCTTTAAAGCAGTGTAGAAGAGCTATAAATAAACCTTAATGTATGCTCCATAAATACTGGAAACCACCTGGGTCTCACTCAGCCTCAGCCTGAGAGTGAATAATGGACAAGATGTTATGATTTTTTGTTAGAAGTCTAGACTTTATTCCTCCCCACGAAACAGCCCAGATGACTAACATAAAGCATAAAAAAAATCCTGCTTTTCTGTGAGAGAAAAATGACAAACTCATGCCTTATTATACATTCTTACTTGTTCATAAATCTTAACATTTCATTCAGTCTATAGTAAGGAAGAGAATATGTTGAAATATTCTACTTCTGGCATTATCAGTCCATCTCTCATCACTTTAAGAATTCCTTACCTCTTAAAGAGAAGAATGGCAATGACGATACAGACGATGAAGATGACTGCCAACACTGGCCCCACCACCCACAAAAGACCCTCCTCCTCATCAATGATTGGTTGAGGATCCACATCCGATGAGGTCACGGGATCAGAGTAAGGACTTGTGGAATACATTGTCTGGAAGAGGGTTTGCCAATCCAACAGACATATAAAACATATCAAACTATAACTGTAATACAGGACAGCCATAACATCTCTTTGCAATTGAACTAATTTATTACAAAAGCAAATGAATAGAACAATCTGTGGAAGTTATTACAAATTGGACAGCTGATATTAATTTTATTTTGCCTCGTTTAATATCACATCAAGATAGAACTATATTTCTTGCCATGTTGGCTGCAGCATAGCCTCATCAGTGCAGCATCAGTGATCTTTTACTTCAGGTCACTAATGTCCTGTATCTTTGTTTGACACATGATATCTTTAACATAACCCCAATGAAAGAAATCCAGGGGAGTGATATCTGTTGACCAAAGTGGCCAGGGAATTGGGCCATCCTATCCAATCCCTTGCAGTTTGGAAAAGCATGATTTAGGAACCCACCAAGATGCAGTCCCCAGTGTGGTGGTGCACCATTTTGGCTACATTTTCATGTTTTTTAATTCAGAATTATTTATTCTGAATAAATTAATTCAGAATTAAAACAATTAATGTTTTCATGGAAATGTTAATGCTGAATAAAAGTTTCCATGAGAAACACATTTATTCTGCTTTCATTAATTCTGCTTTAAGAGCTAGGAGAAGAGTGTTACGAGTCTGGACTTCAGTTGTCATGTTTTGTGGATTTTCTGCGCGTCTTCCTGTTTTTCTGTCATTGTTGGTGTTTTGGGTTTTTATTTTGTCATGTTCATATGAACAACCCCCCCACCCACACAAACAAACCCTGCTATGACACATTGACATGATAAATAATTTTAGGAACGGGGCCACAACATTTGCCTTTCATGGGGACCAAAATTGGCAGTGGTGCCCCTATGCGCACGCGCACGCACACACACTCACACACACACACACACAGATAAATAAAAGAAAGAAAGAGGCTGAGCGCAGGGGGACCATAACCAAAGAGAGGAAGCGCTGTCAGTGGGAGCTACCTGCACAGGGGGGTGGCCACCACCCCCAGTGACCTAGTGCCACCAACATGGAGCCACCTACTGATTGATGAAGGAGGGCCAAACTGATCCTCGCCTCATCAGGTAGAAGCAGACCCCAAGGAGGCGCAAAAGGTGCCAAAACCAATAACTATCCCCCAAAGGGCCCCTGACCCTAAACACTAGAGAATATAAATAAAAACAATAAGAAAATAAAAAGAAGCACTGGTTAAAATAATATGAGTAGAAATATAAAATAAACATGTAAATATAATATAAAGATAAGCACAGAAGCAGTGGTTAAAAGATAACTAAGATTAAAAGAAATGGTATTTACAAACATAAGATACAAAGCAGCATTTGTAAAAAGCCAGATTAAAAATGTGGGTCTTGAGTCTGGTTTTAAAAATGTCTACATTCTCTGCAGCCCTCAGGTTCCCTGGCAGGCTGTTCTATAGGCGAGGGGCATAATGTTGAAAAGCCACCTCACTGTGAGACTTTGTGCCCACTTTAGGAACAGTTAAAAGGCTGGTGCCAGAGGACCTCTCATGTCTCAAAGTCTACTGGAAGAAAATAATCACGTCTCGTTCCCCTTTATTTTTGTTTCTACTAGCAGCATGGAAGACCAGATACTATGTGCGATTTTTGCATTTATTTTTGTAATAATTATGAAGCAGCAGCTTGCCCGAATAAAAACACTAATTCATTTTGGTTGTCTGAAGAAGTTCGAGAACAAAAGATGGCAGAGCCAACAGTTGGTGCAGTGGAATATGTGACATGACACAACCAGGAGCATGCGCAGAATGATGTGAATAATATTAAATAGGAAAGAAATGTTTCCATGCCCGAGGAATTATTTACCAGTGACTTTATCCTTAAGTTTAATACTGAATAGTCATTTTCAACTGGAATTAGGTGTTTGCATGGTCATCTTAAAGCAGAATTAACCTTTATTCCCAATTAAACGGGGATAAAAACTCTCATGAAAACAAGCCCAATGATGATTGATTGCAGATTAAAGTTGTGTTGCGACATATTCAGTCCAAAGGTCACAGCCAACATTTGCTGTAATTGATTTTTTAAACGTTGATAACCACTGACTGCATAGAAGAAATCTGATTAACATATCTCGTCATTTACTTTTGTAATAAATGTTTTAAATTAAGTTATAAAGACACCTCGTGGACACCCTTTATTATTTGTTTGGTGTATAGTGTGCATTTACTCACATTTTCTGAGAGGTCCAGTAATGCAAGTACAAAGAACACGTACTCCTGCCCATTCTGCAGCGGGCGGTTGCGGAAGTCTCCAATATTTCCTCCATCACCCAATGTAAACTCAGGAGGAAGGGTTTTAAATTGAGCTGTGACGTATGCTCTGGGATCTGATTGGCCAGCTTGTCTGCGGATGCGAAGAGCACGGCTGACACTAGTCCTGTTGATCTCCTTTAGAAGCTGAAACAGAGAAAGAAAGGTACAAAAAAAAGGACACATTATGAGATCAGAATAACAGTTTATAATTTTAACCACGTAGGTCCAATATTGTGCATCATGAAAGGTTTTCTATGCCATTACATGCCGCAATGCAGTTATGTATCTCACCCTTATATTGTTGTGTTAAATTTAATGTATTATCTTTCATCGGCTGTTATATCATTTCTGCAGCTATAATAAGGTGCCGACATAATGTTCCTGAATTTCTATCTTTCTTGGAAATGAAAGGCAGTTCTGACAGTTTCACCCTACACAAAAACCCTCATCAGTGAAAGAATAAAAGGCTGCGCAGAACATCAACACCTTAGCACAAATGTCTTCATCATCAGCTGAATTGCCATCACATTTATCCATTGAGACAGTGCGCACCATAAAAACTCGTCCTGAAACTAATCTCAGACACACATGAATGTGCTTACAGAACAGCATAATGAGGTCTGAAGTCTTTGGAAAGAAAAAAAAACAAAAACAAAGGAAGTAGAATTAAATAGGAAATGGCTTGTGAAAGTATTGTTTGGACTTAACACACAATGAATGGTTGAGTTATTATACACACACATTAAAAAAAAAAAAAAAAAGAAATACAATAGGGCTGAAAAACAAATTGCACAGACTCAGTGTTGAAAATACATACACAGCTAAAATATGCCCCACTGGATTAAATTCTATAATATATCACCTGATTATGAGTAGAGGTGTAGGAAAACATTGATTGTGCAATATTTCATTTCACAATATGTACATTAAGTACTGTAACAATATTTTTTTGTCATTCATTTTAATGCAGACATGGTGGGGATTGAGCTTTGTTTTTTTGTTTTTGTTTATTAAGTTATTTTATTTACAGTGCAGGATTTTAAACTTTAATCTCTATAATACATAATTTTCTTTATTTTTGTATTGGTAAAGCTGAATATTATAACTTTATACAAATCTTGCTCGTCAGGTTTTTATAGAAGGAAGTTTTGTGATTAAGCATTAGATCCTGTTTTGATCAAATGAAAATGTGTGTAGTATTTGTGGTGTAATTAAAATGTTTAGGTAATAATCGTTGGAAAATAAGAAACACTACAAACAAAAAAAAATCACCTTCTTAACAGTACCATGATATATTACAGTGTATCGTATCACGATCCCAGTATTGTGGTTTGTATTATATCAGCAGATTCTTGCCAACACACTCCCATGATTATGAGAGTAATGTCATAATAGTGCAGCTGTTGCTCAGTTGGTAGTGTGGGTTGTCCAATGACTGAAGAGTCTGTGGTTTGCATCCTGGCTCTGACTGTCCACATGTTGAAGTGTCCTTGGGCAAGACGACACTGAAGCTTAAATTGTTCCTAGTAGGTCTGGAAGCACCTTCCATGGTAGCAGCCACCCACTGGTGTGTGTGTGTGTGAATATGAGGCTAATGTAAAGCATTTTGAGCACCATGAAGGTGGAAAAGTGCTATATAAGTGCAGTCCATTATTATGTGCAGTCCATTATTATGACCATTACTAAAGATTCAACTTCAGATTCATCAGAGGTGTTAAAAGTACTCACATTCTGTACTTAAGTAGAAGTACAGCTACTTGTGTGAAAAATACTCTGGCAAGAGTAGAAGTACTAATCCAACTCCTTTACTTAAATAAAAGTAAAAAATTACAATTTCTCAATTGTAATATAATACAAAAGTAAAAAGTACAATTAAATGTTTTTTTGCCATGAACACAATAATACTTATTTAACCAGGACGAATCTGAAGAGTTTTAAAAGTATCAAAATTAAACCCGTTAAAAGTGAGTTACTGTGAAATTGTGTTTGATCAGGTGACAGTTACTCAGTTTTGTGGGTATGGACATGAAATTTAAGAAAAATTTAAAAAAAGTCACAATTGAGATAAAAAGTCATCAGGAGGTTAAAAAAAGTTATAAATATGAGATAAAAAATGCATAACTTTAAGATAAAATGTTAAAATTGTGAAATCAAGTCAAAATTGTGAGATAAAAGTAAATATGATAGAAAAAGTCAAAATTGTAAGATAATAGTAGTATAACTAATATATAAAGTCACAGTATCTCTCCTCCACTGATTTTCCCTTTGAAGTGACTTATTTTTGTACTGTCACATCTGTTTAGTTTGAAAAAGTAGCACATCTATTCAGAGAATGTAAAGAGCATCAAGTACAGATATTTATGAACAAATGTAGAGAGTAAAAGTAAAACGTTGCCAGAAAAAGAAATACTCAAGTAAAGTGCAGATACCTTAAAAAAATCTAATGTAATAATGAAGTAGTTTTACTTAGTTATTTTCCACCTCTGAGATTTGTGATTTATTATTGTCACAAGACAACAAAATTATATTTGGAGCATCAACAACACTGCCTCATAAGATGTAAAAAAGTGCCATACGTGCACACACCCCCGCCCCTGAAAAACAAAGCACTTGTTGGTATGTCTCACCTCATCTAGGTTCATCTGATCAGGCTCCTCCCATGGATTCAGAAACTTCCCCCCTCTCTGCTTCTTCAGCGGCACCACCACTACATAGTAGCCCCTGCAACACATTCACTGGTATCAAGCTAGACGAAAACACCATAAACTGAACAAAATTGTTTCCCCAACATCTCAGTCTCCAGAGGAACATCAGTGTCCTGACATGTTATCATTAATACAGCATGTTGCTGCAGCTGCAACACAAACACTGTAAATCAGAAGAGCTTGGCTGCTCCAGGGAAACAGAGGACCACTTCTGGAGTCATGTGTGAGAACAAAAACAATAATATCGCTGGTGAGCAGGGATTTTTCTGTAGCAGTCTGACCATAAGCACTTGCCAAATGATAAAGGCACAGACACAAAATCAGTCATGTGTACCCAGCAGATGACTCATTGCACTGTTTACACTCACTAATGTTCTAAGCTCAGCAGACAGACAGAAGTTTGTTTAAATACCTCTTAAACCTGAAGCAAACTCTGTTAAAATAGTCTGAATGTTATCTTCACCAAATAATTAATGAACAAAATGTACCTATACAGTAATTTCTTGGAATGTAAATACAATCATTGCAAAAATAAAAAAAAAAAAAATCAAGATTTTAAAGTATATTTCCATTTTAGAGTTGAGGAAAAAAATATTAGACCATCAACAGTCATTAAAAAATAATAGATGTGCAATCAAGTACTAACTCCTGTGTGTATCATGTGACTAAAACAGACAGAAAAGAAAACATGGAATGCCTAAAAGCACTATTTTTGTCAGTGCAATGCCATAGATATTGAAGTAAGAACTGAAGTGATTTTGGTTATTATCAAGAAAACATGGAAAATGGATAGATATCAGCTCTGAAATTAAATTCCTATTAGTTATTTTCATTGTTTTTAAATGTGTCTAAACAAATGCACCTTTAATTGTACCAGGCTTTAAAATGACAAAGAAAGTGAAGAAAACAAGGATGGTCTAATATTTTTATACAATAGTATAACAGTGATGGAGGGTAATGACATCATAATGAAAGAGAAGTAAAACTACTAAAAAAAAAGCAGTGAGAAAATGTCTGTGGTCATTAAGAATCCTTGACCTTTGCCTTCACAGTTAAGTCGATACAACGTACATCAGTCGGAAAAACCAGATGACAAAAATTTTTTTTTTCACTTTCAGTATAGTAGCGTGAAATTTTTTCATTTCATCTGCTGTGTATTGTATCTGTTATTTCAGAAATCATCTACAGTTATGAGCTTTGTGCTTTTGTTTGACATGCTGTGGGAATTCTCAGGTTTGCTTTGCTGCAAACTTGGAGAAGTCGAAACTTGATACACCAATAGATGAAAAGTAGCAGCAGGAGGTAAAAGTGAAATTGCGTCACAGAGTGTTTAATTAATCAATTCATTCATTTCACAAGAAGTTAACCTGAACAAATTCTACAGTTAAAAACCATTAAAACATGAACACATATTCATTTAAATAAAGCAGCTCCCCAATTATCCTGCTCACATCCTTCAGTTTGACTTTCCTCACTCATCCATCATCAGTACCTGACTTTAGCGATGGTCTGTACTGTCGGCAGCTGCACAGTCACCATGCCATCTGCATTGGTTTTTCCCACCACTGTGGGTTTGGTTTTCAGGATGTCTGGGGCTGTGGTGGCGGTGACACGGTGCTGCAGGCCACCGGCGCTGTTGGCCCGGTTGGTGAGCAGAAATGAATACTGAGTATCCGGCTCCAAACCAGTGATCAACTTCTGCGTCTGTTTTCCATCTACTTCCACAGATTGTCCTTTTCCATAGAGGATCTGGATATGTGGCACAAACACACAACATTAAACAGTGACCAGTCCCCATATTCATCTAGAAAAGTTTGTGTCTGAATTTGATCTTAGAGACTCATATAATATTTTTTCCTTGTTTCTTAGTTATAGTTTTGTGTACTTTAACTAATCAAATCTGTTTTTTCTCTATAGACTAAAAGTAGCTGTTGTTTGCTAAACATTTCCTATGTTTTTTCTTCTCCTAGCTCTCCTCAAGAATTTCAATGGGGCTAATCCCTTTGTGTCCTCTGAAGTGTTTAGAAAATATCCAACAATGGGCACAGAGTTTTATCAAAAGCAGAAAAACCACTCATGCTGAAACCAACCAGGCAATTTCTTTTTTCACTTGTTTGGTTTAAACCAATCAGTCAACATTATCTATAGCAGTTGTCATATGGATTAGTGGAGTTCAAGGGGCTTTGCTGATATCTGATGAACTGTGTGCAAACAGTAATATACTAGATTAAAAAAAATGCATTAAAAAATAAAGTAAAAACAGATCATGAAAGAGGAAATAAGAGTACAAAAAAATACAAGATAGAATAAACACATGAATAAATAAAAGGTCAGAAGTGTATAAACCATCTTTGTAAAGTGCCAGACTGAAGAGGTAGGTTTTAAGTTTGTACTTATTGGTACAGACATGACTTGAGCTCTGGGAATTATCTGAAAACTCTTTAAACTACATCTAAGCAGAGTGAAATGCAACTCTACTTACAGTGAATGGCTGAGCAGGATTCTTGTCTCGGATCTCCCAGGAGAGGAGAACAGAGTTCTTCATGGCAGCTTTTACTCTGAAGTTGGTGGCAAAAACTAAGGTAAAAACAAAGAAACCAAAGACACCAACAGTTAAATGCCAATATATTTCTCAGTTGTGTTTATGGTCTTACCTGTGTGTTACGTGTGTCTTTCTCTAGTAACGGGCTCATACTACACTTAGCTATCTGTTCAGCTCAACACACAGTGAGTGTGACTGGAAAGAGACTCGTCAAAGACCCAAGACTCTTACCTTGCTTTGGGAAAAGGATGTTGTGTCTAAGACTACAGTGACAAGACAACGAAAAAGGACACTCAGGATGTTGTAACCACATGTTGTTGTTATTGTGTGTGCACTGGGGCTTCATATATGCACAAATGTACTGTTAGGAAGTGTATCTGGCATCTTCAGGACTGAAGTTGGGTTATTAGAAGGAGAGTGTGAGTCCTACCTTGGTCTAGCCGCTGTGTCCGAAACTGGACACTGGGGCTGTATGGCCCAGGTCCGACAGCTGTAAAAGCGCACACTCTGACATCATACACTGTATCGGCACTCAGACCTTCCAACAAAACACTCGACCCTGGAGAGGGTACAACAACTTCTGAGGCATTCCCTCGACTGTTTATGTCTTTGTAGAGTACCGAGTATTTAGTTGTTTTCCCATTCTGCTCAATTAGGGGCACTGATTTCCATGCTATTCGGATGGAGGTGGCAGCTGCATCCTCAGCAATGATATTTTCAGGGTATCCACTTGGAGCATCTTCTGGAGTTGTCACCTCCTTTACTGCCTCTTCACCATAGCCCATTTTGTTGCGGGCGGAGAGTCTGAATACGTAGCTTGCTCCCTTATGGATGTCCTGGGCGGTGAAACGGTTTTCCTTGGCTGGAAACTCAACCACCGTAAAAGGAAGGACATCAATACGACCAAAGGTGAGGCGGTAACCAAGGAGCTGAGTGGGAGGGTTGGGAGGTGGATACCACTGAAGCAGAGCTGTACCTGAATCAGTGGCACTCACCATCAGTTTAGGCTTTTCAGGCACTGCAAAGAGGAAAACAAGAAAAGAAAAAGAGTTTTTATGTGTGTGTGTGTGTGTGTGTACATATATATATATATATATATATATATATATATATATATATATATATATATATATATATATATATATATATACATATAAATATAAAAACAATAAATAATATCATTTACAAGATAATGGCAAAGTACATTATTTCTAAACAAGAGCAATATGGAAAAATATGATTAATATTGCAGCACATTAATGGTTGCTTGATGGCAGAGCATGGGAGATGGGAGAGTGTGAGAGAGAGAGTAATACATATCCCATTCAATGATTTAATGGCCTTTAATGATCATTAGTAATGCCTTGCTCTCCAAGATCATTATATGCATTCATATGAGCTTTTGTAGTCAGGTCAGCTTGTTCTCGATGCCCATTAAAAACAACAAATGTCCAAACTAACAAAGTCTTATATAGTGATAGGGTAATTACAATTAGAACAAAATGCATGCATCATTTTAAAAATCAAGAAAGGAGCAAAACCAAATGTGACTAATGAGTGATGCAGCATCTGGATGAAAAATCCAGCTGGTAATGTATAACTTTAGCCACTGCACTGTGCTGTATACTGTATGTTTAGTTTATTTTTACCATCCAAGATGCTCTCATTTACACTCATTTGCTTTGTTTGTGTTTGTTCAATTATAAGTATAGCAAGTTGCCTCATTTCCCTTGAGGTTTTACAATGCACCTGTCCCTGGTCAAATTTTTATTCCAATGATTAAAGCAGATAATCTGTGATTCTATAAATATATCTAAGACCAACCACAAGCTTGAATAGATAGCTAGTGTTTCCTGGATGTTGTCTGCTATAATAGACCAGCAGAAACGTACATATAGACTTTAGTGGTGTTATAATAATGGCTGCACCCCATTTAGATGTGTCGGGATTGGTCATGCTGGTTCACTGGAATGGTCTCTTGAGGAAACTAGTAGGTGAGAGTGAACCATCAGTAACATAAAGGACTTACTAGCTTGTTGCCCCAGAGCAAAAACGCCCTGGGTCCTATTTTGTCCTGGAGTTGGTTACTGTTCACTGTCAGATAGGGACGGATGCAATCATAGCTCACCATGAATTTAATCAATCATCAAAAAAAAGAGACATCCTTTTCTAAAAGTATTTGTTAAAAAGAAGAACACTCGCTTACTTTCCTCATGTAGTTATTTTGATACAAGTCAACTGCAAATACAATTTAAAAAAAAATAATTTCTTGCTTGTGAAAGTAGTTGAAAGTAATTTTATTATGGATCAGACCGTTATTTTTCAGTGATCAGGTGGACCACATAGGCCATGATTAAATGGATTTTTTTCCTGAAACTAAAAATTAGGTGAAAGAAAATATTAGAGGCAGATTGATTAATATTATTGGAAAAGTATATGTCTTTAAAAGCATAAAAAGATAGTGGAGAAACATAAAAATAACCATTAAATCCATTATGGGCAGAAAATTGTGAAGGATAAGCGCATATGTGATGATAGTAAAACAACCAGTGTTCTCATATTGTATTGAATGCTTCTACCATTATATCACAAACTACAATCTTTATGGCAATTATTTTTGGTCATGTAGACAGTGCTTTACAGTCTTCCATTCAATGCAGAAAGAAAATTTGCATAAATAAAAAAAGCAAATGAATATGAAGCAGTGTAAGTGTTAGAGCATGATAATTAAGAAGAGAAATGGAAGAAGAAAGTAATGAAATGTGATGGAGTAGGGGGATTTTATGCTGTTTTTTTTAACTGAATTTGAACAGTATGCCATTACTACAATATTAAATGATGTACCAGGATAGAAATGTTAATCCACATTGCCAATTCCTCATAAGGCAGAATTAATAATTGATAATTAATAAAGACATCCTTTGACAATTCATATCTGGAGAATCAGGAATCTTGTTCCTCTGATGGGTTCTCAAGATATCAGTCCACAAAAGGACTCAATATTACAGTAATCCTAGGTTTATGTGTGTATAAATGTGTGTGCTGATACTTACGTGGCATAGCGGTGCAGACAGTAACAGGTTTGCTGCGTGCACCGTCGCCTTTGGCAGTATAAGCCCCAACTGATATGGAGTAGGAGGTGTCTGCCTTCAGGTCTCCGAGAACTACCTCCTGCAGATCATAACACAAAGCGCAGTCAGCTGCAAATTCAAAGGCAGCTATTTTCTTGTACAACCTAAGGATAATAAGCATGGCTTTTCATTTATACCATAAAAAACACTCCAGGTAATCTGTCAAAAATTGTCAAAGTGACACAACCCCATTGACCGAAAAACAATTCCGTTCCTTTTGTCCCTGATAGTGAATTTGCATCATAATTTAAATGCTTTCTTGAGTCAAGTAAGTCAGTTTTAAATAATTTCCAGCTCTTTGTGCTCATGCAACTGTGGCTTATTAGAAATGTGAGGTTCATACAGATGGACTGGTCAGGAAAGAAATTCAGAATCAAAAAGAATGACAGCAAATCTCTATCTAAACATGCTATTAATTTGTAAGCCTAAGAAAACCATCAATATTAGGGTCAATTCCAATTCCTCCCTTAACCCTCAAGCTCAACTCTCAATCAGTAGCCCTCAAAACTAAGTGTTAAGGGCTATTTGTGACTTAGAAATGGGACACCCCTTAAATGTTGGCCCAGTAATTAAACAGGACCCGCGAGTCCCTGAAATGAGTGTGAGTGTGAGTACATGACTGATTAGTCTCCTCATGACTGTTCCTTGTGTTATATATGCCATTTTATGTTATCTTTGTCCAGTCTATCATTCTCTTGTCTTTTTCTGTTTACTATTCTTACCTGCCTCAGGACAACAGATGTAAATTGGCTTTTTTGCTAACTCTGGCATATTTACATTGATGCTTTCTGCTGACATGTTGATGAATATGCACTGTCATAATTAAATAAATAAATTAAAAAAATTAAACACAACTTTATTTTTTATTTATTTTAATATTTGCACTGTTAACCCTGCCGGTTTAATCATAAGCCACAAACACAGGTATCATCAGGTCCACGTTTTTGAAATTGTTGTGGGCTACTTTAGTTAGAGCTATCAAACAAATAATCTGTATAAATAACACAACCATATTCAGCTGTCACCGCATACCACGGCTCAATGAAAGGTAAACACCAGCTATAACTATCGTTAGATAACTCTGTGGCTACGGGAGATGACATTAGCCCGATCATTTTATACCATTATAGGCACAAGCATATTATATAGGCTGTTATCTGGATAAAACAACTACATTACCACCGCGAAAAATGACCGTCTTTGTAACGTTAGCTAACTTAAACAATAGCTAGCTTGTCCGCACCAGCCGCTATTGACAAAAGATCGTAAAATAAAATACATGTTATGCAACAATTAGGTACATAATCCATAAAATGGACCTAAACTAAGAAAATACAAAGATTTTCGTAATTTTTATATCTCCATTAACAAAGAAAATACTGAATTCGGAGAATCTCAATATTGAGGGCTATACAGCCTTCAAATTTACCCTCAGTTTAAACCTTCTTAGAATTGGGACACTTCACGGGAGCGGGCATTTTGAGATTGAGGGTTCAGGGAGGAATTGGAATTGGCCCTTACACTGTTTGGCAATACTAATAAATGACATACTATTACTACTACTAGTACTATCTTTTGGCTTTTCAAGGTCCTGTATTACTGTATTCTTTGGAGAACACAACATTCTGAAATTAAAAATGAGGCCTCTTTTTTTTTTTTTTTTTTTTACATCCAAGGAGATTTGACGAGTACAGTCTCAAGTATATAACTCAACTACTCTACTGCTTCATTTGCGTCACCGTTATTACCATTATTGCAAAAATAATAGACTTAAAAGCTGGTTTACTCACATAGTCAGCTGAGTCATCAAATCCCCACTGAACATTGGAGCAGGAAGATACAAGACAAGAGGAAAAAGCAGTTCTTAATAATTGTTTTTTATAATAGAAAAGTTTTTGTCTTATAGTCCGAACACTTATTCAACCTTTATCACTAACAATCTCATTATAAAGATACAGTGTGAATGCAGGTGTAGAAAAAGCAGTCTTTTACAATTATTGTTCACATTAATGTCTTTTTGGTCAGCATTAGCAATGACTGATTAATTCATCTGTATTGAGTAAAAGTTTTCCAGTATTTAATGTATTTTAGTTAAACTTTAAGTATTATGTGTTTTCCAGTACTTCATGTATTTTAGTTAAGTATTTTAGCAGAACATTTCTTTAATATTGTAAAACTGCTGAACATATAACTACATACTGCATAAATCTAAATCTTACCAAGTGTAATTTTCTCATTTCTAGTCCAAATATCTCATGCCACTTAAAATAAGACATAATTACTTAAATAATAACTTACAAGTGAGAAATAAAAACTTATTTGTACACAAGAGATCTTGAAAATCTTATTTCAACAGATCTTATCAAGACAATTTTCACTTGTTGCACTGGAAGATTTATATATATATATATATATATATATATATATATATATGTATGTATGTATGTATGTATATATTTTTGTTGCTTAATTCAAGAAAAAAATCTGCCAGTGGATCAAGTGAAAATTGTTTTGGTAATATTTGTTGAAGTAAGATTTTCCAGATTTATTGTTTTATAATCAGTTCTTATTTCTCACAGTTTACTCTTTAAGTGATTTTGTCTTATTTCAATTGGGATGAAATATTTGGACTAGAAATGAGAAAAATACACTTAGTAAAATTTAGATTTTTGCAGTGTAGAGTTGATTATATTTGACTGTACCTGTGAGTCCTCTATGAGGATGTCTTTGATGAGGGGCTGACCCTGTGGTTCGCCATAGTTCATCCTAACGTAGTGGACTTGGTAGCCTCGGATCTGACCGTGCTGCCGTTCAGGCGCTGGTGCTCGCCATGTCACTCTAAGAGCTGAGGAGTTCACAGTCTCTGCCTCCACCCCTCGCGGAGGACCACTTGGAACTAAAAATGCATTTTGGGATACAAGTCAAGGATCACAGAAGACCGGGCACTGACACCTCTCAAAGAAATGCCCTTACATTTTTTTTTTTAATCAAAAATAGATCTGTGTCAGGGGCAGATTTTAAAAAAAGTATTCAAAAGCTGTAAAAAGTTAAAAAATAAAAAATAAAAAAATACAACATTCCAAAAAAGCTAAAACTGCTCTTATGTCTGGGAAAAAGTCAAAATAGTAAAAAATGAGTGCTTGAGGAAAAACATGGAGGAAAAAAGCAGTGGAGGATAAGAAGCAAATGTAGAGAAAGATAAGAATGGTAGATAGAAAAGGATTTGTTGCCAGGAGCAGATAAACAGTGGCAGGCAGTCAAAGAGAAAATACTGTTATCAAGAAAAACCTCTTTTGTGCTGCCAAGAACTACACTCCTACAAAAAAATAACAGACAAAAAAACCCCTAAAAAACCTCCAACCACCTATCTGACTGGCTCATGCATGAGCACAGTAAAAACTACAGTAAGGGGAAAAAATGTGGCATATGGAGTTGGAGACATTAGCTTTGAATATTAAAAAAAAGTATTTAAAAGACAATAAATAAGATCAGTCAGTCAGTGATAACCACAATTAGAAAAGGATTGCCTTGGAATAGGAGCGTAGTTGGAAAAGTAGAAAGAAAAGCCAAGGTGAGGAGGAAAGGCAAAGTTACAGCTGAAGTCAGAGGGTATATTTTGGTATTGTTAGAGAGGACTGTTGTTATTATCCTAAGGCAAGGAAATCCCCAACATCCCCTCTCACAAAAAAGAGGGGATTTTAGAGAGAAAAGGGGGAAAATGTGGAAAAAAGATTCTGGTAAAAGAGGATAAAAACAGCTGCTGGAGAAAAAATGGTGGCAATTTTCAAGAGAAAGCAGTGGTGAGGGAACAGTGGGAGGAGATGCTCCGGATGTTGGAGGTTCTGGTGTTTGTGAAGACACAAAGGAGAGGTTTTCAGAAGCACAGGGGCTGACAATGGTCTTAAATGGTCCGTTTTGATTGGAGCTGAAGGACAGACAATGCATTTATGGGCCAATGGGAGAAAAAAAAGTTGTTAGTTTAAGATGCTTGCAGCTCATTAGTGGTATGTTAGTGAGGTAGAGGTAGCCATTGTTAGTGGGGCAGATCATCCTAACACAGGCAGGGGTTTTGTTTTGAAACATACCATCTTCCTCAGTGCGGATTAGCAGCTGTAAACTTTCGGGTCCATCTCCAGCTTCTGTCTGCGCTCGTACTGTTATCCCATACTCAGACCATTTCTCCAGGTTTTCCAGGAGATACGGTGAACTTTCCGGCGGTATTCCATCAATTCGTTTGGATGTTTTGTTGCCTTCAGTATTGGAGTACTGGATGGAGTATCCTGTAATGATGCCGTTCTGAAATTCCACAGGGGGTGGTGCCCAACTTACCAGGATGCTGGTAGAACTGGGACTAGAGCATGTGATGTCCTGGGGTGGAGCTGAAGGAACTGATTTTCCAGTTTTGAGGAAGTACAGTAGGGATTGTTTGGGTAAGTGTTATTTGGTTGTGTGTGCAAGTAGTTGTTGATGGGTGGAGAGGTGAAGGAGTGAGGTTTGCCGTGAAGGAGTGGGGATGAAAATTGAGCAGACGAGAGACAGAGAACAAAAGACAAAGAAACAAAATGAAAACAAAACACTGGAAAACAGAAGATCTTATGTGAAATGACCCTATGACTAGAAAGCAAGATGACCAGACAAAAGATACTGAATGATGGGCGTCAACTTCTGTTTGACTAATGAAAACAAGTGAATGACTTAAAAGAGATGCAACACAAAAACACTGACTACAGCTTAAAACACAAAACATACCTGAACATAACTTGTCCTGATAGTCTACCCAAGCCACTGTGTTTGATCCATGATGGAGTTCTCATCTCTATTTAAAATGTCTGGCTTCTTACCTTTTTTTGTACTGAATCTCTTAAAGACCTCAGATTGATTGTCAACAAATTATGAAGTGCATTTAAACTGTCATTTCAAGAAATCATCACTGAGTTTCTCAGTATGTTTGGTCAAATATTCCATTAGAACTAACATTCTATAAATCAGAAGGGAGGTGTTTTGGTATCTGTTTTGCTGAAACATCTAATCTGAGGTCAGTTATGTACTGGATTCATGACAGTCTCAGTGTGACAATACAAAAAAAAGGTGATTTAACCACAGCCAATCATTGACTATCAACTATATGTATCATAGAAAAGCATAGAGGTCAGCTGGAGTGTTTGTTCTGTTCATTTTTGCATTGTCAGAACTGAAACTGGTCTCTCTCTCATCCTGAAAAACACAATTACACACACACACGCACATGTGCACACACACACACGCATGCACACACACACACACACACACACACGTGCGGTTGGACCTACGCGTCTGAGGCGTGTCAATAGACACTTCATTGGTGTATGCTCCAATTCCATGTTTGCTCTTGGCGGCGAGTTGGAAGGTGTAGGTGGAGAAAGGCTTCAGGTTCTTTAACAGATAGGACGTGGTGGGCTCAAAACTCACTTTCTTCTGTTGGAGAAACAGTACAAGGTGTAATGTTTTGACAAACAGATACCAACTCTTCTACATATGAAAGAGGGATTTATCCCATATCCATATAAAAATGCTCTCATATGGATTACCTACCTCCAAATATTACCTACTCTACCTACTTATTCTGTCTCCAGCTTCCTTCTTACCTCTTCTGTGTCATCAGCTCGGCGGTAGACCAGTTCATATCCTGTGATCTGGTTGTCAGGGCCACCCTGAGGTGGTGCCACCCAAGACAAGAGGATACTGGTCTCAGACTTTGCTTCACCTTTAAATTCTGAGGGCTGTGATGGAACTACAGACACAACAGAAAAGAATGTTAGTAAAAGCAATGTACAGATGCATAGGTATAGCAAAAATGGGTGACATGTAAAAGGAACAGATGAAAAAGTAAGCAGAGCTAACTAGCAAACTAATACCTCTGTCTGGTCACACAACACTTTGTCCTTTCTGCTCATTGGTACCTTGCCTACCCAGGAATTCATTTTGAGTCTTAACTTTCAATATATTCAAAAATGTCTGTGAAATCTGAAAATAATCGAGTGAACACTGTCTGAGAAAATGGTTGGACTAATGCTGTAACTTGTAAAAAAAAAAACCCAAAACCAACCAACCAACCAAATAAAACATTAAGGTCACTTACACATAGGTGATGAATAAGATGTGTGTGAATATTGACAAGAATCAGGTGAGTACTGTCCAAGAAATTGGTTGGACAAAAATCCCACATGAATAGAAGGACCAATGGAATTCCTTTTCTGTCTATTATATGCACGTCCGCCCTCTGCATGGGGGTATAATAAACAAACCTGATGCGAGTCGTGACTATAATGACACAGCCTGGGATGAGGGCTTATTGAAGGTTGTGATGAGTATGAAAATGAAATGAATTTTATGCTATAGCCCACAGTTCAGCTGAACCCAATAACTATTAGACATTCTGGACCGGTGTATTATAGCAGATTAAAATTTAAAGAAGTTTATTGGGATTACAATGTGCAATATGGATCTAATAATCATTCAGTTTTGATGTATGTAAAGGGTACATGGCTAACACTCTACTGGAATTGCATTGCCTAATAGTTGTTACAGGGCAAAACTTCCTTAATTACTTTTAAGCATATCATAATTCAAGAGTTTTGAGAGTAATTAAGAATCCTAAATTATTCAGGCTATATGATAGTTATGCTGTAACAGGGGATTTCAGCCGTCATGGGAATGTTCTCATGATTGGGGCCAAAATACAGCTCTGGGAAAAAACAAGACACCAGTGCAAAATGATCACTTTCTCTAATTTTAACACTAATAAGTATGTGCTGGAGTAAAATTAACAATTGTATATTGTTCTCTAAACTACCAACAACATTTCTCCCAAATTTCAAATAAAACTCTTATTATCTAGAGCATGTTACTGCAACTCTCTTATGCTGTAGTAACCAATGAATTTCCTGTAAGATATCAATAAAGTATATTTCATTTCATTCATTTTTCATTCCATTTCATGCATTTGCAAAACATGGCACATGATCAAAATAAAAAAAAAGTAATGAAATAATGAAAATAAAACCAGTTCATATTCATTTCTAAACAACACAATACTAATGTTGTCACTGAGGAAAAGTTCAGAAAATAATAATGGTGGAATAATCCAGATTTTCAATGAGAGCTTTTATGTGACTTGTCTCTCCTCCACTGCTGTTAGATGACTTTATGCAGCTACTGGCAGAGAAATTCAAAATGCTCAACAGTGTTCAATGGCTTGTGACCATCCATGTTTCTCCAGAAGTTTCCAAAGTGAGTTCAGGTCTGCAGATTGGGCTGTACATGACAGGTGGTCTGGTAGTCTGTCATCCACACCTTTATTGATCTAGCGGAAGCCAGGAGCATTGTCCTGATAGAAAAAACAGTCCTCAGAGTTTGGGAACATTGTCTGAGCAGAAGTCCAGTAGTTTTCAATAGATATTTTTGAATGACATTACTTTTAAGGTACTAATAGCACTGTTTTTGCCTGTTGTAAGAAGATAGTGATGGCCACAATATTGGTGCTTATACTTCTTCTTAAATAAAACATTGAGCAGATGTTTATGAAGTAGAATAACTTGTGCTTGTGTTGAAATTCAACACACGAAGTAATAGAATGGCTGTCATACATGCAGACGTGCTGATTTCTGAGGAAATTGCAGTGGTGTCTTTTTCCAGAGCTGTATGTGATTGACAGTTGGTGACAAATTCTCATGCAAATCTACAACTAATGGTTCAACACAACTATCTGAAAAGACATTTGGGCATCTATCTACTTGTATTTATTTTTCTGATTTAGATTTGTGGTCTGTAATTTTTACACTTTATATATTTATATACATGTTCTTATCACATAAACCTTTCCCTACCTCCAGTCTTGGCAATTATCTGCAGGTCCTGGGACAGAGGTCCATCTCCTACAGAAGTGAAGGCCAAAACTTTGATGTAATATGTCTTGTTAGGAGTCAGACCCTGGATGGTGATGAAGTTGGCGCTGCGCACCATCTGCTTCTCCCACTGCACAGCATAAAAACACAATGCTTGAATGTCAACAGACACACACACACACACACACACACATGCACTTTTTAAATGCACTTGCCTATAATTAACTCAAAGTGACAAGTAAATTAAGTAACATCTTGAACATGCAGGTACAGACCTGGTTGACTGGTAGCGTGTTGTCAGAGGTGTAGTAGACTCTAAAGCCCACCACCTGCCCATTGGGCTCCTCTGGCTCATCCCAGTGAATGATTGCTGTTGTGGTGCTCAGCATACGACCTCTGACCTGAATTTAATTACATGCATATCACAACATACAGAATGATTAGTGCATTTAGTTTACTTATGTCAGTGAGTGTTTGAAAATGACAGGAAATATTGAATTAATTAACACCATATGTCAGTCAGAATAAGACTTGATTTGTTTTTGCTCTGTTCTATAACCATACAATTCAAGGGAAGTTAGTCTAAAATAAAAACTTATAATTGTCAGCAAAACTAACATTTAATTAATCCAAACATCAGATTTCTGACCTGTCGAGGAGGTGAGGAGGGGGCCTGCTCAGCTGTGCGAGCCTCTACTACGTCACTTGAGGGACCCTGCCCAATAGTGTTAACGGCTGCCACCCGAAAGTCATAGTGGGAGTATGGGCTGAGTCCACCCACACTGTAGCGTGTTGTAGCGATACCATCAATCTCTTTATAGGGATCCTCAGAGCCTTTGGCACGGTGCTGCATTGAGAAAACATATCAAGAGAGAAAAAAAAATACTGATTTAAAGCTGCATTAGCTACCGCCGTGCTTTAAAACTGAATTTATATACTTTAGTAAACAGAAACAGTGAGATGCCAGTTGAATGTAAACACCATGCTGTTGCTAAGTGACAAAGCTTCATATATAAAATAAAATAAAATACAATAAAATAAAACAAAATACATGTAATACAGGTATCTTGATTACTTTGAAGAGAGTATTCATTCATTGCTGTTAAAGCAGTTTTTGTTTCATTTCTATATTTCAGTTCATTATTGCTTTGGGCAAAAAGAATATACAAATCATTGAGTTGCACTTAAGCATTTTAGAGACTTCAGGAAAGACAGCACTTTGCAGGAATTTGAGCTTTTAATAAGGTTTTACTCATCCTCAGAAATCTTTCCTAGTGCAGCTTTCACCATCTGTGTTTCAGAAAACTGTGAGCCTACATGATTATTGTTCAGGTTGGTGTTAATCTGTTTCATACCTGAATAATATAGTAGGAGACAGGTTCAGGGTTTCCAGAGTCCCAGGTAAGAGTAATACTGGTTGCAGTTCTTTCTGTCACCACAGGTGTACCAGGAGCCTTTGGTAGGGCTGAAAGGGAGAGACAGAAAGAGAGAGCTCATGTACCTACTCTATATGATTCTGTAATGATGTTAATAGTAAAAAGGAAGAGTTGAAGATTAGTAAACTAAATGGTGAGACTATTCAATAACAGGACCCTGAAATGCACTACCATCAACAGTGGTGAGAAAAATCTGGGAAAATTCAAAATCTGATTTGACAATCCTGTCCTGGAAAAATGTTTCTGTCATTTAACAATTACTATCAATGTGTTTTCATCTTGTGAAGCCAGTTCATTTCTCAGTTTTATGTTTTTTATTCATTTGTTTGTTGAAATAAAAAGCAGAAAGAGTTTCCTTAATAAATAGAGCTACTTTATTTGTATTTTGTGATAGACTTTTTCTTTTCATTGCACAAAATAAATAGTTAGGATTTCGTCTGTTAAAAAAGTACTATTGTTACTTGGAAGCAAGGTTAAACCACAACAACCCATTTTGCACAGAGGCTCTTTCTCCCTCCTCACTTACTAATATTTCATTTACATGTTGATAATCTTACCTTTCACAATAATCTGCGCCACAGCCTCAATCACACCCAGTGTTGACATGGCAACACATGTGTAATTGTTGGATTGACGTACATCAGTCAGTTCCAGGACATTGCGGCCGATCGGCATGTCGTCCTCAGGCGTAAGGTCCTCTGCTCCCAGCATCCACTTTACATATGGCATAGGGGAGCCCACCGCGACGCAAGTGATATTAACGTTCCCCCCTGGCATGATCTCGCTGTCAGCTGGTGGGATGGAAAAACGAGGGGGGACACGTCGCACTGGACCAGACAGCAATGAAAGCAGGAGAGGTAAGAATTTCATGAGTGAAGCATGACACAGTGAATAAAATCAGGGTCTATACACTGGAGGATGATGGTGTTTTTGTGCCATATGAAGATGAAGCTTTGAAGCATCCAGATAACACCACAAACATTCAGACAGTCTGGAACCTCAGCACTAGGGTCCATGTGATATCAAAATGTTTTATTCATGGTGTTTTTAGGTGTGGTCCATTAAATATTTCATGAACTGAATCACAAAACATATTCACGGCAAACACACATGCACTCAGGTAAAAAAAAGAAAAAAGACAGCAACAAAAAAAAACAACAACACAAAAGCAAAAGAGGAATGCAGGGTACAGTATATCTCAAAGGGGGTAAACTGTACAGACAGCTTTAAAAACTTCAGTACTGCACATAAAACAGCATAGATACACAAACACAAATGGCAGTTTAATGGAAGAAAGGAAATACTCAGGAGAGAGCCACACAGTCATTACTGTACCAACCTTCTCGTAGCTCTGCAGAGGGAGGTAAGACAGAGCACAGTGGGAGGAGGAGGAGAGAAAAAAAAAAGAGGAAAATGAAAAATATCAGAGAAGAAACAGGGGACAGGGAGAGAAAACAAGTTAGACAAAGGAATGTGGCAAAGGGAAAGATGAGGAAAGAAGAATGACAGCTAAAACAGACGGCATAGCTGGCTGTTGTGTTCCTGTTAAAGGGGGTCTGTGTGGTCAGCCGTCTCAATAGACCCCTGTCAAACACTCACTGAGCACTGAGGCACTGTTAGGCGCACATCACTGACTCGGTGATGTTCATATGTGTCTATGTGCATTTGTGCATGTATGTGCATGCTTGTACTTTGAGTGTGAAATAGATTGTGTGTGTGTGTGTGTGTGTGTGTGTTTTAGAAGAGAGCATTTATTTGTGTGTTCTTGCTTTGTACCCCCAGGAGCCATGTTGTAGTCAGAAAAGTGTGCTATGGTGTTTAAAGTATTTTTATTTTTTGCTTTTTAAAAGGGGGGGGGCAGACAACAGAGCAAAAGGCCTGAGGAATAAAAAATGTGTCCAAGATTCAGACATTTGGTGTGTATATTGAAGGACTGGGGAGGGAGACAGTGCCTGAGGAGGTGAGATGCCTGTCAGATTCAGAGAGTAACACAAGTCTTAACCAGACAATGATTTGGTTTTGTCTCTGAGGTCTAAAGGCTAAGAAGGGAGAGCAGAGAGATTAATAGCCTGAGTGAACATTCACCCCAGCCTCAACTTGATGTAAAGGAGCTCTCATTTTAGAATAATACTGCTATATGGTCAGATATATCAGGTTCAAATGGAAAGATCTAAATCACATACTGTAGTATTTAATTTAATGACAGGGAACACTTTTAACAGAAATGTATTACATGTAAATAAATAAATAAAGCTTTAGAAATAGATGATGGTAACTACATCTGTTACAAGTGTGATAAATGTGCTATAACTGTTTATCAGAAGCATTTTATTTTCTTTTACCTCTCACGTAGAGGTTTGCTGGGGTGGAGTAGCGTGTCCCATCGCTGTTGGTGGCAACACACTCATACTTCCCCTGGTCTGACTCCTCACTCATCTCTATCTGGAGGGCACCTGGATGAATGGAGGAATGGACAGGAAGAGAAAGGAGAAAGATATACAGAGAGAGGAGGACAGAGGGTTGCATAGAAAGATAGAAGAGAGAGCGATCACATAAAAATGGAATAAATCAAATAACTGTGCACAGTACATAACGCATCAACATTAATATGGTAAGATTTACATAAAAAGTAAATGGATCAACTCAGATTTTCAGCAAAAATGAGCTGAATTTATATGAGGAAAACAGGGCTAAAAAGGGATCCAAATCCACAGGAAGATATAAACAAGTTTCCACCACTCTCAGTAAAAATCTGCCCAAAACAAGGGTCAGCTTCCTGATTTAGAAATGGAAATAAAAACAAAAAACAACAACAACAAAAAAACACATTCAAGGCCTAAAAAAAAACTGAGCGTGTTCTTCATGCAAGGCAACAAACAAATAAACCACGCAGCCAAAATATTAATAAATACTGTCACAGTACAATATTTCGAAAACTCTTTTGCTGAAAATTAAGATGAAGTTATATTAGGGAGCAAATCATGTTCACTTTTGAAGAGCAAAATGTGACAATACTAGTGCCATGGCAGTACGATATTTACATCCATTTCAGATCCACCACTGGGATCAGGAGTGTGATGTCATTGAAAAAAAAAAAAAAAAACACACCCAATAAAAGGAGGTAAAGACATCAACCGACCTCCACTGAGGTCAACAGATTAAAAAAAAAAAGTACGACATACGCAAAGCCTGGGGAAGGGACCGATGTTTTCTCGCTCCCTGAAAATAGAAAAACTGTCAAAAAAGTCAGAGGTTCTTTAAAGATGGGGTGGTAAGGCAAAAAAGCGCCCATAAAAACTTTATCAAAAAAGTGGTTGTTTGGGGCTTTTTATCGATAATGAGAGAGAAAAGAGAAAGTAATGGTAAAAAACATGAAGAAATGTGTGTCTGCGCATGTATGCACATGTATGTCTGTGTGTGTGTTTGTGAGCACACTAATGTCTGCAAGTGTGTCTGAGTCTTCGCCATCTGGACTTTTCAGGCTGAACGAATAACAGCTGGGAGGGAAAACAAAACTGGGACGTTTGATTGGGCAAATATAGACAAGGTAGAAGGAGAGGTGGGGTCAAGCTTAGGTTAAGACCACCACCCCCCCCCTCCCAAAAAAAAAGAAAAAAAGAAAAAGACGAAAGAAAATCAGGTCACAAAAATATTTAAAAAGCAAAGAAACTGAGGCAAAAGCAGGTGATTTGTTACCTCAAACTAAGCAACAAAAAGACAAAAACACAGAGAAAACAAGTAAACACATGCTTCTTTAGACTGAAAACAAAGTTAGATGTAAAAAGCTAAATGATGTTTAACTGATGGAACACAAAAGATAGATCACAATATGGTGAGGAAGGAAGCAATATATTTCCGTATTACAGAGTAAAGGCTGAGATGAAGAAATGAGAAGATGAGGAGAGGATAGAGACGAAAAGAGGGGAGGTGAAAGTCAAAGTGTAATGAATTGCTTGCTTAATTCCTGTTCCAGCTCTTGTGCCTGCTGCAGACCTAAAGCAGCTGGGTGAGTATCGCCAGTATGGCTTAGTCTCAGTCTGTGGCTACTTTGAGTCTGGGACTTAAAGCCATATTGATTAACCCTCCTGCAGCTGCTTTTAGATCTTTGAGATAAACAGGAACCAGGGGCTGGAATGGAATCAGGCCGCTGTGTCATGTTGGTCCTCCCAGCAGTCTTACCTCGTATGGGCGTGCCACCTGAGTGAGCAATGAATGCACGAGATTAGAGAAGGAGAAGAAGAAGAAATTGTTAGTACCACAGAAGGGGAAGGGGATAAGGGAGGGAGGGATACTGAAAGAAGGGAGTGGGGCAGGAAAGGGGAGGGGGTACTTGGAGAGAAAAGACTTAAAATATAGATCGATTTAGAGAGTGAGAGACAAGAAAATCAAAAGACAGAATAAATAAAGACAGAGTAAGCCTGCAAGGAGAAGGAGGGATACTAGATAGATGGAGTCACAGAGCTATAAGGAGATAAGTTATTGATTTGACTTTATTGACTGGCAGCAGGGACAAATGTGGCTGTAGTGTCTATAGTGCTCTTATCTGGGTCTCTAAGAGAGGGGCTGGTGGTCTCTGAGTACACCTAACTGAGTTAACCTGCTCTTGTCTCCACATGAATCAAATTAGTGTCTAATCTAGTGTTATATTATAGTAATACATAATCTGGAAAATGCTTTAAAAACATATTGGATGATATATTTCTGTATGTATTCCTCTTTCAATAGGAAAAATCCACCCTCAAATACTTTAATAGTGTTCAAAGAGACAGGCACAGACAGTGTAAAACATCATATTTGTATAGATTTTTTGATTTATCGTATTTTCTGGACTATAAGCTGCACCGGTTTAGACATCTATGTTGAAAAATCAGATATTTACTGCATGTACAGAATGATTTTGAACTGTAAATGTAGTTATATGTATGTACCTGAACAGATTTTTTACTCGGGGTATGACGCGAAATGTAATTCAACGAGATTGCTCGTTGCATTAAAATTCTGTCTCGCGAGATTTGTTATCCAGCAATTAGCCAGAATGACGTTGGACAACACAGGTTTTATTATTCAAGATGCCCCCACCACTTTCAGATGGTTTGTTTGGCAGCATTTTGAGTTCCTGGAAGAAATGATAAATGGCGAGAGAGTGACTGATAAGACACGGACAATATGCAGACTGTGACGGTGCGACATTAAGCGCTTTGTCATCTCCTGCCCCAGGTTGCTTTTTCTTTCTCTCTCCGTCTCTCTTACTGTACATCGGGAGTGTGTAAAGCACGGCTCTCCCGCAACGCACTGTTTAAGTTGGACATTATTTGGACCTCACTACCCAGCCGTTTCCCTGTGTTGTGGGCGCCGGATGTGAATCCCCACGCACAAACAATGGGGGGGCAAATGAGAGTAAATGATCAAAAAAAAGATGAAATCGAGTCAAAAAAAGTCAGCCTCCATCATTCAAATGTAATGCTTAAAAGTTTTTTTTTTTTTTTTTAGATGTTCTTATGTGCTACATACCATCTGTTCTCATTCTTATTTATATTTTGAGTTTCTCATTCCCTGGAAAACACTAAACATGGATGAATCAATCAGTATATTACTTTCTTGAATATTGCGTTCTAATAATTAGATCGGAGTTGACACAGAGGTCTATTCATAACAGACTGGACAGAATTCTTGAAGAATTCCTGTTTGGAGAGGAAACATAAAAAAGCAAATGCCAGTGTATTAGTTGTTCCAAGGTGATTTTTTTTTTTTTTAATTATCAGTTAAAATAGTAGCTACAGATGTTTTCTTGCAGGGGTCACAATCAATAAGTTCTCAGAAAGTACAACTTATTCACTACGTACCAAGTCTGTTCATGGCTAGTCACCTGGTGTCCCTTTTCCCCTGACCTGTGACCCCGGACCTCCTCCCTTGCCTGTCTGATGGATGGACCTGCCCCCCCCCCCCTTCATCTACAAATGGACGTTCATCTATAACCTGTCTGTCCATGGGAGTGGATCTCTCCTTCAGTATGGTTCTCCCCAAGATTTCTTCTTTTTCCCCACTGGGTCTTGTATTTTTTTCTTGCTGAGAAGGTCTAAGGACAGAGGCCTTGGGACCTTTTATCTATTTCTGTAGTTGATTGTGTTTTTGTAAAGCTCTGTGAGACGACTTTGTTGTAATTTGGGGCTTTATAAATACAATTGAATTGAATTGAATAGAAATGCCTGACTTTAGTATAGATGATAGTGTAATGTATACTGTATCTGTAAATGTATATTCACTTTTTAGCTACTACTTGCAGGAGAAAGTACTGGAGGGTGGATTTTAAGTTTAACTGGCCTGTCTTGCTAATGCTCATGTAAACAACAAACAAAACAAACAAACAAAAAAAAACCAACAACACATGTTCATGACAGGTCGAGTACTTCCTTGTAGTAGTACACAGGTTAGATATACATACTGAACAGTACTGGCAACTCTAGCCTGAAACCTGGTAGCCATTGACTTCCATACCATGGCTACCTACCTAACAGCCATCTAGAGCTGATAGTTTATTGACTGGTAACTCTATATAACAGAGCAGGGAGAGTAAGTGGGTGAGTGAATGACAGAGTGAGTAAGTGAGTGAGTAAGTGAATGAGTGAGTGGCTGAATCAGTGAAGGAGAGGGAAAGTAAATAGGTGAGTGTGAGGAGAGAGTTGTTATAATTTTTTGGGTGCGGAAAGGCTGCAGGTGCACAGGTGAAGAAGGTGAGGCTACCTCTAGAACCACAAAGATATATATATGAGTGTTTGAACGTGTTTATGCATGGCCAAGTGTGTTTATATGTGTTGCTTGTGGCATCTACTGTATGTTGCATTAACAAAAACAATGAATGAGTGTCTGCCAACTTGTTGTCAGTGTCCTGTATGCTTTTTGTGGATCAGTGTATGCATCTGAGCTTCACATTATCTATGTGTGTGACTATTAGTAAAATGCATGCCATGCATTTTAATAACGCCTCAACGTTGTAAAGGTGAGCAGTAGCAGCAGCAGTAGCAAGATTAGTGAATAGAAAAGTGGACAGTGAGGGTGTGGGCCTCGGAACAGAAGCACTTACCAAAGGACTCTGTGGTTAAAAAGATACAGAGAGAAAAGAAACAGCACAGACATGGCATTACATTGGGACCATTGGTTACATAGACGAGCTGACTTAATGTAAAACACTGGAACTCCAAAAGTCAAGGATAGTGTTTATCTTTATGCTTAAAATACAATTTTGAAATCATTAAAAAACAGACTAGTACATCCAAAATATCCATTATATTAAAATGTAATAGTCAAAATTCTAGTAATACTTTTCATGATTTTCTGAAATAAAACTTAAACAAGGAATCTGAGCAGGGTTGAGCTGGAGAATAATAAAAAAAAGGGACAGAAGCAAATACATTTTTATCAGTAAAGAAGCAAGAGAATTGGGGTATCCAATCACAGAGAAAGGTTTAGGGTCCAGAATTGGTCCCTGAAGCATAAGGATTCACAAGGGAGGGTTTTTTAAAAAAAAAAAAATCTCAAACAAGTTGGGATTTTACACACTACTGTGGCTTTGGAAAAACAGAAGAAATAGACCAAGTGGGTTTAAAGGAGAAGAATATGTATCTGTGCATCTTTGTCCATATATCATCAGATAACATGGATAAAATGGCTGTGTCAATTTCACACCCACACAAGACAAGTCTTTAAATCCATGAAAAATAAGATAAAAAAAGGTTGTTGATCAGTCACAGCAGTGAGCTATCTTTGGGAGACCATTCCCACAACACATGCCACCATCACCTAGATTTACCTTGCAAATTCTGTCAGTTGACATTTTTGTTAGAAACGTACTGAGATGTGGAGTGCGCTGATGCTAGTTGGCACAAATATTTCATTATGTTTTTCCTACGTGAAAAATTAAAGCCTTCATGATGGTGATATGCATGGGAAGGCCTCAGAGAGTTTGGAGGAAGGCAGAGAAAGTTGGGAGGCACTGAGTTCATTCTAAAAGGCTTTGAAAAGTTTAGAAGGGTTGGCAATCATACACAGTCAGCTAATACCACAGCAGCAGCAAAGAGGGGCAGCTGAGAAACACAGCCAGGAACCACGGCAGGAGGAGTATGGAACAGCAATATAAGAAAGGGGTGAACGGGGGCAAAAATAACACAAGGTTTGTTGGAAGAAAAAAGTAAGAAATTGGGTTGGGGGAAAGAGACCAAACGAGGAGAGAATACCAAGAGAGGGATAAAAGTAAAATAGGAAAAAAAAAAAAGGAAAAAAAAAAAAAAAAAAAAAAAGGAAACTTAAGGGGGAGATAAAAGCTGGGACTAAAAGGAAAAGGAAAGAATGAAGGGATAAATGCAGTGATTACCTGAGCGGAGCTGTTTAATACGTCCATTGTTACTGGACGTGTTGACTGGCAGGAAATCTTTGAACCAGGTAATTTCTGGGTCAGGGTTGCCGCTAGCAGCACAGAGCATGGTGGCGGTCCGAGAACGCTCTACCACTTTTAGCTGGGGTCCCATGTCTATGGTGGGAAACCCCAAGGGCAGTTGGTCCTCTGAAAAATACGCACACAAAAAAAAATACATTTAAAAAAACCAACAACGGCACATTCAGTATCAGTCAACAGGGAGTCTAAATGTACTGTATAAAGATTAGTGGAAATTAGCTTCTACACTGGATAAAATAGGATAATATCTTGGAGATTAAACAAGGCTCATCTTCATCCAGAGGGGAATTTCACACGAGTCTTTGAACACCAAATATCCTATCAGGTTTCAATCTAAACTAAACCTGTAACATTCCCATGTCATGTCTAATTTTGTATGCATCATTTTTTCTGTTAGCGCAACTGGCCACAGATCTTTGATTGAACTTGACTTGTGAAACCACCTGCTAAAAAACACAGCTTCAGGAACAGATAATAAAAAAAAATCAATGTTAGTTTCCTGCCTGTCAAGGAAATATGGAGCATCACAGAACTGCCAGTTGGGTCTTTCCTTTAAACTGAGCTCAATTCTGGTACTTCTCTACCTTTTTTAGACCCAATAATAAAAAATAAATGATATACATATTACCTAATGATAACCTCAGAGAAATGCAAAAAAGAGCATATTCTTGCTATGAGTCATCTGAATATTAATAAATTTTTAATAGGGCTGTGAGATGATGAAAATTAATTTTAATCTATATTAATTGCAATTTAATTTGTATGAGTAAACAGACTTAAGAAATAAAGGACTATATATATATATATATATATATATATATATATATATATATATATATATATACAGTATATATATATATATATATATATATATATATACAGTATATATATATACTCACATTTCCCACAAAATACACAAAAATATATTAAGAAAAACACAAAATCTGGAGGAAAAAAACAAAACAAAACATACTAAAATTCACCAAAAAATTAACTACCACCAAAAATTATAACAATTCCAAAACATGTGAAAAAAATTATTCTACAATACAGAAAAAAATATGATAAAGTATCCACAGCGTATGCAAAAACATGAATACGTATGCAATTAACATGTTTATTTAACACCTTTAAGAGTTTCAATAAAACAACTGTAACATTTAATTGCCTTAAAATGTTTAATCATGATGATGGATTAATCTGTATTAATGCCTTAATTTTAACAGCACTAACATTTAATAAAGTATTGCGGCCAAAGCAGGACAAGTTCCAGTTCCCGCCATTTTGGCCAAATATAGATAAACTGGCCAACCAGCAGTAAACCAGACAGAAACATATGAGCCAGATAGTAACATACAGACAACAACAACAACAGTAAACCAGATAGAAACACATATACACCAGTTAACCAGCAGTAAAACTGAATTTGAACCCAAACACTCTGTGGTTCTTATGTCCACACCAGTCAAATACAGGAGGAATACTGAAGCCATGAATATAAGTATGAATTAAAGAAAAACTACCAATAAATGAATAAGATGCCTGAAAAAAATAAAATATAGAAATAAACAAGAAAATTTTAAAAATACAAAGTTATGCAGAAATAAATAGGTGACAGAAATAAATACATGACAGAAATAAATTGGTGACAGAAATAAATATGGGATACAGAAATAAATAGAGGAAAAAATGTAAAAGAGGGAATACTGAAGAAAATTTAAATAGAAAGCAATGCAGAAATAAATGCGGGGATAAACATAAAAGAAGAAATAAGTGGTAACTTAATGGTTTTATCATGCATTTTTTGTATTTCTGTTTATATTTTTAATTATGGCATTATCAGTCCTCCATGACTAAGTTTTAGTTTCACTCCTCAGTCACTCTGTCTTGAATTAAAACAACCTGCATTTAAGACATTCATGTGAGTCTATTAGCTGTGAGATTAAGCTTTTACACACCTACAGAAGATGCTCTGTGCCAATACAAGAGAAAATATTATAGTCAGAAAAAGGCACGGCACAAGTCCTGAATTTACATCCAGAAGGAATTGACCTTCCCCGTGTGACTAGACCATCACAGATAGGTGTTAAGGAAATGGGGTGGTCAAATTTAGATTTAATTTAAAGTCAAAATGTGTTTCACATTAGTTTTGAGTTAAGGGGTAGGACTTTTGAAAAAATCCAATAGTGAGGTCAAACAGAATAAGTAACATCTTATGTCACCTGACAAACTGCTTCGCTAAAGCTTTTGGCAACCGCTCTTCATACAAGAATCAATAGAAAATCAAATACTCTCATTTCTTCTGGGACTCAGTAGTAGATTTCCACCTCTGTCTTTTGCACACAATGCTCACTGAAAGCCATGAATCGAATACGCAAGTCCAATGAAGACACATCCACCCATCTTACGCCCCTTGGGACACCCAATCAAATGAAAATTCTTAAACATCCAAGGCACTTAAATCAAACATGAAGAGTCATTCCACTGTGATAAAAAAAGAATCAAAAGGTAGAGAGCCAACTTCATTCAAGTTAAGTGGGTGACGTAAAGGAAAGATAGTTGACACCGGTAGGAGGAGAGAAATCACAGACTTCTGAACTGAAAGGACTTATTCACTTATTCAAGTATGTAGCGAATCATCTGCGGAGAACAAATTCTTCACTACGGTCAAGGCTGCACATTGAAAACCATGAGGTAAAATGTCAGAATTATGAGTCATCCACAATAAAGTGGATAAAGATAGACCTGTTAAAGAAAAGTAAAACAAAAACACAGGAGGACAGACTGTGTGTTCCTGTGCTGTATTTGATCTACAACCGAGTCTATTTTAATATTTCACCCGCCTTTTTTAATATATATTTATATATATATTACCCAGAATCCCTTGTGACCCTCTCAACCACACGAAGCCTCATTAACGGGAAATCCTAGCGCTGAACCTTGCCAAGGAGATGCTAATTCTGGTACTAGCCCATCGAACCATAGCCGACGGGTCGTGAGACACCAGCTTTGCAAGTGCGTGTGTGGCCTTTTAACAGCTCCAGTTTCAATCAATCACAGCGTCAACAAATGGAAACATGGACATAATAAACCAAGAGAACAAGATGAGAAGGTGTTTGTGTGCGAGTGTGTTTGTGTGGGTGGGTTGTGAAAGAGGGCAAAAGTGCAAAAAAGAAAGGATAGACCAGAATAGAATACAATGGAATAGAAAAGAGTGAGACAAAAACATTGAGAAAAACAGTAGGCACAAGAGAAAAACAGACAGAAAGATAAGGAGAGCACAAGGGACCCATACAGCATAACAATCCTGATTCTCTCTGCCTTCATTATGCAAACACTTACTTCAAAGCCAGCCCCTCGTAGGCAGGAATAATGCATTCTATTTCATCTACCTGGGGTGGGACACTGCACTGAACATTGAGGACGCAGTTAGAACTCTACTCTCTGAGATCATGCATCTGTTTTGACCCCTTTTCTACAACCAATCACATGTGCTCACAAAGAGTTTAGAAGTGGACGTGAACACATGGACAGAAGGTTGACAGGAATAAATCACAAGTATTTAGCTTTAAATGTGTGAGGTTTGAGTTCTGATTAAATGAACCAATGCATTTTGAGACATATCAACACATGCATGTAAGTCCCCTTCAATCATTCATCATATGGTCAGGTGTAAGCCACACCAGGGTGTGTTTGGGACAATGCTGCTCCAGTTTTATGTGTGTGTGTATATATATATATGTGTGTGTGTGTGTGTGCGTGTGTGATTGAGCTGCTGAACAGTTAAAAACCCCTTGAGGTAAGAGCAGATGTGAAACCCTACACTCTCTTGTTGACTGAGCCTTCCACACATTGCACTGTTTCATTTGGATGTACTCCCAATTCAGCATTTCCACTGTGAGAAATCCACATAATTTCACAGCTCATAGAAAAGCCCGGTCTCAAAATCATGGGAACTGCTGTGCGAACACTGTCCTCTTTATACAAGACCTAAAATGAAATTCACAAACACCACACTGTCCACTGTAAATCTGAAAATCTGCAAGTTTGGCCTCTTTATGGGAATTAATGTCTTAGCTGACTGCTGTATCAGCTGTAGCTTATGTTCAGCACGTGTGCACCTGCAGAAACCTGCTTCTGTCATTTACAGCACAATGGGGAGATGCAATAAAATGAACACCTGTATAATATATTTCAATCCAGCACAATGGTCGTTTGTTTCACATTACATTATTTAAAAGATGGTATTAAAGAAAATGTGATCTGATGATTTTACAAGTGAAGGTTTATAGTGGATATGCAACATATTGAACACGATATGTGCTACATTTTTATTTACTGGCATCAGGTAATGTTGTTGACACCTAGTTTGGTTGTACTGCATAGTATACAACCGCATATTGTTCTACAGTCGACAGAAACAGTAGATTATACATACAGTATATTTCCAATAAAGTATAAAATCTAAGATTACAATCTACTGCAAATCAGTTTTCTTCACTCTTGTGTACTTTCTTCACTTTTATTTTTTAACAGCACATTTGATCAATTCACTTAAATATATTTCTTTCAAAATATGATAAGTGATAGTATTTTCCACATCTCACCTATTACCAAGTTGACTTATCATACCCTATTCGAGACCAAAGCTGTAATTACTGACTTTACCTTTTTAAAGTACTCAGGACACACTGATGCCCACAATATATGCAGTATAATAATAATTTAAAGAAAGAACAGACATTTAACTTTCAGCAAAGCATGAATTATACAGTATCTGACTGTACATTGGACCCCACAGCACATAATTGCTCTCAAGTTCATTATTATTTCAGCCACTGCCAATCACAGCCATTTACTGGAAGCCAAGATTTCAATTAAACTGGTTCTAATCCTCAGTAATTAAGCCGCCTGACCTTAACACCGGATCCCTCCTGTTAGACAGTCAGTCAGTCACTGGAGCTGTGTCTTTACAGAGCCAGGGGAGACGAGTAGACATGACTGACAAGACCGTGAGTGTGTGTGGATTGTGTGAATGTGCATGTGTGCGTGTGCACCGTGTAGCCTGACATTTGAACAGTCAGTCTATCAGGGGCTATTAGCTGCTCCCAGGTGGCCTCTTATTCATCCATTACACAATGACTCCTCAGAGAAGTAGAAAGAGGCTAATCACTACATAAAGACTGACGGACTTAGATTGAAGATACATTTGTGCATATGTGTGTGTGTGTGTCTGTGTGTGTGTATTTGTGGACAAGTGATGTTAGATTCATGTGTGATTTGGTGAAAAAAAACTGAAAAAAGAAGAAGAAAGAGGGCACATGTTTCCATCAAGGGATGAAGGAAAAATCAAAAATAGATGGAGAAGAGATGCAAGCATGTGCACATACAGATGTACCAAAACAAGTCAGATGCATGCACACACACACACGCACGCACGCACGCACACGTAAACACACATCTGCAAAGACGACCATGTGAGACAGGAAAAATTCTGGATGGATGGAGCGGAACAGCACAAAAGATGCAAAGAGTGGTCTGATATGAATAATTTAGCAGTTACTGTGTATTGGACCTGAGAGCATGTGGAGAAAGAAAGATAGACAGATAGATAAATAGAGAGAGAGAGAGACAGAGAGAGAGAGAGTGTGTAAAAAAGATGGAAAGACTGAGAGCAAAAGAAAATAGAGTGCATAAACTTCAGGAGACACAAAATACAGACAGACAAGACAAAAAGAGAGTTGAGTGAAAGTGTAGACTCTGTATATTATCCCTCAGAGAAAGAGACAGAGATGAGATGCTAGAACAATAGGCTGCACGTCCTTTCCCCATGAGCATGTACTGTAAAGACAGGCAATGTGATTATCCACACTCGAGCAGTTTCACTCACTAAGACACTCTTGAGCTTCAAACTACCGGTGCATAATGTTCTCCTAATGGACTCCACTAACACTAACATCGCTATCTGCATTAATGGTTTCTCACTGAGGCTAACACAACATGTACTGGGGTGGACCCAGGATTACACTTCCACTACTGTAATTGTACATTTAGAGATATATAATCTTCTTGGTTCTTCTATATAAAAGGCCTTCAAGTATATACATATATATATATATATATATATACATTGCGGTAAATAGAGAATACATTTCAAAGTAATCCAAAATCCAGGATCTCTTCCGGATCACCACCAAAATGTATTCATTTGTTCCTTGTGACACTCCCAACACATCCTGAAGATGTCATCAAAATCTGTCCATAAGTTTTTGAGTTATCCTATACATAAACAAGCAAAATCTAAATCCGCCAATGGAAAAGGTGAAAATGACTAATTAATAAGATTTTCAAGATCTATTGTCTAAAAATAAGTTCTTTATATCTCACTTAAGTCTCTCTTTAGGTGATTCTGTCTTATTTGGTGCATGATGAAATGTTTTGAATAGAAATGAGAGAAATACAATTGGTAAAATTTTGATTTTTGCAGGGGTACTTGTCATATATGAAACTGAATTTCATTCCTTTATTCTCTGAACTCTTTAGTCCTCTAGAGGGTCATGAGGGGGCTGGAGCATTTCCCTGCTATCAGGGAGTGAAGGCGAGGTACACCTTGGAAATGTCACAGGGCTGATGTATAATGGCAAATAACCAGTTACACCTATAGGCGACCTCCAGGCGATTTACAGTAATCCAACAGTTCATGTTTTTGGATGGTGGAAAGAATATAGTGACACAGGGAGAACATGTCCCCCCATTGTAAACCAGTGCACCACCATGCCACCCTAAGTTCTACAGTTAACACCAGAGCATTATCCTATTAATAATTGCTTAATTTTGATCCTAATTGTGAAGTTTTAAGTTTAAAACTCAATAATAAATAATAGGGGGATGCTCAGGTGTTACAATACAGCACTTAAATCTATCAGTGCACTACAGTGACTTCATATTAAATGATCTATTGATTAATTTTTCATTACATTGGTATAATATTGGTAGTAATTCTGTGTCATTTCACTTGTTATTTTCACCACTGGACATTTGATGCTTTAAACCAGTGGTCCCCAAACTGCGGCCCGCCTCCACATTTGGTCCGGCCCCCTGAAGAATACTTGAGAGCATTTTTTTTTTCATATATGTGTATTTATATTTGATAATAAATGTGGACTTTTGCAATAAAATATTCCTCAGTTTTGAACTATTTTCATTATTAACTATTAGTTAGTTACTAACTTAACACAAGAACTTTGAGAGACTGCTCATGTGAGTCATTTAAGTCAGAGATTCTGCTCTGACAACTAAGCTGAACTTTGACCTGTTAAGATGAAGAAGTTTATGTTCAATGGACTTTTTTTCTGTGAGGAACCCAGAGAGGGTTATTTGATTGTGGCTCTCTGGCAAACAATACATTTTTACATTTAGGCACTCCTGCAATTGTCACACTTTTTCTGTTACAAACTGACCCCAGCCCCTCATCAGAGAAGGGAAAGGTTATGTGGCCATCACAGGAAAAAGTTTGGGGACCCGTGCTTTAAACCATGCATCTTGTCCTCACCTCTGAGCACACTTAGCCTGGTGGAGGCAGTGATCTCTCCTGCTGAGTTGGAGGCATGGCATTCATAAACAGCTTCATCCCTGGGGGTTCTCAGTGGCTGGATCCTCAGAACTGAGCCAGACCCATCGTCAAACTCTATAACCTGTAGGTAAAATGAAAAAACAAAACAAAACATTAACTACGCCCACTTCAAGGTCTTCAGGCTTTTCTTTATTGCACTGAGCTATCTACGAAGCAGCAGCAAACTGGTTCAAAGACTCAGATGAGGTTACCGGAGTCAGGGTTTGTTTTTAATTATAACTCTAAGATGGTTTGAAGACAGGGAAAAGTTTCTTTTACTAGATATTAGTTTACTGACTGATGCTGAAGAGACATGTCCTGGGAAATATGAGTGGACTCCTTGGGTTTAATCCTTAGCCTGAAGGCATCCCTGCATCTTAAAGTGTAAGATCAATCACAATGCACATCAAATTAGGTCAACCATCTCTCATGTCCTTCTGACATATACTGCTGTTTATCCTATACTGACTTTGACATTTTATGACTTTATAACTACCAGATTGTAAGTCAAAATGCTCTTACATAAGTTTAATATGCCCATATAATACATTTGGATTGTGAATTCTGAGAAATTTTCAGTGGAATCAATTCTCTAAAAATAAATCAGTCAGTAAAGAGAAAGATACAGCAGGTAGTCTGAGTGTATATATGGAGGATTAAAAATAAAATATCTTCTGATTTGATCACAAACAGAATGCTGGATAAACTTAAACCTGGGAGGAAAGACGACTTATTACACTGGAAAAATATTAAGCGCTCCCGGTGACACTGACTGGGGAGAAAAGTGAGGGGTTCAAAATCTCCATCTGAGAAGAACTTGCGCAGTGCAGAAATAAATCAAAGGTTAGAGCCTTTGGGAAACTAATAAGGCCGATCATATAAGACTCTCATATACTGTAGCCCAAGGCATCACCTGACATATGAAAGAGTTGGAATGGAGAGCATTTGAAACAGTTGTATAACCTTTGGAGTACACGTAAAGACGAGCAGGTAAACTGATTAAATCTTGAAAGGTATGATTTTGTAATTTTATATCTAAATTTTATGACAGCAGATGGTATTCATGTAGTAGGAGAATAAAACAAAGACAAAAACAAAAAGCAAAACCCCCTCCTTGAATGTCAACATTTGTACCAACACAGGGTCCTTCTCACAGACGACATTTTGATTTGTCAAGAAAAAGATAAAAGAAAAACAAAGGTGTAACTAATATCATTAATGATTGTACTGTCCCATTTAGCTGTGCCAGGAAGCTTTCCCTCTGAGTCAACCTCCACAATACCAGTGCTCTGGAGCTGGCACAGCTCAATGTAAGCCAGCCTATTTTTAATTTAATCAGCAGCAGCACGTGTGTTTAACAGGACAAAATGTCTTCTGCAGGATAGGTCTATAAAGGATGCAATAACTGGTAAGCACTCCTGACTTCTAAAAGCGGAAATCCTCCTGGCATCTTTTCGTTTCATGTGTAACTACATTTTGCAGATATATCTGTTTTGCGCATCTAGATTCATACAATCAATAGGGTTCTGGTGCTGCTGTTGCTTTGCTTTGAGACGCCAACCTTCTCTCATTTCAGTATCCAGCCTTGGGATGAGCACTCTAAGGCCAACACTTTACATAAGAGGCAAAATTTTGCTTCATTATTATCTTGGCATCCTACCTCAAATCTCTGGCTGCTGACTTTTTTGCCTTTTTTGTTCCAGACAATCTTGGGCTGTGGGTCTCCAGTGGCCTGGCACACAAAGGAGGCCACTCCCCCCTGGACTCCTGTTTGATCTTCTGGGGTTCTTGTGAATCTGGGGGGAGCTGGATGAAAAAACATATTCAAAGATTATGTTCAACTCTATCGGGTTACTGTGAGGTTGTGGTTGTATGTGCACATATTCCTGTCAATATGATAAACAAGGTTTGATTGACAGTTATACAATACTATGATGTCACACATTGTCATCACTGATATGTTAATTCACAAATGCATTAATACATCAATACATTGTATGAGCGATTATTGTGGACCAGAATACCACTTAATACACTGGTATAATCTTTCATTTACACTCTGTGTGTAGAGGGGAAATGTGCATGTGCATTTTAAGTTGAAGACAAAAAGGATAATGATCCATAAAAAAGGAAGATTTAAAACCAAACTTTATCCTGTAAAATGTCACAAAAATCTGATTGTTCAATGCTGTAACTTTCTGACTACATTGTAGTGGGTGAAGATGACTCAGCTCTTGGTGTACACATCCACCTGTATCAGTATTTAAGTGCAGTTGTGTGTGTGGGTGGCTTTGTGTCTCTGTGTGCGCCTTTTTTCTGTACACGTGTGTGCACATTTTCTCTCTGTCCCTGTACCACCAAAGAAGCTTAATATTTCTGTGCCATAAAGGATTTATGAAGACTTACTCCTGACATGACCACTAAAGCCCCTCGTTCTCGGGACGCCAACAATATCATAACCACAGCCTCCACTGGATTGTGACATCATGACATCAAAAAGATTCGGCACGTCAGTCACGGCACGTCACCACCAGCTCGCCTAATGGCATTCCAGCCAAACCAGAAAATCCCTACTTAAGGGCTTACCGCCAACCGCCCTGACAAAGGGAGAGAAATTGCTTTTTGCTGTTTAAAAGGGGGTAGGGAGTGAGAGAGAAAAGCTAAGCTTTTCAGAGAAGGAGAGCAAAAGAGAGAACGAGTGTGTTTGTTGAAAGAGGAGAGAACAGAACAGAGAAGCAAATGAGATAAAGGGAACGAATGAGAGAGACAGATGGGATGCAGAATGGGTAAGGGCGAAAACGCATCCACAGAAGTGGAGGGAGAGTGGAAGATGAGCAGGAGGGAGAAAGAGAGAAAGTAAAGACTGAGATAGTGTGAGCAAGAGAGAATGAGCCAGATGTACTGGCAAACATGGTCAGAGAGCCTCAAGCTGCCCAATCACCTCCACACCTCACTGGCCCACAGCCAAACCTACCTCTGTGGATGAATGGAACAGCATTTCTGTGCATGTGTTGGCTCCTGGTTTTCAGTTTATATGGCACTTTACACAGACACTGTATTTGTTAATGTGACAAAACAGTGGCAAGGCAATTAGTGATGGTGCAATCAACAAAAACTAGTCCTACTTTTTAAGCTAAAATACCAAACATATGATAATTCCCACTAATTCAGTGTCAGAAAATAACTTTCCAGTTTTAAATGACTGTAATTGTGTTACAGTTGGATTTAGGGCTGTTGTTATAAAAATAGTTAAAGGCTGACTTAATATGTTACTACATGCATGTTTTGTACATGCACGTGTGAATAAGTAAGCATGTGTGTGGTTGTTGGAAAAGCGAGAGAGGGAAACTGAAAGAATGAGGAGAGGGAGAATCACTCTCTTAATCCTCTTGCTAATCTCTCCCCCACAAAACAAATGAAAAGTGTAAAGCCAGCAGAGCCATACTAAAAGGCATGGCAGATCTTTCAATTGCTTTTTTTTTTTTTTTATCTCTTCCCTCTTCTCTTTATCTTTCTTCCCCTGTTCACTCTTTTCATATATCTACTCTTTAATTGTCTTATGATAGTTCTTCCTTTAATTTTTTCTATGTTATCACTCAACCTTGCTCCTAATTCTTTGGCAATGAATCCCTTCTTTCTCCCTTCACAGCTGCTCTCCTTGCTCCTGCTTTCATCCTCCTCCTTGTTACTCTTTCTCCATCTCCTCCCTCCATCTCTGGGGTGTTACATAAGTCTTCTTGTCACATTGACTGACTTAATGAGAGGGGGTACAACCGTATGCTCTTCACTTACCCAAACTCACTATCGCAATATCTCTCCTCTCTAAAATCTCTCCTCCCCTCTCTTTATCTGCTCTCATCTTCACTCTCTCTTCCTTGATTCCCCTCTTCTTCCTTCACTTGCTTCACCAGTTTTCTCCATTAATACCTTCCAAATTCATCCACCATGTTCCCCTCTTGCTTCGATCCTTGCTCTTCTTCATTTTATTCCCTCCTCATGCCCTGACCTGACTACAGTACCATTTGCCAAGATAATCAGGGTCTTTTTGGATGGTTGCTTGTTAGGATTAAGGTTTGACATTTGGGCCAAAAGAGGGCTGGCACAAATGGTAAGGGCATGTAAATATTTGTAGATCTTTTAGGGAAAGATTCTTGTAGCTTTACTATATCAAACATACAAATAAATATAGTTATTATCAAACAACATATTCCTGAAGAGTAATTTGCCATCACTTAAGTGACCTGTGGACACTGGAAGTGCATGTGGCCAGAATTTGCAGTCTTCATTATTCTGCTCAATATGACCCAAGAAGGAAGTGAGGGGTAACTACTGACTTGGAGAGAGATTTAGATGGAATTAGTGCCAATCTTTCCCCTCTTGGTGTGTGTGTGTGTGTGTGTGTTAGGGGGGATGGAGGGTGGCCTACATAAAGGTCGCCATACAGTGCTGCCCCACAACAGATGGCAGGGATTACAAAGTCAGTGCCCCTCTCTGGACCACTTTCTAGTCAGGGCTAAAGAAAAGTGACAAACTTTTATTCTAGGCTCTTCTTCTTTACTTCAACTATACATATTAAAGTCAGTGGCAGAACACTTGCACCAATGTCTGTGGTTATAGTGTAATATAAAAATATTGATATCTACATTTCATACATATAGTAGAGCAGCATGGTGGTGCAGTGGTTAGGATTCCAACACCACAGCTTTCTGTGTGAAGTTTGCATGTTCTCCCCGTGTCTGCGTCAGGTTCCTCCCACCATCCAAAGACATGCACTGAAATAAATTAATTGGTTAATCTAAATTGCCCATAGGTGTGAATGTGAGAGTGATTGTTTGTCTATATATGTTCAGCCCTGAGATGAACTGGTGACTCATACAGGGTGTAGGGTGTAGCTGGATTAGGCCCCCAGTGACCCTAGTGAGGATAAAGTGGATTCAGACGACGAAACGAAACATTTCATACATATAGTATGATTATGACATTATTATGACAATGTTTTTTGTATGTGACACCTTAGGGGCCGTTTACATGAGGATGATTGCGGCTAAAAACGAGATAATATTTTATCAGTAGTGCCTTTTGTTTACACGCCACCCGTGCCGTCAAGGGTGTGAATATGCAAAAGACCCCTACTAGAGTGGGGCGTACTGAAAACGAACAGGGTTGTGTTTCCATCTAAACCTGAAGAAACACGCATGTTCACATTGCGCGCATCTTTACGCCAGATATGTTCACATCACATAAACTTTTACATCACATTCATGTGCCGAGCAGGTAAAGCAACAAACATGTCGGATAACCTCAATCCCACAGATCTTCAAGCTGCACTAACAGCTCTAGTAAATGTACAGGAGTTGTTTCAGCGATTGTACAGAAATTACAAGTATACCATAGGTGAACAGTGATGGGTGTACAATTACATTAGTCAAAAACAGGAAAAGATATACCGGCATTCTATCACAGTACCACCTCGAGGCTTGGCATGCACATCCAATCATATTTCGCCGACTGTTGTGTTTTCGTATAAACAAGGATTCCCTCCTGAAAATGGCTCGTCTAAACATGGATGAAAAACTGAAGACGAAATGTCACTTTTGCGTCTTCTGTTTTCATCGTCACTGTATAAACGTAACCTTAGTGGATATCTCTCTTTGAATGAACTTTTACAGGGTGATAGAGGTTCACACTTAAAGCACTTGGAAAAGACAAATAGTACAACTAAATGAAGCTAATGGCCCCATGTAGGAGATTGCAGGGACATACTGTAGCTGGCAGATGCTCTCCTAACCTAGAGGGAAACAGCAAGAGAAATCAAGTTTGTAAAAACAGATGCTATCACAAACCCACAGGGAAGATTATTTACAAATATAGAGTATTCATATTAGCAAATTAAATAAATTCAAGTGTAAAATACAAATTTGAAAGGGTAAAATAGATGGAAAAAAATATACATTTTAAAATAATAATACTTATGACAGAGAAACGTATATATTTTATGTTAGCATATCATGGTTTTATGGTATTTTAATAGATTTGGTTTCCTGTTTTAGCAGTAAATAATCTACTGTACTGTATCTTCATTATACGTCCAACTCTAAGCAGATCCCAGGTAACACTGAGCAAGAAACAAGGTAGACCCTATTGAGGCTCTCACTTCTGATGAAGAATACAATAAAACATGTTCTCTTCATGAATATCTTTGATTAGTCCAATAAATCTAAACTTATTTTTTAAAACTGCTTCTTTGTGTAGATTGTGGGAGAACTCTACAAAAACATCCCAGTTTTTCCAAGCCTCAGGCTTCATCTTGTGTACCCTCAGCCATTTGTCTGACCTGATGGGAAAAGCATAAACCAGACAGACCTTTCTACACAAATCAAATCAAACAAAAAGGAAAAAAGACTCAGTTGTATGAAAATTGATCCACTCTGTCTGATTCTCCAGGTATCAGAGAAACAAATTGAAACTCGAAAGCTCCTGCTTTTGAGTTACTACTAAGAAAACAGGAGCACAAAGAAGAGCTTTCATTTGGAAAACAATGGGACGAATGGGAAAGCATAGATAGTAATGGAAACTAACGACGTATGCATATCTGCTTGACAGATTTATCTAATGTAATCTTTACTGCATCTGAAAACACTGCTCTGAATATTTGAACAACATATCATACACTCATTCCTGTGTGTGTGTGCCTATGCTAACAGTTATGCATGTAATAAGTAATTTAACATCCTTGCCAGTGAAAGATCCAGCTGCATAGCACTGAATATAGCAGTGGGCGTTTAGCTGATGACTCCCCAAATGAGAACTGAGTCAAGCTTGTCAGACAAGTTGAGGAACGAGGCCAATATTGGGGTCTGAGCCAAGGCCATGATAGTCAGCCTCCAGAGTAGGTGGGCAGCTGGCCAGAGCCATAACTTAAAACACATTAATATCAAACAGACACATTAACAGCAAATTATCAGCTGCTCGGTTTCATCCTGGAAATGAAACTGGATTGCTGGGGCCAATAAACAAAAAGACACGGTTATCATCCTTCTGCAGCACACTTAAGTGTTAATTGAAAAACATCTGACAGAACAGACCATTTCAGGTTAGAAAATTTTAATCATACACAATGAAATATTGTAGCTTTCGATAAAGCTTTACATTAAAGATCTGATGTGATTTAAAGTCTTGTAAAGTTTAAGCTTCCCTCTCTGAGCAGTGTAATAATAATAATAATAATAGTAAATATATTAAAAAATTATCTACCCTCAAATTTGAAGTCTTGCAACTAAATGTATATTTAGTTTCTTAGTGTGAAAGCAGTTTCTACCTGATGACAACAAAATTCAAGATAAATTACTAATGCAGCAGTAAAGAATAAAATGCAATTTTATTACTGATAGTAATGTGTGTCCAATTACCATGCCACTTACCACCATAGCTGCCCCAGGGTCTGACTAGTGCCCAGTTAATTAGGGTTAATTTGTTAGAAACACAAGAGGAAGAATTAATCAAATGGGGCCGTCTTTTATACACAGGTCATTAGAGCCACATGGGCTACCCACTGGGTATACAACTTTACTGGGTCAGAGCTGGCTTCCCATAAAGATGAACAGAGGGTTTTCTCAGTGCTGGTCGCATAGCATTACTCACAGTTCAATGCTCAGCTAGAGCTAAGCTAACGCTTTCAAATACTCTTCATAGATGGCTGCACCTGCTAAGCTAAGGCTAAGCTAACGCTAGTCAGATCCTGTTACTCACAGATGGATGCACAGCTATGCTAGCTGCTAATAGCCTCCCTGTTGTGGGCCATTGTGGCAGCTTTTGGCAACAAATTTTCTTCTCCTCATCAACTTGGGTGGGCTTAACGTGGTTTACTTGACTGACATTAAATTGTAATAATGTGGAACTTATTTAAGATCAGCTGTAAACTTTGAAACTAAATGATTGATGAACAAAGATGTTTTTAGTTTGCAGCCCTCTACCCTTTCCCCTAAAGTGACTCTTTTGACAGGCCGTCATTGTAAATCTTCTTAATGACTTGCCTGGATAAATAAAGGTTAAAAATACTTGATAATGCCACCAAAATGTAGGAAAGGAATGATTGGAATTGTTATGTACCAGGGCTACAACACCCTTATCCATAATGTGCAAATAGTTTGAGTCAGAAAATATCAGCAGACCTCAACAAATGTAAACACCTATAGAAGATGGTGATCTGATACATTTCACAACCATCATCAAAACACTTATTAAAAGGAAATCATCTAGTTTGTGAAGAATGGATACCAAGAAGCACTGAAGCTGATAGGGTGACTTATTATGACCCTTCATTTAAAAAAAAAAATAAAAATTAGGCACTCGTCTGAACATTTTACACCTTTTACCCTGATGTTTCACAGCCACTAAACAATTAAAATAACACAAGGAAGATTGGAATTTCAGTTTTGTGGGTATATGGCTTGTGAAAATGTTTTTGATGTGACCCATTTCTGCCACATTCTGTGAAGAGATATTTATACTGGAACTGATAGAAAGAGGTCGTCAAGCATTTAAATTAGCCTTATTATGTTTAAGATTTAATGCCATATTCTAAATGATCATGAGCTGGCACATCATAAGCAGAGATGAATTTTAATACAATACAATAAATTATTCAGGAAAATATACCATGAATGATTTGAATAATAATCTATATTGGATAACATGATAAGTAAGATAAGCTCTCATTGACCATTTTGAATGGAAGTTTAAAATTACTATTTGACAGTGTTCTAAAAATATATACACATACAGTATATCCAGAGTTTGTGAAAACTACATATATTTCTACTATAAAATCAAATAAGGTCTTGCAGCAAATATGATTGAAACAAAATGTCCCTGAACTTGAAGGGTAACTCCGTACTCTTCATACAGGCCCCAAGCAGGGGAAGCAATTACCCTGGCTGAAAGTAACAAATCTGCTATTAGACATACTTTTAAGCTGATGTTAGGTGATTAGGCTTGTTGAGCCAGGCAATAAACAATGAAGACTCCAGGAAATTCACTGCACCCCATTTGCAAAACCGCAAAATGTTATTAGCTTTACCTTTTATCTTTGTACTTGCAAAGAGTCAAGGATTGACAATCAATCACAGAGAAAGCAACACTATCCCTCCTAAAAAAAAAGATCTCTGTGCTTCACACCATAAACTAATCCCTGACGAAGAAACCTTTGAACTTTGTGACCCTGCCTCTCCATCTCATTCCAATGAATCTTGACATTACCTCATCCATCAGAAAAAAATAACCATAAAGCTCCCCGTAACATAGATATATATCAAAGCACGTTGCACATGCTGCATACATTTAAAATAAGAAGCTATAAATGTACTGCATTTAGTATATTTTGTCATATACTGGGGTGCTCTGTAAAATGTAAATTATTAAAATTAATTAATTAAATTAATAAAAAAAATAAATAAAAATTAAATCTCATGAACCCAAATTTTATTCACAAAAGAAAATAAAAACATATAACATGTTTAAAGATAGAAAATGTACATTTTTAAGAGTAAAAATTATTACATTTCAAATATGATGGGAAGAACATTGGGACTAAATGGCACTATATTTAGAATTATGTAGTGCCCCCTCTTCTTTCTGCAAATGTCAGGGATGTCCCTAAAGGCAAACCGAAGTGTCCTGAGGTCTTCATGTCATTGGATATTGTGTCCAGAGTTTATGATCTCAAGCCAGTACCTTTCCAGGTGCAGCAGATGTCTTTAGGAGGAAGTCCATAATAGTCCATTGCCGAGTGCTGAGTTACACACTCTGGTAATTCATGATTTTGTTGCATTGTTTTTTAAAAAGATAGTCCAATATTTCATTAGAAATTGAAATGAAGCTGCATGCAACAGTAAAGCTTAGCCTACTAAGAGGGTGTTGTTTTTAAAAAAAGAATGCAACGAAATAGTGAATTTCCAGAATGTATAACACTGCATGTGATTTGATGTCAACTATATGTATGTACTCCAAATCATCTAAAATCTTGTTTTGAAAATGTGCAGGGAAAAAAAATGACGCTTTAGTTCCAGAGAGCACATGAACCAGTGTGCTCTGCCATTTTTTTTTTCAAGTTTATGCAGCAGCTACTGTGGTGCCGTCTTCTCTTGTAGATGCTAATGCTAATGCTACTTCAGATTTGCTGCAATGGGGGACAAACTTAACCCCAGGTGGGTGACGCCAATGTCCTCGTGACGTGTAGTGGACAGGCTTTTCTCTGTGTTGTTTTCTATGAACGATAAATACAGCCAGTGGAGGGGACACACCACGCAGCAAACGCAGCATGTGTTGGTAACTCGGGGTGACCCATCAGATTCCAAACGAAGCGTGGAAAAGTGGTTTTCACCGGAATGACACCTTTAAAATAAATACCTTCCTGAAGTTTTATAAAGCGAATTAAACAAAGTTAGATACCATTTGTGCAAAAATGTGAGTCTCAAATCAGTTTGTATTTCTAATTGAGTAGCAGCAGATCGGGGCGCAAAAAGCAACCCTAACCTTAACCCTTTCATTGCTGATTGGCGGTTACCCATGCCATGGCTCTGGGTGTAACCAATCAGATGATGCTGTGGGCAGGACAATGCTGGAGACAGAGTAATGACTGTAGACAGTGTGGTGCAGCACGACTGCATCTCACCAAAAATAACCCAGTTTTAAATTGATCTCTTGTCAACTGTCAGATTAAATAAAAATGCAGATGCCAATATGTGTCCAAATGCTGAATATCAGCTCCAATAATCGGCTCGGCTGATTATCGGTCGAACCCTACTCTAAGAAACTATATATGCAAGCTGCCCATACCACAGGCACTACAACACCCCACACTATCACAGATACAGGATTTTGAAGAAGCCTTGATACTGAGACAGACACTAACTTTTCTCTTTGGTCCTGATGGTGCAGCATCTGTTATTTCCAAAAAGAATTTTACATTTTAATTTGTCTGATTACAGAACAGTTTTTCACTTTGCATCAGTGCATTTTAAATAAAGATTGACCCAAGGAAGACTTCTACATTTATTCAACATGTTCAAATGTGCTTTCTTTCTATGATAGAGCTTCATAGATGACATAGTGAAATGAGATTTCTGTCAGTGTTCCTGAGTCAATGCACTGATTTCCATTACAGAATCATGTCAGGTTTTAATGCAGTGCCACTTGAGGGACTGATGATCATAGGCATCCAATATTGATTTTCAGTTCGTCCTCACTATACAAGGTTTATTCCAGATCTCACAAACTTCTGCTTATATTAAACACTGTAGATGATGAGTCCTTCAATTTTACTTTGAAGTACTTTATTCTGAATCGGGGCAATTTTTAGATGTAGTTTTTGATTTTTTTTGTTCGTAGTTTATTTTTTTGCAGCCTTTTTTTGTTTCATGATCCCAACTTTTGCAACTGCCATCATATTCAACATTTCCTTCTTTCCTCCCCAAGGAGGTATTAAGGAGGTATTAAATTCAGGTCTGTTTGTCTGCCTGTCTGTCTGTCAGCAGGATTACGCAAAGTTTTGATGAAACATTCAGGACTGATAGATAATGGCGTGAGATGGATATTGGTTTGGTTTGTTTGACTGTCAGCAGCTTTATGCAAAAACAACTGGTCCAATTTACATGACATTTTCAGGAAATGTGCAAGGTGGTACAGAATATATCCGATTAAATTTTGGTGAATGTAGGTCAAAGGTCACAGTCATAGTTACCAAAAATGTGTTTTCACAATGATAAGAGAGTCCAAATAAAGTAAAATGTGTGTGTGTGGGGGGGGCAGGGTTCGTTGTGCTTGGCACCACTTGTTACTCAATGTCCCAGCTTTTTTGGAATTAGTGTTATACATACTTTACATACTTTCTGCACCTTACCTTTTTATGTTGGTATACAATTTAAAGTAAAACAAATCATTTTAACCACTTTACTCAATCTGATGCAATAATTCACTGGCTTTTACAGGAAGTCAGACCTTTGAACTTACTACCAGGGGGGAAACATGAGTGAAATACTGATGGGAAACCTAAGAAGACTCCTATCTCAGCACCCAGCATTTAGGGCTTTGCTCAAGGGCTACTAAAATAAGCAAAAGTAGCATTGCTGTCATTGTGTGAAACTGACCCAACCACCTTTCAGATTCCAGTCAACCTCAAGGCCATGTGAATGCTGGTAATATTGTAGACTGCTGACAAGCCAATCAGTCACTACATGAGCCCGTCTGTTGTTTCCAATGATGTACACAAGCCTAACGTGTCACATATGAAAAGGTCATATTTTCACTAGCTAAAAAAAAGAGTTTTCTTTTATTTTTACACCAACCTATAATAGAACAATGAAACTACAAATGTACAGCTTTTAAAACATCTAAATGATGTTATGAGAGTATTTAGGTTTTTTTTTTTTTTTTTTTTTACATTATTCCAACAGACTCCCTAGGTATAATCCTATACTACCCGTGCTTAGTTTCAACATGTACCTTCTAAAGTGCTAGGTTGCGGCTAAGCAATGTTTGCTCTTCTTTAGACTTTGAAAAAGGAGCCGTTTGTTGTGTTTTGTTGCACACGCACACAAGCAGAGTTGTATTTCAGCCGGCGGTTTCATTGTTACATCCAAGCTGCAAGGGGAAGGGCAACAGCTTGTTGGTTATGGGGCAAACGAGGGTCAGATGAACGAACCCTGTTCTTGCATTGTTCCCTGTCACCCAAAATGACACGCAAAGAGATGAAATTTTCCTGCACGGGGGGCATCTCACTGCGAACATGGAGCAATGGCCTAGTTTGCGACAGGATCAGGGCATTACTCTTAATCCACCAGATAGATGTCATATGCATGCGTGCACGCACATACAAACACATTGAGGAACAAAACTGGTCGCAAGAGAAAGAGAGTAAAAAAGGGAATTGTGATTTTCAGTGCTTGTACTGCTACACCAGCATTTATACAAAGCATTCACATATGGTGCACTGTCATGCAAGATTTCCAACTATGCACATGGGATGCTGTTCCATCTGAATGCATCTTAATACCCTCAGTACACTGCATATGCACAGTGTATATGCGGAAAGTGTGCACCAAGGCTGGGCGTTGATGGCGTTTCTCAAGGTGAAGAAAAATGCCACGGTGCAGATAGAAAAGGATCAAAAATAAACTGTAGCCTTTAATTTACAACACAGTCTGATGCTTAAAATGTATTCAATTCAATCGGTATTAAGTTTAAGCAAAGATAAGCACAAGTGAAAGCAATTTTTCAGAGTGCATTTAACATTTCAAAACATGCAGACACGTGACAAGCGCCAAAGATGTTAGTGTCCCAACAGCCTCGGCTTGAATTCTCAACATTCAAATCTCTGAGTCCCCTCTGTTGATATTAAAAGAGGCATTGCACGTCATACACAATGAGATACAAAGAGAAAAGAGCAGTCTTTCCTCCCTTTTTCTCCCTCAAGCCCTCTGTCCCTCCTTTCTCACCAGATTACACGAATGTGCCGAGAAGAGGCAGCAAACAGGCAGGAAAAGAGCAATGGAGAAAGTCACAGCAAATGAGACGAGGGCAGAAGGAAAAGAAAAATACAGACAGAGGAGACAAAGTACAAATCCTTTCCACCCTTGTTGCATCTGTGCTGCTCTCCTAACCCTCATAGAGGAAGTCTGGGAGCATCATCGTTTTGATGGATGACTGGGTTTTTACTGGTCGACCCTGGAACTTACACAGGGGACGAGAGGGCACGAGGCTGAAGGGAAACAAGAGTGGTTTGTGAATGTGTGTGCTTTTAAAACAGGATGAGAATGGCTGCTTCAAGCCCATACTTATGAACTCAAAAGATTGCGTTGGTTTTACAGAGATGACCGTAATGTGGTAACGGCCATGGCTCAGTTGGTAGAGCGGGTCGTCCATTGACCGAAGGGTTGGTGGTTCGATTCCCGCTCTGTCCTAGTCAGTCTGTTGTCTCCTTGGGCAAGACACTCACACTGGTGTATGAATGCATATGAATGTTTGGTGGTAGGTGCGAAATGGCAGCCTCGTGTCTGTCAGTCTGTATGTAGTTTACCACCACCAGAGGGAACATGTGAGAGTGAATGAATAATGGATCAATAATGTAAAGCACTTTGGGTTGCTATAGAAATCTAATCCATTATTATTAACGATTCCCTTTTGACCAAAACATTTGGAACACCTCCACTAAGTCATTTAATTTTAGTCTCAATAAAGAATCAATAAAGTGAAGATGAAGAAAGGAACTTAAAACTGTGATACTATTAATCAGTGTTCAAAGCTGCTTCAAGGGTTTTGTAACATGTTCCCACTGATAGATACAGTTTGAACACAGGTTTGTTTTTGTCAACTGTCAGTGCTTCACGATGTTGCAGTTAGTGCGAGTTATGGAACCCCTGCACAAAGGTTTATGTCATGTCCTAAAATTTTATACCAATTCTTTTTCTTCCAAAATGCATCTGTACACAATGTTTTGTGCATCACAGCATTAACATCAAGATCATTAAGATAAGCCTGACTGAGTGTCTTTAAATCATCACAAGCTACCCAACATTATTGATCGACTGATATAGATTTTTTATTAAGGCCGATACTGATTTTTTTTTTTTTTTTTTAACATCAGCCTTAGCCGAAGAGTAATACTGCCAATATTTCCAAGCTGCTATTTTTAAGCTGACATATGGAGCTGATACTGATTTTTTTTGTCTGTCAAATGATAACAAATCTTCTTTAATTACAATTAGAAAACAAAAATTGTGACAGTTAACCTACTAAATATTACTATACCACAAAAATATTTTTTTTCCACTGTGGACATCAGTGTCTTTAAACAAATGGTTTCATAAAAAAAAAAAATGTATATATTGGCCAATATATCAGCCAACCGACATATCATTCTAACATATTAAGATTTTGGTGGCCAAAGGTGAAAGGTCAGCACTAATTGATGTTAGGTTGGACCATTTTACTGAATCATTATTTCAGGAATAGATTTTCAGGAATAGGAAAATTTCAAATCTAATTTAAATTTCATTGTTTTGAATCTGAAGACCAAAGGTTGAACTTAACACTTACTAATTGAAATAACAAAAGACAACATAAGCAACAAGTTTGTTAGTAAATTGTAAGTTAGAAGCAATTGACAGTGTATAACAAAGGGACAGTGTGATGTGTCTGACTGATCACAGGTGCTTGGTTTATGCTGAACTTTTCTGTTATTGGTGTGTTTTAAAACTTTTTAGTGCATATGTTCAATACAACAATACAATAAGCTATAACATTTTCTGCATCAAACTTTCACAACCAAATTACACTAAACATTTGCATTTTCTATCTGAATAAAAAGCATTCATTATACTATAAGAGAACAGGCATTTCAATCAAATATGTAAAACAAGTTCATTATAACCCATTTCTGAAAGGACAACCACCAGATGTTAGAAAATCAGCACGGTGACCATCACTGGTCCGTCAGTGTGCCTCCGGTTTCTACTATAATATTTTTCATCATTAGTCATTTCCCATATCAGGATGTTTCATAAATACTGCTACCAAATTCATCCTTTATTGCTAATGAAGTTGAAAAATCTAAGTCCACGATAGACACAAGGGATTCATTAGCAGATAAACACACACATGGAGCATGAATACAAGGCACCTGGTTAAGGTTGAATTATATCATTTATGTTTGTTAAGTTGTGGTTTGAGGAATGATGAATAAGTTGTTATTTAAAGTTTTGAGACAAATAGACATGGTAACTTGAGTTTACTGTTTCAGTTTACAATTTAGTGTGTTATTTCAACTTAGCTGGCTGTCGTTTAACTGGGATCACATGTAACGTCTGGTTACTGAAAATTTCAATACATACAATGTCCAGTGGGCAACATGCCAGATAAATAAATAAAAAAAAAAATTGTCACATTTAGTCAAATATTTAATGAGCTAAAACATATTGCAAACAGAATTAATTATAAACTTGTAGTTTTTTCTAGGGCTGTCAAATTAATGCATTAAGATAATTAGTGATTATAGTAAATTAGTGTGTTATTTTTAATATCCATCTTTACTCTTTCTCTTGCCTTAACTTAAAGCACTGTGATTGATGGGTGTGTTTTATATTTGACATTATCTGAAGCAGCAAGTTTTGGTTAGAAAAGTGTTGTTACTGTTTTTAGATGCGTTAACTTAGAGCATTTTATACAGACCTGATGTTTTATTTTTATTTATAAAATAGTTTTTAGATTGACAAAACAAAGCTGTGATATTCCCTCGATGGTGGAAACTAAAGGTTATGGGTATGATTGCATCTATGAAAAGTCTGTGAAAAACAATAAATTATTTTATAAAGCCATTTTTTTTAACATATCAATCTTTTGATTTGCCACAATAAGGTAATGAATTAAAATTAAAATACCTGACGTTGTGGATTTTTCTCAGCAATGTTTAGGTGAGATTAGAATGGAGATCAATTAGATCAATTATATACTATTTTAATACTGGAAAAAGCTTGCTTTGCCTCAGCTGTTAGTTAACTACATGGCATGCAGCATGGGAGTGATCATGATGTTGATGTTGGTAGGGATATAATTTGATGACTTCCTCGCGAGAGACAGCAACAAAAAATGAATTAAATAAATAAATAAGAACATAGCTAAAATAATTAAAATAGTGTTTCATTTTGTTTTTTGTCAACAAAAACTCAGACACATTTTAGGAATGTTTTTTTTAATGTCTTAAACTACAGTTTGTCTGCTTTTTATTGGTCATCTATAACTGCATTATATATTTAATTATAGTTATCATCACAAGGCCGACATTACGTCTAGTTTTTGTCACCTGATAAAGGTTCGTTGATGACAATATTTAGTCACTATAAGGCACACTGTCAATGAATGGTTTATTTTTTAGATTGTTCATAAATAAAGTGCACTGGATTAGAAATCAGATTAAGTACAGTCAAAATCATAAGATAAAAAGTCAATATCATTAGATACAAAGTCAAAATCATTAAATAAAAAGTCAAAATTATTAGATAAAAAGTCTAAATTATGAGATTAAAAGTCAAAATCATTAGATAAAAAGTCTAGATTATTAGATAAAAAGCCAAAATGAGGAGATTAAAAGTAAAAATTATGAGAAAAAAAGTCCAAATTATCAGATAAAAACTCAAAATTCCCAGTCAATAAGCACAACCAGAATTATTCCATATATAAAGTTCACTGTGGTTTTTGGAGAAAATTAAAGTATTTCAAGTGCGACTTATAGTCTAGAAAACACAGTATCGTTTTGTTTCCCAAGTGTCATCTAATTTCCTTTTCAAAAATTGGTATAGACATTTTAGAAACATGTAAATATTAGTATGGACATATCCATAGTATCCATACACAATTTTACACCCATGGCATGAAGTGTCGCACTGTGTAAACACGGATGCTTTATTGCATCTGAATACACATAAAATACATAGACTGTAACAGACACACAAGCACAATAAATAAATAATAACATAGCTAAAATAATTAAAATAGTGTTTCATTTTGTTTTTTTGTCAACAAAAACTAAGAGACATTTTAGGAATGTTTTTTTTAATGTCTTAAACCACAGTTTGTCTGCTTTTTATTGGTCATCTATAACTGCATTATATATTTAATTATAGTTATCATCACAAGGCCGACATTTACGTCTAGTTTTTGTCACGTGATACACGACGGACTGCTTGCGGAACTGTTGTGTGGTGGAATGTGCTTTTTCATACCATCTCCCCCTGCAGCGTATGTACGGTCTAAGGCTGCGTGAGTCACAGGCAAAACAAGGTGATCAACTTTCCTTCTGGGATTATGTTGTGTCTTCAGTTTCTGGATACAGCACATTGTCACTGAGTTTGTGTGATATGGAGAAGTGAACATCGACAGACTATAGATAGATTAAGTTACTAAGAAAACACCAGATGCACTGACAAAATCACATTCACAGAGGAGTTGATCTGTTATTTTCTCTTTTTAAATCAACATTTATGTCACCTTGAATGTAATGTTTCATGAGATTGTAAAAACACAGGTGAGAGAAAAAAAAAAAAAACACATCGTACCAGACACCTTTAAAATCAATCTAGCTATTAAAAAGCTTGACACTGTTGAAAACTACAGCTTTGAAATGTCAGTAACAGGGTCATACACACCTGTCGCTTTGGCTCAATGCTACATCTTCACCACATACAGTATACATAATATCCCTCCAGTGGTCATAAAGTACAGTACAACAGAGGTGGGAAGTAACTATGTTTAAGTACTTTGTTATTGTACTCAAGTAGATTATTTTTACGTAGCGGTCCTTTACTTAAGTATTTATTTTTCTGCCAACTTTTGACTGCATTTTTTCATAAATATATGTACGTTATACTCCTTACTTTCTCAGAATAGGCTTGTTACTTTTTCCAAACTAAAGGGATATGACAGTACATAAAAAAACATCTGTTCAAGAGGAGAATCAATGCAAGAGAGAAGAAGCACAAGCTGTGACCAGGGTCAGAACCAGAGTCCTACATGGGTCCACTTTTTCCAAAATATCATGCCCGAATCCAAAAAGCTCAGCACTGTTTCCTGATCAAATCCATTGTCTACACAGTAACTCAATTTTAGGGGCTTTTTTTTGGCTACTTTTGAAACTTTTGGGACGTTGTTTGGCACAATAAGCAGGGAGCAAATCATCAGGGGGGTCTGGGGGAGCCTTAGACCCATTTGGGGAAACATGAGCTCCCCTTGAAAAATGATTTCTGATTGAATTTTTTTTGTTTTTCGAGGGGGGGGGGGGGCTCTATGTCTATCTTTGTCTACGTCTATCATTTATATTTGCTGTATATTTATTTTTTTTCTTTTAAAATTTTGAATATGGCCTGTTGTTGTCATGTACATGATTCTTCATTTATTGAATGTAAATGAAACTATTTGTTGCTGCCATTCTTGGGCAGGTCTTTGTCGAAAAATAGATCATTAATCTCAATGGGACAAACCTGCTTAAATGAAATAAAATAAAAATATTTAATGTATAGTACATATGAGTCATATGATTTCCCAGATTTGATCACAGTAGTGTCAATACCTACTGTGACCACTGAAGCGTGGCAGTGCTGACTTCCACTCAATTTCACCTACATTTCTTAATAAAGTAAATTGAATGTTGTTCTTGTAACCATTTTGATAACATGTAGTTGGGTTTCCTTATATTCTAAATGCAAATATTAAGATGAAAACTAAATGATGCAATAGATAAAACATTTGTGGATATTTATTGATGTTTTGATGTGTTTTGGACTACATTTGTTTTGGATGTTTTTGTTGCACTATGATTGTGTTTGTTGGAATATGGTTCCTCTGTGGATAATTATGAGACATAAAGGTTCAGTGGTTTATATCTTCCGATGTGTGAGAATCTCTGTCAAACCACATTAGGTCATGTGACATTTGGGACAGGTTAGGGTGGTTTGATTAATATTTTTGAGTGACTACTTCCAGCCAATATGTGGACCCTTGGAAGTTTAAAGGGTTAAGGAAAGATGTGATTACTGAACTACAGTAGGACTAACTATGCTCATTATGTTGTGTATGACGAGTATTGTTCATGTACATGTGTATATAAGGAACCCTCTTATGACCATGGTATGGTTCACCCAATGTCATGGCAAAAACTGCAGTTTTACTTTTTACTTTTCTACTTAATTACAAATGAGAAATTGTACTGTTGATCTTTTACTTAAGTAAAGGAGTTGAACCAGTACGTCTACTTTTATGAGAGTACTTTTTCACACAACTAGCTGTACTTTTGCCACCTCTGTCAAATTCAAGAGAAGTGAACATGTGACTTTTTTCTGATATTCACTTATTTAAAATTAAGATTGATTAAGATAATCTTAAATAAGTGTATATCAGAAAAAGTCACATGTTCACTTCTTTTGAAGCCAATGAGGCAAAGTGTTTTTAAATACAGCACTGTCCCTGCAGCTATAAACTAATTAAAAGCAGATGGTGTAAAAAAAAAAAAAAAAAGAAAAAAAAAGAAATGCCTGATAATTTTAGAATCATATTAATGGGGAGATGATTTATTTTCAGTGTGACCAATATTGTCCAGATATGATCAAAACCAGAGAATGATTCCAAATGGGGTACTTCAGGGCATAAAGGTGCTCACTGTAAACCACAATCAGGTTTCATACACACAAGCAGCATTCCACGCTCACACAAGCAGTGGCAAAATTATCAGATTTACCATATGTGGTCTGTTTATCCATGCCAAGTAATACTGGGATGGACAAAAACAGCTGGCTTCAAATCAAACCCACTACCAATACACCGCCAACACAAACACACACACACACACACACACACACATACATACATACGACATATGGACATAATATCAGTAGGAAACCTGAAAAGGAAAATTAGGTCATTGTTATCCAAATGTAAAAGTATTAAAGGACTCACTGTCAGCATCAGCGAGTAGGAGGAAGCTGAGGAGGAGCAGGCCTGGACTGGCAGAGTGCATCGTGGGATATGTCGACACATGCATGCTGTATCCACCGTGAGCTCACTGCCTCACTGTACAACAGGATGACAGAAACAGGCCTTCACAACCTGGGGAGAAAAAACACAAGACAGAAGAAAAGGCAAAAAAAAAATTAATGACTAAAATCATTCTGAAGTCTAAATTAAGAGTGTTTTGGTTATTATAAGTCCACACACACACACACACACACACACACACACACACACACACACACACACACACACGTAGACCTGACGTGTGTGATTCCCTCCAGGCCTTACACTCCAGTTATGCAGCTGCCTTTCCTCTTCTCGCTTCATTAGGACTATACACTCATTGCCAGAGGTGTTTTTCAAAGCTCGCGTATATGTGCATGTAAGTGAGTTTAGAACGTAAGTGATGAATTTCTTCTTGTGGCAAACATTTAGCATTAAACCATCTGTCTTCTCCCAAAGTTCATTTCATTTTTGTTTTCTAAGTATACCAGAGTATTAAATATTCTGCTTTAGTTTCGCCCATTACACCAACCCCACTTCAACACAAAACTGCATGATTTTAGATTGATAAAAAAGAAATGAATGGTTTTAAGATGGAGGGATAGAAAGATGGAGCAAGGGATTGATGATGGATGATGGGAGATTAAAGTGGGAGGGGACTGACTAGTATTATCTGGTGGCTATGTTGTACTTAGCGGCAGGTCAACATACAGCTCAATGTCTCTATCCTTTCATCCTTAGCCTCTCGTGTCATCCAATTCCTTTTCTTCTTCTACTTTGCTGTAATAGTCCCTTCCTTTGACACAACCGTTAACATAACCTCAATATTTTAACATTTTGCAATAAAACTAAAAAGGATTTTACTTTCTTTTCCTACCATTTCCTCCAGTTCCTCTTTCCTTTTCAATTTTCTTTGACTCCGTATCACATTTCACATGTGTTTTTACATACTCTCTGTGTTTGTCTCTGTCTGTCTGTCTGTCTGTCTGCCATCTGTACTGGCTGGTGTGAGTGTCTGGCATTAGAAAAGACAGGCATCAGTCTGCGTGTCAGAAATCTCACAGCTCACATCACATGACACAATGAGACGTGGCAGATCACTGCTGCTGTCCAGAACCTGACAGTGTTGAGTGAGAGATGCTGAAAGTGAGCATTGGCAAAGAGAGAGACTGATTTTAGATAGACATAATGTGCATTCTTGTCTGAATAAATGTGTACGCCTTCAATGCATGCACACACATATGGGCTACTTCATGCATATGTGGATGTTTGTGCGTACATCTGTGTTTAATTCCGAATCCATGCACCAATAGTAAAGTGATTGCATATGAGTGTGTGTGCATGAGCCTGACATGTCTGACATTGTATGGGTATCTACATTCCTGTTTTATATCTTTACACCTGCATATACATAGTTTTATATGTGCATACATGTTAGTGCAAAGACACATGCTTGAATTTGTGGGATTTCCAAAACTGGACAGAGTCATCATCATCATCATCATCATCGTCATCATCATCATCATCATCATCATCATCATCATCATCAGCAGCAGCAGCAGCAGCAGTCTTAATCCCTGCCACTCCTGACAAGCCGTCTGATTAAAAAAAGACAAGGGGGGTGGGGGCAGAAGAACACTGGAGCCCTTAGCTCTTAGTGTCCCTGCAGCCAAGGCAGAAAGCAACTAAATCCACACTGGATTTTCCACTTGGTTTGGTCTGAAACAATTGCTTTGGGATAACCTAGATCTCTCTCTCTCTCTGCACAAATTAAGTCCTCTGCATTCTGATTTATACAACTACAGTACAGTAGATATGGGAACTCAGCCATATGAAAGGGGATCAACTTGAGCACCTAGTCAATTTTCCAACAGCTGAGCTTTAGATTTTTTTTTTTTTGAAGTTTGGGAAACTTGATTTTTTTTTTTCAAGTCTATTTCATTTTATGTTTGTCAAATGATAATTACACACTTTGTGAGTTTTGAGTTCTCAAAAAAAAGGAAAAAGACTTTTTGCATGTAAACTTTAGCTGCACCTACAGTAAGTATATTTTACTATGTTTTTGTTCTATTATTATTCTGCCCCAACGAAGTAGAGCCAAGGGTAATATTTATTTGTGGTTAATTTTTTTTTTTTTGGCTGTTTGTTTGTCAGCAACATTACGCAAAAAGTACTGGACCAATTTCTATTACATTTTCAGGAAATGTGTGATATAGTTCCGAATAGATTACATGAAATTTTGGTGATTGTAGGTCAAACATGAAAGCCAACATAACTAAAAATGCTATTTTTTCAATGATAAGAGATACGGGAAATTAGGTAAATTGTTTGCAAGGGACGGGGTTTGTTCTGCCTTGCACCACTTGTTTTATTACTTTTATACTTAATTTAGAAACAACACCATATCGTATACAGCACTACGCACTAATTAATGTGCATATTTAATTAATGAGGATGCAATTACTGATAAAAAATAAATTAATACAGATATTAAAAGGATGATCATTAATAGAAAATATGTGTGTGTGTGTGTGTGTGTGTGTGTTGCGTGGCCACTAATCACTCTGACTGATTCAATGTCACTGGAAAGGCCTGCATTATTTAGTATCTCACTTCACAGCATGTCACGTTAATTAAAGAGCTAAGATAACGGGGAAGGGGTGTGTGTTTGTGTGTGTGTGTGTGTGTGTGCAGTGAGCAGAAAAGGTGTATTCTGTGGAGGGAGCCGAAATGAAAACAGAGCAGTAAACAGAGCTATGAAACAGAGAAGAAAGGAAACACGGGATGGAAAGAAGATAACCTGAGCCACACACATACACACACACACACACACACACACACAACCAGGTAGTCGCCAGATTGTAATCTGGGTGGCTGTTGGCAGTATTACTGAGGGCCTAATAGAAAGCCTCCCTCTGTGCCTGAACTTCTGTTGCTGCTGTTGCTTCTGTGCATCACAACTAACTCAAAGCCATTTACTTACTTTAGTCCCTATCACTCAATTATACAGGCTCTGTCTACTTGGGCCTGCAGTGATAAGTCACACTTATCTCTTGGATGGGTTCTGACAGAAGAAAGGCTCACTCAGTGACTGACAGACTGGATTATGTTTTTCACAGAACAGACAAACAGATGGAAAGAGGAGAAACAGAAGAGATGTTAACAGGAAAAAAGGGAATACACATGTAACATGAGGCACAAATGTGGCAAAATGTTATGTGCAAACTGTTGAAAATGTCGTAATAATAAAAATAAGAAAAGTACAAGAATAATCTTTATAAAACAAACAAAAGACTCAGAACAGTGGAATTAAATAATAATAATAATAATGAACAAAGCTTAGATTAAAAACCAGGAAAATAAATGCCACAACTGCAAATATATAGGAGTAATAATTAATTTAAATAAGATCAATACTCAGTTTAAAAAAAAGTCAGTAAAAAAAAGTCCAAAATAAGATTACATTGCATCATATATTTACTCAGTAGTAACACTAACCATATCACTAACCATTTACATTTTATAAGCCATCAAATATATAACTCATGATGAGGCAAATGTCTAATCATTCAAAAATTCATAAAAAATTCTACATTTCTCAAAAACTGTGAATATGGAGAAGATGTTTTAAGAACTTCTGAATGATGATGAAGATGATGATGGATGCAACAAAGGACAATTAATTTCACAAAAACGAGTCTGGGACATTAAAGCTACAAAACAAATAAATAAATAAAAAAAAATTCTTATCCCTTTGAGCAGGTCATCCAGGATCTCAAATGGAAAAAGCTTGACAGATGTGAGACTGGATCCCAGAACGCCTGAACATGTCACAAATGTGGATCTGATGTACCCAGCTGACTTATGTGGGGTCACCAATTGGGTTTCTGGAACTGGTTTGAGTAATTCAGTAAAAACATTTAACCAAGGCACATTTTCTGAGGATATAACAACTGTCTTTTTTTCTTGAATTACAAATATCATTATTAGATTTTCTATTAATTTATTTCTATTCCATTTAGAGGTTCATTTTTTTCGCACATTGAGTATAGTTATTAGATTATGAGCTGCATCAAAGCTAAAGAAACAGGGAGAAAAGTTGTGCAAAAGGGAAACAAAAGTTAAAAAAAAAAAAAAAAAAAAAGTTAAATAAAAAGGATAATAAATTACTGAATAAGTTTTGGATATGAGAAAAAAAGAAAAAGAAGTGTGGGTGGGTGATGATATAAAGGGGGGGGACTACAAAGTGAAGGCGTAGCACAACTGGAAGGGACTCCAAGAAAGATAAAGACAAAGACAAAGACAAAGACAAAAGACAGATCCTAAAAAGCATAGCTTAAGGCAAAATGTGTGCCATGGAAAAGAACACTGTGTATCCTAATTTGATTTGATATTTCCAACGCTGAGCCACCAAATGCAATTAGACATACTAATTAACTTATTCTATTTGTTCTGTTGAAAGTGTTGGAATAACAGAAATGTTAATGTACAGATTATTTGTATTTGTTACATCATAGTATAAACCAAGATAAACTAAGTAGAAAAATAAGATGTGCACCCCCCCACACACACACACACCTGTGTTTGCTGGTCCTTAAGAAGCTACTATGGATATTATTATTACACTTGTTGAAAACTTTTCAGGGCTGATTGGTTGTCATGCTGTGTAAATTATTGATCTGATTGGCTGCCTGATACCATTGGTATTTTTCATTACATTACATTTAATTATATTATTAACTACACTAAATCCGGAAAAAAAAAGGAAAAAGAAAAACCCAACAACAACCCTATCCTCACATTAGGACTGGGGTTGCAATTGTAAAGCTATTTGTATATCATTCTGTTCCAGTAGGAGTCTGGAACCCACAATTTTGCACAAATCATCATGACTTTTTCCTCAGAACACTCACTACACTGTTAAAAATTACCTGCAGAATTAACCCAAAAAAGTTGTAAAATTGTTACATTAAAATACAATACACCGTTGTTTATTTTAAAATAATTGTGTTAACAACTAAATGAAATATACTGTAGCTGTAGTTTTTACATGAACAGTATTTTAACAAAAAACAAAAAACAGTATGTTGTACTCAGAAATTATGTTTTTCTATTGTGTTGAGAAAATAAAACTGTACTTTAAAACAATGTGCTACTGTTTAAACTGCAAGAACACAAAGGTAAAATAACACGCTATTAGCTTTTTTTAAATATACAAAAAGCAATACAAACCTAAACAGTTAACATTTTAATATTTTAAATTGAAGTAAAGGGCAGATATGGCTCAGTTGGTAGAGCAGATCATCGAATGACTGAAAGGTTGACAGTTCAAATCCCATCTCTTACTGTTCACAGTTTATACACCATGACTGTGTATAAACTATTTAAATCCTGTGTTAAATTTACTTCTATAAATTGTTAACTCTATATCTAACTCCATAAATATGTTTACGATTTGTTGTGTTTTTTTTACAGTATTATTTTTTGACAGTATACTTATGATTATTAAATTCTCTTCTACTGTGGGTCAAAGATCAAGACCACAAACAAGTCTAATGTCACAGTGACAGAGGATAGAGGAATTTCAAAAAATCTGCTTGAATTTCTCTCCAGGTTTAAGGTAAATGAAGGTGTCTTTGTTCCATTGTCTTCCCAGAGGCAACATATAAATTATATGAATTTTCTGGATTGTATGTTGTTGTGGGTAATGTAGCTGCCATGACTCAGGTTTATTTGAGTGCTCTCTAGTTATTACCTCTGACAAGGAGGTTATATTTTTGCCAGAGTTTGTCTGTTTGTCTGTCTGTCAGTTAGCACGATAACTCAAAAATTTATGGACAGATTTTGGTGACATTTACAGGATGTGGCGGGAGTGTCACAAGGAGCAAATGATTATATTTTGGTGGTGATCCGGAACAGATCCAGGATTCTGAATCACTTTGAAATGTATTCTCCATTTACAGCAATGTAAAATTGTGATCCAGAATCCAGGATCTCTTCCGGATCACCACCAAAATGTAATCATTTGCTCCATGTGACACTGCCAACACATCCTGTAAATTTCATCAAGATCCGTCCATAACGTTTTGAGTTATCTTGTACACAAACAGACAGACAAAAACATAACCTCCTTGGCGGAGGTTTGCGCTCTCAGAGTGTTTTTCGAGTTTATAATTCAAATTATTTGTGGAAACATCCAATTTGTTAAAGTACATATTATTGGATTATTTAATCCAGCACCTTAATGACATTTCATACAATTTTCACATTTTCATTTCTGTCAATCATTACATCTAGTTTCCTTGATTATCAAAACATACACATTTCTGACTTCAGTCTCTCCTTGTTTGTTCATTTTGGTGATTTGATTGTTAAATCCTCAATGACCAGTGGATCTATATCACAAAGACACACCGCACACACCTCACAGATAGAGAACACACGGTATAGAAATTATCTTGGGGGGTAAAATAAGTAGAAAAATATCTGAAACTTTCCCATAGCTCAACAAAGGAAACATATTTGGAAATAGCTTGTGGGGTGTTTATTTGATGCATATGACTACTGAGCATGTGTATACTGCTGATTACCAGTGATCTGTCATCCCCTGCTGCACATAAACAGACTCCAGAAGAAAGCCCTGAGCGTGTTTTCAAGAGAAATGTCGATCTTTAAAAACACACGTCACTGTTGGGGTCTGCTTCTTTGGGAATGGCAACTGATGACATCACACTGTGACAGAGATTTTAATTGCATCGTGTGACTCACCTGCTTTTAGCACCCTGACAAAAACTGGTACATGTACTGTGTGGAAGCCCTGCTCAACACCCAGTGAAATGGAGTTTACCTTCATTACTCAGGGCCTATTGTAATCTATCTACCAACCTACCTACCAACCTACCTACCTACCTACCTACCTACCTACCTACCTACCTACCTACCTACCTACCTACCTACCTACCTACCTACCTACCTACCTACCTACCTACCTACCTACCTACCTACCTACCTACCTACCTACCTACCTACCTACCTACCTACCTACCTACCTACCTACCTATCTATCTATCTATCTATCTATCTATCTATCTATCTATCTATCTATCTATCTATCTATCTATCTATCTATCTATCTATCTATCTATCTATCTATCTATCTATCTATCTATCTATCTATCTATCTATCCATCCATCCATCCATCCATCCATCCATCCATCCATCCATCCATCCATCCATCCATCCATCCATCCATCCATCCACCCACCCACCCACCCACCCACCTACCTACCTACCTACCTACCTACCTACCTACCTACCTACCAAGCACAGTTTTTACTTTGGTTTTGCTGTTGTCATGTTGCCATAGTTACATTCGCCAAGGGGGTTATGTTTTTGCCAGTTTGTTTGTGAGTTGGTTTGTCTGTCTGTTAGTTAGCAAGATAACTCAAAAAGTTATGGATGGATCTTAATGACATTTTCAGGGTAGGTTGGTAATAGGGAGATCTGGAAGTGATTAGATTTTGGTTTTGATCCGGGAGGGGGATCAATGATTGGCCAGCGTTTTCCTCTGGTTACACCTAGACTGGACTAAAACATTTTGTTTTTGGTTTTTTTGCAAACATTCTATTTCAGTGCGTGCTATGGGATTATGAAGAGGTTTTCAAGCAATATGGTAAAAAATGTTCCAACCAAAGATCTCCCGACCCACTTTAATGAAAATGGTCTGGCACGTTTTCTGAACATTTTTAAACGCAGCACAAAGACATTTTTTTTAGGTTTTTAATAAAATGACTTGCAAGTTTAAACAGTGATTAAAGTGAGGCCATAAAGCGCACATTTATGTGACATGAGAGAGAAAACACCAGAAAATGTTCTACCTGATGTTTTAATGGAAAAAGGTTCTTCTTCCTATTCCTATAATCCTCCTCTTCCTCCTCCTTGCCCCATCATCTTCCTCCACAGATCTTTAAGGTAAATAATTTAATAAAACTAGTTTCCTTCTTTTGTGTCATTTGTATAATTACTTTTAACATCTAACTGCATTTTCCTGTTTTAAAACTATTAAAAATAATTTCTAGGTTGTTTTCAGGGACTATAATATATCTATTTCAGTTATTTTCAAAAGAGAAAATAAAGTTGTAAAATGAGTAATTTGCTAAATGATCACAGTGATAAAATGAATTAAACTTGAAATGTGAGGTTCTACTGTAGTGTTGTACAGGTTTGTACTGATATTATCGTAGTTATTATTAGATAGATAGATCATTTTTCATATATACAATTTTACTTTTATGCTTTTGGTTGTTGTCATATTCAGACATTAATCATTTTCACTATTTTCTTCACCTTTTCAAATAATTATTTCATCTAATCAAAGAAAATAACCAACAGATTAATTAATTGCAAAAATTGTTAATTGCTGCTGCTCTAATCAAGTGTTACTGAACTAAACAAGGGTTGTGGGCAACAAGGAAGCACAGCGGTAAACAAGTCCATGTTCCATGCTCCAAGTTGATTTATAATTTATTTTCCTGAACTGATGGAACCACAGAACATCCTGCTTTTTTACGGCTTCTCCCTCCACAAATTAAACAATTACCACCACCAATACCACCAGTATATATAATTAATTAGGGCTATCAAATGATTAAAATTTTTAATCAAATTAATCACAGGGTTGCTACAGATTCATTTTGATTAAACATAATCGAAACACTGTGTCAGTCAACTGTTCTATCTGTTTTTTTCTTTTTAAGTTCACAACACCTCCATGAAAATTATATATATATATATATATATATATATATATATATATATATATATATATATATATATATATATAACTTACTGATGTTTGTTATTATTTGACCAGAGGTGAGAAGTAACTAAGCATAAGTACTTTGTTACTGTACTTCAGTAGATTTTTAGGTATCTGTACTGTACTTGAGTATTTATTTTTCTGGCAATTTTTTACTTTTACTCCGTACAATTTTTTTTCTATAAATACTGTATCTGTACTTTATACTCCTTACATTCTCAGAAAAGACGTTTTCAAACTGAATGAATGTGACAGTAACTCATAATGAGTGAAAAAAAGAAAATATGAATTTCTATATCATAATTATCACTTTATCTCATACTTATGCATTTCTTAGCTCATATTTATGACTTTTTATCTCATAATTCTGACTTTTTATTTCACAATTAAAAAATTTTTAATCTCATAATTATGCATTTTTAACCTCATATTTAATTCACAATTTATTTTATTCACAATTGTACTAAGTAACATCACCTGGTCAAGCATATTATCGGGGCTTTATTTTTGCTACTTTTGAAATGTTTATGATTTTTCCTGGTTAAATGAATATTATTTTATTCATGGCAAAAATATATATATGTAGTTTTACTATTTACTTTATTACAATTGAGAAGTTTTTACTCAATATTTTTGAATATTTTACACAGACGTAGAGAATTAGAGAGGACATTGTTTCCACTAAAGTAGAAAATGTGAGTACTTTTGACACCTCTGCATTTGACAGAAAACAAAATAAGTGTTAGTTACTGTACTGTACCAATATCAGCTTAGAAATATTGGTGGTCTGTATTGGTAATCAGCTAAGGCTGATAAAAAATCAGTATCAGCCCCCTCAAAAAATCGGTTGATCACTAAATACCAGTTACTGAAATCAGGATAAATAAACTCTATGGCCTTCCATTTAATCTGTTCATGTAAATAATTTTTTAAGTATTTGGGGTTTGAAGATATTCTACAAAGATGAAGTTATAAAGGAATTTCTTTAATAACAATATTTAAGCTAAGGTTTTGTAACATTACACATTTGGTTCTTATAAGTTTTCATAATGCAATGTTAGTAGTTGAATAACATTTTACATCATCATTTAGGACTCATCATGTACTGAGTCTTCCTGTGTTTGACATTAAATGCTTTATATCAGGGTTTATTGGATGTTACTATGGTGTGAAGTAACCTCATTTTTACCTTTTTCCATCTTCCATAATTTTTTTTTTAACAATAGCCTTACGTAACTTCTCATTATTATCCTCCAAACAGGCAATACACAAAGTGGATTCTCATGGTTTAAAAATCATGATTCTTCTGTGCAGTTCTGTTTGAACTGGACCAAAACCATTTCTCTAAGTTTGTGGTCTGGGATTTTAATTTCAGTTTATTAGTTTTTTAAATTTGCAAGATGAGTTTCCCCACTAAATGACAGAATATTACATGAAATGGGGGGAGGGTGCGCTCAAAAGGACAAGGCGGTGAACCACCCCAACCTGACTCCCACCAGCACAACCACCAGTATCACCCCCCCCCCCTCCAAACATGGCTTCCGACAGGTCTCATGCGCTCAGTTTTTACTCTCAGAGAGAAACAAACCATGGTCCTAGGTGCACTGCCGTACCGTGCCCTCACATGTAGGCAGCAAAATTAGTATAAAACTGGCCCTGTTTTTATTTCCTCCAATTCCCATTCATGAGTAAATGAACACCACGTATACGGACCCAGATGACCACCAACAGGGAAACAGAAAAGGACACATGAACTGAGAAAACTGTTGATTTGAAATGTTCATTTAGTGATTTGAGCTTCATTTAGGTTATTCATGGTGGAATGAAGGTCAGAACATCCAATGACAGCTTTTTTTCTGTGAAAAAAACAAAACAAAAACATCCCCCCCTCTGTTTTTTTTTTTTTTTGAGAAATTGCACCCTGTATAAATACACACACACACACACACACACACATATATATATATATATATATATATATATATATATTCTAAATTAATTTGCTTCCCTCTGCACATGGATTAAACACATCCAGGGTGTGACATGTTGAAACTGTGAACTATGCACTTGTATGATATACACCCAGTAAGTACACATGTTTGCTACTTTACATTAGTTAATCACCTTAAGTGAAAACAACATAATGAAACAGTTTCATTCAGGTCCATTTTTATCTATTTTTTTATATATATATAATGTCCTTTTCAGTGGACATTTTTATTTATTTATTTTTAAGAAAAATTTTGAAACTTTGGTGAACTACAGAGGACAAAAATGCATTGCTGGGTCTCAGGACCTATATGCCTATACATAAATACAAAAGGAAAAAAATGAGGCAGCATTTGGGTACACAACTGGACATCATTCAGATCACAGGCACATTCACCTGTGGTCTTTTTCTAGTTCTTATTTCCTGATTGAAGTGGTATTAATTAACCGTTGAGGTGTTTGTCCAGGCAGCACACATACTGGCAAATTACTTCATGTGGTGTCATTTTGAACGGCAGCATTTTGAAATTACAAACATGTGACCTTATATCAGATCGTGTCTTAAGCAGAGCACCATGTTCAGTGCATTTAAAAAATGCCATATGGAATGTCAAAATGTGTATGAAGTAGAAAATGTGTCTAGAGTTTTGGAGGCTTCAGAAGAGGTTTTGTTCTCTGTGTGTCAATTTAAATAAATGTGCTATACATGTTATTTTACTATTTTAGCAACTGGGAAAAAAACTGTATATGTGTTTTTTTTTAATTTCTAAGAATACTAGTTTCTCATTCATTATTTGTTTCCTGGAAGCGTATTCATGAAAGAATCACAGTGCTCACAATAGCTGAAGAGAATGATTAATTTTGTTGCCTTGGAAAAATGAAGTTACACCGCAAGAAATAAGTTTGAAAGGGTTTGGGAAATATGGAATGTTTAATAATTTCCTGGACAATTAAGACGGATAGAATGGCAATGAACTGAACTGAACTAATAGACTACATCTTTTCCTTCAATAACTCTAAAGGAATTCATGTTTCCTAAAATGGAAAGTATGTATGAAGGTATTTATGTATTTGCAGAAAACTATTCATTCATCCCTTTGCTATGAAAAAACAAATCACCAGATAGATTTTCCTGGGAGATGAAGCCCCGAAAACTCCCTTTTTTTTTTTTTAAATGGCTTTCAGGACACTGGCAGAAACAAGAAATCAATAAGACAAACTGAGAAGAGAGGAAGGGAAAATGTGATTGATTGAGATGAGGATTTAGGTTGTCTGGCTATACTCAACTTATCACTTCCTCTGGCTCGCCTAACATTGTGAATTCCTTCTATTCTTTTTTCTCATCCCTTTCCAGTTTTGTTCTTTCTTCCTCTTGCACAAACTCTAACTCTTTACTCCACTCCCTGCTTTCTTTCCATTCATAAAGCTCCATAAAAATATATATATTAGTTGGGATTTTTATGTTCTCGCTCTCTGGATTTGTGAGCCATGCACTTTTCAAATGGCCTGTTTTGAAATTCAAGGCTACTAAAGTATCAACCATGTATCCTATTTTTAGGGTCATTATATTCATATGTAGTAAGAATTAAAAAAAAAAAAACAAAAAAAAAAAACTTCAGAATAAAAGTTTTTGAATAGCCAAGGTCTGCACTTTTTTTTTTTTTTTTTTTTTATAAATAAATTATGTTATAGTAGAGTTTGCAGCTTTTCTATCATCTTGATGATTGAATAAAAGCTTTGTGGTTGGCCCTTTCAATAACCACTCCCTGTATGAAATTGGAATGTTCCTAACACATGAAAGATGAAAATCATCATTGTTACGACATCACTGAATAATGGCCAGACCTTCACTCCAGCAAAATTTCTTCACCTGCCTAGAAGGATAACGCTGAAAAGACATTTATATATTGCAGTAAATGTTGTTGTTGTTATATGTAACAAATGAGGACAACCCAAAGACAACGCGTTTGCATCAATTTATAGTAACAGCAGTAGCAGTGATAAATATTCTGTTTTCCTTTCTTGGCCTCAACAGACAAAAGCACAATACATCCCAACAGTGTTCCAGACCTGTGCCTCTGGACTGTTGGCTTGAAGCAGGCAATTTGATCGCATCAATAGCTGCCAGTGCGTTGAGCTGCAGTGCCTACACTCTCTGATTGTCAGTAACACAAAAAGCACAAATCCCTCCCACCGCTACTTTCCACGTGTCACCGTTCATTTCACCGTATTTGCCTGACATCTCCTACAAAGTAGCAGAAGTGTTCGAAAACACCTGGACCTATTTAACATCTCTTTTAGCATGCCAGAATTTCATTAGCATTTATTGAGTTTCCCTATTTTCTGCCGGTAGAATGTCCCAAATACAAGCGCTCAAGTAAAAAAAAAAGAAAAAAAAGTGAAAACCATGCACTAAACCGAGGTCTGAATGTTGCCAATCGAAGGGTTAAGCCAGCTGTGACTAACAGCCCCACGCTAGGCCCCTGTTGGACCATCTCTGGCAGCCATCCATGATATTGAGAGAGTAAGGGAGAGAAAAAGAGAGTGAGAGAGGTAGACAGAGACGAGTAGAGTGAAGTTGAGTGGATTAGCAAAGGATGGGGGGATGACAACATGTAATTACCTATTTACCCAGCCTTTAGTGGAAACCTCATCGAAGGCTAATTGAGCGGTGCATTAGTGAGAGGGTCATAAAGATAGCAGCAGCACAGCAGAAGGAAGGAAGGAGGATGGAAAGATGAGAGATGAGGGACCGAAAGTGAGTGAGTTGTTGAGTGAGAGATGGAGGCTGAAAAATCCAATAGGAAAAAATAAAGAGAAAAAAGGAGGTAGTGGGGAGAAGAGGAAGGTGATATTGTCACTGTGCGATCAGAGGTAAAAATCTTAATAACCACAGAAGAGGAAAAAAAAATATTGAATTTACTGTCTAAAAAGATAAATGTGACTTGCACAATTTGAGTCATAGACTGCATATAAATAGTAAAGGAACTGGGACGTCACTCTGGATTCTGAAATGACATTTTCAAAACTGTAATTTGCGACTTGGATGTTGACATGTTAGCTTTTTTGAGCAAGAAGTGACCATATTTGGACAAAATAGTCAGATCTGTAGAAGCGTGAGGGCTTATTAGATCCAGGGTTTTTGGAACCAATTCCAGCTGCAGCCAGTAGCATTACAACTTTATAACCCCCACTTGTTTGGTTTTAGGGCTGAGGTTCTTGTCCTCATTTGACATCTGGGTTGCTGTACTAGAGACAGTAATTTGTGGTTATTTCTTAGCTAACATTGTACACTATTGCTGCTGTAACATGAAGGAGTAGAATTTACAAAAGTCTCTGAACAAATTTGAATCAAGCAAAAGAATTTTGTGGGGGAAAAAATAAAAGATAAAAAAACAAAACAAAACCCAGTCCACTTAGAAATTGTTATATATGCTATGATCAGAAAAAAACAACAACTGTAGACTTGGAACTGAAGTTCGTTAAATGAGTTCCTATAAGAAAACCTTGAACTAAAAATTTAATTATTTAACAGAAATTAGTACTTGTATGATTCAAACAGATGCAGGACTGAAAAATACAGAAGATCCCCACAGTAACTAGACAGTAGAATGGTTTAGTATAGTCTAGTTTATTAATGACCCTACTTCCCCAAGGAGGAGGTGAATGTATTGTGTTTGGTCCAGTTTGTTTGTTTGTTAACAACTTTATGCAAAAACTACTGGACCAATTGACAGGAAATTTTCAAGAAAGGTGTGAGGTGGTCCAGAATAGGTCCCATTAAATTTTGGTGAATGTAGGTAATAGGTCAAGGTCACTAAAAATGTGTTTTTTCAATGATAAGTGAGGGCAAATCAGGGAAAATATTTCAGTTTGTTATACCTGGCAACACTTGATTTAGTTTGGTTTTCTTGTTTTTTATAGAGCTAATGGAAAAGTGAATTTCCCCCTTGGGATCAAATTCACTTTTCCATTTAGCTGTGACTGGATGTAAGATCAATAAATTTGATCTAGATTTGTATCTGCACTTATACTTAGCTAAAGAGTATCAGTTTAATGAGTTCATTCAACAAATCTTCTGCAAACTTCAGTCAGATAATGATAAAACAAACAAAAAAAAGGTAAAACAGTCCATATGAAAAGAATGTTTGTGTGTTATGACTTATTTATAATTGTGTAGTTTACATCTTTAAACTTTTAATGCTCCTGTACATGTGTGTGTGTGTGTGTATATGTATGTATGTGTGTGTATGTGTGTGTGTGTGTGTGTGTGTGTGTGTGTTTGTATTTATCATTGTGGCCATGATATGTCCTGCCTCCAGCCCCATACAGTACAGAGCTTTAGAGCTGAAGGGGAAAGTGGCACATCGGAGGCAGTCATCTCTGTAATATGTTTTAGTACATGGATGGATGGAGGGAAGGGTAGATCTATGGATGGATGAGCCTGCAGTATGGTTACGGTGTGACTGTTGTGGCCTTGTGCCATGCCACGCATATTAATGTAGATTGCCAGGCCTGGGCAGACACATCAGGACAGGAAGAACATGTGTGCTGACAAAGTCACACACACACACACGCACACACTGGGTGACCTCCACAAGCAGGTGGAATACAGCGGTAATAATTTACAGGCCTTGAGCGGCTCTCACGTCAAATAAAATATGGATTTCTTTCTGCTCAGAAGCAGGCGAACCCTTCAATACGTAGACCTTTTATCCACACAGTGCTCCAGTTAAAACTCACATCCTCTTCTATTATATACTATCTAACATGAATGTTCAATACAAGGTGCTTCTTTTAGGCTGAATAGTCAGTTCAGTTCCTTTACCTTCTGCAATATAAAGAGTGAAAGTTTTGGGGTAAATTCCTTTATACCTTTGATCTGAAGTTGGAGTCCAGCATTCACCCATTCACAATAACAGTCACACATACGTGTATCATATTACAGTAATGGACTGAACCTTCTGTCTTTTTCTGAGTCATAAGGAGGAGGCGGCAGTGGAACCACACAGTAGTTCATGAACCTTGCTTCATACATGCATTGCATTCCATGGTACACCACAAGTCAAGAGATTGGTTTCCTATTGTGAACAAAAATCCGTTCTCTCCAGCAAGCAGTAGAGTGACTGATAAACAGAAGATCTATCCACCCATCTCAAGGTGATTTCCCATTGAGTGGACAAATTAAAGCAATGCTTCATTTCTTCTTTTCATTTGTTCTAATACGAGCTCAGGGAACAACCCAGGCAAGATCAAAAGCTATTGATATTTTTCAGCCAAACATATTCCTGCTTCACAAAAATACAGACAGAAGAAATTTAACAAATTACAAAAAGCATGAAAAAAAAAGTAAGGTAACCAATGTAATGATACCACTACCATGAAGGTCAAAGGGGAGGGAATTGACAGATGAGTCCAAAAATAAATTTCCTTGATCAATCCTCTCCAATGTCATATTACAACGATGGGGAGAGAAGGATGGGGTTACAAAACTGAGATTGATTTTGGCCAGCAGGGGAGTGGGGAGTACATGAAGAAGACTCAAAATAACATGCAGGGAAATGCAAAGATGTGAACAATACTCTACACAGGGATTTGTAGATCTGTGATGTTTCATGGGAATGGCAACAAACTGGGAAAAATCTCCATAATGATCCCTAACAATCATATTTAAGACTCCACTGTGTGCATAAACTAGATTACACAGCGGTAATGGTGGTGCCAATACGCTTTGGAAGAAAAAAAAAAGGCTTGACAGAAGAGAAGATTTGACTTAAGGAGATAGACGAGAAAGAGAGAGAGAGCGAAACCCACATCCCTTCTGGCTCAATAATTAAGACTGGGGACAATAAATATGTAATGGGGGCTTTTTCCACCAAGTGCGGCTGCCTCTCCTTCTTGGAGATGGGACCGTGGGGAGACAGGCCCAGGAAGAGCGACTAAGTACTCTGGCCATTAAAAATGGATGCAAGGAACACCGGCCCTGACTGGCCCTGTCGACAAACCACCCAGAATGTTGTGATGGGAGTTGCCGTGGTTACAGGGTTCCCAAATGGTCCTTGGTTGTCAGGGTGAATCAAATCAGACATCCGAGCACCAGTGCCTCCACCCTTCCTAGGCTCGCTGCCGCTGGGGGCACCACAACTCAATGATGTCATTGAGGAAGGAAGTTCAGACTTGCAGAGTGTGTGTGTGTGGTTTTAGAATGTGTGTGTGTGTGTGTGTGTGTGTGTGTGTGTAAAGAGGAGGGAGAGGGAGAAGGAGCGTGAGACAGGCAAGTATGAGGATGGAGGAACTGACATGACTTCCCAGACAACCCCCTCCAAAAGTTCTGGTTGCTACTATCAGTACTCCATCTGTCTCAACTGGATCCAGGGTTTTATATAACAGCAGAGCTTCTTTTTTAAGCTCCTTGAGTGAGCTTGACTAAACAGAGTCTGATCTCATTGCTCTTTGACTGCTGAAAGATTGCATCTCTTCTATCTTTAGGACAATTCAAAGTTTTATTTTCAGTATATTTTAACAACATTTGTTCTAGTGTCATATGTTTCATATTTTAATTGTTTTCAATTGAATTACTAAATTGTATTTTATTGTTGTTGTTGGGGTTTTTTTTTTACCCAATACCAATTTGTCTGAGTTCTTATTTATTTATTTTTATTTATTATTTAAACAAGCAAAGAAACAAAACAAAAACAAAAGAACACAAAATAAGATTAAAAAAAATCTCTGTGTAATTCTTTTTAAATTCCATGTTTTTACCGTTTCCAGGATTAACTGCTTTACTATTGAGTCCTCTACAGTTTTCTACATTATATTTCAACTGTGGCCTTCACCTCAATATATTCAGGATTAAACAGAGGTTGTGTTACTAATAAAAATAATGAGAAATTATAACTATGGGCAAAATGGTTGTGCAGTGGATAGGATTCCTGTCTCACAGCAAAAAGATGCTGGGTTCAATTCCCATAAGAGTCCTTTCTGTGTGGAGTTTGCATGTTCTCCCTGTGTCTGTGTGGGTTTTCTCCAGGTACTCTGGCTTCCTCCCACCATATAAAGACATGCACTGACAGGTTAATCTAAATTGCCCATAGGTGTGAATGTCAGACTGATCGTTTGTCTCTATATGTCAGTGCTGCAATTAACTGGTGACATGTCCAGGGTGTACCCCGCCTTCGCCCATTGTAGCTGGATTAATCCCCCAGTGACCCCCGTGACCCTAGTGAGGATAAAAGCAGGTTCAGGTGACAAGACAAGATGAGTTCCATCCAAATAGATTGACAAAGGTTTGTTCTAAAAAAGCTTTATTATATATTAAATCAATGTTATTTTTAATAGAACTCATTTCAATCAAATCCATTTTATTTTGGCTCATAATAGAAGATTTGATGGTATATCTTTAGATTTTTCATCTATTAATCATATCTCAGGTCAAAAAGCTCAGTCTGCTTAGTCTGACTTATATATAAATATCATAAAAAGTATTTTTCCCCTGAAAGATCAATAGCAAGAGTATGAAATTGTGGTGGTTAGCTTTAGCTTAGCTTTAACTCACCTCTAATCCCTTGGGCTTCTATAGATGCATCCATTTTATCCAGATATTATCACTTCTAGTTCCAAATCTACTTGAATTCAATTCATAAACATGTTTAATTAGTCCTAATAAAATCTGCATGGATGAAAAATAGTGCAGCTGACATTGTCACTGTGAATAAAATATTTGTATTTTCTAATCAGACTGTGTTGGATGTTTTTTTTTTGCATTATTTATTTTCTGAAATGTGACCACTCCTTATTTGTGGCTGTCTTTTTTCTCTATTGTTCGTTTCATTTCTCTGCCTTTATAGACATTTCCATTTTATGTTTTTGCCCCATAATATTAATATTCTATTTCTTTAAAAAAAAAAAAAAAAAAAAAAGGTTTTCTTTCTTCTTAAAAATGTACACTTGAAATCAACAACCACTTAATTAAAAGGGTGTTCATTTCTATTAAATATATCAACCTTCAGTGACTCCTGCTGTTGCTGCCATTAGTCATGTCTGTGGTTGACCAACTGGGGTCTATATTGCTATGGTTACTACAGAGGGTTGCTGTTGTGTTACTAACATATTACTAATCATTTTTTACATAGTTCAAAAGTAAAACAAGTATTGTGTATGCTATTGGCATTGTTTTTCTAAAATGTGTGTTTTCTAATGTATCTGGTTGCTATTTCAACAATTACATACGTTGTTATGCAGTTAATTTCTAACAATAAGTTGTAAGATGAACCGACAAAATACCAGCTATTCCAAGAATACGCAAGTAATATGTTTGGTATTTACCTACATTTATAAATGAGAGTAAAGAAAACTTAAATGACTTGAAGAAGTAAACTCTAGCAAGAGCCATAAGGACAGAATAGTGTATGATGTGTGAACCAGAGCATGCAGTATGGACCATATGCACATGTTGTTTCATCTGTGTGTGCTTGTACATGAGTGTGTGTATTTGATGTGTGCGTCTCAAAGGGTAGAAGCCTGCATGTTGCTGTATATACATTATAATGGCTAGTGACAGCAATGCAGAGCTTGTGTTACAGTAGAAGGGACTGTAGACTATGAGGAGAATACAGAGGAGGAGACGGTTCTCCTTTGTGGCATGCAGTGCACACCAACACATAGCAGAGCTGTGTTCTTAGTTGGTCCCAACAGGAACATTATAATATGTCATATGATAATAAAAACTGACATAGGTATCATATAGCAACAGCAATTTCTTACTTGATAAATGCATGTACACACCTAAATATGCAAGAACAAGATGGATGTCACAAGGCAGCTGTTGATCAAAGCATGTTCATGTCCATGTGTCAATGATGCTCCTAATGATGCATCAATCATGAGCCTGCACCACCGAAGAGGATTTAGGAGTCATGGGTCAGGGGGAAAGTCTATAAGCACTAAAGCACTGCACATGTACTGTAAATACTCTACTGTATAAGCTATTTTCACAGGTCAGACTGCAGTTTCATGGCTTTGACTGCTGGAGCCTTGTGTCACTTCTAAAATTGATTTCAGGGTTAGGTTAAGAAAAAGGGCTTATGTATTGAAGTTGCATCCAATAATGATGAAACGCTGAATCTGAGGATATAATATGATACCCTCTGACACTAGATGTACTTTTGGCGTCAATACTTGTTTTTCCAGCGTTAGAAATAAGGAAAATTTCCATAACATGTAGCAGCTACAACCAAATATTCAGAAAGGTTAAAGTTTGTGTGAAAGTTAGCGGTCTACAATGGTGCTGGATCAAAATACAAATTTCTACTGAGAAAAACAGTAATTTTTTCAAAGAACAGAAACACAAAAAGATGAAATATAAAGCCTCTTACATCATGGCTGTGTTATCTATGTAACCTATTACACGCACAAGATTAGTCAAAGAGAGGCAGATATATACACCATAAACGGACGATGTAGCTTAAGCAATTCACATCTATTGCAGCCATTACATCAGCGTGTCTCAGGATTAACAACATGCACCCCTCCTTTCTCTCGTCAGTATAATATCCATATAATATTAAGTATGTCATGAGCAGGAGAGAAAAAACACAAACAGGTACTATATTGACCATTGACTTGTGGTAAAGATAGACAGATGGTGACTTACAAACAAGAGCGTTTGAAATTTGCAGCGACTAATGATTGTTTCCATGAAAAATTCATCTGCTAATGATTTCCTCAATTAATCAAGTAACTGCTGTCATGTGAAACATCACAAGTATATGAAAAATAAAAGCAGTCGCTTGTTTTTCCTAGAGCCTGAAGGGTAGTCTTCAAAGAACTTCTTTTCACTCAAACAGAGCAAATCCCAAAGATATTTGCTGTTTATAGAAATAAAACTGGGCAAATATTCACTCTTGAGATTATAGAATGAGCAGAATTAATCAAATATCAAAATGCTTGCAGATTTCTTGGGGGTTGAGTATTGTATAGTCAGATTTACCAATCAGAGCTAATGTTATATTCCAGAGTTCCAACAAATGGGAAGTTTCTGACTTCCAACTCAGTAAAATACATTGGAACGCTTGTCCAAGCTGAAGCAGATGCAAAGAGGGACCAGTTTGAAGTACCGCAAACTCACCCCAAACTACAACATGACATCAACACAACAATGGTGGTGCACAGTCTGCGACTTAACACTGAAAAAAATATCTGAAATCACAATATATAATTATTTAAGTCATCCTTTCACCTCTTACATCATATATGAGAACACCATACTGTCAACAGCCAAAATGCATCTTCAAGTAACAAAGCAAATAGGAGCTTACATCTGCACTCTCCATGTTTGTTGTTAATGTTCAACAAGGATTATCTGGAATACTTAGAGGATTGATATAGTTAACTCCAACTGACATGCTACCTCCCAGGACTCTGAACACAGCGTTAGGCATATCTTGCACTTTTCATGATGGAGAAAAGAAAGAAAATGCATGCAAACATTTTAACAATGACAACTAGAACAGAAAATTCACATTTAATTCTCAAAGAAGGGAGGACTCTCTACATACTGATTATTTTTTAAATTTGAAATTATTTCTTTTTGAACTGCTCACCCTCTGGCGATAGAAATAAGCGGTGAAGTAGATTAGAAGACTTGATAGAAGAGGTCAAACACATAAGCCATCTCTGTACACTGAGAATGTAATCATCTATTTCACAATTGGACATTCCAATACTTACATTGGCCCAGAATAACAACTTTAATAACTACTTTAGTGAAAGTTTCAGATTACAAAATGATCCTTTCAAATGGAATAATATTTGCAGTTAACACTGAGGAATACCTTATGGTTTTGGACAGAATTCCTTTTAAAATAGCCCACAATACTTTTGCATGTCAATGTCAAAAACCTTTCATATTAACATATAATCTGAAATACTGTAGTGCTACAACAACAAATCGATTAAATCAATCAATTGAGGATCAATGATTCTTAAGAGTGTCAAATTCCGAAGTCGATTCTTTGGATCTTGAGCATGTAATAGAGGAAAATACAGAGGAGCATGGCTGAAACTTTGGATGCCTGGTTTGGCTGAAATATAGCGACAAAACATGAATGTGGAGGAAAAATAGCATAAATCCTACAGTGTGGTATGTTTTGGTCAAATTAGTTCTTCTGTTGCCACCGGGGACATAACATAAACGTCATTTAAGATAGCCTACCTGTTGCAATTACTAAAAACCTGCTAGCTATTTTGATACTATCATTATAATTATAATGTTTTCAACCATCTCCATTTATAAGGTCACTCAGGGCCCAGTTGAGCCGTGTTTAGCCTGAGGATATAGGCTAGAAGTTGTGAAAATGTTGTGTAAGCTCCAGAGTAAAAGAGAAGCAGAGAAGCTGGGAGTTAGACGTCCAAAGGTTAAATTCAATTTTTGGTTTCATGCCAGTTACAGTAGTTGCGGCTCTTAATGGAAAGCACCCCCACGAATATCTCCCTTTTTCTTTTCTTTTGTATTCATCTGATGAATCAATTAGTTTTTAAAATAATCTACAGATTTAATGGATTATCAAAATCATTAATACCGTACTTGTAACCTTAATCTGAAATCAGTATTGGAAAAAGGCTGAGTAAAAATTGCTAGTTATTAATTTCTCTTTCCTTGGCTGACAATTTAAGTCCCTGCATATTTCAGTTTCTCAGCTTTGGAGTATTTACTGGTGAATTGCAAGAGCACAGAGTGTTTATTTTCGAAGGAGATTTCAGCACCTCTCTCACTTTTCCACTTGTTTCCTCAAGCCTGTCTTCATAAATAGAGACTGACCTCTTCTTCTCTCCCCTTTTTCCCCTCTTTGAAAGTACACACGAATGAAAAAAACCGAACACAAACTTGCATTGGATAAACACTAATACATAAAGAAAAAAAAAAGCAGGAGTCATATAATCATATAAAGAGACATAATGATCTAATCTGTCACTTCCTCAAAGTCTGATAGGCCAATGCATCAGCACATGAAAAGTAATCTATCACCGAGCAACGGCAGGTTATGGCAGTATGCTGATGGATAGGAGCTGTGGACAGAGAGGATGGCTGAGTTGCCCTTGTCGGAGTTATGAAAAGGAGAGGGGAAAGGATAGGAGGAGAGGGATATGTGGAGGGGAGCGGGGTGCAACGAGACCTAAATGTGTTCCGAACAGACTCGTTTGTCACACTTTGTCATCGGGGGACATCAGCGCTGTAAAGAGCCTTGCATTTGTGTGTATACAATAGGAAGTGTATAAGTGAGAGTGGGTCTGCCTGGGTGTATACGTAACAGTGTGTAATGAGCATAAATGTGTGCTAATTATACTGCAGACTGCTCACTTGGGAATAAATATTGCTTATAGGTAAGGATCACAATGTATATTCTGAATCTGTGTGTGTGTGGGGGGGTATGCATGCATGTACTCAGGATCCCATTGAAGCGTATGTGTTGTGGAATCCAAAGCATTTGACCCCAATCTGTGTCTCTGCATTATTTATAGTCCAATGCCAGCTTCTCTTTGTTTGTTTTTCAAAGCTTGTCTGAGGAGTCGAAGTGTAGAGGGGGAAAAAAAAAAAGAGATATGACAAATACGGAGGGGAGAAGCAGCACTTTTCTGACTGTGTGGTTCTCTTCCTCTCTCTGTGGGAAAACACAACAAATCACATCAAATGCATTACAGCTAATTGATCGCTCTGGACCTTCCTATGGTTTCCCCAAAGGGGTTTAAAACTGTTCAGAATACATAGTTAGTGCAGATGGGCTGCAGCGTGGGATTTATCCAAGAGAGCTGTCATTACACACTGCACCACTGTGCACACCAATAAATGCACTTCACGGGCCCTTTTGCAGTTATATCTGACACACACACACCTACATACACACATACACAGTGCCTATCCCTGGGTCTAGCTGGCAGGGTAACAGTGTGTATCCTCAGAGACCTGCTGGGCCAAATCAATGGCAGCCACCAGCCTTCCACAATGAATGCCACCATTTTACTGGCTGCCACCCAGCACTGAACACAAGCAGCTAAATAGTCTATGAGAAGAGCAGAGCGGCACCACTAGGATGCGTACGATGAGCACACGCCACAACATCCGGAAATATATCACTGTGTTGCAGCATTTCTGCATATGTGCTCCGGAAGACAATTTGTTGAATAAACTTAACGCATGCTTCTTGTTTAGTTGTGTATGTACTTCTGTGCACGCATGAGTTGGACAGTCTATTTGGAGTTAAGCGACCATTTCATGAATTGCATAAGTGTGTGTGTGTGTGTGTGTATTTGACTGATTTAAGTGTGTTGGTTTTGCCAATTGATGCCAATATGGAGGTTGGCTGTTGAATTCCAATCAGAGAGATGTATGTTTGCAATTGTCATTTAGATGATTGTGTTCTTTCATGTGGTTTAGTAGACAGCATATGTTAAGCTTGCTTGCGAATGCCCCAAAACAAGCCCCCCCTCCCAAAAAAAAAAAAAAAATTCTTTGTCTCCTTTTTTCATGTACACAAATACACTGTTGGCATGGCAGACTGGGTTCTAATCAGTGAATCAGTATATCAGCCAACAATTGCAGATTAAGTTGTAACCCTGGGTTTTTGTGGCTTCCGTATACATGTACGGATGTATCACTGAACAGTTAAAAACTAAATGAATTAACACCAAAAGTTGTAAAATTGCAACATAAAAAACTGTAAGTGAAAATACAATATAAAGTTGTTCATTTGAAAATACATTTGGTCAATGATTGAATCAAATATAGCTGCGAGTTTGTATAGAAATATTATCTTAACAAAAGCAGATTTGTATGTACAGTAGAAATGATGTATTTGTTGTTTTGAGAAAATTCAAATGTAAATTGACAATCAATGAGGTGCAGTTTAAAGTTCAATTTACTTTTCTAAAAATTCAAAAAGCAATAAAAAAGTAAAACAGGTAACAGTTTAATTTACACATATGTAACAGACTCAGTTGGTAGAGCTGGTCATTGAATGACTAAAGGGTTGGCAGTTCAAATCATGGATCCAACTGATCACATATCAAATTGTCTAAATGAGACTCTGAACCCTGGATTTCTGCTAGAACACCCTGGTGACTTTGCAAAGTACTTGGAACACCATAAAGGTGTATAAAATGGTGCCATATAAGTGATGTCCATTTAGATACAATGTGAAATATACATGTTTAAAATCTACATGGTGCTCAATAAATACTGTATGTTTGGTTTTGTTGTATTTTTTACAGTATTGTTCTGGTAACCACAGTTGACAGTTTTGAGTTTTTTTTCCATAAAAACAACAGGATTTTTTTTTTACAGTGTGATTTTAAACACCACACCATTATGTCTGAGATGCATGCCTGTAGTATGTGCCTGTCACCCATATGCCAGCACTGAAAAAAGTTCACATAGACTTGCACACATCCATTTGGGAACAGAGACAGCTTTGGGGTCAAGGGATGACAGAACTGTGCAGAACGGGATGGATCAGTCTCAGCTATGACTGAATTCTCAACTTGACCCAAGTGTTGCTGGATCTGAAATAAAAAATGCTGCTGCTGTTACAAAAACAACAACAGAGGGCCAATTAAAGCTATATAATTAACTTTTTTTTGATGACCAGAAGCTACTTAATAGGCTTTCTTTGTGTCTCTGAAAATGTCTCACATAAAAGAAGGAATTTATTATAATATATTAATTAAATTGTGCAGTGTTTGAACGGATAGACAGAGTTGGAGCTGATGTAGAGGAATGCATTCTGATGATGCCTTTATGAGCCCAAATGATTTTTTGAATTATATCTCAAGAATTCCTTTTTTTCCATGTGTGTGTTGTTGTCATTATTCTTAATGATTTGCAATCATGAATCACAATGACAAAGAAAAGCTCTATACTCACTGTTTAGCTATGAACTTTATACCTTGCTAAGAAGTATAAAAAAATAAAATTAAAAAAAAAAAGGCAGTTTATTGATGTCCAAGCTGAGACAGAAGCAGAGCACTGTCTGTAACTTTAGAAGACAACCTTGTTATTTTCAATAAACCTATTATAGAAGCTTCTTATGAAAGGCACAGGGGAGACCAGCAGTTTGTTAGGTGTCTCTTTGCTTTGGTCGAGAGCTTCAGAGGATGCATAGGGAAAATGATGCCAATCTCTACACCAGGGGATGTATTAAATGACGGTTCTAATTTAATATGGAGATACTGAGAGACCTGCTAAGGCACTTCCTGCATCTAAAGGCTATCTACGCATGAAGTAGTTGGGAAGTGCTGAGTAGTGGGTTTGGGATACATTAGAGGGGAAAGGAAATGATTTCATAGTGGATGTTTACAAGGTGATGGATGGGCACAGTATAATTATGCAAAGACTATAGGTATGTTTTTAGCTACTGTGCTGGTATGTCTGAACACATTAATGTACTGATCATGTTTCAAGTACATATTTCACTTGGCAACATGGTAAAGATGGCAGAAATTTACACATGTTGCAAAAAACAGACCTCCAGTTGAATGAACACGCACATATTGACTGCAAATGCCCTAACACACACACACATACACACGCACACACTGACATTTACTTTTCTCATACTCAGATAAATGAAATGCATAGACTAAACCCATCAGATATAGTGTAGTATTTCAGGTCAGGTTTGTAATATCTGCATTCAAGCCTGTGGCACTGTGTCTTCTGAGGACACGGCATGTCTAGTAATTTTGAATGTTTGGTGCTTGTAAAGAGATTATTCATCCACATGGTTGCAGACACACAAAGAAGCGCACACCCACATACACACAGGGCCCACATGTAACACTGATACTGACGTCCTATAAACCTTTAGTCCTCATCTGCTCGGTCCTTACAATGATTGCTATATTCAGAAAACTCTATACAATCAAGAATAATACTCACACACGTACACACACTCACTATTTAATCCCAGGTGCCTTAGGGAGTCTGAGGGAAATGGGGAGGCAGAACATAATTCCTGAACATGAACAACAAGAAATGGGATTTGTGTTGGACTCTCAGCCCCCCAGAGAGACAGAGAGAGGAAACGACAACAGGATGACGGATAAATGAAGCGACAATGGAAAAGCTCAGCTCAACAGTCTTATCCTGATTCAATATGAAAAAAAAACCAACAAATAACAAAGACAATCAAAGCCATTAATTACGAATCTAGAGACAAACAGCCATCAGGCCTAATCCTGGACTGGCAGCAGAATCGGGAGACTGATAGAATTAATACAGGGTGGTTAGTGGAAGCCATTTTGAGGTGTCCAGTTGCTTGGCCCTGTCATTTATGAATGGAGGGGTTTGTCAGACTGGGCCAAGGACTGAAGCTCTGCCATGGCTGGGACAGCAGAGGTAAAGACTCCCACAGAGAATACAGTGCAAACACTCTCTGCTCATATAATGGACTGGAAAATTCCTCACTTTGCCTGAAGAATTCACCCATGAATTGTTCATAAAAATGTCTGCTTTGTTACTTCACTGCTGATTGATATAACACAATAGTGATTCATGTTGGGTTTACATTAAGACTTTAACATTTATTGTTCTAAACACCTGGTGGTGGGCAGCTGTTTCTAAGGAAAAATCCTTCTAAAATTATACATACCAAGTATCCTTTAGCTGTAAAAGAAGTGAAAGGAAGATGGTAATATAGCTAAAAAAGAAGTCAGCGCCACCTATAGGCTTTACACAGAAATTATGTTGCCAAGAACTGCCCACACACTTTGATTGAAAAGAAATCTCTGGGAAAATACCACAGCAGTGGTTGCTGCTGCCAAGGATGACGCCAAACGCAAGAAAGAAAAAACTGGATTACTGACTAAAGTTACATATTTAGTCATTTCAAAAAAATTGGAGTTGAAAGCCCTATCTTTGGATCTATGTGCTGCAGAAAAAAAAGAACCACTGACAGCGATTTCACAGACATCAACAAAGTCATATGGCTGTGTCAATGGGATGGTGATTAAAGAAGCGAATAATAACACGTAATGCAGACATATGTCACACAGGCGCCACTGTATAAAAAAGGGGCGTACAGTATAAGGGAGCTGAGGGAAAAATAAAAATAGAAAGGAACTTAAAGTGAATGAATAAATAAATAGGTTTAGAAAATGACTACAATAGTAGACCTGGGACATCGGAAAAAAGGTGGCAAACAGTGACAAATCCTCTGGCAGAGGGGAAGAAATGATGTGAAAGTCCTACAGCCGTGCTGCTAAGTCCCTGCTGCAGATTAAACTGTATAGTAGTAAGAAGGGGTGGGGAAGAGGGGGAGACAGATGGACAGAGCGAAAAAGAGAGAGAGAGAGAAAGAGTAGGAGAAAGAAATGCAGAGGGAAAATAAGGCTTTGTGGTCTGGCACCAGTTTGCTATGTCAAACCATCATGCATGCCATGGGGATAGAAGAGCACAGCATGGGTGAGCAAGAGACAGGGAGAAGACAATAATTGAAGGAAAAGACAGAGAGAAGATGACAGAGTAGAAATGGGAAGAAGAGACAGGGAGAAAAGGAGGGAAAGTCTTTATTCTTGAATTTGGAATGAAGACTGCCGAACACATTTGGCTGATATTATACATCTGTGTGTGTGTGAGTTTGTGTGTGTAAGTGTGGTTGGAAAATGGAATTGTTGTGGTTCTGCCTGACTCCTTCAGAGTGTCTCCCTGTGATGAGGACATGGGGGGTGGGGGTGCTGCAAAAGGATCACCCCAACCACAAACTGTCTGTCATTGTATCTGTTTCTCTTTCTGTCTGTCTGTCTGATTCACTCTTTCCTCTATTTTTGTCTGTTTCTCATTACAAATACCACATATCTTATGCCTCTTCTTTGAAAATCCAACACAAACATCCAACGCACACACAGCACATGTAATAAATATGGAAATATGATGCTAGCGTGTGTCTGTTATAGAATAGTAAGCAGAGTGCTGCTAAAAATGTCCGAGAGCAAAAATGTTTACTTGCGGTGTACTACTACTTCAACGTTAGCACACACACTAAAAAAATAACAATAAAGCAATATTGTACTGAAGGGAGGAAAGACAAGAGAGCAAGGTAGAAGGAACGAGCACTACAAAGGAACAGAGACATGGAAACAAACAGAGAAAACAAACCTGCTGTGGAGTCTGAGACTGAGTAGAGAACAGATAAAAAAGAGGGAAGTCTGAAGTTAAATTTTTAATATCTTACCATATGCTCCTCTCCGCAGGTAAAGAAATCTTTGCCATTAATTACCAATTCACAGCCTGTATGTGGGTGTGTTTCAGTGATGGATGGATGAGACCACAGAGATGGCAAGAGGGGGTTGAATGACAAAGTGAAATAAGCTACAACAGGGAGAAAAAGCAACAAAATGAATACAGATAGAAAACAGAGTGATCAAAAAGCGAGATGACAGCAATGCTATTGATTAGAGGTGATATTGGAGAAGAATGTGCAAGGGACAGCAGGGAGCAATGCTGAAGTCAGACACAGAGAAACAGACAGGAAGGCAAAGACACAGGTGAACTGACAGATGATAGGGAGGCCCACATAGATTGGCAACTGTCGCCTCCGACTACCAGGTAAATCAATAGCATCGCTGAACCTCCTCCATTCCTCTCAGCTGCTTATCCTCCTTCTCCACTTCTCCAACTCCACATCCCATCACTTGTGCGAGCAGTAGCACAGCTGGACCCTGGCTAAGTGTAGCTGAAGCATGATCCTCCTGCCTGTCCGCTCTGACTGTTACAGCCGTTTTTTTCCCCCCACCATAAAGCTGTTTCACAATAGTATATATTGTGTGATTTTTTTTTTAGGTCTTTTCAAACTGAAATTGTAATAGTGGATAAAAAAATCATTCTATATTCTACTAGTCCTCTCTAGAAAGGTAAGGAATATAATCAAGCTCAAAGTATTTAACAAAGTGTCTTTGGTGTTCCATGCTATCCTGTGTTTCTTTCTCGGTCAGTCTCCTTGTACATCGGAACACAACTTGACCCAGGCAGAAATTTGGCTCTGCTGACCAGCTCATGTCTTCATGGTTTGGACTGTCTTATCCTGGGCTGTGGGAACCAAAGACAGAGTCACTATAATTACCAACCTAACTCATAACATCCCTGACCTTAACATCACCTCCCTTAACCTGACCTAACCCTGAGGGAAATGACATGAACATTTACAGCGCACATGCATGTAGGCGAATGCACGGCACTACGTATTTGCACACAGAAAAATGTCGAAATGTGCTGACAAACTTGTAATACACAAACGCACACTTGCACACACACTGCTGGCTCTGCAGACACTGGCATCCATCACATCTTGTGAAACTTAATCTCTCAGAGAGGAGGAACAGCTGCAGTGGCACGCATGTACATGCACACATTCACGCACACTCACACACTCAGCACACATACACAGAACAAGATCAGCTGGGGTAAGACACTTATTCAACCACAGACTGGCATGTGACAAGGCACCTATGACCTGGGAGTAGCAGGATTTGGTCATAAAACAGGTTGCAGAACACTTGCCGCTGTGCCCCACATCTATAATGTTCAGCATCACTCATAATGAAACATAAAACACATTAGTCTCACATCATATTAACTATTACCTTGTTAATTTACATTGCCATGTACTATATATATATATACGTCATCTGAAGGAACACTCATTCAACATATACTTAATACTTGTCTCATGTAGTAACACCTAATTGCTGTAATATTACTTGCATGCTTGATTTAAAAAGAAGTGAGGTGTGTAATTTTGGTATGACTGTTTTGACAAGACTGCTGACTGCTGCTGAACACTTATGTACAGACACTCCTATCAGCACATTACAGTCAGTGAGTAACAGTAGTGGTATAAGGAGAAACAAGGAAATACATATTTACATTAACATGCATCAAAACTGCAGTAAACTTGTCACTTAAATTACATCTTGAAGGTGGAACCGAATCACGCAAATGGATATACTATCAAATTGTGCAAATTATGAGTCATGGAAATCAGCTAAAAGGTTCATAAGCATTTCCAAAATATATGAAGTGGAAACATGCAGGGGAATCCACACAGATAAATTCATCCTTATAATCCACTGTGGCTTCTGTGAGTTTAAAGTAGTCATGCTATTTTGCATAAATTCACAAGCAACCCAGTCTAGAAAGATAGTGAACTGACTGACAGCCATTAACAAATCCTGTTGCTTTGTGTCTGTGCACCATTAAATGTCCAGTCCTGTCTGTGCTGGTGGCATGGTCTCAGTCGTGAGAAAATACCTCTGAGCATGTTTTGAGGGGGAGCACCAAACCCCAGGCAGCAAGCAACCCCAGTGAAAAGCAAGCAGTTTACTGCCTCCTAAATTTCTCATTACCATAAAAAACAACAACCTGATTTTAAGTCCAAAAAGCACCGGAGTAGAATTGAGTAGGATGCCTTGTATTAATCACAGCAACAACAACAAAAAAAGACATTAAAATAGATTAATACTGTTGTGGTACCTTGAGAAATCCTTTCACAGTTAACATAATGAAGCCATCACACCATAAAGCAAATAATAATAATAATAATAATAACAATAAGAAAAATAGTAATAATAATAATGATAATGAAAATAATAAGGATCAATATGAAGCCAGTAGATACATGCTTTAGGTCTTTACTGGAGACTTCCACAGCAATACCATACAGATGTTTTTATGTCTTTAAATAGTGATAATTCAATGACAAAACAACAATAAAACAACTAATTACTATATTCATGAAAGACAAGCAAAGGTGAGGGAATATAAGGCGTCAGTCATATGGAAAAATCACACAGACAGGATGAGCGCAGATAGACTGTTTGCATGGGGATGCGTTATTCTAAGTTCCCTTCTCCAGTGGATGGAAGCGATGGCACAAACTACACAGAGAATTGAATGAAATGCCTCACCATGTCAGCATCCTGCACGGCGCCGTCGTTGGAAAAACTCGCGGTGTGAATAGATTCAAGCTCTCAGTCCGTCGTCTGTCTGAATAACATCCACCGTGGCTGTAGCTGCTCTGCCCAAATAATCCCACACCGTGCGTCTGTTTGCCTCTCTCTCTCTCTCTCTCTCTCTCTCTCTCTCTCTCTCTCTCTCTCTCTCTCTCTCTCTCTCTCTCCCTTTCTCGCTCCAATAATTTCCGACACGGTGTGTATAAGGTAGCAGCTCAGTCCCCAGTGTTGGTGGCTGGAGTGAAGTTCAGTAGATTTAAAGCCGCAGACGCCGCGTGTAATCGCTGCGACGTTATTTTGGGGAGTTGATAATGTAGTGAGGATAAATCTGGGGCTCCTGTTCCCTTTGTCATCACTCCCTCGCCCGGTAGGAGCTGAGATCGTCCGGATCCCAGAGCTGACACTTTATTCCCACTTTTGTGACAATGTTAAAGGAGACTTTATTTCAGTGACAACACACGGGGTCATGTAGTCACCCCCGTTATAGTTTGGTGTCATTTGGAGTGGTATGGTTTATGTTCACTTAATGGTACATTTTTATTAAAAGGTCACTTTTTTCTTCAGGTTTTCTCTGGTTCTACTGTAATAATCCTGAATTTGAATGATAGATTTAGTGTATGCGTTTCATTTATCTGAGGATGAAAAAAGTAAATGTCAGTGTGCGTGTTCGCGCGTGCACACACATATATATATATATATATGGATATGTGGTGGAAGATGTTAGTGGTTGGGTGTTACAGATTAGTCCGCCAAGGAATAGCCAAGTTATGTTTTCGCAGGCATTTATCTGTTTATTACCAAGTTAACTTAAAAAGTATGGACGGATTTGGAACAAGGAACAAATGATTACATTCTGGTGGTGGTGGGGGGGGGTGTCCGCAAAAGTGAAAGTGAAACCTATTGGTCATTTAGTGGGTGGGGGTGATCTGCCTTTGTGGAGTCTGCTTTTCTAGTTTTATATGTAAAACACTTCATTTCATTGTATGAAAAGTGGTATATAAATAAAGACTGATTGATTGATTAATTGATTGACAAAATTGTAATAAATCACTTTAGTAAAATATACATTACCTGAACCATACCATACCACACCATATTCCAAATTACACCAAACTGAAATGGGCAAGTAAATGACTATCTTATACTGAAATAAGGTCCAAATTGTAAAAACGGAACTTCCCCTTTAACCCATAAAGACCTACTGCTACTTCTGTGCTAACCTGACTCACACCAGATGTATGGATGCTTCGCATGGCTGCTCACATCTTACATCTGGGAAAACACCATTAGCTTCTCTTTGTTAAGGTGGGGTTGTCTATCACAATCATTCTCCCTGATTGGAGAAACCAGGTGCTTGTCATTTTGAATGACGTACTACTTCAACGAATCACTAGATCGATAGATTAAGCTCTTACCATAACCTGTTGGGAGAAGAGCCATAACATCCTCGCCATCAATAAATTCTTTCAAAACTGGTCTCTTTTCATCTTTTAAAGAATCAATATGCGGTAGTATCGACAACACTGTTGAAATTGAAGCGGCCAGTCTCCTCCATGCTAGCCACCATGTTTTTCAAAGCTACTGTGTGGAGAGTCTTCCTATATTCTCCTTAGCTACACTATGGGGAGGCTAAGTCACACGTTTGTACTTCCGGTCCATGGGTGCTTAGCTCGCAAAAAATATGAATGGGAGTGAATGGAGCGATTCAAGCTAAATTCTGATTCCGTTTGATAAATGCTCTGAAATTCACATATGATAGCAGTTAATAAAAAATATTTGATGTGGCATAGGCAGACCACCTGTTTTTGATGGGAAGAAAACGTGACTTTAGGTTTTATGTGGGTTTAGTAAGAGACTACAATGTGTCACGTATGTGATGTCACACTTTGTTCAGCTGTGGTGTGGAGTCTAATCATTTATTATGAGGTACAACATGTGTGTGATTCAGGGCACATAACAAACAAGATACGATTTTAGCATTTTATTTCCCATTGAATACCATTCATTATTTTTCCAATCTCAGGCCCCATGAGCTTCCCGGAAGGGGCGGAAATTTAAGTGCCCCATGGTATGTCATAACTATTAAGATCACAGCCACTGATCCTGATTGGTCCGTCCACGACAAATGTCTATGGTTGTGAAAGCCAGGCTACTTCTGTGTCACCTCACACATGGATTTTTCCTTTCTATTTAACCTTTCTTTAATTATTTATCATGATTTATTACAATTTTTGCTGTGTTTGATTTGCAAATAATGTAGATGTTCATAGAAATTCAGATCCAATTATTATAGGATTATTATAGCAGAACCAGAGAAAACTGAAGTAAAAGTGACCTTTCAGTAAAATATATCATTAACTGAACATAAGCCAAGTGTCTCCATTCACTGGAACTTATCCAACCCCATGGGTTTTACTGGTGAATCAACGTCGTAGGAGATTAAGGCGTTTCCACAATAACTGGAGCCTCTCAATGTCCAATGAATCATATCTGATGACCATGAAAAAATAAAAAACTGTAATTTGCAGTGATTATTTACCTATATTGACAGACGTAATAGATCAACACATATTAAACAGTTTACAACCGTAGATGCCTTTGGTTGGGCCACATGTTTGAGACCCCTGATTTACATGTTACTCTGTAAATATATTTATGGTTTGATGTGTTTGTTTCCAGAATTGTTCTGCCAACCAAAGTTTTTTTTTTGTAAAAACTTGATTTTTTTTTTTTTGCAGTGCATTACATGTTATTTAGGTCAATAGTGTTGAAAATCTGTAGGTAAGTCCACTTGGGAGTTTTGAGGTTTCAACAGAAAAGACACACACATATAATTAATGAGTAATTGTTTTTGTCTTAAGTGCCTACAAAGCAGACAGCTGTATGATTACTCTATTACCCCCCCCCCCCCAGATGGAGTTCCTTGGGGTGCTTAGGGCACAAAACGTGATTATACCAGGATGCTGTGTTGATGTGGACTGGTTAACTAAAACAATATATTTTTACTGATGAAGTCAGTGCTGTGAAAGAAAAGAGACTGACTCATTTGCATACACGTACTGGTTGTTTGGTAAATTACTTCATTACTTGCTAAAAACTTTTGGGAGTGTTAAAACCTAACAGAAACGTCAGCAAAAAAAACAGAAGGGAAGAGGCGAAGTCAAAATATAACAAGATTTCCGTGCACATGCATGCACACAGACGCACACAGTCACACACACTCATCCAGACAGACTTATCTGGGTGTGCTGACCTAGAACACCAAACATAATCAGTGGTGCAGTAGATTCCCATCAGTGCAATGTAAATGAGATGGAGGAGCGTAAACGTGCTTTTGTTGCAAAAACTCAGTGGGTACATGAATCACAACCTCAGGCTGAGGATGGACACACATACATCAATGTAACAGACAAAAATGCACAAGGTTGCACATATAATTTGCAGTAAAACATGGATGCCCACACATACACAAAATGTGCACGCATTTTTAGTCTCTCTCTCTCTCTCACACACACACACACACACACACACACACACAGATACTCAGAAGATAACTCAGTACGTAAGAGATAAGGGTTTTGCTATAGAGATAACTTGCCTGACTAAAATAGATTCTAGTCCTGCATTTGATGGGCCTCATGACAGAGAATTGCACTGCAGAACAACACTTGCAATGAGTTGCAAAGCTCTGTTTTGTTAAGACATCTATTGTACTATATGTAGTAGTGTTGTGTTGCAAATTTTCTGTGTAGGCCTATAGTGTTGCTTTCATTGTTTCACACTCATGTATGTCTTTCCTGTCCAAGCATATCAACACTGTCTCTCTATTAAATATTCAAGCAATGCCCAATAAATATGTATGGCTTTACAGTATGGGTTCAGTATTCAACGGGTGTATACGCATGAATGCATTTTCTATGTGCAAGCACATGACTGTCCACACACATGTTCACTTGGGTTCACATATTTACTGCAGGCATTGTGTGTACACTGTTGCCCAAATGATGTTTCAATGTTTTTGAAGTCATGCAGAAACTGCCTATTCTGTTATGTTTCCTCTCTAGTAGCACTGAGTCTCCACTGATTAGACAAACAGGCCAGAAAGGTACTTAATAAAATACTGCATGCAATTAGTATATAGTATGATAGAAATAGAGCTTTTGTTGCTTTCCTATTACAATATGTAATAGTGGGAAAAAAATAAAACACAAAAATGTTAAAAGCACACTAAGACTCAGCAAATGAGACCTTGGTTCATCACCTTGAAAACTCCACTTTGAACTTATGAAAGGGGTGCAGAGCGACGGCCCATTAAATCCATGACATTTAAATAATTGCCTGTAATCTCAGCATCACAGAGAACTGTAGTGCCATATCTGTGCTTGGAATAACCAGCGTTGGTGGTTAGTGATTAATGCCACACGCATTCACTTGACCCCCCACCCTCCTTTGACCCCATTGTTAATTCACACCTGTACGCAGTAAAACATCTCACAGCTTCCAAGATTGCTAAGTTTACAATCAATAAACATAGTACTTTGAATAATCTTAAAATAGCACTGTGTAAATACTGTATATATCTACATTTTCTGTCTTTCTCTGCACATACTCATATATTATAAAGAGCTGATAAACAGATACAGTAGCACATCATTATCTCTTCCTTCCTCAAGGCTCTGACCTGGCATTTTCCAGTTCTCAGGTCATTTGATTGCCACCCATTTGTGTGAGACTGCAGTGGGCTGGTAACCATTACTGGCTTGGCTGATATTAGAAACAGCACCTCCCTAAGTTGTACCTGTACAATTACAGCCATAATGTCATAGAGGAAGACAGTAATGCAGCTAATGAGGAGAGCGTGAGCAGTAGGAGAGATGTCTGGGGAAACACTAGAGGTTGGTTCATTACATATGAAAGTCATATCCTTATCTGTAATCATGTATCTGGATTACATGACAAAGACAAACATAGAGAGCAATCATTTTTTTACGTTCATGCTGCCGGGTGAAAATTTCTTTTCTGTTCCACTGTTAAAAGGCAGTGAATAAGACTTTGATTTCTGGTGTAAAAATCTTGAATTGACTCTGACAATGAGGATCTTCCCATGCATTACCTGTGGAAGATGGTGAATTTCAAGCTTTTGGAAGTGTTATTACTTCACTGAAGTCAAAACTGAAATGTGTTTTATTCTACATTACTGTAAATATTGCAATTGCCTGGAAGGATATATATATATATATATATATTATATATATATATAATATATATATATATATATATATATATATATATATATATATATTATATATATATATATATATATATATATATATATATATATATATATATATATATATATATATATATATATATATATATATATTTTAAAAATACAGTAAAGATAAGCTTGGTGGGGATGAGTTACATGTTATAGGCTCAGAATGTTAAGTGAACATGCTGTGATGTGCACTTTAATCATATAAGATAGCAAGATAGATCCACTGTCAGGAAGGTATGACTCTGCAGAGTGTCCATGCACGCACAGTGTTTATGTATAGTCAGAAAGTGTGAAAATCAAAGTCATAGGGAAAAAAAAGAACATGAGAGCGAGCAGCCTAGCAGTCCTAAAGAAGCTTTTATTGAACACTAAGAAGGGAGTATAGAATGATGAACATCCAGCTTGCTCTTTTCACATTGAGGAAATTGCATTTGGGAATATTGAGCTGGCTGGTGTGATGAAGTACACAGCCCCTCCTCCTCAACTCACATTTTTTATGATAGTATGTATTAGCAATACAGAAAAGATCATATTTACAGAGTCAAAGCCACACACACACACACACACACACACACACACACACACACACACACACACACAGGATCTCATTTAGTCTGTGAGCACGGGTTGGGTGAGCACTCCCATTGAAGGAACGGAAATGAGAATCAGTGCAAACAGGGAGAGATAGAGAGAGAGGCAAAAAAAAAATAGAAAGTGAGAAGGAAGTGGCAGAAAGAGAGACAAAACAGAGAGGTGGAGGAAAAAAAATGAGTTAAAGATAAAAGGAAAGAACAGAGAAACAAGAACGGTGAGAAAAAGACATGCACCGCTTACACTGTGGCTGTTAATTTAAAGGCTTTTGCTGATGTGACCACACTTTCACTCAGCGTGAAAGAACTCATCAGGACAACTTCCAGAGGAAAAAAAAAATCATTATTGCGATCAGTTTGGAGAAGCTGAAGTCAACAGGTTTCATACAAATGGCGAGCAGACAGACCATTAACCAGGGTTGCTGACTCTATCAAAATGAGTGACAAATGACAAGCTAAGCAGCTATCGCATTAGCGAAGAACAGCAAAACTGCATTGTATGGTGTGCATAAGCCCCGAGAATGTAAGACGAGAAACCCTGAGCAGTAATAGGTACATAATAAGTACATAAATTATTGAGGTTATGCTTGAATTCATCATATACACATAATGGTGGACAGTGTGCATATTCACACATACTAAAATGTATGTATTAAGGTTAAATAATGTATCTGTTTACTCAAAAAGTACAATGAAGGGGATTTAGACTACAAAGACAGCTGCCATACTGTACACAATTGACTTGTAATTACATCTCAGTGCAAAGCAACAAAGGCAGACAGCAAAATAAAATACAATCATCACTTCACACACACACTGAGATACACATGCTCGCGCAAACACTCACGCAAACCTACACGGGTCACAGAGAAGTGGCTGTCACTGTGATTGGTTCCTGCTGCCGAGGGCGAACCCACAATAGCCAATTATCTGTCATTATACACCACAGCAGCTCTTGCGGTCTGGATGCCTCTGCATGTGTTTGTGTGTGTATGTGTGTGTCTGTGATGGTGGGGGAAGATTGGCAAATTGCTAGTCATATATTTCAGTATACCGAAGGAGGAGAGGAGAAATGTGGAGGAGAAGAAGGCGAAGGCAGAGAGGGAAGAGTTTTGAGGAGGCTGAGTGGAATTATACAGAGTGAATATAAAAGGAAACGAGGCAGAGGTTGATGATTATATTTGACAGTTGTAGAGATGATGGGATCGTGGGGAGCCACAGACCTCCACTGAGCTGCAAGCTGTTGACAGATGTCTGGTGACCAAGACACAGCTGATGAAGCTGGACTGAAGACTATGGCCTGAGATTGAGGCTGTTAGTCAGTGTATGACTAGTACTCCATCATGTATGACCAGACACTGAAACAAATGACATTATCAAGTTTGACAATATCACTTTGTATACTTCAAGAGGATTTATTGGACCCACGTATTACTATATCTGATCTGATTCAGAGCAGGGCATGGCTGTTGATGACTGTGCCATTTGTTTCAATTAACAAGGTGGGTGGTGGAGAAACGGACAGTTCCATCTCATTTTCTCATAATGTGGGAGGAAATATATGTGTGTTAACCACACTCACTTTTATGACTTGGGTTCTGGTTTGTGGAGACATTTATGTTCTGGGGGAAAAATTGCTGAGCAGAATTTGCATAGTAGATCTAATCCTCCATAATATAATTCTCTAACTAGTTGGTTTTTAATCAAGATGAAACATTGAAGGGACACTGCTTGGTTAGACGTTAAAAAAACTGTACTGCAAGATCCCAACATCTTCAAAATTCAAGAATTGTATTTGATTGCTACTCTCAGTAAAGGGACAGGAGAAAATTCACACATTTCTGCTGGGGAATGTCTTATTAGAATAACATCTTTAATTGTTTCTTTATTAGTTTCTAATCATTCATGAGATGATGAAAACTTTAAAACTCTCAGCAGCTGTTACATGAGGAGCTATCATCAAGAAACTGAAACAGGGTAATTTCAGACTTTTGGAGTATTTTCCAAGAATGAAATCCATTAATACAGAGGAAGATGACTGGAGCAAACTGAAATAATTGTACTGAAAGAGTTTTTAATATAAAAAACTACTACTGGGAAAAAAAAAGAAAAACACAAATGACAAAAAAAAATAAAAAATCTAAATGAATTTAATCCTTAGCTGTAACCCTTGACAAAAACTAAACTAAAAACTATAATTGTATGCAGGCAGTAAAATAATTACTTATTCCAACATTTAAATCTTTGTCATTCTTGGTTTCTGACAAATACATTTAATAATTGATAAGAAAAGTCTCTTTGCTGCTCTATTGAACTGCCTTGATTTCTACGCTTCAATTGTGCTCTGTCACGATACATGAACCTAAGTCATCATACCATCCAGCATGGGGAAATCCACATGACTGTACATTCTTAATACACATCAAGTGCATAAATATATATATATATATATATATATATATATATATATATATATATATATATATATATATATATATATATATGTGTGTGTGTGTGTGTGTGTGTGTGTATGTATGTGCATATTTATAAAGTATGACACCGATCTGTCTCTGCCTGTTTTACATCTATGCTTCTATAATCCCCGTCCTAATCCACTGCCTGTGTGTGTTTTACGTGTGTGTGCTTGTGTGACTTGTCTCTTATGTCTGTGTGTGTGAAGCATGCGATTTAAGCTTTTGGCTTTCAGAGGCCTCTCTTTCCCACGCCTTCCTCACTATATGTAATATCATAGATAGCCCTCCAGTCATCCACTCCTCTCCAACAAACCACTCAACACAATGGCCTGGACAGAATCACTCTGCACTCTGCTGTCAATATCTCCACTGCCGTTTCAGTCAACAGAATAAATACAAGGAAAATTGAATGGTTATGGGTAATATTACTTTTAAATGAGCTGATGAAATGGATGCAGTGATTATGGGAAAGAGGGCTGAGAGTAGCTGAGATGGAGGGAGGTGAATATGTCAGTGACAGCAGGAAAACAAATTAAAGTTAGTTCTCTCTGGAAAGATAGTCCTCTTAGTAATCATGTGAATCATATTTTCTTAACCCATAAAAAACAAATACTACTTTTGTGCTAATTTCCAAATTTCCTCTGTATTTAACATTTCTTCAGTGATTTGTCCATTTTTAAATGTATTTATTTGTAGAGCCCTATATCAGAGTAAGGTTGCCTCAAAGGGATTTACAGAATTAGTGAATATGAGAACAAACAACATTTGAAAATACAATTTGTCCAATAAACATTTGTCACAATTTATAGTGAAATAATCCTACGCATTTAGCATTTTTCTAATGAAAATCAGGTATTTTTCAATATTTAATCTACTGATGATATGGATATTCATAAAAGCCCAGATTATACTTCATGGTTTCTATACAGAAAAATGTACTTTTTCATTAATCTATAACAGAACATAAAACAACTGTCTGCTGTTATTTGTTGAATTACATGGGCTTTACTAGTAAATCAATATTATATGAATATATATATTGGTGTTTCCCCATTGACTACAGAGCGTCTGAAAATCCAAATGGCTCAAACTGTGACAATATGTAATATTATACAAATGTTCCACAACAATAGTCGCTTTTCCAATGGATATATGTACAAAACTTTACTGATATTTACTAAATGTAGAAAAAACACAATTGCATAATGTCTGTTTTTCCATTTAAATCCCAAATGCTTTCTTATTTTATTATATTTTTCTTTATTATAAAAAAGGAAAAAAAAATCCCAAATGCAATGACTTATTTATCATTGCAAGATGACATGAGGAGTAATTCCATAGACATGGAGATAAACGTAAATATCATGTTGTTCTACAGATATATTCATTATCTCATACTAAATTAAAAATAATTGGGTTTCCTGGTGTGTCCACTGCACCATGTTTTTTAAAAAGCTCTTCCTTTTCACTGGTAACATCTGTCAACATCTGTTTTTTTTTTAATTCACCTGACTGTAGTTGCGAAAATAGGTCTTTCTCTTGCAGTTTTACATAATATCTGAAAAACCAAATCTTGCCAGTGCAAAAACTTTTAATGTAAAAATTAGGGTTTTGTTGAAATTGTTGTTTTGCTATTAGGCACATTTTTATATGCAAGTTAAATTTGCAATATTTCAGTGTCTATGGAAAAGAAACTAATGACACAATGAAGGTTTCCTATGAAGTCAAAGCCAAAGCTGTGAGTGGGGCTTTTCGACAGTGTTTTTCATGTGGGGGAGGGTATACCAAGGACACACCAGGGAAGACTTCAGAGATTGTTTGGCTTCAAAATCATAATATTAACATTCCACTCACAGTGTTAACACTTAGTCTAATTCCTAAATAATTAAAATGCTTTTTTGGGTTGTTTTTTTCTCATCAGTGTGTTGCTTATACCTCCAAAATACTATTAAATTGGTCTGTGAAAACATAAAGTTTGAAGTGAATGAAAAAAAAATCCTCTCAGATTGAACATGTCCTTCCTACCACATTACATGATGGTGAACTTTAAAGGGGAACAATTTATTAGAGAGCACATGAACCTGGACATCTCTTGAACCTAACATCTAAGTCACTGGAATAAATACCTCAGTTGCTCAAAAGGTCGAGTGGGTTGACTGCAAATCAGAGGTTTGGTGGTTCAATCACTGACCCCTGTCCAGATGTCAAAGGGTTCTCAAGTAAGACATTCAAACCCAATGTGCTTCATGTTATAGTTTCACTGGTGTGTGAATGTGAAAGTGGCACACTGCAAAATGCAAGACAAAAATAGCTATTAAAAAAAGGCAATTTACCGTAAATCTAGACGACTCAATATTAAACTTTAACCAACAAATCCATAATTGTGGAAGTAGACATCAAACTAATTAAAAAAAAATCTAGGTTGGAGCACGTCTTATTTTTTAGCAGTTTTTTCCCCTTTTAAAGGAGACATATCATGCAAAATGCACTTTGAGAAGACCCTTCAATTATGAACAAAAACATCCACTCTCCTTCTGTCCTGATCCATTTCTTGTTGGAGGGGGATGAAAATGCTCTGTTTTGGGTTTTCTATGCTTTGTATGTCACATAGATTCATTTAAATACCCCACCCCACCAGCTCAGCTAACCCCACCTACTGGTCACAGATTCTTCTACTCAGACTCACTGATCCGCCATTATTCTCTAGCTATAGTCCTGGTGTGCATCCGGTGCATTGGAGTCTGAGTCCTGGTCAGTGTATGTGCGCTCTGGGCCACAGTTGGTCTGACCCGGGTTGATCAGATGGGCTGTTTCGTGGGTGGCACCGCGACCATGGTGTTGTAGCTCATCTGGCTGGCCTGGGTCCAGACGACCCAGGCCCGAATGTGCACTGGGGCTGTTAACGGACCAGGGTCTAAAGCAGGGGTCTCAAACATGCGGCCCGGGGGCCAAATGCGGCCCAGCAAAGGTTCCAATGCAGCCCCCAGGATGAATTTGCAAAGTGCAAAAATTATATATAGTCAAAGCTGTGGAACTGATTTTAGTTCAGGTTCCACATTCAGACCAATAGGGTTTACAGTCAAATTATAGCAGAATAACATATTAAAAGAATTACTCCATATTTTGATGATATTCCTATAAATAATGACAACTTCAAATTTCTGTCTTTCTTATAGTGGAAAAAATTGTGGAAAATATTTACACTTATGAACTATCCTTTAACAATAACATGTGAAAAACATGAAGGAATATGAACAAACTGAAATTTCTAAAGAAACTTAAGCACAATTTTAACAGTTAAATGTCATTGTAGTAGATTTGATCCATAATGCACATGTGTAAATGATACATTGAAGCATAATATTGTTAGACTTGCATGTATTTTTCATGAGATATTTAAGTTTTTTTTTCAGGATATTCACACCTTTTTTGTTGGATATTTTTTAAAGCAAGCTCATAAGGTAATAGGGTTTGTTTGCACTAAAACAAATGCAAAAAATTGTAATTATAAATTTTTTTCTAGGTTAATATGCTATTATTTTACTGGTCCGGCCCACTGGAGATTAAATTGGGCTCAATGTGGCCCCTGAAAGGAATGAGTTTGAGACCCCAGATCTAAAGGAACCAGGGCTGTAAAACTCAGCACTTGATCCACATCGGTGTCTTTGTCTCTTTTTCTTTGTCTCAACTTCTTCAAATTCTATTTCTTTCTCCTCTTCCTCTTGGTAGCATGTGGAAAAGAGGGGCGGAGTCAGGTGTGGCTCATTTGCATAAAAGCGTGAGTCACTAAAACCAAGTGTTTTGAAAAAAGCAGTTTCTCCAGGTTGAAGAGGCTGCTGTATCTCTTCATCAATGTGGTATTTTGACCAAAGCATGACACAGACAGGTCACTGAGACACCAGGGAACTGTGTTCACTTGTGGAAAATGGACATGATATCACTCCTTTAAAAAAAGTTAATTTACCATAAATCTAGATGACTCAACATTAAACTTTAAGTAACAAATCAATAGATGTGGAACTGGACATCAAACTAATTAAAAGAAAATCTAGGTTGGAGCAAGTCTTATTTTTCAGCAGTTTTTTTCTTCCCTTTTAAAAGTCATTAAATCCAGCTGAGAAGAAGCACATTAGCCATTGGTCACTATCAGAGCCAAATTCAATCCTGGCATGATTAATTGCCCAAACTGGTCTATCAATAATTGTTTTGTCCCAAATTGAAATCAGACAATAGAATTAGATTGGAAAACAAGGTTGAGACATTCAACAGAGCTCCCATCTGGGATCAGAACAGGGACAATGGGATTTTGTGTTTAACGCTTTGAACTCTGCAGGTCAACATGGGCACCACATAGGGTCACGGCAAGAAAGAATTGCTCTAAGTGAGGTGAGAAAACCATGGGTATTTGTGTGAAAGAACCAGATAGAGAAGATCATGATAAAATGACTGTGGTGTTTAAGAAAAGAGCTTGATGAATAGAGAGGAGTAAGAGGTTGATGACTGGGTCCCTCAGCAATGATAATCCCATTAGCACTGTGCTGCATGTTAAGCTCTCCACTAATGACTGAAGAGTGTGTATGTGTACCACATATGAAGGCACAGCTCAGAATGTGTGTCTGTACAGCTGGATGCTTGTAGGACCATCCTAATTATCTCACGTGACTCACGTGAGGTCACATCTGAGAAAGTGGGAAAAAAACTGCGGATGGCCCAGAAATCTACCGGCTAATAAAGCGATAAGACTGATAGTCACTGTTTTTCCCTCTCGCCATCTCCCTTTCTCACACACAGACCTAGACAGCATGTCCACGTGGACCCCAGAATGATTATATTTGGACAGTATACAAGGGTTTAAAATGTGTGTTTGTCAACAGTTTCCATGGTGACCCCCAGTGCTGGGTAAGTTTGAAAAAGTCATTAATTACAATTACCAGTTACTTCCCCAAAAAAGTAATTGCGTTACTAACTGCATTTTAAATACTGAAAATGTAATATTTGTTGAAAGTCATTTGAATTTGTTCAAAATGTTAATATTTTTTAACTTTGCCTTTAAGTGTACAGGTCAATAGGTAGTGATGAAATAATGATGTCTGTAAATTCTTATTCTATTATTATTAGTGTAAAAAGCAATACAATGATGTCTGTATATTTATCATACGTCATTTATCTACTGAATACTGAAGCCAGTCCCACCAGTTACAAGACAACAATAGTAGCAGTAGTGCTACTACCGGTGCGACACACACACACCGGACACAAACAACAATAATAACACTGAACATAATAACCCTAACATTAACCCATTCACCACTGATACTCTGTTGTTCGCCACTGTTGCTATTTTGTTGCCGTCTTGTGAGGAGAATGAATGCTACGGGTGCAAGGTTGCGTTTTTTTTCTGGTCTATGTGGTCATGACGTGGTGAGAACACACACAGATACTTGTCAGGATGGATTCGGAAATGGCACCGTATCCAGATTTTCCCACTCTGGGACCCGTTTTCCAAAGAGTTCGTTTTGGGGTATCCGCGAGACCGGTCCCGCTTTGATGAAAGGCCAAACTGTTAAGAAAGTATATAGGCTTCATGCGAACTCGTTTCAGTGCAAACGGGGTCTTACTGACTCTGATACTGGCAAAACATGTGGGGTCACCATGGAAACGCTGGACAAACCCACTTGGGACAATTATATTCAGCCCAAAAGAAACCCTTATGAGACTCACATGGTACATACTGGCTGGGGAGAGACGGAGACAAGTGTGGGAGGAAAAAAAAGACGGTCAAAAACACAGCAGGGGAAAAGTGTTTCCCTTCAACTGTATTAAAGAGAGGAGAGAGATTTGGGAGGAGCTGTTCAGAAACGCTCTGTCACACAGCTTCAGCCTCAGTCCTCATCCTGGTAAAAGCTAATCTGGCTGCTCTCTGTTTTCTGTCATATCTGGCCACAGCTCCACGGCACTGTGGTCCGCTTCCACAGGCATGGATTAAGCTCGGCTACCCCAGACTAAATTCTCTATTGAAGAATCATCTAGGTGTAATCCCTGTGTGAAGCCAGCCTTATACGACACAGCACAGCACAATATCCTTCACAATGACTATTATACACAGCAGGGTGCACATTCTGGAGATACGAGGGACAACTGTGTGGGTGTGTTGGCGTTCACTGGTCGCAGAGCCTCTGGGTGGCTTTAAGTTGTTACATCATAACAGATTGCAGTCACTTAAGGTGAACCACGGGAACACGTCAACCGATTCAGTATTCTGACAGGATGGTTTTTTTTTTTTAAACCACCTCTGTGATTAAAATATATTCAAATTTTAATAAAGGCTGTCACATATTACTTTTAGACTCCTGTCTCCAAGTCTTTCAAATTTGCATTAACATTTAATTAATACTTTTTTAATTCATTGTTTTTTTAGTGAAGTGTCAAGAAAAAGCCAGATTCACATCAATATATGCATCATTTAAAACACAGGTGTCAAACATAAGGCCCGGGGGCCAAATCCAGCCCGCCAAAGGGTCTGATCTGGCCCATAAGATGAATAACAATTAAGACATTAATCAAATTTTACATTGCGGTAAATGGAGAATACATTTCAAAGTGATGCAGAATCCAGGATCTCTTCCGTATCATTACTAAAATCTAATCATTTGTTCCTTCTGTCATGAAATTTTCATCAAGATCCGTCCATAACTTCTTGAGTTATCTTGCTAACTAACAGACAGACAGACAGACAGACAAAGTCTGTCAAAAACATTACCTCCTTAGTGGAGGTAATGAATAAATAATATTACATAAAATACAAAGCAAAAAATTAAAGGACTAGAAAAGCACAGACTCTGCCAGGGCAGATCCGCCCCTCCTCCTGAAAGACATGCGTACCCCCTCCCGGATCACCACCACTTGTTCCTTATTCCTTGAAATGTTCAGCCAAATCCATCCATAACTTTTTGAGTTATCTTGCTAACTCTCCAACAAGCCCACAAACAAACACATAAATGCCAGCGGAAACATAACTCCAACTAATCCTTAGTGGAGTAATGAGTGCTCGTATCAATCCTCCAACTCCAAAGAAAGGTCCAATCAATCTATGTAGCTTAAAAAAGGCTCCCAAGTAGCATTAAATGATGTCTCTTCTCTTTTCTACTGCAGCAGCAGGACATCTATCTTTATATTTGCCGTTCTGATTTGTTCTGAGAGCTGCAGAAATAAGGTATGTATGTATGAGTTCCTACAGCTTTAGACACCTGAAAACAAAACAATAAATAAAAATGACTTCATGTAAACCGTTTAATATTAACAGCAGTCAATGATGAGAGATAATTTTAGTTTTTCTTTTTTTAATTCTGCTTGATATCACACCATTTACACATGATATTTGAAAAGATTTAAAAGATAATTTTAGAAGTGAAGATAATTGCAGTTTCTGGTAAAGATGATAAAGTCAGGGAAAAATCTCTAGTTGTGTGTGAAACAGATCAGAGGACAGCATATTTTGTCTCGTATGAAACACGTCAGTAACACCAAAACTGTCATTACTTTTGCAGTTTCACCTTGTTCTTCAAGAGTGAGGTGAAAAAGCATTAACATGTTGAAAATCTGTACCAAGTTCCCTCGTGTTGCAGAGACATCTTCAGTGACTCTGAACAGACTGTGGTGTGACACAATTGTGATGTAATTCTCTTGACACTTGTATGCGTAGTCTTTCTATTTATGTATTTTCACAGTCTTCAACAGTTCTACAAAAAAGTGTAACTTCCTTGGCTGGTTACGTTGTCTTTTAGATTGGCATCTTATGGGTATATGATGGCATAGTTTAACCCATAAAGACCCAGTCATTATCAACCACAGCATCCACTAATACTATCAATGCATGGACATAATTAGTGCAAAATATAGTTTGTGCATTTAGAAAAAACTGGCAACCACAGTTGCCAGTTTTGTTTTGTTTTTGTTTTTTTAAAGTGTAGTATTTCATGATTTACATGGGTCACTCCACCATATTACCATGTTTCTACCATTGTCCTGAATGGGGAAAAAAATAATATAGTGAGAGTTTTTAAGCCCCCAGTGTTGGTTCTCCTATCTCTAAGAAAGGAATAGAAAGGTGAAGTAAGTGTGTTTTGTTATTTCACTCTGTACTCTTACTACTAACTGACACTAGATTGTACTATTATGCAGAACATGCAGAACTTCTCTACTGTTTTTAATCAGAGTAACCAACACAAGGTCATGTTCTGATTAAAGTGTTTTTCACAGATTACAGAAGGCATACTCAAGGTGACTTTCACTTCACTTTGCACGACTGTATACCTCTTCAAATCACAATGTACTCTTCTATTCTCTACCCACCACTCCAAACACTCATCTTTTGCAGGGTAATGGGGGTCTGGGGCCTTGTCCAGCTCATGCTGAGCTAGAGGCAGTGAACATGCTGACAGGTCAGTAGTTTATCACAGGGCTGGCCAAATGAGGACCAAGGAGATCGATGGCAAACATTTTGAGAGTGTTGAGATAAGGTTTTATAAGATCTGAATTAAAACTTTGGATTTTTCTTTACTCAAGAGACCTTACTCACACCTTATATACATACATATACTGTATTACCAAAAGTATTCGCTCACTTGTCTTGACTTGCATATGAACATGACATCCCCTTGTTAATCTATAGAGTTTAATATGATGTGGGTTCACCCTTTGCAGCTATAACAACTTTAACTCTTCCGGGAAGATTTTCCACAAGGTTTAGGAGTGTCTTTATGGGAAATTTTGACCATTTCTCCCAGAAGAATTTGTGAGATCACACACTGATGTTGGACAGAAGGTCTGGCTCTCAGTCTCTGCTCTAATTCATCCCAAAATTGTTCTGTGCGGTTGAGGTCAAGTTCATCTACATGAAACTCTCTCATTCATGTCTTTGTGTACTGGTGCACAGTCATGTTGGAACAAGAAAGGTCTATCCCCAAACTGTTCCCACAAACTTGGGAGCATGGAAATGTCTAAAGATTCTTTGTCCAAAATCTCATGCTTCAGCACCAAGATATTTTGGACAACGCAGCCTTTCCACTAGTGAGGTTTAGCTGTGGTGGCTGTGGTGCTCTGCCATGTCAAAATCCTTGCTGCCACACCATACATTTCATACCAACAAAATCATCATCATCACTGTCACGTTAGAGTTAAGTCCCCCCAGCATACACACTGTTGTAGAACACTGCAAAGTCATATTGAAACCCATGGATTAAGAATGGGATGTCAAGTTCATATGTGAGTCAAGTCAGGTGAGCGAAGACTTGGTGTCTCTCTTCTGAACCCCCCCACCTCCCATAAATTGTGAACAAGTGTCTTAAAACACCACAAATAAAAGTCAAGCATTGCTCCTCTGTTGTGGCTACCAAAGGCAGAGGCCATTTCTCCTGCTTGTATCAGCTCCACTGATGTGATAATTTAAGTGATAAGTGATATAAAGTACAACCCACTTATAGTGTAGGTCTTTGAGGCAGAATAGGTTACCATCAGCCCACATTTCAGTCATCACAGGATCTCAGTCTGTTTTCCTCCTACACAGACACAGTAAGTGTGTGTGTGTTTGTGTGTGTGTGTGTGTGTGTGTGTGGACATGATTGACTGCATGTTAGAGTGAGTTATCTTGATCAAATTCCCAATTACATAGACAAGGGTCTCTCCAATGTTGTGTTCTTTGTGCAAGTACACAAACAAACACGCACACAAAATGCTCCCTGTCATGCGCAAACACACCCCCTCAAGTGCACAAAAAGAGTAACACACATGCACGCATAGGCCTGAAGCACCAAGCGCTTCATTTCCTATTCCACTCCCTCTCTTCATCCTCGACACCCTCATACTCCACTCTGGCCTCCCCAACACTCAACACACAGTCACTATAGCAACTTCCCATAGAGCTACTGCCAGCCAGAGGGCTAATCATGTCCTTACAACATCTGTCAGAAAACAGACACACACACCCTGAGATATGTATACAACTGCATGTTCTGATACACCCCCAGAAGCACTTAGACCCAGATGTCCGTGCATCCTTTCAAACACACAGACATCTTTATATATATCTATTGGCATATGCTCATGAACACACACATTGGCTTTTCATATATTTAAGGGGACATTACATTGACTTACATTCACTTCTTGCCAATTTACCGTAACCATAATGGACCTATCCTTCACCTTATCATGACCCTGACCTCTGACCTTAAAGGATCAGTACATAAAGTTGTTATTGCAATTGCATACACAGAATATATTCCCAATTATGTTTTCAGTCATATATACATAAAAATAAACCTCATTGTGTTTTTGTTAGCTGATAATGAGCCAGAGGCTGAGGGAAAAGAATCCATCATCTCAATAGTTTTTAGCAGCATTGAGCAAAATTCCACAATTTCCTTTTTAGCATATTGCAATTAAAATGGTCTAATAGGAAACTAGATTTCTTCATGTCGTCTGTTTTCATGCTGTGGAAAATTTCCCTTGTGACACGAGAATTTTAGCCACTCACAGGTGTTTTCAAGCAGGTCTGAGGGTTAAATTCATAACTGACAGCTGTGATTACTGATAACCGATCATATTCCATAAGACATGACCTGGATATGATTCTGCTGCTTTATTTTGCATCTTGACGAGCAGAAGCAAGGGGAAAACAGCTTCACTTTTCCATAAACAGCATGAAATGACATTAGGTCATCTGTATTAATATTTGGTCTTATGGATGCGAGAGTCACGGAAGGAAAGTGTATATTTTCCAATTATAGCATTTCCACCCTGATTTCTGCTTCTGTGGCTTTAAGGCGCACATATGTTTCAGTGTCTCATCAGTTTGTTGCAATCTGAACTACTACCTCAAAATGTCACTATATCTCCAACACTGAACCTTTAACCTGAAACCCATTAAATGAATGATCTGCCTCATGGGGTCTTGTATATATTCCTCAGGGCCCTGTGAAGGACTGTGGAAATGATGTCACCATTATATAAATAACACCAAAACCTCTCTCTTTCTCTCTCACATACACACACAAACACACACACCCAAAGTCAGTTAACATGCAAAAAGGGATTCTTACCTTTGCCCATGGTTCATCATTATGTTAAAAGTGGGAGCTAAAATAGAAAGAACATTTTTTTTTTAAATTCTAAACTGTCTGTACACTTGATCTATTCACAAAGACTTTACTGATTGTTTTTCCACTGAGTCATTTGGCCAGAAGCTATCATTTACTTGAAAACCTGTCTTGGATGGGACAAAGAGATAAATGGTGGGAGATTTCTCAGCGACTTGCTGCTAAAATAGACCAATCAAGTCTGTTACAGAAAACATGCCTTGTGGGTATGTTACTTTGCTGCCACCTGTAGGACAGCTCTGGCACTCCGCCTAAACAAATGTTTAAGACACTGACCTCTGAACATCCACTCCAAATCACCTTGTTAAAACTGTAAAAACTTGAGGTTAGTTGAGTTACAATAGGCTATCTGGTCATGATAGCATTTCAAACTTGAAGCACTCCACTTGTCTCAGTGTACTCTATGTGTCGTGACAATAATTTCAAAGAGTTTGATGAAAACTCTTTTAGTTTTTTTGAAGTTTGCCAAGGCTTGCTATCAGAAATGACTTGCATATAAACTCCAATTCCAGGCAGCCTGAGAAGGAAAAGTTCCACTCAGAGCAACACACACAGCCAATGTGCAGCCTCTGCATCATTTAACAAACTGGAGAGGAGTGAGCAAATGCTTTATATTTAGAATGGTGACGCTATGCAAACTTGAGCACTAACATGAGAGGAAAGCTCAGCGATGCGTTGGAGAGCTGCATATTCAATAATGTATCAGAGGCAGCATTTTAAAAACAGCTGGGGATTGCTGCTCTGTCTTGTCCTGTCTGCGAGTCTGTCTCTTTGCATGTCTTTCCTCCAGTCTGTCCACTGCAAAGGCAGCAGATTTGCCACTTATGTGAGGGGCTGATGTTTGGTTAAACTTTCATCCTGTCGACAGTGTCTTCACTCACTCTGTCTGTCCCCGAGGAAGAGTTTCACTGTTTCTTTCTCAAAAGACTTCCCAACCCTTTCTCTCTTTTTTAAAAATTCTGATTCTCTGAGGTCTTCTCAGTACACATAAGCACAGACTTTTAACAACATAAATCATAGACAGATCTGGTCCTGAACAAATCTGCTTTGACAGCACGAGAGGGCAGTATATGTACAGTACTGTATGAGTGCATGTGTTTATTTGAAAGTCATCAGGAGAATGAGAACTTACCTGTTTCAGTACACAGGTCCACTGTTCTGCTTCATCCTTGAGGAATGAAAGAGAAAGAAATCCCCCCAGAATTCTCCTGCAAGAGGGAAGGAGATACGGGGGTGGGGAATGGAAGGGGAAAAGTAGGGAAAGGATTAGGAACACAGCCTTAGCCCTTCAGAACTCAGTAATTTCAAAGCCAACTCAGGCTTTAAGTTTCCTGTGTTTGTATTTGTCTCTGTGTATGTGTATGTGTATGTGTATGTGTGTGTGTGTGTTTATGTCACAGCATTGAAGCTTCTCATGTGCACCCTGAGTTCAACTACTCCAGCTGAGTTGTTCCAAAAGCAGATTGGGTCAAATGGACAGCTCCAGCTCAGCTCCTATACTGGGGGCTTTTAAGGCTTTTAAGGCTTCCATGCCAGCTACTTACAAGCCGTATAGGCTATGGAGGTATGAGGAGCTGAAAAGCTGGAGTGGGAAAAGCATACAGCACCTCAGTATGATAAGTACACATACTGACAGATCAAAGGGGGTGTATTAGGGCACTTGTGTGAATACTAGCACTGAGGCGTGTGAAACATAAGCAAAGAGAAACAGTACGGACTTATACACCAGTGCACACACACATCCTGATGTTACTCTTCCATGTTTTGCAACTAAAATGACTCTGCACCATTATTCTAAATTCTTCTGCCATCTATGGAGTGCAGCAGTGCGCATAAAGTTGAAGCAACATAGACATCACTTTGCCAGTTGGGTGAGTGCAGGATGGGTCTGAAAGGAAAACGGATGTCTCTATTTTGTTATGAACTTTATCCCTTTTTGAACTTTAAGGCCTTTGAGAAATAATCTTCAGCAGTGATGTGACGGACTATGGAAAATTAACAGGTACAATATACTATAAGGTAATATAGAAGGAGAAAAGCTGTGACGGATAGATATTGATATCTGATGAACATGACTGGATCACAGTCAAATGGAACAAGGCGCTGTTACAGAAAGTTCCCACTAGTCTGTGCTATTACACCACTCCTGTGTTTGTGCTGCTGACCGACTTACTAAATAAGGGCAGAGACGATGATGACAGCATAAATTAACTGCCGGATCCCACGATAAGACAATGAAGAACTTAATTACAAATGAAACCAGGGCATATGTCAACGGTATTTCCTATCCTGTTGTTTTCAGGTTGTGATGAAATGATGACACTATTTTATCAAGCTGTTCTCAGTTCTCTATTTGGTGCTGACTATCTGCCGATGACATTTCAGTGCTGACCTGGCTCACATACATTGCACTCTGGCAAAAGTAGAAATGTACATTATGTGTGAAAATTAGTTCACACATTATTTTCAGGTGCTATATTCACATTTCTCCTTGGATTTCTTTCCACATACACCATGTTTCCCCCTGTAATGATCTGACAATAGCTGGTGAAATGAGTTGGGTGGAGGAATATTCTAAGCATCAGTTACCCTCTATTGCGGGCGCCAGTTTTCCTCTCCATCATGCTGTTTTCCTGTTGGGTTTCGACACTCCCTGGTTGGAAACCACCTTGTTAGTGAGAATGTGCTTCACCTGTGCTGGCCCAGCAGAAGTAATTAAAGCCTCAGCAGCCTTGTGCAGAGGAGGAAGAGTTTGGAAAGTAGATCATTTCGACTGCTCATGTTGGCGCAAGCAGTTTTGGGGTGTAGTGCCTACACAATATGCTGGGACAAGTTATGTTTATTCTTTTGTAGGTGGACATTGCTTTACTGTAGTTACATTTGTGATATTGTGTGATAAAGTGCACCCATGGTGAAAGTCTGACAGAAAGCCTCTTAAGTTCCTTTGAATCTCAGTGAGTGCTGCCATGGGAGCCCTTCAGAGCGGCTTTTGAATCTTTTTTATGCTGGTGGCTGAAGTGACTATTAAGCACCAGTCAAAAATGTTGATAGTAACCTAAAGGAATTCAACTTAAGCCAAATAGTTTGGACGTTACCTTTAAGGTGTCTGGTGGTGGTAGAAATTATTCCAGGCTAAGCAGCAAATTATTTAGGTCACTGAAGTGCTTTCACGTACCCTTTTCACACCAGAAACCAAACTATTTCTGCACTGATCTGCACAGCAATGGCCCACATTCTTGTTTGATGTCTAACCCTAACCAGGGCAGCTCAGTGGAACTTGGTTCATTTTGGTTTGGCTTCACTCGGCATGTGTGAAACACTTTTCTTAGGTTTCTGTCAACTGGACTGAACATCAAGGAGAGCGGGTAAGCAGGGCAGGCGAGTGGGCATCACAACTGGCATCAGATGGCCATATCTGAAGCCCTACTTTAATGGGATGTGACAGTAGGTCCATGCATAACACTGACATGATTACCTACAAACTTTATCTCTAGACACAACCTTCCCCTAGCTGCATCATCTTCTTCGACCATGGCAGTGAAGTGTATAACATCTCAACACCATATGCTTCTAAGCTATGCCATTTTCAAGAAAAAAAAAAAAATTTTAGCAGCAAATTTAACTTTGTAAACATGTTTACACTTTTGAGGTGAGTATGCAACACTGATCAAAGGTTACTCCAGGTCAAGTTGGCAACAGGGACCCCCAGAGCGGCATGACACAGTTTTGAGTAAACAACTTCAACTTGTTTACAACTTGATAGTGTTTTTGTGTATCTGGTGTTAACGACTTTACACATAGAGATAGGCATCATATCTGTCACAGCATGGGTGATTAAACATTTCAAGAGGATGTGAACATTGACCTGGAAAGGACTAACCTGCTCCTTATGAACCCCTGCAGGCAAAGTCAAATGCATTTAGTGGAATGAGGATTAATAAAGCATGTCCCAGCAACTGTGTATTCCACTTATATATAGTATAACAACTTGTATGTTAGTGAAAACACGCACTGAGTCTCACCTTAATCCTTTACTACATAAAAATGTAGATGTTGTAAAGGAGGATAAGTACAGCTCCATCTGCCATTTTTAGTCAGATTACAATGGTCCATTGTGCTTTCATGTCTTGATCCAACATACCAAAAACAGTTACTCTTTGGAGGATTTTGGAATTTTTTAAGCCTTTCTTGGCACATTTGCTGTTACCCATAAAACATACTGTATCTGCAAGAGAACAATTAGATATTTGGTGTTAAAGAGACTGTTTTGAGATCAGGTTAAAGTGTGGATAACACTTCTTTGTAGATATTTAAAGCTCAAAAATAACTGAATTGCAAATTATACATTTTAGAATAATCCAATTTTATTTGAAAGATATAGAGAACTTACTGATGTTTAATTATCATACAGTTATAAATGCAAGTAACTGTTTAATAATGTCGTTCCAGAAGTTGTCTCTATTGTGAGCCACAGACCCCTCCCTTGGGATCATTATTAGTTTCACCTGCTAGCACCGCACCTGGAGCAGGTCACCATTAGGAGGATTTATAAGCCGCTCCTCTGCTCCAGTGTGGTGCTGGTTCATTGCTAATGTTATTTTTCTTATCTCCATAGCCTCACAAAGCTCAAAGTTTTTTTTGTTGTTATTCACATTTTTGTTTATTATATGCAAATAAACGCTTTTGTTAGGGGTGTGATGGTACAGAAACATTTCGGTTTTGTACAGGGGTCACTCTGCTTGTACTGTGTGCATTCACTAATCTTAAGGTGAATGTTCTTTATATAGGTAAATGGTGTGCACTTATATAACACTTTTCCACCTTCATGGTGCTCAAAGCGCTTTACATTAGCTTCACATTCACCCATTTATACACGCACTCAAACACCAGTAGGTTTCTATGGTTCTGTCAGTCCTACTGGGGGCTTAAGTCAGGGTTCAGTGTCTTGCCCAAGGACACTTCGACATGTGGACAGCCAGAGCCGGGAAATGAACCGCCAACCTCTCGGTCATTGGGCGACCCACTCTACCACAGCCGGCTACATATACACATTTGTTATACCTCTGTGTCATATTGAAAGGTTCAAACCAAAGTGGCTCAGTACAAACAAGTGCATCATTACTTCTGTAACATTTACTCCCTTCAATTCCATGCATTTGAGTCCATTCATTCACCCTAATCTGACAGAAGTGTTGTGTAAACCTAACAATTATTCATTGAAATGCAGTATAGTATACCAAATGGAGAAGATGAATGATTTATTGGTTTTAGCAATAAATATTGCGATTGAAATAAATAATTAAACTATATAAACCCTCAAGATGGTACAGATCCAAAGAGATGCTGTCATTAAAAATGCTCGTCAAATCCCAAAGGACTGATATTTATATGGAAATAACCATGGAAATTTGCAATATCTTTCTATACATCTGGGTGTAGAGATTTAGCACAACTATGCAAAATAATTAAATATTATACCATTAAAAAAAATGATCTTTCCTCAAACAAATGTGATAAGGCAATAAGGTGACGGTAATAATTGTTATAATAATTTCCATTGCCAACTCATACGTCTCATATACTGTATGTTTTCAATTAATTATTTAGGCTATAAAATCTCAGAAAATGCCGGGGAAAAAAAGTGTATTCCAAAGATGAAAACTTCAAAACATTAAGATATTCAGTATACTGTAAAAGATGAGTGAAGAAACCAGAAAATGAATCTAGAATTGATGAATTTTCCCTTTTTTTCGTCAGAAATAATACAGAAACCAGGTATCAATTCTTGAAATTACTTTTTAACTGACTAACCCATTTTTTCACCTCCAATGCCACAACTCTTAGCTTCTATTTTAGTAGCTGCAGCTTACATTTTTATACTCAAAATTGTTTTTGCACAACCAACAGACCTGGTAATTGCCTTGGTCTCTTCAAATTTTTGTCCCCACTTTGTTAACGCTGGGGTTACAAGGAGTTCAGAAGTCCATACAAAATCTAAAGATGATTATGTCGGAAAGAAAAAGGATTTCAAAGACTGAGTGAAATGATTATTGTTATAAAAAGGAGGTGAGGTTATAATTGTATGTGCTTAAAGCTGAGATAACCCCAATGACATCAGTTTGGACTCTTTCTTCAATGAGGAAGCTTCAAAACAATACCTGAATAGAAATGCTTTCTGTAAGAACAGTAAACTGGTTATTATGTGCAGAATGGTTGTTTTCCTATTGACAAACACAGGTTTCCTGGTACTGATAAAAGGCCCTTAACTCATTGACTGCCAGCTATGTTCAGAATACATTGTGAAAAGACAGATATATAAAATTAGGCATTTTGTGGCTGAGGTTAGCATTGCTCAATAACTTATCAATCTGTTATTTCAACTTTTTTCCTTTTTTTTTTAAACAATAAACTTTTCTGTTCTCTCTCCTGCTCTAATGTGTATTATTTTCATCCTGTCTGAGAGCTTTATTTATGCTATTCTGTAAAGTACAATGTAAAAAAGTGTCCATCATGTAATTGCAGCCACTCATTTTCAACACCTGGTTCAACCACTTGAAATAACTTGGATTGAACTTTGTGACATTACAGAGAAAAGTCGATACTCTTCATGTGCCTTCTGACAGGTAGAAAAGTGGTGGGTGGCTGAAATCTACAATAAAGTGAATGCCATGTAAGGACAGTGCAATAACACAGTTTACACAAAGGGCATAAACACCTATACTGAGAAACAGTGTTGTCTTTGTGATATAATCCTGTTTTCAAATTCTTTTTAGCACTACAATAAGGAAGGAAATCATGATGACTGTTCTGTGGAGCAGCAGATGCTAAGGGTGGCCCTGTAGTCATGGATATATGGTGACAATTGTGAATTATCATTTGGTAGGTGCAACAAATTACTCAGTGGTGTCCTACTTTTAAAGACATATTAGATGCTACTGTGCTTGGGGCCAAGAGAAAGGATGACTGAGTGAAGAAAAGAAGTGAAAGAAAGTGTCTTCAACACAGAGGGGATGCAAGAAAAATGAACAAGTGTTCTGAGGTGAAGAAGAGGGAGGGGGGGGGGTATAGAGAATTATAGCAAATGAGAAAGGGTAAATGAGATATAAGAGGGAAGAAGAGCTTTTAAATTGGAGAAACTCTGACAGAGCTTTACTCTGTTCCATCTGCTCAGCTATCATCTTTGAAGGGCAAAATTATACAGTACATCTAATTCTCCTGCAGAGATAACATTAAATTGTCTCAGTGTTAACATACTAATTCTTTCACTGGCAAAGACAGTGTAACCAGCTTTTCTCACTAAGAACCAGTAAAGTTCTCAATATGAAACACCTGACATTTTTCTCTCCAAGCTGAGAGAGACAGTGTGTTAATTTAGGCAGAATAAATAGAGAAGGGTGACAGAATGTCATAGAGATGGCAGTGGGTGAGACCATCATGACCCGGCACCTGCTTATTTCTTGCATTCGACGGGGTCACAAATGTTAGGCCCATATTGGAATCTGACGAGCCCGGAATGGGAATGTTAAAGCAGAATTAGAGTGGCCGCAGAATGACTGCATCAGGTTTTCTAATGAAGCCTCTCAGTCCCTTTGCCAAAGTGACCCATTTTCTCTTTCTGTCTCTTCCTCTCTCCATTTCTCCCCCTCTCACTGATACAGCTGCCCCAAATTCTTCACAGGAATACAAGAATATGCATAAATTTAATTAAAATAGCTAAAATGATTGGGATAGATTGTTATATCCCTTTTCTCTAAACCATTAGTCCTTGGGTTTGTTTGGTCTCCTAGCGGGTTTGTCTGACGGGGTCAGTCTTCATTCTCAGGAGAAAATGTCACAGTGGAGATGGTAAATTACAATAACACAAATGAACTTTCACTTTAAAGGACAAGGCAGGATTGAAAAGATGTGTTAACTGTGTGTGTACTTTATGTGTGCGAGTGTTTATGTGTGGGATCAGGACAATTAGTTTTCTTTTACAACTCCAATCCTCTTTTTTTTTTATTTATCTCTTTAAATTACATCAAATAATGCTCCACAGGCTTTTTTGCTGGAATGTTTGTGACATAACTGCATAATTTAAAGTAGTATTGGCAGAGGTTTATAAAGTATAAGTAAGGGGACCGGTCCAAATTGCAAACTCATATAAGACAGTGAGGGGTTTTGTTAAATATCTTGCAATTAGAAAATTCCCTGGAGCAACTGATTATACAGTGCTCAGACACCCACTGTAAGCACAGAAGGTTGTTAACTCAACAGAAGATAATCTGTTTCCATGTTTCAAACAATCTATGTTTCTCCAGAGGTTGGGAATATTATGAATACAAAGCTGATCTTGAACTGGTCAGGTAAACGTATTATATTTCAACTTCTGACAGGCTCATTTCACATGACACTGGCTGTCTGTGTGCCTTTCCTTCTGAGATGTTTTAAATTTATTTTCCTTAAAACCGGAATTACCCAAAAGACACTGCTATTTCACATTGGTTTCTGAGGTCAAGTGTGCAATATGACACTTTGTTGTAAGCTGTGTTTTTGCACTGATGGCATTCTGTCGTCACATCAGGTAGGAGGAGGAGATTTGTCCTGTCACTACTCTTGTGGTTGCATGTCCATGCGTGCGTGTGTGTGTGTGTTTGTGCAATGAGATGTGTTTGTTTCTTCCCAAGCATCTGCTGTCAACCAGTTGGTGAAAAACGAGGTGCATATAAGTCATCCAGTGAAAGGTAGTCGCTAATAGGATAGAGGCTGCTCCCTTTCCTCTAGCCAAGCACACAGACACACAAGCAGTGCACATGCAGTCTGTCTGAGACACTAAAACACACACATGCACACACACACACGCGCACACACAGCTCCACCAGGAATGAGCTATGGCCTTATTACCCACCTTTCCAAGTTCTTTCCAGCCTGTGTCCTCCCGTAAAAACACAACAATGCCGTTCCTATCCTCTACCTTACACATGTTCCATCCATCCATCCATCCATCCATCCACCCACCCATTCATCCATCCACCCACCCAATCATTCATCCATCCATCCATCCATCCACCCACCCATTCATCCATCCATCCATCCATCCATCCATCCATCCATCCATCCATCCACCCACCCATTCATCCATCCACCCACCCATTCATTCATCCACCCACCCATTCATCCATCCATCCACCCACCCATTCATTCATTCATTCATTCATTCATCCATCCATCCCCCATTCCCTCATCTTTCTCAGAACCTCATGTGTTATTTTAATGCACAGTAGAAGTCGGGTGCTCAGGGTGGGGCAAGAAGGAAGTGCCAAAATAAGGAGGAAGGGGAGGTGATCAAAAGTATGGTACAAATGAGACTAAGAAAAACAAAATGGGGTGGAGTGGGATAAACCCCCCCCCCCCCCCCCCATCTCTTTTTTCCCCCTCCTTCTCTCACCTCCCTGAGCGCCTGATTCCAACCCGACATTAAAATAGCATCTTCTGCACCTCTCTCCTCTGCATAGCACCTACCTGATTTGCTCAGATCTCTCCCCTCCCCATAACTCCCCCACCTCTTCCCTTTCTGCTCCAACATGACCCATCCCTCTTCTTTACTTTCATTTCCGTTCCTCTCCCTCTCCATACTCGTCTAAACTTTCATCATATGCCTCTCCGCTTGATCTATTAAGCTCTCTCTGTTCTCACCCAGTCTTACCTATCCCCTTGGCTCCTTCCCTCCCTTGCTCCTTCCCTCCCTCACTTCTTCTCACCCTATTTTCTCCACCTCTGCTAGCCACCGCACCTGCTGCCGAAGCTGTCTAGACTAGCAAAAAAAATAAGCATGGAACAAGGGACGAGGCACATGGGAGAGGTGGTGTGTAGAGGGGTGGGGCGGATAGGTTCACAAATGGGTGGGTAAAATGAAAAAGAGACACCGAAAAGGAAAGGGGTTAGGGATGGAGATAGAGATAAAGTGGATAGGAGAGTGGAGTGCTTGGGATGAAAGGGAGCAGAGATATAGTAAAAGGGTTCATGATCTAAAGTGGAGTTGTTCATTTTTAGACAAAAATGAAAAAAAAAAAAAGAAAGAAATTCCACTGCTTCTTTTTGTTCCCTTTGAGTTGTCAGTCTCTCTCTTTTGCACTAAATTGTTTGGCTTCTTCCAGAGAACACAACAGCAATCATTTTCTGTGGTTTACTGCTTCACACCCACTGAACACCCCTGTCCACTCATCTGTCATTTCATTGCTGAATTGAAGTAGTTTTTTAAGAGATGTGATAAACCTGCTCATTTCACACTTTGTATCATAGTGAACAAACATGATCTATGGGGACTTTGTTTGTTGTTGATGAATGGATTTGTGACATTAGTTGTGTCATTTGGGTAGTGGAAATGGAGAAATGAGTGGAGCAGGAATGATGTAGGTGACAAAGAAATGAGGGACTTAATCAAGCAAGGAAGGAAGGAAGGAAGGAAGGGAATGAGGGTAAACAGACGCTAGATTACATCTTTAAATGACACACATAAACAGACATTTTTGATCAAATATGTGTTTGTGTGGTTCAGTGTGTAGGTTTGTGTGTGCACTTGACAGGGGGAGGTGTCCTGTCTGTAACAGGATGTGATAATTAACCTTTCTCATGCTGAGCTTTCCTATTAAAGCTACAAAAGGCTGCAGACCATTTTTTTTTTACCGAACACAACATATTACATAATAAAAGTTGTTTAACGCGTTGTAGGAATTCAGTGACATTAAGCACCAAACCAGTTCATACAGAAGTCATTCTGCCCCTCCTTTATTAGTTATAATTAAGCCCACCAACCCACTTTATTACAGAATTATTACTTAATTACAGAGGAGGCTGGAGGAGGGGGGGGGGGGGCATTTTATTTGAGCATTTGTGCTTTTTATTTTACTCTATTATCCAATGTTACAAACCCACTACTTAACCGCTTGACCATTAGTCAGTTACATGAAACTCTATTATCAATGTAGCCCAATGAAATATTGGTTAAAGGAGTGAAGGTTTGGTTTTTTTTGTTTGTTTTTATTTAATGAAAGTTAAAACATTTCCCTGTGGTCTACATGAGCTGTAAATGTTATGCTTGGGTGTGTATTTTTCGTTAATACAACAAATCCACAGGTCCATCTTCAACCCATGACACCTGTGACAATCCAGCTCTGAGGCTGCAACAAATGACATGAGACAGGATATATATATATAGACAAACAGACAAATGGGCAAACAGACAAAAACAAAACAACACCCCTTGTCTTCCCTGCTGGGAATGGGTTTAATGACTAAAAAAGTGTATAAAGTTTAGTAGCAAACTGTTTTGTCACTAACATAAATCACTTGGAAATATAGTGTTAATAATAATTTTAGATTACAATTGTATAGCACTTTTCAATGCATCCAAAGCACTTTGCATTATTGATCCATTCTCACTTTCTCCCTCTGGTGGTGGTAAACTACATTTGTAGCCACAGTTGACCTGGGGCAGACTGAAAGAAGCGTAGCAGCTAATTCACGCCTACAGTCCCTCCGACTACCACCGATCATTCATACGCCTTCATACACCAGTGTGAGTGGCACTGGAGGCAAGGGGGCTGAAGTGTCTTAGCCATGGCCGTTAGTCAGATGGGTATGAATTGGGGTTGTTCTGTAAGATCAGGGATGTTGGAGGACATATGCATGGATCAGGGCTGGAGCCGGATCAGCCCAGGAACCTGAGCCGCAGCCATAGAGGGGGTCAGAGCCCAAGCTAAAACCAGAGTCTAATTGTTAATTGGGGTATGGGCTCATAACTAATGGAGCTTGCTTGAACTGTTTTTCTAAGATCTCCTACCCTGCCTTTAACTATCACTTTTATAATCTAAACCTAAACATCTGTTCAGGCCTTTCCTCTTGTATGTACACATAAAAAGGCACATTTGATGCATACATACATGTTTTCATTTTAAGTCTTAAGAGGTTGGATCTGTAATGTTTCCTCGTACATTTAATTCACATTGCAGGCTTCATTGCACAGACAACCAGCAGCTTGTAGTGTAGAGTGCTTTTTTACCTTTGAGTTAGATAAGAAGATGCTGCGAATCCGCAAGCATTTTAAACAAGTTTATGAATCCTAATGCAAACTATAGTTATATTTCTTCATAAAGGAAAGAAGCAGTGGAGTGTCATTCAGGTGCACTGAGGCTGCTCGACAGATCTGAAGTACTCTTGATACGTCTTGTAGTGTGAACTCTCTGAAGTTTTCAGACATTTTTAAAACGCTTCAAAGTTATGCTGCTGGTGAAACAACATAAGCAGAGTAGGCAGTTGTTTAATCCATCACTGGACCTCAGGTACTCAAGTTGAGACTGTTAAAACAACATGGACATCCTACATCATGTCCAAAATGCATCCGCTGAGACATTGGATTAAAACCCAAGCTCAGTCAGTTGTCTTCAGATTTAAGCTTTCCACATGCTATTTTAAAGCTCAGGACGGATGTTACTTCCTGTTCTGAGGTAATAATAAAACTGTTCATATGACATATTTGGCAATATCTTGAATAAATAAGTAAATAAATCATCTCAAAATATGCAACTATTGTTCACTTTAAAACTTTCTGTCAGTTCATTTTTACTGTATTTGCAGTTTTGGCTTTAAGTGTGTTGCACTTTTTGGAAATTTCCCATGGGTTACAACTCCTTCCTAAGTCCTGCTCCTTAAACTGAGACCCCCTACATACTCCTTTCTAATGTAGGTGAAATACAAAGCAGATGAAAAAACATCCCAGACAGTATCAGTGCACAGTGACACTCCCACTGAAAGTAAAAAACAAACAAAAACTTTTATTTGTACTAAAATGTAGCAATCTCTTGATATAAAATAATATGTATGACAAGTAATACTTCATTGAAAAAGTTTTTAAAATAAAATTACAAAAAACAACTTCAATGAAATACTCTTTTTTGTTTATTTATATACTGTAATGTAATAGTAAAAGTAGTTTGATGGTGATTTTATTACGGTGTATTTTAATCTAATATTCTGTCAATTTTTTCAGACTGTGCAGTACATTTTGCATTAAAAAATTAATCTTTAAAGAAAAAAGGTGGCACCAAAAATGCTGTTTGGTTTACCCTAGAAATATTGTAATGTTGTGGAAAAAGGAAAATGAACAAAAAGTTAAAGAACCCACAACTCTTCCAAATTCTGTCAGTTAATTTTTACTGTATTTGCAGTTTTGACTTTAATTGTGTGTTGCACTTTTTGGAAATTTCCCATGGGTTACAACTCTTTCCTAAGTCCTGCTCCTTAAACTGAGACCCCCTACACACTCCATTCTAATGTAGGTGAAATAGAAAGCAAATGAAAAAACATCCCAGACAGTAAACTGAAAGTAAAAAACAAACAAAAACTTTTATTTGTACTAAAATGTAACAATGAAAAAACAATGTATGACAAGTAATTCTTCATTAAAAAAGTTTTTAAAATAAAATGACAAAAAACAGCTTCAATGAAAGACTCTTTTTTTGTTTATTTATATACTGTAATGTAATAATAAAAGTAGTTTGATGGTGATTTTATTTCTGTGTATTTTAATCTAATATTCTGTCATTTTTTTTCAGACGGTACAGGAAATTTTTAATTAAAAAAAAATAATCTTCAAAGAAAAAAGGTGGCACTAAAAATGCTGTTTGGTTTACCCGAGAAATATTATACATGTAATGTTGTGGATGAAGAAAAAATGAACAAAAAGTTCAATAACCCACAACTCTTCCAAATTCAATTACTTTAGGAAAAAGACTTAATTACTCTTCACTGCAGCTTAAAAAGATGAATGCACACAGAAAAAGAAACAAAAACTCAAAATTTCAAGCCAGGGCTAATATGGCAGATGGGCCAGCAGTAGAGTAACATATGACTTTGTGCCCCCGAGTGAGTCTCCAGTAGCAGCACGCCAGCCAAACCTTAGCCACTAATGAGGCTCTACACACAGTCCCAACAGAGCCCACTCAGACACTCACAACACTAGGAACCAGGCACACACACACACAAAGACATATCCTCATGTAGACTCACACACAAACACACTTGGTCAGTGACAACCTTGGGCGCCAAAGCAAACAAACCCTAAAGGGCATAGACTACACATGGCCTCTGTGTTTTGTAAAGACCTTGTAACTGCTATTGAATGTGGTCCTTCTTAGGTTTGGCACTCATCTCTTCTAAAGTGTTTGTGATTTGGACAATAGCAATAATAATAATAATAATAATAATAATAATAATAATAATAATAATAATAATAACAGGATAATTTTGATTGAGTTTTTGTTATTTTGCACTATTAGATTTGATCTTTTATTCTTTTTTTGTATTTATACTTTTTTATATTCACAGATCTTGTAGATATTACTTTGGTATCTAGTAGCTTTTTGTATTCTGTTTTTAATTATTGCGCACTTGCACGAGAGGTGAAAGGACGTCATTTCATCTGTGCTATATGTTGTGTATATGGTACATTTGACAATAAAGTTGACTTTGACTTTGACTGACTGGTGAGGTCATTTATTTTTCTAAAAATAAAGAAAAACACTGCACTGCAAAAATTCTAAATCTTACCAAGTGTATTTTTTCTCATTTCTAGTCAAAATATCTTATTACATTTAAAATAAGACATAATCACCTACAGATTAACTTTACAGGGATGTATAAGAATGTATTTATAGACAATAGATCTTGAAAACCTTATTTCAAGAAATCTTACCAAGATAAAAATCTCTTGAAATAAAATTTTCATTTTCAAATAACTTTATATCGCACTGAAAATGTACTCTTTTTTTTTAAGTGTGATGAGATATTTTGAGTAGAAATGAGAAAAATACGCTTGGTACACACAGATTAGGAAGAAATATAAAGGCCCTCATTTTGTTTTGTATTGACATGGATGTGGACCATAGAAGTTTACACAAGACTGAACATGATAGTTTATTGCTAAGCAGGCCAAACCCAACCTTGTTAGTGTGTGAATCACAGCCAGACCCGGTTCTCCTGTTGTGGACCTAGTGTTTCTGTTGATGCCCCCCCCCCCCCCCCCCCCCACACACACACACACACTTTTTTGGGAATTGGCTTGTCAGGCCTACTTCTAAGCCCATTATAATAATAAAAAAAGTCACAAAAGTGTTGGTTGTATCAGTAAGCTGTTTTCACTTGCCAAAATACACAAGTACTCCACACAGCCATGGCTACGCCTGTGCAATTTCATTTTAATTTGTGTGCAATGGCAATAAAGTATATTCTATTGTATTCAAGTCAGAGGTGTTATTATTGAAAAAGGTAAAACTACACAATATTAAACAGGTGGTAGTAATGTTCTCCTCCCTTACCTTTGGTCGGTACTAACCACTAACCACTTTATTTATGTATTTAGTTAGTTAACCAGTCAGTTAGTTAGTTAGTTATCCTCCATTACTACTTCTACAGTATAATAACATGTACATAATAAGCCCTGCAACTCTTCTTTATAATACTGTGTGTTTGGATATACTGTGTATACAGTATATTGTTTATTTCTCTATTAATAAGTACCCTGTTTTTAAACATACTGTCCTGGTTTCAAGTAATGCTGCTCATACAGTACGTGCCTAAAATTATCCTCCTGGGGACAAATTAAGTTATCTGAATCTGAATATTTTCACTGGCAAAAAACAACAACATCTGAAAATACTCTGACCTAGTGAATTGATTTTTACTACAATTTCTCCTTTATCAAACGATCCATACACTTACCCATTTTTTTTTACATTTATTACCAATACACTTTTGGAGTGAAAGATTCACTTGCTGCCTAATATATTCCACCCACTGACAGGTCCCATTGGAATGAGATAATCAAAATGAATACTCATCACCTGTCAGTTGTCATAATGTTATGGCTGATTGATGTAAATTAGGTTCTTAATGACTTAGTGTGTAGTTTTTAATTATAATATACACAACTAGCCAAGTCAACGATTGCCACCAGCTGATTTCCCCTGGCTTCATCCTTCCTTATGGAAGCTGTTAGTAAATTCAAAGACTCTCTAGAGCCAGCTTTTTCATTCTGGTCTGTTCTTTTTTTTTTTTCTGCTGGTCCACACTAACGGGTGAAGGGTTCCATATTTGATTCCTCAGACTGGCAGAGGGTTGTTGGCATGAGCAAGGCATTTAATCCCCCAATTGGTCCTGGGCATCTGAGGACACTGTCACACTGAGTATCTGAGTATGTTAGACTCAAAAGACTTACATTTAATTTTATCAGTGTGACTGCAAATGTTCTATGTGCAAGTGCTATACCAGCTGCATGGATTATAGTATGGAATGTTGCCATTTGAAAGCAATCCGTACCCGAGACTGGAAGTGACCTAATCACCACTTCGACAACAGCAACAACCTAATTAACATGAGACCATACACAGCACTCCCATTGTGTCCTGAATAAGCTGAAAACTATTGCCTGTGAACAGAACAGTCACTGATTTGTTGACGTAAGGCAGAGAGCCACTGTCCTGCATGGTTCAGATGTATTCCTCTTCCCACACACCTGATTATAATGGTCAGCCTATCCTCAAGCTCTGTAGAACCTGATAATGACCGTCAGGTGTGCTGGAAGAGGGAAACATCTAAAGCATGCAGGACAGCAGCTCTGTACGACCGGAGTTGCAGACCCCTGACGTAAGGGTTTGTCACTTCCACATTTGTTGGATAGCTACCAGTGATGTGTGGGTCGATGTATAACCCGACTGCTTTTTTAACTAGCTTGCCCGCAACTCGGACCGCAATAAATATATTTGAAAAGGACGGACCCGGCCCGCTTCTCGCCCCGCATTTTTAAAAAGTAGTCAATGGTCTTTATGAACATCAAATGACCTTACTCACATACCTGCATTTATTTCCGTGTTAAAATCCGATGTCATTGCTTATAAGTTAATATGTTGAGAAAAGATTTTTGTCCTGCTTCAGCATTCAAAAGTTATCAACACGCAGCATCTAAACCAGGGGTCGACAACATGTAACACCCAAAGAACCATTTGAACCCAGTTTTCACAGAAAAGAAAACACTGGGAGCCGCTCATCATCTTTAAAAATCTTAGCCATTATGTCCTAAACCCTACTTTTTTGTTTGTTGGTTTCTGGAGCTTCCACTCTCCCAACTTGACTTTCTCTCTTGCTCCCTCCATACTGATAGCTACAGAAGTCCTTCCACATGCCACCTACTGTTTTGGCCCTGTAATGTCCTCTCATACTCAGGCAAGGGCCATGGTACTGTATGTGCTCATGAATGCAACCTCTGTGGGAAAGAAGTGAGCATATTTATCTACAAGACAGATCCCAAAAACTCCTTTAATATGGCAAGCCCACTCCTCCTGGTCTGCTGTGTATGGTGTGTACCTGTATGTTGTACAAAATGAACTGAGCAGAAGGTCTTTTCCAGTGTCTACTGCATGATAAAATAAAGATTATTCTACTTCGAGCAATACATTTACATCCATTTCGAATCTAAGTCTATCCGTTTCACTCTGAAAACAGTTTCAAAGTCATAAAGTGACTGTGCTGATCAATGGCTGAAGATAATAGTGAGGATATGAGTCTTCTGAATGCAGTTTATAACATTTTTGTATGTATTTCTTTCCATCAGACAGTCTTATCTCACGGGAAACGCCTCTTAAAAAGCCTCTTAAATCTACCAAAGATCCCAAACAAAAAGAATAATTCTGCCGCCTGTGTTGTTGTGTCACTGTAATGTTTCAATGTGTTATTTCATATTGAAACCAACAAAGTGACTCATCGAGGCAGTGGTTCTATGAGGCAAGTGAATCTAGTATTTTCCAAATCGATAAAACAGCTTTAGTCTGACCTGTTTCTAAAGGAGACTTTGCAGAATCTGACTGAAGGACAGACGAATTGATTATAAGTGGTGACACTGTTTGTTTGGGTTTTTTTAAGGTGAAGGTATGACTGTATCAGCACAACTGAGTCATATGATTATATTTTTACTGCAAGTTTTAGTGTTTAGTATCATTTACAGTGAATCCTTCACACCTTCATTATATTATATACAAAGAAAAAAAGAAAAAATATATATGATACAACAGATAAATAATGGCCACGACCATCACTGAATTTACATGTTACAGTACACTGGTCAACTAGTAAAATTGTTCCAGAAAAAAACTAATGAAATGTTACCACATATGTGTTACTGATAAAGGAAACTCAAGTGTTAAATGCTGGTCGGCTCAAGTTTCCAAGATGTTTTGTGTCAAAATGTTAAAATCTTAGAATTAACAAGAAAATAGGTTTTACTCAAAAGGAATACTAATCTCAGATCTACTTCAAAACAGTGTCTGCATATTATGATACATTCACTTTACAGTTTTTTTCTAGAAAAACAGCAAGTTTCTTATACATGATTATACAGTGCTTGAAGTGATCAAAAAGAAGTGCAGGAACCCTGATTTTCTGACATAATTTTTAATTTTAAACTAATATAAACAAGTCATCGCAGCATTAATTAAAGTAAAAAAAAATTAGTAAAATTATAAATTAGGGATGTATTGCACTAAAAGAAAAGTAAAAAGTTGAAGACATTTAAGTTTACTACTAATCACATACATAAACACCTTTAAGTTTCAGTAAGTTCATTTGGCAGAGGTAGCGATGCCAGGATTTAATGCAGCACCTTCAGACCCCCTCAGAACTTGAGTTGAGACTTTTGAGAGTTCTCATCTTTTTACGAGTGTAGGTTGTCATCTCGCTTTCTTTTAGCTGTATTTAGCCACGCTAGTATGGCCAGTATGGATGTTCTGACCCTCATTCCCACATGAATAACATAAATGAGGCTCAAATCACTAAATGAACATTTCAAATCAACAGTTTTCTCAGTTTATGTGGCTTTTTCCATTTCCCTCTTGGGGGGTCATCTGGGTTTGTATACATGATGTTCATTTGCTCATGAATGGGAATTGGGGGAAATAAAAACAGGGACAGTTTTTCCACTGATTTTGCTGCCCGCATGCAAGGGTATGGCATGGCGGGACTGGGGTTTGGTTCTCTGTGACCACAAAAATTGAGCGCATGAGACCCGTCCCCGGACCATTCGGTGCTGGGAGGATCCCCTCACAGGACTTCCTCCTGTGTCTAGCTTGTGCCCCCGCCAGGCGCATTCCCTCCACGGTGGTGCACCATAAATGGCTCAACTTGGGCTAGGTAAGGTCAGGGGGGAAGGTGGGTCACATATCCGGCTGCGAGCTTTACAGCCCCCCTCCCCTCCAAACTTCACTGCATGTGACGTCCCTCTTTCAGGGATTTTGAAGAAAGACTCATAGACCACAGGGCCCTCACAGTGATGTCCAAAACTAGAGGCAAATCGCACCCTGGGTAGCTAGCTAGCGTGACTTGGCCAGCTGTTGAGATTTAACTACTATAAGTGCTGGACTGTGGAGCTCAGTCCTGACCTGCTTCTACAGATGTGTGGTGGAAAGTGTCATGTGCTCCCGCATCACTGTGTGGCATTGGCAACCGCTCTGCAGCAGAGAAGGCGGCTCTGCGGAGTGTGTTTAAAGCTGCACAGAGGACGCAGCCTACCCACCACCACAGACATTTACCACTCCAGATGCAGGAAAAGGGCCTCCTGCATCATGAAGGACCCCACTCACCCCACACATGCTCTGTGTGCCCCTCACCCCTGAGGCAGGAGGCTACGGAGTATTAAGACCAGGACCACCAGACTGAGAAACAGTTACTTCCCAGAAGCTGTGAGACTACTAAACTCTGGTGGACCCAGGTAGCCCTGCCACCCCCACCCCTCATCCCTACCTGGACAGAACAGAGGCACAGAACAATAACACCTGCACTACACTGTTCTTTTTATTTATGTATATACTTTTTTTTAAAATGCCTTACTACTATATGTACATATTTATGCATAGATTTTTTTATATATCGGGCTGCACATCACTACCAGGACACATGTAAAGTTGTCATCTAAATGTAATTATGAAACAGACTGAATTTCAACCAAATCAATTCACTACTTCCGGTTTGACGCCATATTGAATTTTCGCATCCTCACAGGAGAGCTTTGCCGTTTTCAACATGTATTGGTGATTTAACACGGTAATGCGTGATAATGATGTATTTCTAATTGGACAAGATCGCGCCTTTTTTATGATTCGTGAAGTTACCATGTTCCATGTTGTTTGTTTGTTTCATATATAGTTACTACAATAAAAATATAGCCTTGCCTCTTGTACACAGCTGTTGAGTATGTCGAGTTAAAAAAATAAAATCATATTAATCAATGCTGAGACGAGTTATTTATACCTAAACCTTGGCATTTTGTAAATACACCATCATCAAATGTTTAAAAAACGTACCGCCTACACACCACATGGTTTCCTAATGTTCTGCTGAGGCTGTTCAGTAGAGCCAGATATTATCCTGTCATCCTGTACAACCTGAGGGTCAGACCCGGTTGTATGACATTGTAGCACATTTAATTTTCTTTTAAAAGTATTGTGAGTCTGCTGATGTTATTACAGAACACTGCAGCCTGAAAGTAATAAGTTTGAGATATACTAAAGCTGAAACCTGTAATCTATAAATAAACAATAACAGTGGCCCTGCCTTTTAAAAACTATGAAGCAGTTTTTCTTCCAACAGACTGAGTTATAACTAACAGTGGCTGACAGGCAAGACACTGTGCACAAAGATTTACAATACATTATTACTCTTTGTGTATAAAAGTAAGAATTACTACACAGCATTTATATTTTATTGATTAAATCACTGATGGAAGGGATGCAAATGTATCACACATGCTATTAAATCCCCATATAGAAAGCCCAGTTGGCTGCTGAGTCAGTTCTGTGCATTTGTGATCACGGCTTTATCAGTGGTGTGCAGTGGGAGTGCTATCCAGAGTGTCTCTTTGTTATCTTAACACAATGTTATTGTGTTTCACTGGGCAGGATCCTCAGCCAAATAACTTTTGAGGACGCAGATTGTTTCGTGATACACACTCTGTGCCAAGTGCTGATGGCATGCTGTGTTTTATGGGTTGAAAATCAGAGGAAGAAAATACAAGAGTAGGAATACATGAAATGAGACTCTCTTACCTTAAGAAGCACTTCAACACGTCAAACTAAAATGAAGGAGTGAATAAGGGAGAGAGAGAAGACAGAAGGAGGGAACAAGAGGGAAAAAGAAAAAAAAGATTGAAATTAGATTACCATAGGATGTATGATTTTCAGAGACACTTCAGAGAATGTGTGTATGTGTGTGTGTGTGCGTGTGTGTGTGTGTGTGTGTGTGTTCTCCAGATGTTAAAAAAGTTGCATGGATTTCATTTAAGAAGTACAAAATCCTGCCTTTTATTGTCTTAATAAACACAAATGAGGAAATGTTTGTACCGATGCCATTATTTCACCAGCTACTCCACAATCATATAATACTTTAATCATTTCTTTATAGACTTGGAAGATGTGAAATTACAACTGTCATGAAAAATTAGCTCCTCCACATTATGCCAAAACAATTCTGACGCTTTATCGCTAAATTGCTTCAAACTAAATAAATTACATGCATTTTCAACAACAAATGATGACGCTATTTATCTGTATACATTTGTACTGCAGCACTTAGTGAGTTGAAGATGAAGTCGACTTCAAAGCAGGTGGGGTTTGACAGCTTGATGCAGAAGCAAAGTGCCTGTGCTACAGTATAATTTAAAAAGCACAGCATACGCTTTTAAATCTGCTTTTGAGGGGGCAGTTTTCGACAGTTTAAACAGAAAAATAACGGGGAAAAAAATAAAATATATATATATATATAAATAAATAAATCTACAAATAGCTTCCTTGAGATTGCCACTCTTCTGGAAGATGTACAATATTTGTTGAATCTCCTCCCTGTCCTCTGCTGTTCCAGACCCCAGTAGAATGGAGCTGGAAGTGGAGATATACTGGTTTGTTGGGTGTAGTTCTTCTCTGTCTTCCCTTGCCAACTACTGACCTACTCTACTTCACACTGCTGCTCTCCTCCAGCTTTGGCCTTGTGAAGATGAGACACAAACATACCCATGACAAACAAGGAATTTTGCGTTCCCTGTTAGCAGTCTCCAGTGAAGAGACTGGTCTAAAAAAGGAAATCAGACTGGGGGTAGGGTGGGGACGTTCAAGTGCTCTAATTAAAAAAAAATAATAATTATAAGCAGATGCTGCCTTCAAATGCTGTAAGAAATACTGTAAAGGTTGAACTCACTTGAAAGACCATGTGTTCTTGCAGCACAAATTAGCTATAGGTTTTCAACTTGGTTTCTGAAAAGGTCACAAAAATAGAATCCAAGGACGGCTGTGTTATTTAACTGGAAGAGCACTTGAATGCACAGTGAGTTATAATTGTTGTGTAATGACAAAAACCGCAAACGCAAATTCGCTGTAAATTTACAATAACAGTTTCAATAGCCGTGCCTTTCAAACCTTATGTTGTCAAAGTATTGTTAATGCAAAATTACATCTTTTGCATGTGGGTTACATTTAAGTTACTGTGCAGAAGTCTGGGGCAACAACTATAAAAACTTAATACAATCATTAAGTCATTGTACAGAAGGAAAAAAAAAGCAATAAGAATCATTTACACGGAATTCTAGAACATAATTCATGATAAAATTCAAGGATATTGTTGTATTTCAAACAATAAGAAAACAATGTTCAGACCCAAAACAATTCCTTATCACCGACAATTCAAATTTTATTTAGCGAGTGAGTTTCCCTAACTTTTAAAGTTAGGGAAACTTTTAATTTCAGGGTTCAGAAGAGGACACTGAAACATTTTTGTATTTCAAGGTCTGTCTCGTCATCTGAACCCACTTTATCCTCACAGGGGTCACTGGGGGTCTCTGTATGAGTCTCCAGTTCATCTCAGGGCTGAACATATATAGGCAAACAATCACTCTCATATTCACACCTATGGACAATTAACATTAACCAATAAACCTATCAGTGCATGTGTTTGGATGGCAGGAGGACACAGGAGAACCCGGAAAAAACCCAGACACGGGGAGAACATGCAAACTCCACACAGAAAGGTCTGGTGCTGGAGTATTTCAAGGTGTGGACGTAAATTGTGGAATGGATTAGATAAAGTTTTAAAACAATGTGAAGATATAACAACATTTAAAAATATGTATAAGAGTAAGCTTTTTATACAAATATATGAATATATGAAAATGAATTGAAACGTTACTGTTGTTTTACAACAGGAAGCAAAGCATTATTATTTTTCTTCATTGATGAAGAAGGGGCGGGGCTTAATACGTTTTACTTCCACTCCCTTTCCAATGTATTATAGAACTGTATGACAAATCTAACTGCTGTGTCATTTATTTATTTATGTATTTCTCTGGTTGTTTTTCTTCCTTGGTTGTTTGTTTGTTTTCTTTTCTCTGTGACACGTTCGGAATAAAGTAAACTGAGAGTGAAGACTGTTAGATGATTTAATTATTTATTTTTATGACAAAACTAAGCAAGACAAAAAATGTAAATTGATGAATTACAGTATCAATTCATTAAAAAAAAAAAAAAAGTACACATCTTTATTCTACATCTACATCTTATGCATTCTTTGGTTTTTCCTGCAACTGGTTCCCCAAACTTATCTGAAATGTGTTGAGGTTTGATGGGAATCTTATGTTTTGCAGCTTATTCACAGAAGAGCAAAATGCAATTTTAGTGAAAAGATGTCCTTTGCTAAAATATGTTGCAGGGGTGTCTTCCATAACACCTGTTTCACTTAATAACTTGTTCTTAACATTTAAAAAAAAAAAATACTGACATTTATTTTTTCTAATTTTCCTGATTTTAAGAAAAAAAAAAAGATTTTAGTTGCCTATTCTGCTGAGAAATACTATTGCACATTTTTACATTTGTTTGCCGTAAATATTGTCCATATATCACAGGTGCATAGAACTAATCAAAGATGTTTTATTTTTAAATTTTAATTCGCACTTAAATGTTTTACACTGTGATTTTGTTCTGCAGATCTTCATTGATCTTTAATGACAACGGAAGAAATAAAAATTTTTAGATTAAAAAATAAAAGAAAAAAGGACAGTGTCTCTAAAGGTTATCCAATACAAAATATCTTAAAATATAATATCACTGGCGACCACTACATATGACAAGCTTTGGTTCTGTGTCAATACATTTCTTTTCCCCCCCAGGAGTCATTCTGGTCTCATTTGGACTCTCTACTCAGTGATCTGGTCTATTGCACCCCATGAAACCTCGTTTTAGGAAAAAAAAAAAAAAAAAAACTACATTACAATTTATTTTTTTATTTTTTTTACTTTTTCCATGTGTTAAAATAACTTTATATGAATGTGGACAAATGAGGTCAACTTAAACCATAGACTGTTTAGTAAAGAAAAGTATGGGATTAAATAACTTTTGCTTCTTCGCACTCCTTTTCAAATGTGCAAATGAAGACATATTTCGTTTGGGTTTTTCATGTATATGTCCTTTATTTATTTATTTATTATTCATTTCTTTCTTTCTCTCGATTTCATTACTAGGGATGAATGGGGATTGTTTTGTTTGATACATATTCAATTCATATTAACTGGTATAAATTTTGTGTGAGATTGTGTGAGGGGAGAATGTATTGATAAATGATTATGGATGTTTGTGTTGATGGGGGTGAATAAGAGATGTGTTGGGTCAGCGGAATCTATTGGAGTATTGGTTTGTAAAAGAGGGGTAGGAGTTTATAATAAGTTTTACTTCTACCCACTCCTTTTCGAGTACAAAAAACCCCACTTTTTTTTTTTTTTACTATGTTGATAGATGTATTGATGATTTTGTGTGCTCGAAATAAATTGAACTGAACAACTATGATTACAGTCAATGGCATTTTTATTGAATCACTACGAGAAATGTATAAATAAATTGACTAAACATTTGAAATTCACAGATTCCATCATTATCTTTGTTTGAGGAGGTTTTTACTGCTTTGAAATGACAGGTAATAAATGTCACTTTTTCACCTCCTTCCTGGAGAACCAAGAGAAATATGTTGAGGTAATAGACGTTTTACAATATTACAATATTACAACAAGATGTAGTCTACTGTCTTCATTGTCTTTACCACAATCTGTGTAAAACTGCAGGTAAATGTGGCCTAAATCCATAATTTTTTTTGCTCACATATGACCTGTATACGATCTGTTTAAAGCAGGTGCAAATGCGATTTATTTATTTATTTATTTTTCCAAGTCTAACCCAGTTCACTTTCATATGCGTTTCTCAATTTCATACCTACTTTATATACAATATTTTACAATGCTACTTCAATCTGAAAGGCCAGGTGTGTGAGGTGTGGTTGGAAAAACATATTTACTTCTCTAAACACAATGCATGACTGTGCGGCCACATATAACATCAGGACCTCTTTTGCGCATGTGGGTCACTACAGTTCATACTCAAAATGGATAGAAGTTGGATTTAATGTGTAATTTGAACAAACACACACACACACACACACGCACACACCAAAATCAGGTTTCACCAAAGCATCCAAATTGTGCATTCAGACCTGCTGCCTGAACGTTTCTTAATGAATAAAAATAACTTTTAAATGTCAGGAGAAGAACATTATCATTAGCTCACCCATAAACCTTTGCTCTTTTCCTAGCCTAGTTCTGCTCTGTTGAGCATCCAAGGTGATTTTATATATTATTTCACTTCATTTTTTTTCCTTTAAACACAACATAAGCTGTTATGGTTTGCAAATTCTAGACAAAATACAGTGCGACTGATATAAATGTTGTTGTTTTTCTTGTTACTTGATTATTTATATCACACACAACTGTCTCGATTCTCACAGTTACAAACTGTGACTGACTCAATGTAGTGTTTGGTAGAAGATTGAAAGTTTTACTTATTTTTTTCTTCAACCATTTTTTGACTTGACATTTTTGTGTTGGACCATTCACCAGCAAAATGTAGCAAGCACATAAAGAACATTATGGAGAATTACTTGCTTGAGTAACACGATACACTTGTGCAGCAAGAGAAGATGAAGAGAGCAACAAATGTTTCACCTGTCATAGACAACTTAGGTTGAAGTATACTGACACTTTTTATTGAAATTGTGAAAAACAAGGTCTGACAGAAAACAGTGTTAAAACGTGTTGCAAATGTTGAAAAGCAGCCAAAAGCAATGCACTGTATATTTTTTTTTCTTCTTCTGTTAAATTGTCTTTTAATATTTGGTGAGGAGGTTTGTGTTACTTTATTATTAACATTAAAATGTGCTGCAGACAGACAGACAGAAGATAAGACTTTATTAATCTCACACAGGAGAAATTCACTGTCACAGGAGCTCACAGAAACACACAGTGGGGTGCAAAAATTACGAAAAGGTGCAAAAAGGAAGTGCAAATAACAGTGAACATAATCATAGAAGTAAATAATAAAATTAAACTAGGAATAAAAAATATATACTAGAAATAAAAAATATATACTAGAAATAAAAAATATAGGAATACTGTGTCTTATGTACAAAAAAAACTGCTTTAGAGAAAAATAAACAGATACTATATACAAATACTAGTGCAAGACAGACAGACAGACAGACAGACAGACAGACAGACAGACAGACAGACAGATAGACAGATAGACAGATAGACAGATAGACAGATAGATAGATAGATAGATAGATAGATAGATAGATAGATAGATAGATAGATAGATAGATAGATAGATAGATAGATAGATAGATAGATAGATAGATAGATAGATAGATAGATAGATAGATAGATAATTATTATATTATTATTACCATACCAAACTGCTTCATGGCAGATTTATGTCACTATGACACACATTTACTAGGGGATAAGAGTTCAGTGAGGAGTAAAATGGGAAAAAAAATTGGAGTAAGATCTTTCCTTTTTCCTAAAGAAAGGGATTTGATGGATTTATTAGTTGTGATTGTGGGCACTAGAACTGGAGCAGGACTGACACAAAGAAAAAGACAAATGGTGGAGTGTTAGATGACTTAACACCTGTAAACTGAACTAATGGATAAGAAGGACTGAAAACAGCTGGAGTTGTCCTTCTTCCTTCTATGCAGGTACAGAATGATTATTTTTCTTTATTCATAAGGGTTTGATAATTGTATTTGCCTATAGTTTTTTTGTAAACAGATTTGCATTAGCCACTAATGATCGTTCTGTAAAGTCGGTTTTATTTGAAGCATTGATTCAGTCCAAACTATAAGATTTTTGTAAGGTGTGATTGAAATCCTTCTCTATTTAATTCCAGTTAGAGGTTTATGACAATACTTGAATACTTTGTTGAAAAGTTACTGGAAAAGTATATCATCGAAACACGTTTTTTTATTTTCATGCTAGTTACTAAACAACATTACAAACAGACTTCTTGAAGTTTACTTGTTGTCTTGTTTCAGTCGTCACTATGCACTGGACAAGTTGATGCAAGTTGAAAAAGAAATGCAGAGTTGTAAAGAGGATCTGCTCTTCATTCATTAGCTTCAAAACAAACCAGTTTTACCAGAGTGTTCAATGGAAAAACACCGCCGATTCTGACTGAAGGTGTCACTAAAATCTGCCGACCATAGTTTTAGGGTTAAGTGAGTAACAGCAAGTGGTGTTTACTGAAACAACGCCTCTGTTTCCCCTAAGTGCTAGCAACAACTGTTGTAATGTCATAACTGAAACTGACGTGCATTTGGATGCTGATGGATGAAGAGCGGATCTTTCAAACTATATATATATATATATATATATATATATATATATATATATATATATAGAGAGAGAGAGAGAGAGAGAGAGAGAGAGATTTTTTTTTTTTTCAAGACCACTTGCATCTTCGCAGCGTTGTATTTATTTATTTATGCATTTGGCAGACACTTTTATCCAAAGACACTTTGAGGGGAAAGTGAGCAATCGGCTAACCCAGCGGCGAATAGCTAACAGCTAGCCCTGAGGCTAATGCTAAAGGGGCTATGAAATGTTTGACAAAGCTATCAACAGCAACTATAGATAAATACAATGTTAAAATGTACATTTAGAAGTGAACCTGTCCAGAAGGAAGAGGGCCAGCTCCTCAACAGCCTCATTCCTTTCATATCTCTTAATTCTCTCTATCGTTTAAAAGCACTGCCAGAGTTTATCCCATGCTTGGTTACACTCCCGTTTTGATTTCTTCTGCTCTTCTGTCCTTTTTCTTTATGGTCTGGTTCCAGCGTCCATAATTTAAAAATGATTTTTTTTCCCGGAAAAAAGACAGAGCTCACTCAGTCAGCCTATCACTACATTGCTCAGCCCGAAGGTGTGGCCTTTTACAGTTGCAAGTCCAGTGTAAAGCAGTTGCCATGGTGACACAGATCTACCATAAATGAGTCCAGTTTTGTCCAACCTGGTCAGGGAAACTGTAAATAGCATTTTGAATTAACCTTTCTTTGAGCTGATAACCTCATTAGAAATTGCAGACTATGATCATACATATACACACACACATATATACATATATATATATATATATATATATATATATATATATATATATATATATATATATATATATATTACACTTTTTCATTTTCATGACGATCTAGCAGCCAGCACCTTTAAACTAATTCTCTGAACAGGACCTTTAGCCTTAATTAACACTATGAAAGTTCTGTCAGGAAATCCTCATTGTCATACTGTGGTTTTACATAGTGAAAATGTTAGAGTAGAAAATGTCATTAATACAACATGTACAACCTAACAAAATATCCATAGACATAAATCTGACACACACACACACCCACACACAGACACATACACTTACACAGACAACCCCACACATATAGACACACACATAGACATAGACACACACACACACACACACACACACAGCAGGGTGATCAGACTGTTTCATTAGTCAAGTGCAGATAGATTACCCTCCCAAAGGAGACATTGACCAAGAGGCCATTGATCTACTGAGCTGAGCCAAGCGGAGTGTGTTTGTGTGTAGATGTGAGTGTCTGTGTGTATGTGTGGAAAAGTAGCCTACTGATGGAGTCTTTAAGTTGTTAAAGTAAGCACAGTAAATCTAATCCAGTTGTGTTTAATGGAGAGAGAAAGAAACAGACTGTTGACATATTCATTAGGTCCAATTACTCTGTCCAATCACTGCCATCTCACTCACTCACTAGAGAGAGACACAGCGGCAGGAAAGGCATCAGCAATATTTATATCTTGGCAAAACACCATGAGAAAGTGATTGATAGTGGATGAATGATAAATAAAAAACATATTTATTCCACTTACTAAATGACAACATGGTGCATTTGGAGTAATCTAATAAGATTTGATCTCATTCAAGCCTGGCAGAGTACTGAAGTGTAAATCAATCTAGCTAAAACTGGAATCACCAAATTATACAGCGTTATTGATGATTCAATAAAGATCTTTGGCTCAGGGGTTGTAATCATGACTTATGGTAATAATACAATGATACAGTCTTACTTCTAATTATGAGCTCCTTGTAAACAATAACAGTCACGCACAACAACAAGAAAGTGCTATTTCTATTGACACATAATCTACCTCTGTATGTGTGTGTGTGTGTGTGTGTGTGTGTGTGTTTGCTTCAGTGCTTCCCATCTACATGTGTGGGATTTGTAATTAGCTTTCGAGCTTGTTCTGTTACATTGGATGTGAAGGTAATTGGGACTTTTGGACACTCACTCTCAATCTCTGTCAATGTGAGACTGTCAGTGCATGTGTGTGTGTGTGTGTGTGTGTGTGTGTGTGTCTTTTGTAGTATCTGTATTCTGGAGGATGGCCAAACCATTACTGTGTGCTCAGCCTTCTCTAAAGCAGCTTGTGATTCATTAGTAATGAGTCCATTTGCAAACTAAATGAGTGTTTGAGTGGCTGAACAGCGACATGTGTGATGGTTGTGTCCACTTACTCAGCTATCGTCTAGTAAAGCACATAAAACACACTACCTCTCACTCACAAACACAATGACGTGCCGCTGTATATGCAGAATTGTGTGTATAATATGAAAAATACATTTGCACACTTGTGTTAGTTCAGACAGCAAAAGAAGCTCATGTGGAGATAATGAAGTCAGTCAGTTGTGTCATTAATTACTGTTTTACACCTGCTTGTCTCAGCTAATTAACTATGCTGACACACACACAAGTAGACACACACACACACACACACACACACATACCCGTACACTCACACAGAAACATTATATAAAGTTACACATTACCATCCACGCACATACAGAAACGCTGTCACATTCAGACGGATGCGCAAACTTCCAGACAAGTGTGTGTGTGTGTGTTTTTTACACCGACAAGTCAAAAATACTTTCTCATTTTCACATTGAGGAAGGTGAGATGGTGCCGCTAAACACAGCATGGTTAGGGGATGTCTCTCCTCCTCTCCTTTATTTGTCTCAAACACATCTCAGCACACCTCCTTCACCTTTTCTCACTCTGTCATCATCTCATACTTGCACTCCTTCCTCTATGCATGTTTCTGTTTTGCCGTTCAGTCACTATCAACTGGTCTTTAAGCTCCCTATCAGCCTCTGTGTGTGTGTGTGTGTGTGTATGTGTGTGTGTGTGTATGTCTCCTCCCAGCCCATTTTCTCAACAAAGGCCACAGCTGCTGCCAGTTTGCTGAATAAAAGATGACAGAACCATAATATCAGGAGATTACCAACTAACGAAACAATGATTTTGTCCAATTTAAATAGCGACATCACTTGCATCACAAGCAATTCACATGTCAACTGTGATATGATAATGTTTGCTACCAAATGAAAACTGTTTTCATCTGCGCAAAAGAGATTCCCTGACTCTGACTCTCTTCTTCTTTTGTTCTATCACTCCTGATCTCTCTCTCTCTCTCTCCTCACACATTTGCTCTGACTCTCCCGCCCTCCTCCTGTTTTTCATACACACCCTCATGCACACGCACACACATACGCACACACAGAGCACGTAGAGCATATGGCTATTTCTTTCCTCTTTGAAGGGTTGCTTTGAAGCTATGGCACCCGTATCGATTGGCGCTCAGATGAGCTCACTTCGCCAGAGCCCTGCGATTATCTGTCGCTTTATTTCAAACAGAGCACGAGAGAGGGGGGCTTACACACCCATCACTCACTCACGCTCTCACAGTCAGTTATACACCCATACATGAAGTGCACACACACACACACACACACAAACGAGGATAATGAGATGAGCTTACACACTGAATCCTGATACTTAAGGCAAGCTGCGCTTCAGAACTGACAAGTGAGTAGTGAATGTTAAGAGAGTGAGAACATACTGAGAGGAATAGGCTATAAAGTCTGGCAAAGTGATGAAACTTAAGAAAAAAATTACCCCTAAAGGTTTACTCTGATATCCATAGGTGTTATGAAAATCACTTTGTCAAAATAAAAACAGATACTACAATAAAACCCCAGCACATGCAAAGTCAATTTTGACAGCTTCGTGTCAACTTTTTCACATTTTTTTTAATGAAAGCGCAAAAAAACACTAAAGCTCATCAAATAAAGGGGGAACCAATGTGGTGTCCTTTTTACAGACTGTGGAGATTATTCAAAAAAGTCATCTCCTCATGCCCAAAGACAGAGATCTGGTCAGGGTGACATGAAATGTTAATGCTGCGCCCAGAGCAGCAGAACTTCATAAAATACTTGATTTAGAAACTACAGTAGCTTTAAGGGACAATGAACTTTGTAAAATCACACAAAGTGCTGGAAATGTGCACACTTATAGTACATATGGTGGCATACACACACAATATTGCACATGCTTTGATCAAAACCTGGCTGTTACATCTCTGAGTAGTTATTGAGTCTGAACAGACACACACACACACACACACACACACACACACACACACTTAAGACGCTCACAGCTGAATAAACACATCGTCGTACCGTAACGCTGGCAGAGACAAACATTTTATTATTACAAACACTCACATGCTGCTCCAATCTTTACCATTATTGCACTTGTCAATCACACAGTTTACTCTAACAACTTAATGAAGCAAACACAGATATGTTTATTGGCTCAGTACTCAAGTTGGTATAATACTGTGAAGAGGGCAAACCCCCTCAGAGGGACTTAATGAGGCCAAACACACACACCAGATGCAGTATGTATGCAAAAACAGGGAGGGAAATGTTTAATTGCAATGTTACATTTTGGGAATGGTCCTAATGTGAGTGTTTATTCATGATGTGGCACAGTGATCGTGAGATTGACATTTAGTCTCTGTGATGAGGACACACACTGAAACAAAAACAGAAGGGACTTGCTTGAGCATCAGAAAATACTTACAACAAGAGAAACAATATACTGGTTCACCTGTCAGAAACAATGAAGGGCCCACTACTACTGCTGTGCTACATGGGCCGTAACTTCAGAAAAAATAGGAATGGCACTCAGTGAATCAGAATCAGAATCAATTTACTTGCCATTTAACAAAAAAAAACACCCTGGAACCTGCAAACTGGAGGTTGCAAGAACTCACACTGTCAAGAAAAAAAAATTAAATCCTGTTGTTTTTACAGCAAAAAAAACAAACAGTTTGCCATAATAATCCTGTAAAAACACATCAAACCGTAAACGTATTTACAGAATAACATGGGGATTTAACATTTGAAACCTGTTTATTTAACATTGAATGTAGTTAGTCAATGGACTGCAGCTTACATAAACCACAGTGTTTTCCAAATCCACCAGGTCTAAAGTGGGAGACATTTAGGATTCAGTGTCTTTAGAGTTTGACATGTGAACAGTCAACGCTAGCATTTCAACTGCTAACCCTTTGGTCAGTGCACACCCATCTCTACAGAATTAACCATAACCACTTGTTTGTTTACATACTTAAAATATTCACTTGTTAAATGATTTCTTCTCACCTTTTTCTTTTTTTATTGGTTGTTATTGTAATACCGTTGTCTTGTGATTTAAATGGCACCATGTTGTTTTTCAATTTACACCTTTATTTGCTCAATGCAATAGATATACAGTACATAATTTCTACATACAAATATAGTTTTGTGAACATACTCTCCCTGTAAAAACTGAAGCTACATTTGATTCAATCATTAACACAAAATCTTTTCAAATAAACAACTTTACATTGTGTTTTCTATGTTTTTTATGTTGTAATTTTATGACTTTTTGCTGTTGATTCTACTGTAATTTTTACAAGGTACACCAAAGGCAATAAACAAGATAAAAATACAATTAAAAATTGCATAAAAACTATTTTAAAGAATTAAAATGCATGTATATAAAGTCAAAGATGAGCGATAACTCATTCTTGGTCTTGTTTGTGTCATCATTTACATACATGATGTTGGCAATGTCAAAGATAATTTGTGTTGAAGAGCTCAATGTACTGCATGTCTCTCATCTGACTTGACACTAGTGATTGACAGGTATGGATTCTTTTGGGGCCAATATTTATTTATTTCTTTATTTTTAATCAGCCTTAGTCAATGACCAATTGAGGCACGAAGTATTTTTAAGCCAATATTTGGAGCCGGCACTGAATTTTTTCTGGCAAATTAAAACAAATGTCAGAAAATCTTCTTTTATTACAATTATAAAATACAAATAGTGACAGTTAACCTAATAAATATGAGTAAATATCCACATTGTCTTTTTTTTTTCTCTTTTTTCTCTTATTTTTCTTTTACCTTTTTCTTCTTTTTTCTTTTTCCTCTCTTCTTTTTTCTGATCGTTTTTCTCTTTTTGCACTTTTTTTATTACTTCCCCCTTTTCCTATTCTTTTTTCTTTATTTTTCTCTGCATTTTTGTTTTCTCCCACCTTCTTTTTCTCTTCATTTTTCCTTTTTTGTTTTCTTTTTCCCTTTTTTTCCTTCAGTTAAACGACGGCAGCATTTTGGCCAATACAAACAGGCTGATAACAATGCAAAAAAAAAACCCAAAAAACAAATATCATCTAGATGATGTATTGGTCTGTCATTACTTGATACATTCGTCAGGCTGAATGTGTCCACTGCCTTGGTATACTTGACCTCCAACTTCAACAGTGATGTGAAAAAGTATCATAAACACTGAAAATAGTCTGGTCCTGTTGAAGCTACAGATATTTTTACTGAATATGAACAGATCACATGGAGTGACACTTACAATGACATTGAGGTGAATATGTTCACAGCTTTAAACTACTTTCTTAAGTATGAATTATAATATACTATATACTTACAAATTATCTTTTGAATTGAAAAATGTGTACATGAAATCTACTTTTGTGGTACAATGTATTTGACACATATTTTTTTATGGTATTATGTCTTGATATATGTAATACATCGTTTTTAGCAGTTTGAAATTAACAAATATATATATATATATATATATATATATATATATATATATATATATATATATATAAACAGTATAATTAAAACAGGATATGAAATGAATTAATTAATTGTCTCGCCATGTTGATTGTAATACAATGTTATTCAAAAATAAGGTCCCAATGGCCACAACCAGATAGGACAAGACTTTGGACTTTCTATTTGGCTTCAATTAAAGTTGAATACTGACCATCTATTCTACACTGTTACCGATATGATTTATCTTTGATAAACACGGTGGAACTGGGAGTGTGGTCAAAGTGTAATATTGATGTTTAAAAAGAAAAATGAAGAAGAATGTGTCTGAAAGCAAAATTATTCCCAAATTACAAAACAAAACTTCTACGATCGTCAATTATTTCAGGTAGAAAAAAGGTGCAGATTCACCTGCACTGGAAGACTTGTCATATCTATTAAAGATGCAGATTTGTAGTAAAGGGCCATTTTCTGTGAGGAATAAATGTAAATGGATTCATGTGTGTAGGTTTCCATGTATCACATTTGTGCTACTGTGATGATTACATATTATCACAGTTTACATTGCGGTCATTACTCGTGGTAAAAATAACTCTGTAACGGCCCTGTAAATCACTGGCATGTTCTATCAAGAATCAATAATAACAAGTAGAATTTCTCATGCTGTCCTAACTTGAGTCATGTGAAACCTTAATGCAAGTGGTCAATGTCCTAACAGAAGTGGGGGTCACTTTTACTGGACGAGAACTCAACAAATTAACTAAATGTCCTTAATTGTAGTCATTGTAGTGATATCTATAACCATTTCCATTTTTTAAGCTGTCAAAATATGGCTCATTATAAATAAAAGCACTTTTGATTTTTAAAAATTCCTAAAAAAAAAAAAAAAAAGACATTTCTCTTTGACATTGTATCAAGGAAGCTACATAAAAAACTTGAAGTGAGTCCGATCAGTAGTTTCAGAGAAAAAGACAGATTACCTTGAGTTTGAGCGTTGAAGGTCAGAGGTCATGGATCAAATGAAACTTTGAAATGAAAAGCTTTCTATCAGTGCTCAGCTGTAAATATATCCATGTCTCAAACCATATCTACGTTATAAGCCATCCAAATATGGTCCATTATAAATAAAAGCAAATTATTAATATTTTTTTAAAAATTCCAAAATTGAAATTGGCTGTTGAGCTAAAAACCCAGTTAAAATGTAGGAAATGACTGACAAACACAACACATACCACTTGTCTGTGTAAAGTGAGTGTGTGTGTTTGTGAATAGTGTACATATACAAGAACACTGGAGGTCTGAAGAGGTTGAGTGAGGGAGATATGGGTGAGTGAGTTTATTAGCTGAGGTGGGAGGTTTATGTGCATAAGTGTACCTAGGAGAGTGTGAAAGAAATGAAAATGTGTGTGTGTTGGAGAGTGAAAGGCACTTGAAGAAACTGTGTGACTGAGTGTGTGTGTGTGTGTGTGTGTGTGTGTGTGTGTTAGTACACTCGTTAGGTCGGTATCCAACCATCGCAATCAGCGGTAATCCTGACTCAGCATCAATAATGACCCCATTAGTCACAAACCCCTACTGGGTACACACATGCACACACATGCAAAACTTTGCACACACATTCAACCTGCCAGATGGACACCTCTTCTAATTAGTGCTTATGCGTGTGTGCACATGTAAATGATTGTGTGATATTTAAAAAGAAACACTACGCTGATACCACATGTACCGTAAAAGTCTTTGGAGCATCTCATCTCCTTTCATTAACCAGAGCTGCTTGGACAGATCTGTTTTCACACCGCTGCCAATGCAGGTGTTAAATGCATTGATTAAAAAAAGGTGTAATATGTGTGATTTCAAATCTGCCATTCCAGCTAAGGACAGTTTTGGTTACTGAATTTAAGGAAGGGTCAGTATTTGAAGAAAAGCTTACACCAATATTAAAATATTCCAATATACGTTTCCAATATTATGTATAATATCATCTCTTGTTGCACACATTTGCCTTTTCCTTTGATTATGTCCTCCATTGAAAGTTTTAAATATTATTTATGCAGCAAAGTTTTCACTTGACTTTCTCACTCTGTAAGAAAGACAAATGCACAAGCAAAAAAAAAAAAACAAAACAGGACAGCGTGAAGGACAAATCTTAGACTTAATTTAAGGTCATAATCTATTATATCTATACTGATTGCTTCTATACTGACTCTCCAGGAACACATATCTCGGTTAAATAGTGATGTAAGAAAATATCGGCTCTGCAAGATATCACAATATTTCATTTCATGATACTGTATCAATATTGAAAATGACTCTACCGATATTTTTTAGATACTTATTCAAATGCAGATGTGGCAGAGGTTCATTTTTTAAATTATTGTTAATATATTATTTATTATTATTTATCATTGTTTTATTAAATCATTTTTAATTAAATCATTTTTGAAGAATCATAAAGGTGCTTTTTTTGTGTCTGAGAGAGGCAGATGTTCGTTCCTTCTCTGGAATTCCACAAAAATAATGTAATGATCATAGTTATGAAATATAAAATATTAACATTTGAGCAGGATCTTAACACAGGAACATTTGGTGATACAGCATTAGATCCTGTCCTGATCAAATAAAAATTTGTTTAGTTTTGTGCATATTTCTGGTGTAATTCAGTTCTTCCAAGAAAAATTGCCTTTTTAACAGTATCATAATATATCGTGATATATCATGATCCAAGTATTGTGACTTGTATCATATCTCCAGATTCTTACCAATGTACATCCCTCCAGTTAAAGTGTGTGACCAGAGAATGCTTCCCATCTGCTTAAGGAACAGCAGAGAGCACATACTCAGGTAACACATACTCACACTGAAAAGATGCAGCTGCTTCCACTATAGGTTAGCACAGTTTGACGTTTGAGAGGACTTTCCTAAACAAAAAGACTGTAGAGAAACACCTCACTGCTTATGTTAATTAATGACAAAGTATTTTTGCAGTAATATAGAAAACTGGAGAAAGTCTGTATATAAAGTATGATGCAAAAGTATTGAGCCATTTTGAGGTTTGTTGATTTTATAGGGTTGAAATGAGCATATATATATATATATATATATAATTTTATTTTCTTTACACACAAGAAAATACAGGGAATATGTATTTCCTTGTGTGTAAAGAAAATACCCCCTCACACACACACACATACACACACAAAGCTGAACTAAATGGGTTCCAAAAGGTTAAAGTCACTGTGACTTCTGACCCAAGAAACAGCACAAAGAGAAACATCTAATGTGTTGAATGAAACCTGGTTCAAATTAATTCAATAAATGTCATACTGTCTGAAGAAAAGGGTGAAGGACATTTGCTTGTTACTGCTGTACATGTTTCCCATATTTCCTAAATATTTATTAGTAATATTATTACTGATGTCATCATGTCTGTGTGTGTCGGAATTTGAAACCAAGTCAGTATTTCACAAATCACAAGTAAATCTCCAGTCTTTGTCCTCAAGTCCCAAGTCAAGTCTGTGAAGTCTCAAGTCAAGTCCCAGTCCTAGACTTTGAATTTCACATCCTTTAACAAATAAAATATTTCATTTAGATGACAGATCATATATACTTTTTAAATCAGCATGTATTTATCAAAACATGTTTGATGAAACAAGTGAAGTAACAACACATACAAAATCAAAGTGCTGATTAGGGGTGGGAATTGATAGATTTTTTTTTTTTTTAATATCAATGCATTGTCGATTTTGCTTCAATTCTTTATCAATTCTCCTCTGCTAATTCCTGAGTAGGTACAGTGGTACCTCTACCAGCTAATGAATAATCCAAGTAACGAAAAACCTCTGCCTCAATTTTTTGTCTCTGAATATGAAAGAAAATTCTATTTATGAAAATAAACTGAAGCCTCTGAGACATAAATAAAATACTGTATATACATTACTATAGTAAATAGGGCGCTGCCATCGCCCTTTTTGGCTACGGCTGCTGTAGCTCCCAGTAATACAGCCACTTTAACGGTAATTTCTCCACCTAGACCAGCGCTTTTAATATCAAAAGTTCAGCCAAATGGTACAAGAAGAGTATATGACAGGCAGACTATCATCATCTTAAGAAAACTTTTGAATAACTTGGACTCCGCAAGCCCAGAGATGTGGACCGTTCTACAGAACCTCAGTTTACTACGCCAGTTAGATCCAGTGTCCTACAGAGGAGCCCCTCCCCACAGAGAACACATCCAGAGACATCGGAAGTGGCACGAAAAGAAGCAGAAGCTTGGATGTCGCGGTGGATTTACAGCTAAGCTAAGAGCTAACCCATTCCGACCGCCGCTTCCATCAGCCCTGCTCGCCAACGTACGCTCACTGGAAAACAAACTGGACTACCTGAAGCTGGATTTAAACACCAAACATTATCCACCAGACTGCTACATCCTGACGTGGCTCAACTCTTCTGTCCCGGACACCGCCATTAGCCTGGACAGGCTAAAATCTAAATCTGCATTTTCACATATTTCATACAAAATCTGTAAATTTGTATATTTTTTAAATGGTTTGAGGGGTTGTATTGGGGGCCTTGGAACAAATTAGGCTGTTTACATGTAAAATGCGACTATTTACAAAAAATTCACGGAACGAAAACACTTCGTAAGTAGCGGTACCACTGTATTTTGAATGGGAAAAAGTAGTTGCACAGGTCATATTGGAGCTTGTTTGACCATTTTCCATATCAAACTTCATTGTACACATGAAAGTCAAGCATAATCATATTTTCCTGAACTGCTTAGTACAATAGACTAGACTAGACTAGACTAGACTAGAATAGAATAGAATAGAATGGGTGATCAGATGCAGACTGGTTAGTGGTTCATTCCTGGTGAGTGATAGACAAACCACATCAGTGACAGATGGTCCAGTTACTTTTTAAGTCCTGTTTCCTACATGCTGTCTTCCTCAGACCCAGGCCATCCGCTCGTGTGTTCGGATCGTCTGTACCGGAACGCAATGTAGGGAAAACCAGACAATGGAGAATCCTTAAGGAGAATTGATGAAGCTGCAGGTGTACAATTCCTATGTAATTGATCAATTGGAACCAGTTCAAAGTCAGACAGGTCACACTGAAGCAGCAAGAGGGAGAGAGAGGTGGACTGGGTGAGGGAGAATGACATGACTTGATTATACACTTTGTTAAAGACACACTTTTTATCTTTAAGAGTTTTGGGTAATGTATCAAGTCTTTTAAAGTCGTCAGGCTGAAGTCTGAGTGAAGTCACAAGTCATTGGTGTTCATGTCCAAGTCGAACTGCAAGTCTTTTTACATTTTGTAGAGTGGAGTCTAAAGTCATCAATTTAATGACTCGAGTCCAAGTCGTGTCACATTTCTGATGCATGTGGTGATGCCAGTGTATCAATTGCGTCATAATCCCGACTGTTTTGTCTTATTTTTTTGTGTATCTTCATGTATTTTTAGCATTGTTACTGTTTTGGCTTTTATTTTGGGATCTGTGTTTCATGTTCACACCTTTACTCTTTGCTTCTTGTCACCAGTGTTTTCCCCGCCTCTCGTTAATTTGTCCTTGATGTGTACCACCTGACTTCCCTAGTATAGAAGTTTCCCATTTTTCTATGTCCATTGCGAATTCGTCACCTCTAGTAGCGAGTTATGAGCAATATTCTTATCTTTAGTATTTCGGTGTTCGACTCGGTTCTAGTATTCTGGTTTCTTCGGTTTCGGTCTTTGCCCCTGTTTGTCTTGCCTGGATTTGTGTCTGTGATCTCTAACCTGTCCCTGGTCACGTGCCTGCTTTTCCCCTGCTGGTGCTTCATCGTCTTTCTGACCCTGGACCTGACCTTTCTTCTGGACCCTGGGTATGATTTTTGGATTTTCCTGGATACTACTGTTTTGCCTATTTTTGACCCATGCCTGTTTGACCCTGATTTCTCTTCCTCTGTCCTCAGTTAATGAGGTTCTCCGTCTTCCTGGTCACTCACGGAGCCTTATTGAAGAATCACCAATATATTCTCATTATAATCAATAAAATCTGTGAATACAGCCTGCATTTGGATCCATCACTGGTACTGAGATTGTTACAAATTGCCTGTATATACTGTATGTCTGAAACAAAAGTGATGTTTTTATAGACATTTGAAATTGAATAAGTAAATGGGAGATGAAAAAACATTTTTAAAAAGTTAATTAAAAATTTAAAATTGTATCTGTTTGTCTCAAACTCTAACTGTAAATTCGACCAATAGTTTTGCTTCTCAAGTGTTGACAAACAACAAAACAAACAACACAAACTACAAACAATACCCCTTGACTCCTCTTTTAGTAATAGTAGCACTGCCAAATATTTCCCTCTTTGTTAATATTAGTTATATGAATCGATAGGTTTGTAGTATCAGTGTTTTTAATCGTTATTTTTTTGTATCTCCTTTTAACCTATTCATGTTTCAGGTGCCATCAAATTGCAGAGTGTGTGTAACCTGTTGTTTTGGTGCTGCTGAGGAAATGACAATGAAGAATTACTCTTTGAGATGTGGGTCAGTCTTCTGAACTGTGACCTGCAGTGAGTCTGGTTCACACAAATTCCTTAGGGCTATAGTTGTGTATTGAGTCATTATAAAACTGGTGAGACAAATTAGGCCACCACCACCACTACCTAAATAATTAATGTAAACACAGCAGCTGTATATACAATGAAAATGTCACTACTGTTTAATTGATACGTGATTGTAATATAATGTCTGTCCAAAGACAACACTATCAATCCATTATAGGCACTTTAAGTCTCCAGGAACCACAGAAAACTACAGTGAAACATGATATAGTTTGATTGTAACTCAGCTATATTTTAAAAATAGTGGGGAAAAAAACAACCGTTTTAGACATTGAACATCCATCAGTTGAAGCACATGATTATAATCCAAAAATTCATCTTTTTTGGATGGATCAACCAGCCCTAGTATCAATGATTTCATTGATATATTGTATGTTCTTATTCCATGGTAAATGAATTGTTACCCATAATGCAGGAATAAAATATGTTTACCTCTTTAATGAAATGATTGCGACAATGTGATTTATTCATGATAGATACAGTGAAGCTGAGGACCAGTGAGTAATCATTGCACCAGGTAAACTACTGGTGAATGGTCACATTACTGATGTATAAGAATAAAAAGAAGAATGTGTCTGGAAACTAAATAATTGTAACTTTGCAAACTTTTTACTATAAGTAGGTGTGATTCAGCCTGGTCAATTTAGAGAAATGTTAACAATACAAATATAAAACGGTGGTGCAGTGCAAGAAGGACCCTGGTTCGATTCCCACACCAGACCTTTCTGTGTGGAGTTTGCATTTTCTCCCCGTGTCTACATGGCTTTTCTCCAGTCTCCTCCCACCATCCAAAGACATGCACTGATAGCTTAATTGGTTAATCTAAGTTACCCATAGGTGTGAATGTGAAAGTGATTGTTTGTCTCTATAGATGTTCAGCCCTGAGATGAACTGGAGACTCATACAGGGTATACCCCGCCTTCACCCATAGCTGGAATAGGCCCCCAGTGACCCCCATGACCCTAGTGAGAATAAAGCGGGTTCTGATGACGAGAGGAGAAATATATAACACCTTTCTTTAACTGAAACTGAGACTACTTTTTCCTCTATTGATACAGCATCACTTCTTATCACATGAAATACATATGTTCCAAATTTAGGCAATGCTATTTTGATAACTTTAGCTATTGCCATGACAACTGCTCTAAATTAGGACACTGTGAAACTTAAATTAAATAGAATAAATATAATAAAATGCGACCCCTCAATTTGAATAGCAACAACAACAAAAACAACAACAATAATAATAATAATAATAATCATCATCATAATAATCATAATAATCATAATAATCATAATAATCATAATAATAACAGGAAAAAATCCATGTCCTTCCTCTATGACCTGAATATGAAAAGAAAAAAAAAACTTTTTTGCTAAATTACATTATAGCAATTCCATTTCTTCTCTAGGCACACATTCACAAACAAGCAATGTTTAAGCCTGGAGTGTGAATAACTGTGTGAGGGACAGGTCAGGACAAAGAGGACACATTAAATTATCTTTCCAATTGCAGAGACGATTTTGTATACATGTTTATATTGATATATTAATGTCTAGATGCAATGTGATGAAGATGGTGCTTTGTGGAATTGCACTGCAGCATGTGAGACAGAAGAGGGCAAGGCAGCAGCTTCTACGTAATATTATAAAATGACCTTAATATGAGCATAAATACAGATAAATAAGCAGAAACACACACGCACACACACACACATGCCCATATCTTTGCATACATAGTCTAATGTGGAATGTCTGTTGAAAAGCTATATTGCTGACACTGTAAAGGTCATAGGTCATATGTCAAAGGTTAAGATCCAGTCAGCAAGAGTGGACCTCACAAGAGACCTCACCTCTGCCAGACCCCTTCTGCCTGTGTGCCTCTGCTGAAGGGTAGAAACCCCTGCGTACATTAAACTAAATGTTATTTCATATGCTTGTGTGTCTTAAAAGGTAATAAAGTGTCTTAGAATGAGCTTTTGTGTGTTTCATATGTGTGTTTCTGTGTGTGACCTTGTGCCCTACGTCCTGACAGGAGGAACCAGTGGGCTAAGAGAGGAATGTTAGACCCCGAGGTGTCAATCACAAATTCAGATTGACAGACGAGTTTGCGAGTGCTGCTCTCACATTCACCCACACACTCTCCCTCTCAGGACTGCACTCTGTCACTCTCTCAGGCTGGCTGTCTTTCACTCCCTCTTCCTGTCTCTGTCTCCTCTCTGTTTCCTCTCTGTCTTTGCTACCCCCCCCACCGTGTCTTTTTTTTTTTCAGTCTGTCTCACAGCCAGTCTTTATACATCCACATGGTGTTTGCAGTTTGTTAATCCAACCCCCTCACCACCTCTCTTTCACTGTGTCTTTCTGTCTTTCAGCCTGTCTCCCTTCCTTTCCTTTGACAGATGGGTGCCTCAAACCAATTCAGCTTCTGCATTCTCTCTCTCTCTCTCTCTCTCTCTCTCTCTCTCTCTCTGTCAATATATTGTCTGTCTTTGGTTCTCTACATTTCTCCGGTAATGTCGTCACTGAACCATGCTTACGATTCCTATGTATACAATTCACAGAGTGTGTCAGTATACATGCTTGGCTTTCCTTGAGTCATTTTCGTTTACATTTAAATTACATGATTATTGCTAGTAATAATAGTACTGTACAGTGAATACATGGATAAATAAATGGCACAAAAAGCTGCTTATGCTGTTGTTAAATTTCTTGTGCGCCGTTTCTATTGTTTTTGGGTAGGGGTGTGACGAGACACTCAGCTCACGAGACGAGACACGGGATTGGGTTCACGAGATCGAGATGAGATTTTCAAAAAACTATATTCCAAATTATACGAATGGAAAACAGACTTATTTAACTGAGTTGCACATGGATTTTATAACTCTGTAAGTGTTAACTTTTAATGAACTTCTTCCTCTACAAATTGAAACTAAAATAAAAAAAATTTCAAATTAAAATAAAATGTATAAAATTATATATTGTATATATATGTACAAAACAATAACTTCTTCTCTGTCAATACAGATACATAATACATAATAGTGAAAACAGAGCCTGACCAAGTATGTCACGTCTTCCTCTACAAATTGAAACTAAAATTAAATGTTATAAAAGTTAACATGAAATAAATAAAATGATGTATTTCTCCTTTTTTCAAAATCAATTGATTTTTTAACTTGGTATTTGAATTGATATTTTTTTGCTTCCTCTTTTAAAAAAATCTTCTTTGATATAACGCCACAGCTCTCACTCTGCTCCAAAACACCTGATTCAAATGATCAGCTCATTATCAAGCTCTGCTGAAGCCTGATAACGACCAACTCCTTTGAATCAGGTGTGTTTGTGCAGGATGACAGGATGACTAAAACACACAGGACAGTGTAGCTCGACGTTCAGAGTTGAAGACCTCTGCAATATGTCATGATACTGTTAAAAATATTTTTTTTGTTTGTTTGTTTGTTTGTTCCTTTTTTTCAATGATTATTTCCTGGAAGAATTAAATTATGCCAGGAATATGCACAAATACTAAACATAATTTATTTGATCAAAGCAGGATCTGATGCTATTATACAAACTGTCAAAATTGTAATTATGTTTTACAGATATTACAGATTAAGAACCTGCTCAAATGTTCAAATTCTATTAGTTCATAACTAACATCATAACATTATTTTTGTGCAATCCCAACAAAAATAACTAACATCTGCGTCCATTAAACAGTAAAAAAGTGCTTTTAGGATGCTTCAAATAACAATTATTTAATAAAACAGTGACACTAAATAAGACATAAACAATAAAGAAAAAACAAAAATGAACCATTGCCATATCTGCACTTGATTAATACCTACAAATATCAATACAGTGTTTTTCAGTATTGATACAGGATCATGAAATGAAATATTGCGACATATGTTGCAGAATTAATATTTTTAACACCCCTAGTTTTGTGTAGACTGGCAATAAATGCATCCCAGTGTAATCAAAGCATCCATTATTATTCCAACTATTGATATGTTCTAAAGTGACTGAAACTATTTTTTGGTAAATGCAAATGTTGAATTACTTTGTAAATCTAAGCACTTGCTATCTATCTCAGTGCTAATTTTACGGTTTGCCTCTCAAGTGTCTAGACGAAAGAGCCAGTTTCTGCTGATGTGAAAAATTTCCAGAGTTGTAAAATCCTTCCTCAAAGGAGTAAAAACTACTGTGCAGTGTCTTAGCATGTGATAAGCTTTTAATCTGGACTTCCTGGTTTGAATTTTATCTTCTCATTGGTACCTGTATCCACACACCCACACCACCCAGCCCCTTGTGTTGTTTTGATGCAGGGCTATTTTTGGCCTTGCAGGGTAAGAAGGAATGAATACTTTCCTGGTAATGGAGCCAATACAGAGTCTTGCACATAAAGTGGAGCAAAAAAAAAATTCCAGATAAATTATGGTTAATAACACATGACTGATGATGATCCTAACATTATCTTCATTAGGGTCTAATAAAGTGTAACAACACCAGAGGAATTAAATACAAGTGACATATGGATGATTGTGATATTTTGATTTGGTTTCATTAGAATAAATGGATAATTGACTTTATAAATTATATTAAATGTTCATTTCATCTTGTTGCAGCTTATCACATTATGGTGAGAAATAAGGCAATTGTTGCATTAGTAAATAAAAGATTCATAGAAATATTGTAAGAATAATATGTGATCTACGTGTCTATCTATTTGTGTGTGTGTGTGTGTGTGTGTGTGTGTGTGTATGTCTTGCTCTCCACGGAGCCAGTCAGCTTAGTCTTTGAAGATGTATGTGAGTTTCCTCTTGAGGGCCATTAAACTGTGTGAATGATCTATTAGTAGGTTAAATACACTCACAGTGACCCTTCAGCTGGAATTTAACCCTTTGCAATCTCCACCCTCTGTTGAAAAGTTGAATGTGAAATAAGTCAATTGTATAAGTTAAGCAGCAACAGTTCGGTGTGTGCTTAAGTGTGACAGCCGGTGTCAACTGAACAGACAACAGTAATTGACTCGTTCCTATGAGAATGGTGAGTCTGTGTTTACGTTGAGGTCAGAAACTAAGAAGAAGAGAGAGGAGTTAAGAACAGAGACACTCTATCAAACCATAGACTCCATTTTCAGAAACATAACCATCCTTTCTAGTCTGTACTCTGTTCACACTTTTCTATGTTCTCCCGCATAATCTTCTTTTTTCTCATCCTTTTCTTTGCCCTCATCCTCTGATTCCATTTCCCGCCTCTCTCCCTTCTTCATCTCCCTGTGTACTGTTCTATCTTCCATCTGTTTCTCCCTCTCCCCGCACTTCATCGCTTTCCTTTCGTCTCGACACCTGACAGAGACAGGATCTAGCAGTAAATCTCCTAAAGCACAGTCATCCACCATCGTTCACACCACAAAGCTGGAGAGAGCGAGCGAAGAAAGACCGAGAGATGGGAGAGGGAGACATTGAGTGTTAGTTTGTTGAAAGGAAGAACAAAAGATACAAGATAACAAAAAGACAAACAGACACAAAATGGCCTGAGAAACAGGCGGCAGAGAGGGGGAAACAGACGCTGATGGAGGTGCTAAAAGAGTGATGGAAGGGAAGAGATGGGGAGGAAGGGAGATAAAGACACAAGCTTTCACATAACTCACATACACAGTAGACATTAGTTCATCTGTGCAATCACATACACGTGTGAACACATATGATTAAGGTTCTCTGTGGTCCAGAAGCCAACCTTTCAACCCCTACAGAGTGGGGCATGTTGGGCAAAGAACCCTAAGCTCCTGATACCCAGCAATGCATTTTTGTCCTCTATAGGGGACACACTGTTTTAATTTGAAAATATTGTTCATCTCAATAGAACAAGAAAATAAATTAAAATAAGTTAAAAAAAAAAAAAAAAAAAAAAAAAAAAAAAGTATCTTAAACACTGCTGCATTATGCAATTTCCAATCAAGACAATTATTAAATGTAAAAATATAAATAAAACTTGTACTTTCATGGGTCTCAGAAGGATATGTTTGGGAGGACCACATTTTATATCTTGATGTCACACTTTTGTATATTGTTTGAAATGTGCATGCGTCTACCAATACGCATGAACACGTGAGCCATTATAACAGGAAGACACCATTTAATAAATTAGTATTTTTGCAACTTGTGTGTATGCATTTGCACAGGGGCCTCAAGTCGTGCATGTATCTACACTTGGCCACATTTATCTGTATCTGTGTACTTGGGATTGTGTTTCTGTGAGTGGGTGTGTGTTTGTGTATGTGTGTGTATGTGTGTGTGTGTGTGTGTGTGTGTGTGTGTGTGTGTATGACAGCGGGCTGGGCAGAGTGTCCATACTCTGTGGTTTATGGCTGCTGAGGTCTGATTACATTGGTGTGACTGGAAGGGTGAGCAGACTGGTGGTTCTATCTGTCTTCTGTGTGGCTGACTGAACAGACACACAGCGAATGGAGATGGCTCAGCCAGAGACACTTGGCCTGCCTCCCAGAGATCTCACAGGGATACACTCACATAATGAATTCACACAAGAAAATACACCCAATTCATACTTGATTTGTGAGTTTCATGCCCATCATTGAATTTGACAGTGATTGAACTTGGAGTAGTTGAACCTGAATGATGGGGAGTTGTGAAATGAAGGATACATTTGTGTATGTCTAAGTCCATGATTATGTTTGTATCATTCATAATAATCATCTTCGGTGGGGAAAAAAATGAATGTTTCAAGCATACCCTAAATCAGGATCAAACAAGGAAAAAAGGGATTTATATAATAATAATTCATCATTCTGCACTTATCTGACTGTGTTAGTGGGCTGCTAGTATTGTCAGAAGCCAATAACCCCTGATTTATGCTGCTGATCCCAAAGAACGTGACCGGAATGTATTCACTGTTGAATTAAATTCAAAAGTCAGATATATAGGTGAGCTTCCTTAAGGTAGCTCCCATTGAAACCCATTTAGTGTTATAAAATAGAAAATCCCATTCAATTCCTCTGCATTCTGTGAGATTCCATTGGATCTATCCCTTTTGAATCTAAATCATTGGCTTGTGTCACAGCAGTATAAATGCACTTTGTTAAATTCACCTTGAATATATGTGGTCTACCTTTGTATTGTATTTACAGATGTATTATATACCTGTACATTCAGTCATGAAATGAGTGTCACACATTTAAAAGACATGTAAATTCTTTATTTTTTACTTTTTAATATCTCAATCTTGTACCACCAATGCTTGAGAATTACTTTTTTAAACAACATTTGACATGAGCCAAAGGTCAAAAGGAACCTCTGGTATGCAATCTTAAACCAATTACTGCAGTATTATGGAAGATCCTTAAGTGTTGGTTGAAAAGTAGGCAAGTTAACGTGAGGTTAACTTGAGTCAAGCTGTGCTACGTTCCATATTTATTTATGTAGCTACACAATGCTAAATCACCAAGAAAATAATGACAAAGAAATCCATTAATTAAAGAGAAATTAAAGTAATTAAATACCAAATTATACAATAATAATAATAATGTCTAATTATATTCAGTTACTCAATATAATATATTTTTCATTTTTAGATCTATTCTCTTCTAGTTTAATGTAGTCTAGTTTAATGAAGTGTTTTACAAAGAGAGTCAGATCTTTATATAGAATGAGCCATTGTTTTAAGATGTTCTTGCTTAATGATAACCACAATGGATTTACATAATACACAGAGGGATAAGGTAGAGGTAGCATACTTTGTCTTGTAACTCTAAGTGTGCTCTAGGAGGAAGCCTCTGCCGAAAGAGGGAGAAGTGACAGTGAAGAGGAAGGCGGGAGAGGCAGAGAGCGCGAGGTGGGGTGGGGTGGGGTGGGGGTACGGCAGAGGATAGGAGGCTAGATGTTGTTACTCTTATTGAGAAGTAGCTAAGCCCTTTGTGCACTGGGAATTTGAAGAAAAGAGGGGAGAAGGGACAAACGGCGGGTTGGTAGATGAGTGTGCATGAAGGAACGACACTGAACGATGAGGGATGAAGAGGAAAAGAAAGAAAATAAATAGACATGAAACCTAGAATAACTGAGACCGGGGGTGAAAGATTGAAAATAGACAGCAACAGAATGAGGGAAAGCTGAGAAGATGGACAGTGATGTATAGGTGTACCAGGTAGACCGGTACATTAAGTACAGCACTGGGTTAGTCCCTTGTGTATGCTGTGTATGGAATTAGAGAGAACAATGTGGCGTAAAGCGATGGGGGAGTC